>OZ014524.1:524946006-526146006 GCA_963966055.1 Lathyrus aphaca
CCATGTTGCTCCCGAGAAATTTCTGAACAACCCCCGTCAACGTGCCTCTTACCAAACTCAACACACGACCGTCTCTCAATATGAAGATGTTCCACCAACATATACATCCCAATTTGGGGGACAAGGAACTTCATCCACACAACAAACATACCATCACACACAACACACCTTTTATGCAACCACATCCCAACATCAAACTCCATACACTCCATTCCAACAACCAAACTACCCCTACAACCAACAATTCCACCAACAATCCACTTATCGACCACCCTTACAGTTTTCTCCAATTCCCCCACCAAACTTCGAACAATCAAACCCACAATTCCAACAACACACTTCTAACACAATATATTCCCAACCCACGTCCATGTTGACCACTGAAAATGTCTATTACCCACCAATGCAAGAGACTCAACCTGAAACCACCTCACAACAAGGAATGTCATTCCAAATTTTTTTGCTCACGGATGACCAACTTTTGAATATGCCAAATTATAATATTGAAGATCTTATGGCTAATGTGGACCCCCCGTAACACATAACAACGAAGATATGTCATCCGATTCATCTCCTCCCCATCCATCACCACCTCAAAGAGACCCGACAAGACCAAGACGAATCATAAGAAAACCTGGTTGTGGAACAGGCGGTCACAAATAATTAATGAAATGTAATCAATGATGTTGTATTATTTAGATTGTATCAATAAATATTTACATTGTATTATTTAAATTGTATCAATAATTATTTTTATTCACTTAATTATCAATATTTAATAAATTAAATAGTTTAGTTAAAAAAAAAATTATTTAAAAAAAAAATTAATATAATATATATTCAATAATAAATATTTTTTAATATATATTCAATAATATTTTTTAATATATATTCAATAAAAAATATTTTTTAATAAATCTTTGTAGTTATAAAATAAATAATTTTTTTTATTAAAATAATTATATTTTAATATGTATTCAATTATAAATAAATATCATAATTAAAAGTATTAAAAAGAATCATTCAAAAACATTTAAAATTGACAAAAACGAAAAAATATTAAAATATATTGGTGCTTGGTAATCAAGAGGCCGAGCACCAACTAAGGTTTTTTTGCTTCATGTGCTTGGTAACTGGGTGGCCTAGCACCACCTGAAATGAGAGCATTTTGGAATTTTTTTTTGAAAGTGGATATATTAGTATATTATTACTAAATAGAGGGTATCTATGTAAAAAATCCTCTGCATAATACCCGCAATATTAAAAAAAAAAAATTGTACCTGTATAAGATAATTGTAACAGTCTTTTTTTTAATGACTAAAAAAGAATATTGCATCATTCAAAAACTTGTACTAATATTTTTCTTATTTAAAAATATTGCTAGTAATAAAAACTAGAAAGTGATTGTCTTTTACACGAGTTTTCTTCCTCCACGTGCTATGTTTTTCTGACACGTGAAACAGCGACAACACAAAGGCGCGTAATCTTCACTCTCTTTTATAGCGCGTCATTAACTCCTCCACAAACAACAATACCCAATGGACCCCACAGCTGAACGAAAGTGAGATAAACGTATGGCAAACCAGTAACGTCATCTTTACCATTCTAAAACACAACACCTACATTATTCTCTCAGAAAAAAAAACATCAAACACAACACCACCGTTGTCACCGCCGTCAAACACCAGAATCTGAAAATTTCCAAATGGGTGCCACAGAACATGTATTAAACTCAATTTATTATTTTTTTCTAAATGGATTGTTACTATGTTTGTAAAGTTTTAATTTTTTTATTGTTTTTTAGGTGGGTGTTGAAAGAAGGAATGAAAGTGAAGGTGGAACGAAGGAAGAAAGGGTAAGGGATTTGGAGAAAGGTGAAGTGGGTTTTGAAGAGAGAAAAACTCAAAGCAATGATGTTGTTGATGATGGTGATGATGAGAATGTTGACCATGGTCATGGTCATGGGCATGATGATGCTCATGGTCATCATGATGATGAAGAGTTTAATCTTTCTAGATTTCATAGATTGAATCCTACTAACCCTTTGAGGATTGTGATTAATAGCTCAACTAGAGCTGCAAGACCTTCTCCTACTCAATCTCAACAACGCTCTCATACTAATACTCGTTCTGTTCCAACACAAATACCAATACCAACACCAGCACCAGCACCAATTCAAACTCCACAACCACCACCACCACAAGTATGTTGTTTTTTATTTTGATTTTGTTGTGTTTTCATACGAGTGTCTGTTCATGTCAATTACTTCATTGAATTTTACATCTTTGTTTTAAATTTTTTTAGGTAAAGGGTTATGTTATGAGAAATAGTCGTCTTAAGTTTTTAGAGGTTTTAAGTATGGTAAATCAAATAGAGATCATATTTTATCAGTGTTTAACCGTGATAAATACTTTACCCGGCTTTTTCTTTTCACAATTTTGAGACCTGCATAGTAGTCCGTTTTGCATGTCATCAAAGACGACCCAGATAGATAGGAGAGTTGGTTGTGTCTTGTTCAAGTAAAATATTTTATTGAAATTTACTTTTTTTTGGTTAAAGGGTTACGAATGTTTCTTGTTGAACTCAAATTCATTAAGGAAATTTTCATTTTTTAGTTTTTGTTGTTCATATTTTTTTTTGATTTATGTGGATTCTGTTTTCTTTTTTCAGCCGCAACCAGTGACATTGAATTCAAGAAGATATACCAACAGAATATCCTTGTTTATATTCTTATTTCACCAATTACTAGCTATAGCTTTTGTGTGCTTTCTTGTTTTCAAGGGAATCCAAGGACTAATAAAAGAATCTGGTTCTGTGAAAAGAAAAGAGAAAAAAGTGTTGAAGTATTTTCTTCCACAAGTGGAAGCTGCAACTTTTATGAGCATTATTCTTGCTTTTATTTGGCAAGGTGCAATTCGAAAATGGCCAACTTTTATGGTTCATTTCATACTATGGTTTACTTTTGTGATGTCTCTAGCTGCTGGGATTCTTCTTATTTGCTTCCAAAAGGCTCCCACCGACGGTGTCGGTGTTTGTTTCATTGCTTTCGCAATTGGAAATGGCTTATATGGTTGTTGGGCTAGTCATAGAATTAAGTTTTGTTGTAAGATCTTGAGTTTATCGCTTCAACCTATGTCGAAATTCAGCGATTTGAATCGACCTACTTACAATATGCTTGCCCTTGGGTTCTTATGGATATCGCTATGGATTTTAGCTGTTATTGGAGCTTTGAACTTTTATTTTCCGCCTTTGGTTATCATCGGGTTGGTGGTGAGTTTGATGTGGACGACCGAGGTTATGAGGAACGTTGTTAATATAACGGTTAGTAGGGCTATTGCGTTGTATTACTTGCGAGGAATGCAATCTAACACACAATTTTGCTTTTTGAGAGCGTTGACTCGCAATCTTGGAAGTGCTTGTTTGGGTTCTCTATTTGTGCCGACAATTGAGGCACTGAGAATTGTTGCTAGGGGGCTGAATTTGCTCGAGGGAGAAGATGAGTTCATGTTTTGTTGCGCTCGTTGTTGTTTGGGCGTCATGGAATCGATTTTCAGAAATGGCAATAGTTGGGCTTATGTACAGGTAACTTCACAATCAAAAATCTGTTTAGATTGACTTATTTGAACTTATCTACTTACTAAGCCTAGTTGGAATAATGTATCCGAACATAGCCTAGTCAATGATATGTATTTGGTCAAATACCTATGATTAGATTTATTTGAATGATCGTCTTTGAGGGCGTGCAAGGCAGACTTTCGCACAGGTCCCAAAATTTGACAGGTTAAACATGGGTCCTAATTGTTCTGGCGCAATTATACACGGTCAAATGACGTAGTCATTAAACGCTTTTTGTTTTGGTTATGCGATTTGTTGGATTCCTTTACTATCCAGACCCTACCGGACCCTACGACTTTCAAATTTGTTGCCATCATTTCCCTTATTCAAAATTTCACTGATCAATCACTATCTACCAATTATTCAACTTACCTAACTTATCTTTCAACTCATTTTACAACAGATAGCAGCCTATGGAAAAGGTTTTGTGATGGCATCACAAGACACATGGGCCCTATTTGAGAAGGAAGACATGGTGCCAATTGTAGATGCTGACATAACCAGCTCAATTTGCTTCCTAACAGGAGTTTGCAGTGGCTCTATGTGTGTTATTGTTATGGCTTCTTGGACTCAAAGTGTTCACCAAAGTTTCACAGCTACCTTATCTTTACTCACTTTCTTCATTGGATACCTTTTGGTAGGTGTCCCTTATTTGACCACTTTTTTTTCTCATAAATTTTAGTTTATTTAGTTTTTGGTCCTTCAATTATTTGAAAATTCAAAAATAGAGCGAAAAAATCGAGTATCTGAATTTGTCAAATTTTTTTATTAGATTCTTGAATTAATTTTTTACAAGGTCTTTGTCAAGTCAAACATAATAATAAGGGGCATAAAAATATTTTTTCAAAATAGAGGGGTCAAAATTTCATTTTATTTTAAAATATGGGAACAAAAATATATTTAAGACTTTAAGTCCATAAATAATTCTGGGACCTACCAAATTGCAATTAAGCCATTCTTTATTTTTTATTGTTAGTGTTCTCAATGATTAATTAGCATGTGATAAAATCTTACATAATAATCAACTTGTTGATTTTGCAGACAAGGATTTCAATGGCAGTACCTCATGCTTGTGTGAGTTGTTACTATGTATGCTATGCTGAAAATCCAGAAAACAGATTGTTTGATAAAACAATCAAAGATCGTCTCGCTTTGTTAAAAACCGGTCGCGAAGCGACTATTCCTACGCCGAGAGGATTTCGGAGATATACTTCCCGATCTTAATTTCATAACAAGAAAAATTAACTACGAAAATTTAGAGAAGAAAAATAACAAATCTGTTTTTAATTCGCTAGAGAATTAGAGACGGATTAGTTTTCCGTCTCTATTTTTTTTTTAGAATTTTGTAATATTATGTAATTTTTTTTGTACATATACTTTTAGGATATTCCATAAGGTGAAGTGTCATCATTATTTTATTATTGTAAGGTACGTTTAGAAAGCCACTGACTCTTAGTTTAATTTGTTTTGTTTTTCTTTTAATATTTTATTGATGTCCATGAGGTTTTATTTTATTGTAAAAATTAAGCTGTGTGGTTCTTTCCATGTAGATATCCAATTTTGTATTATTATTATTTTTAGTATGTACAGCCTGGCATAAAATAATTGAGGTTGGTTGGTTTGGACACATGTTATAAATAAGATTCTTAAAGATCTTTGTACTTTTTTAAATTATTTATGATGGCTGCATTTTTAGTGGAAGTTGATGATTTTATTTTATTTTATTTTTAATGTATATGTTGTCATTTTGATTTTGTTTTTGTTCAAGAGATTCTATAAATCAATGAGATTTTCTTATACAAATTTGTATTAGAATTTTTTGATTGCTTTTTATATCACATATGGGTCTTTCTTTTTGATGAGTTTGACTGTAAATTTTAGAGACCAACTCTTATTGGTAATTTTGTGATTTGCTTAATCTAGCATAAAAGGTGACGACTTCTCTATTAGGAGACTTTTGGAATCTATCACAAAAGGTGACAACTCTATTAGGAGACGTTTGTAATCTATCTCAAAAGGTGACCAAAGACTTTTATAATGTGTAATTAAATTTGAGAGTTTCTTAATCCACTCTATAATACTCTCAGTTATATGTTGCATTTTCAATTATGTTCTCTGATTCTGCTGATATATTTTTAGTTGCACAATTTTTTTTTTTGTATTATGCTAACTGCTTCCGAGGATACATCTGCAGAAATAGTTTCATAGATATATCTCCAATTGATGATGATTATTAAAAGTATTTATACATCTTTTGGTCTAGACCTAAACAAAATCCAGTTTTGATCATTCAAAGTAATATGACAAATATCAAATTAAAAAATACATTCATCTTAGAGGTGCATAACATCAGAGTTGTCCATACAAATGGTCCTAAAATCTATTGACCTCTTTTCCATGAGATAGGTGTTCCTAAAGGAAGATTATAGGATCCTTAGAAGTCTATCATATAGGGGAAGAAACAATTAAGTTTCAAGTATATATTATTCTAAATTTGAAATTTGACACTTACAATTGTCACTAATTTGATCTATGGAGTACTTAGCGGTACACTATCAGACGTATTATAGAGACCATCATATTAGAGTTCACAAACACTATGTTCGCAGTAGCAGCAGAAACAAAGGGCCATAAACAATAGCAATGAACAAGCCTAAAAGAATCACTAGCAGGCCCAAAAGGTTGGAAGATTTTACTTAAAAAAATGCAGTCTCTCTCCAAGATGACTCACACACACAAGAAGAAGGATAAGAAGCTTCTCAAAGGTGTTAGGATTTGCATTTGATTTTATTAGCTGCCACTAGATTCTCCACTCCTAGAATTGTGGATCTATTATTGTATTAGCTGTTAGAATTTCTATACTATGTGGCTATATATAAAGGCCAGCATATCATGAATGAAAAAGGAATAAAAAATATTCAGAATCTATCCCTTTCTTTAAATTCTCAAGGAGGATATCCTTGTCCTATCAATTCAAGGAAAACACCTAACAATTTGGTGCTTTCATTGACCCACACTCTTGCTCTATGGCTCAAACTACAAACCCTCCCTAAAAATGGCATTAGTTCAATGGTCGGGATTAGCACCAGAATACATAAGTTGGGAATCGTGAGACTCACTTTGTTATGTTTACCACCTTGAGGACAAGGTGTCCTTTCAAGTCCCAGGGGATGCTAGCAGTAGCAGCATAAACAAAGGGCCAGAAACAACAACAATGAGCAGGCCTAAGAGAATCACTAGCAGGCCCAAAAGGTTGGAAGAATTTACTTAAAAAATACAGTCTCTCTCCAAGATGACTCACACACAAGAAGAAGAATAAGAAGCTTCTAAAAGTTTTTAGGATTTGCATTTGATTTTATTAGCTGTCATTAGATTCTCCACTCCTAGAATTGTGGATCTATTATTGTATTAGCCGTTAGAATTTCTGTACTATGTGGCTATATATAAAGGCCAATATATCATGAATGAAAAGGGCAGAAAACAATATTCAGAATCTATCCCTTTCTTTAAATTCTCAAGGAGGATATCCTTGTCCTATCAATTCAAGATAATGATCTTATAAGATCATTTGGTGTTCTTTGTGTTACATGTCCTCTAATGTTTCTATTTTATTACAATTTAATAAGGAGTTCTGTACACACACAAAACAAATGGTTATTCTCTACATAAGACATCAATAATATTTGAAGGAACATACTAGAGAACTCTCCAAGGCAGCCAAAAAACATAAAAAAGTACAACGATCACATAAAATGGTCAAATCGAAGAAAAGTGAAAAAACCAATAGATGTTGGGAAAACCAATCCCTTTCTTCTTTTTACAATGAGGAAATGATCAATGGTGGAACAAAACTACCACATCCCTTACTAGTGAAGGTCGTGATGGAATAGTTTGACGCTCGTTGGGTGACGGTGGACAAGGGAGTTTGTGCGATGTTATGAATGTTGATTTATTCAATGCCTTATATATCTTTCATGTCATTTGCGATCATACCTTATAGGAAACCTCTAGGGATTTGATGTCTTTGATACCAAACCTCAAAGATACTTGATATTGTTGCTTACGTTTGGAAAACACCAGAGTAGAAGGCCTATGAAATTTCTATTCCTAGCGATCAACAAAAAGTTTGTATATAATTGCATAGTCGGGAGAACAACCATATCAAAGTTATGCCTATTGTTATCCATAGTTGTTTTGAAACTAAAATACCACAATAGTGAGAATGATGCATGCATAATTGAAGTTGACTTAGAAACATCTTACACCAATTTCCTTTCAATATTGGAGAAATACGAAGGGACCAAGGAAGTTATAATACCCTAAATTATATGTCTAGAATAACATTTAAGGCATTAGCATTTGTACTAGATACACTTGATATCTTTTCCGTATATCCAACATAATAAACATGGCTATGTAATCTAAAATTGGTCATGTGCGCTATGTACACATGAATTCATGTTTCATCATTAGACCTTGCCTAGATCAGTGTTACTTACTTTGTAGCTATTAATTCGACATAATGCTCGTTGCTTCCTATTTTATCATTTGTTTACAACTCTACCTAAGTCATTTAAGTCCATTTAATATACTCTTTTATGTAAAACATGAAAGCAATTAAAAAACATACAAGACATTGAATGTGGCTATATGTGGAAGGTGGAAATCGCCAGAGTATCGTAGATCTAAGTAGAAAAGGCTAAAAGTAACATTTTTTTTAAAGAAAATGAAGATATGAGAAAGAAGAAAAAGAAGAAGAGAGATGCAACGGAAGAGAAAAGAAAGAAGAATAAGAAGAGAGACATCAGAAGAGAGAAGATAGAAGAGGAAGAGAGAGAGAGATAGTGGAAGAGTGAAGAAAGGAAGAGGAAGAGACAGAGAAGATAGAAGAGGAAGAGAGAGAGATAGTGGAAGAGTGAAGAAAGGAAGAGGAAGAGACAGGTAGAGGAAGAGAGAGAACATAGTTTTGCATTTAGGGGGTCGGGGAAGCATAATTGTTTTTTTGAATTGCATCTCACATTGAAAAATGTAAAAAGTTGTAGAATTTAAAAATAGATAGTTTGTTTTGAACCAACAATGTAAACGATGAATATCATAGACAAAAGTGAAAGGCAAAAGCAAAATATTTGGTTGAAAATGATAGTTTAGTTACAAAAAGTAAATTTTGAATACAAATTATCCTCAAATTGGTTATTTGAAAGAAAAAAGAGATATGTATAAATTTGTTTTCATACCATCTAATTTTTTTTATATTATGATAATTGATGTTCATTGGTTTGGACACATTTATAAATAAGATTCTTTAAAATCTTTGTACATTTTAAATTATTTATGATGGCTGAATTTTTAATGCAAGTTGATGATTTTTTTTTTTCTAATTTTAAAGTACATGTCGTCATTTTGTTTTTGTTTAAGAGATTCTGTAAATAAATGACATTTTCCAATACAAAATTGCATTGGATTCTTAATAAAAAAAATCAAAATAACATGGATTTGGAAAAAATTACCAAAGTGGCGTACTTTGTATGTATGCTCGTCAATTGAATGAGCGATTGGTAACAAATTGTTAACGAATTCGCCAATCCAATTGGCTTAAGGCATGCATATTCGCCACACCAATTGACGAACATGTGGTTGTTTTAAAGCAATTCGTCATATGGATTGGCGAACATGTGGTTTTTTTAAAGCAATTCGCCATATGGATTGACGAACATGTTCTTGTGTTTTTTCTTAATTTTCTTAAAGACCAATGTGCAAATTTAAAACCATACAAGTTGAAAAAGAAAAATGCAATCTAAATTAATTTGAAAGTATATAAAATGCATTGGAAAAGAAAAAACATATCAAACATATAAAAACTTTGATTTTTAGCATTTACATTTTCACGTCAAAATTCTGAACGTGAGAAATGGTTTTCCAATATTATTCCAAACACATTAATGGTTATTATACAAGAATTAATACAATAAAATATATTTTTTTCAATTGATTATTACCTTAACCATTTAAAAAATAATACAATATTATCTTAATAATTACATAATATTATATTCGATAAAGTATTACCTTAACAATTACATAATATAGTATTCAATAAAATATTACATTTAAGATAACAATAAAATATTACATTAAATTACAAGAATTATATTAATTCTTTTTCTAACCCAATAATTAATATAATATTTTGTTGCAATTTAATGTTTTTACATTGCATTTTTTTGTTGTTGCAATTTAACAATAATTTAAAATATAATTTTTTATAATAATTTTTTTTATTATTAAATCATATCAAATAATTTAGTTATGTAAATGTGTTATTTTATTATCTTAAATGTAATATTTTATTGAACACTATATTATGTAACTGTTAAGGTAATACTTTATCGAATATAATATTATGTAATTGTTAAGGTAATATTGTATTATTTCTTAAATGGTTAAGGTAATAATCAATTGAAAAAAAATATATTTTATTGTATTAATTCTTGTATAATAACCATTAATTTAGATTGTATTTTTCTTTTTCTACTTGTATGGTTTTAAATTTGCACATTGGTCTTTAAGAAAGTTAAGAAAAAACACAAGAACATGTTTGTCAATCCATATGGCGAATTGCTTTACAAAAACCACATGTTCGCCAATCCATATGGCGAATTGGTTTAAAACAACCACATGTTCGCCAATTGATTCGTCAATTAATGTGACGAATATGCATGCCTTAGCCAATTGGATTGACAATCGCCCATTCAATTGGCGAACATACATCCAAAGTACGTCACTTTGGTAATTTTTTTCAAATCCATGTTATTTTGGTATTTTTTTTATTAAAGTATGTTATTCTAAAAAAAATTCAAATTTAGAAGCCTATTGATATTTGTATTTTTGTGGTATTTGTAATCTACATCAAAAGGTGACGACAACTCCTCTATTAGGAGACTTTTGTAATCTAGCACAAAAGGTGACGACTACTCTATTTAGAAGACTTTTGTAATCTACCTCAAAAGGTGGTGACTTCTTTATTAAGATACTTTTGGAATGTGTATTAAATTGATCAATTGGAGATGATAATTAAAAGAGGAGTGCTATGCTTACACCAAGATGCTTACACCGTAGTTCCTATCATCATTTTGTAAAACACAAATTTTAATTTCCCAAAAATAATAAATAAAATAAAATAAGTAGATAATATAGTATAAAGATACGGTGTAGTGTCAATTTTGAGTGTCATTAGATTATTTCTCAAATTAAAATTATTTATACATCTTTATGGACTCTGACCTGATCCAAATTTGATCACTCAAAGCAACAAGATAAGGAGAAAATAAGACAAAGAGCAAATTAGAAGATACACTCATCCTAAAGACTGATAAGATCATAATTGCCCAACTATCATGGGCCGTCATATACAAAAGGGTCTTAATTGACATTTTTCCCAAAAGATAGGTGTTCCTAAATGAAATTTCTAAGCTCCCAAGAAGTTTATCACATAGGAGAAGAAACAATTCGCTCTCATGTATACACTATTCTAAATATTAAATTTCATATTTACGGTTGTCATTAGTTTGATCACTAGTGCAGAAAGAATTTTACACTTTTTTTATATTTAATATATGTTATTAGAGAACATGAATTCAACGGTTGAAATATGTCTAACGAACTTACACCCATTTTAAGATGTTATATTATACATTTTTTGTTTAAATCGGGTGTAAATGTTTACATGTAGATATTTATAAATGGTATATTATACCTTGTTTTATAGAAATTTGGTGTAAATATATATATATATATATATATATATATATATATATATATATATATATATATATATATATATATATATATATATATATATATATATATATATATATATATATATATATATATATATATATATATATATATATATATATATATATATATATATAACCTTTTTTTAATTTAAAATTGGTGTATAAATATATAATATTACACTCTGTTTTTAAAAAAAATGGTGTAAATTTTTAAATAGTTGCATTTAAATTAAACATATTTACTCCATATTTGATAAAAATCGAGTGTAAAATGAGCAATGTTTACTCTAGATATTAGCAAGTTTACATCTTATTTACTCCATTGTTGCGTTGTAAACGACCTAAACCAAACCATATATTCTCTAGTTGGTCTAACATTTTGCAAGACTGGGTCGTTTAGGACGTGTTGGCGGTGATCTCTCTATTGTTGACGCAACCCCCTAGCAAAGTCTTTCCAATCATCCATATTCCACTGGGTATCTACTCTTTTTAAATGTCATTCTCCCAAACATGTCGAAGGGCCTAAAATATCTTGTTGCATTCCGAACTGCATTTTCACCCGATCAATCTGGTGCATTTCAATTATAGTGAACCAAATGATTGGTGTTTTTGCTGTCCATATTTCAATATCCTCGGGGTTAGGCTCATGGTCCAGGTCTAGATATGGCCGCCAGATAAACTACATTAAAAAGAAAAGAATTTTTTTAGTAGAGGGGAAGGATGCTAATCTATAAAGCAAAGTTATAGTAGTTTAGTTCACAATACCTAGTCGACACCCACATGGTCTAACAAATTGCGATAGACAACTATAAAACTTCTTGGATTCCTGCTGTAATCCATCCAAAGATCAGACCAGCTAAACAGAAAAGATTTAAAAGCAATTAGTTACAATAATCGTAGAATATTTAAAATTTAATATCGCCAACATAATTATAATAACACACTTACTTGTTGGCGTAGGGGAACGAGCATGATTCATGTTGCGTGGGGCGAGCATCGACAATCTTGACCACCCCCATGCTTGTAACAAAAAAGCAAAACAAAAAAATGTACAAGTATCCTTTGATGCATTCTTACAAATGGCACTATACAAATGGGCCAAAACAACTGAACCCTAACTATATGTGTTTACCTTGTTGATATTTTGCAACAATGGTAAATACATTATATTAATTGTGTTACCGGTACCGTCAGAAAATAAAAAATGACCAAATAAAATCATAATATAACACCTAGTTTTAATAATCGTTTCATACTCAGTTGATTCATCGTTTAGTGTTATACTAGCATAATGGGCTCTAAGGACTCCTAGATTAATAACTTGACCCCTGTTACGAGTATTTGATGTTTCCTCCTCGTCAATGAGAGGGGCACCCAACAATTTCTCTATTATTATGATATCTTGGTTGACCTTACCGAAAACAACTTTACCATTTACACGTAAACCCAACAACATGTAAACATTTTCGAGTGTAATCGTGCATTCACAAAATGGCAGGTGAAAAGTGTGTGCCTCCGGTCTCCATCTCTGTAGTAATGCCAAAATAAATTTCATATCTACCGAATTGTTGTTTACTTTTACTACATCACCAAATCCGCATGAACGTAAATACGGTTCTATGATTGGATCATATGGTATGTAGTCATGTACTCGACAACAAAATCTTCTGTAGACACAAATGATATAAATTAACATAAGTAAAACTTATATATATATATATATATATAATTTGTAATATATATATATATATAAAGACCTCCTCCCCCTTTCCCGCCTATCCCTCCCGCAAGAGAGGACTCGTTCTGGCTTTAAAGAGCCTCTTTTTTAGCAGTCTCGCCCATAAGATAAGAGAAGATTGACCATCTCTTCTTCCAAGCTTCTTTATGCTTCTTCTCGGCGTAACAAAAGAACTAGATGAGGAGAGGCCTCCGGTTTCAAATCTCTACCCTACGCCTTACGAGGGCGCCCTAGCCAGATTAACTCCCAAGGGTCAATCAAGCCTTTGAAACTAGTTCAAATAGTCGTCACAGTCTTCGTTCCTGCTTTCAACGATACTTTCTTAGCTGCATCAGCTCTCTCTCCTTCACCAGCAAAGGGAGAGCGGACAAAGTACGATTTGGGTTGGGTAAGAAGAGTGTACGATAAGAGTAAGCAGACGATGTCGATAGAAGACGATTCGTGGGATCTTCCTCAAAGTCAAAGAAAGATAAAAATGAGCTAAAGAAGGTATGCCCAGCCCATGAAATTAGATGTCGAATGAGTACGATTTCGAGCATAAAGAGAGAAGAAAAAGGAACTGCAAGAATCTAGGTTTAGCAAGATAGCTGCCAGAAAGACTGAGCTTAGGTGCATAGCGCTTAAATAAGTGGTTGAAGAGTCGCTTTCCATCCCGACAATGACTACTGACTTTCCATTTTTTGGATTTAACTTAAAAGACTGGACTTCAAGCAGCAATGAGAGCAAAGGCAAGGAATTGATGCGCCAATAATCGAAGAATGGGACAAGGAAAATTTCCAGACAATGGCAAGTGCTTGAGAAGGAGCTGTGAAAGAAGGGGCTGCTAGAGAATAGGGAGCTCTTGAAGAAGAAGGGAGGGATTGCGGGGTGAACGACATTCTGTTGTACTACTAACACTAGTTGTACTAGAGTAGTTTAGTAGCGCCTTTTGAATTGAATTGAATCAAATAGGCGAGCCCTTTCCAAATCCGAAAGGCGAACAACCCGCTTTGCAAGCAAATAGATAGCCCCCGCTCGTTTGAGTCGTTGTGAGCCGGAAAGCGTACCGGCAGTTTGAGTCACGAAAGGGCCGCTTGCTTAATCTTAATTTTATTATATATATACAAACAAAGAAAAAATTTATTTTTTTATCCAATTGCTCATTCCTGGGAAGAGGAAGAAGCAGATAGAGCAAAGGCCTCCTCTTTCCGTCCACTCTTCCCGAAGTGAGCGAATTGCATGTAGAGATCCGTAGGGGCTTATAGTTTAATTGGTTGAAACGTACCGCTCATAACGGTAATATTGTAGGTTCGAGCCCTATTAAGCCTAGCACCCCCTTCTCTTCACCTGATACAAGAAGGCAGTCGAAGTCCCCTCCACTCTTCATTTTTGGGGAAGACATCGCGTTCCTAGTCGACTTCCCTCATGGCACTGCCCCCTGTAAGCTCATAATTTCGACACTCTGAAATTTGAGACATGAAATCATTTCTATTGCTGAGAGGATGATCAGTAGATAAGAAAAAGAAGAAGTGAAGATGTTCAGGAGATGTTGACAAGGTTAAAAGCTCAAGTGCTTCGACAGGAGGACAAATAGTGTTCTGGCAAGCCAAGTTTGGGAACCTGTTTATAGTTGGGTGTTCGACAAGATGAGTGTGTCTTTCGACACTTCGACAGAAGGAAGGTGTTTGGCAGAAGCGTTGGTTCGTAAAGTTTGAAGAGTTTCTTCTTCTTCGACATTTCGACACACAAAGAGATGTAATGTTTCGTCACCAAAGGGAAGAGTTCAAAATTCAAAAGTTGCAACCTTTGGCAGTTGGACACATGGAAGTTTCAGAGAAGGAAATTGCATGCAGGCTGACACTTGTCATTTAGTTAGAATTTTCCCGTTCTAGGCAGTTACTTTGTTTATATATAAATAGGATAGTTTGTGTTTAGAATGTGTGTGTGAAAACTTATACAAAAATCCTGTAAATACTCTAAGTATCCAGTGTGAGAGAAAATGAGTCTGATATTTGGAACAATGTATGTGTTGAACACCATTTTTCTTTCAAGTTATTTAAATTATTAAGTTTGTTTCATCAAGTTATTTTATCTTCAGTTTTATTTACTTTCCTGCACAGTTTTACATCTTTCGCCATTTTTCTTACTTTTGTTTAAACTTCAACTTTATTTTACTTTCGAGTTCAAAGCATTTAACACTTTGACATTATTAACAAAACAAAACCACAAATCATTAACAACACTAAGAGAAATTCGACAAAACAATTGCACATGTGTCCTAGGACTTGTTTGGCTGGTCCTGCAAGTAACCCAGTTTTCTGAGAGATTGGTTAACCAGAGGTTGTTCGTCAGAAATCACAGCGAACAAATTGGCACACCCGGTGGGACTAGTGCAATTAATAAGAATTAATAGAGAATCCTCTTAGTCAAAAAGTTCCTTGCTGCGTCGTATGATTCTTAGAAGCGGTAAACTAGCCGTAACCGACGTAGAAAGACCAAAAAGAACAAGAGGAAGAAAGATGGCTAACTTGCCAAATACTTCAAACAATCCTAACGAAACCATTCCAGTTTCCAATCCTATCCCTTCGTCAGAGGGAGTAGCAGTATCTGGCCCTGTTTTAGAACAGATTAGGCCTCCATCAGTGGATTCGATACCAACAGTGTCAGGGTCCCAAAATGCGCCTAGTTCTTCCACCATGGGACACTCAAGGCCCATGGGAACCCCTCCTCCTGGAGGAAACACCTTTAGGCCATTTATAAATTATTCTCTGCCCATGTCTGGGAGAGAACAGCCATATGGAATGCCAACTTCAATGATGGCAAGCTTACATAATTCGTCACCATTATTTTCTGATGCTATGGTTCAAATGTCTTCACCATTGCAAGGATCAGGATATGGTGGAAATGGAAGTAGATTAAATCAGGTTCCACCAGGATTCCATATGCCAACTATGACGAACCATTCTGCGCAAGTAATTCGTCAACAGATGGATGAAAGCAACCATAATATGGTGCAGGCATTGACACAACAAATGGGGGAAGTGTTTAATCCTTTAATACAAAATACTACCCAAACGAACCAGATATTGGCAGAACAAATGGCACGCATTGCTAACTTTATTGGAGTCCCTCAAGCACAACAGAGATTACAGTTAAATCAAAATCCTGCCAATAGGCCTGTCGAAGAAGAACTTACTATAAACCAAAGGCCATTAGGAAACCCTCAAGAAAATCCTAGAGGCCTAGAGGTAATAGACGAACAACCTCATGTAGAAGAACCCATTCGACAGGAACCTAGGAGAATAATAGTCCAAAGAGACCAAAATGCTGATGAGATATTACAGCAGAGAATGCGTCACAACAATCTGCCTGTCGAAAATAATATTGCAACCATGGTTGAGAGAATAATGGCACATAATGGAGTAAACGTAGGATTACAAAGGCCTAGTTATACTTCCCCTCTGTCTGAATATGTTTTGCAACAAGAATTACCACCAAGGTGGAAAGTCCCCAAATTCACCAAATTCTCAGGGGACACTAGTGAGTCCACAATAGAACACATAGCGCGTTATTTGATAGAAGCAGGAGAGATTGCTAATAATGAAAACTTAAGGATGAAATATTTCCCAAGTTCTTTGACAAAAAATGCTTTCACTTGGTTTACTTCTCTGCCTGCAACTTCAATATTTACATGGACCCAATTAGAAAGATCGTTCCACGAACAATTCTACATGGGACAAACTAAGATAAGTTTGAAAGAACTAGCAAGTGTCAAAAGAAAATTCTCTGAACCTATAGATGATTATTTTAATAGGTTTATATTGCTAAAGGCCAGATGCTTTACACAAGTGCCGGAACAAGAATTAGTCGAAATGGCTGCAGGGGGTCTGGATTATTCCATAAGGAAAAAATTAGATACCCAGTACTTGAGAGACATGGCACAACTAGCAGATAGAGTAAGGCAGATAGAAAGGCTAAAAAATGAGAAATTTAGGTCAAATGAAAACAAGAAGGAAATAGTGGCCTATGTAGGAATAGTTCAGGAAGATGATTATGACGAAAGCGAACCAGTCATTTTCGACCAGCAAGAAATTGATCTGGCAGAACTAAAACAAGGCCCTCCATATTCCTGTAAAGTTTTAGCTCCGTCGAATGGAAAAAATCCAGTCGAAATGGAAAAGAATGACAGGTTTCCTAAAAGAACCTACACATTCGACATCACCAAATGTGATGAAATTTTTGATTTACTAGTTAAAGATGGTCAGTTGATAAAACCAGCAGGCACTAAGGAGCCTCTTGTAGACCAACAGAAAAAGAGAGGTTTTTGCAAATACCATAATTTTTTGGGTCATAAAACTTCTCAATGTTACCTTTTCAGGGATCTTGTCCAGAATGCAATCCAGAATGGAAGGTTGAAGTTTGGAGACAAAGCTAAGCAACAGATGAGAATTGACTCCAATCCCATGCAAGTTGTGGAAGCCAACTATGCTGAACCAGAAATGGTGAATGTGGTCGAAATGGAAGTCATGTTTGAGGAAAGCTTTGAAATAGTAGAAGCCACTGAAGGTTTCGACACCAACTTCACCATGATAGAGGCTGCTGAGGGCTTCGACACCCATGTAAATGTGGTGGAGGGGGCTGATGACCTTACTGACCAGGCTGAGGAAGAAGAAGTCAAGGCTTCTGAAGACTTCGACAGAGAGAACGCCATTGAAACTACTAAAGGTTTCGACGGAAGGAATACAGTCAAGGTTGGTAGGAGCTTCGACAAGAAAAACTATGACAGAGATGCTGAGCATGGAGTAATCTGGGTCACTCTAGGAGAACCCATTGGGAAGTTTGACTTCATGGTGAAATATTCAGCACCACCAAGCTCCAAAACTGACATCAGCAAAATCAAACCCACAGGATGGGGAGATTCGTTCAAAAATGATAATGAGGAGGAAGATAACAAAGCCCTCATTGTCCAAAAAGAGGCCACTGAAGGCCTTAGTCATGACAAGATCAAAGGAACAGAGATTGCTGACAATGTCCACATTGTCGAACCAATAAACAGAAGTACCACCAAAACTAAAGAAGATTCTGCCGAAGGTGTTGCACAGTGCTGCAAGTACATCTATAAGGGCTTACACCCAAAAGGCAGTATGAATCAGTTGAAGGAGAATATCCCTGAGGAAATGATGCTATTCGAAAAAATGAACAAATTGAAGATCACAAGTGAGCAGAGTGCAGGGATTTATATGGTGGAAGTCACTCAGAAGATAGAACCAGACACCAACAAGGGAAAGAAACATCAAGAGAAGCATCAGAAGCTGGTTTACCCAGAAGAAAATGAAAGTCTTGTCGAATTCATCCAGAGGTGCCAGAGGAAGAACGCAGAAGTTATGCTTTGCCCAAGGTGCAGCGCTGTGTTCGACAGGAAAGCAGCTAATGACTTAGAAGCAGCAGGAAAGACCCAAAAGAAAAGAAACTGGGGAGTAGTCCCACCAATCAGAAATGAAAGGTTCGACCCAAGAAGAAGGGAGCATCATAGCCAAGGAATGGGAGAAAGACGTTACAGCACCTACAAACCATCCAACAAACCGAACTATGACAAATGGGTCCAACCTATAAGGGATGCCCAAGGTCAGAAGAGATGGAAAAGTTTTGAAGTGAACAGGGGTGCCTCAATAGAAGTGAAAAAGGAGGCAGAAAAAGCAAAGCCAAAGTACGTCTCTGAAAACTACAAGGGGAAGATCCTATGTCCAGGTCCCAATGGAGAAGGTTCCAAAGGCAGAAGAGAATTGAAAAAGAAATTGTAGAACAAAAAAGGGTTGGTGAGAATAAAGCTGATCCAAGCAAGTGTGTGCAGACAATAAGCAAAGGGAAAGCTCTGGCAAAAGAAGAACTCCCCCAGAAAGATAAATCTAGTGACACAACAGAGATGCAGAAAATAAACAACAAAATGCCAGAAGACGAAGAAGTTACTGATGACTTCAGCTCAGAGTCTGATGCGTCCTTCGACGTAACTTGCAATGTGGTTTCTGTGTTACCCAGAGACTATGACAGGATAATGGAAGTGGAGGACGAAGAGGATGATATGGCAGATGATAGCATATGGCTTAAGCTTGTATGTTACTACATAATGAACAATGGCTGTGTCGAAGAGCAAAATGCTTTCTTCGAAAAGCCAGATGATGCAATGAAGGCTCATTTAAAGCCTCTGTTCATAAAAGGGAAAGTAGAAAACGTGGGTGTCAACAAAATCCTGATAGATGGAGGAGCAGCTGTGAATCTAATTCCTCATTATATGATAAAGAGGATTGGAAAAGATGACTCAGACACCAAACCTCACAACATGGTGTTGTCCAACTATGAAGGTAAGGTAGGGACAACATTGGGGGTGATACAATTGAACCTGACTGTAGGAACCATTACCAGGCCTACAATGTTTGTGGTGATAGCATCAAAAGCAAATTACAACTTGCTGTTGGGAAGAGAGTGGATCCATGGAATTGGGGCTGTACCATCATCCATGCATCAAAGGATAGCAATTTGGAGGCCAGATGGGATTGTCGAAAACATAGAAGCAGACCAAAGTTACTTCATGGATGACGTGAACAATGTCACTAGTCGTAACTTCGACAAGAACTTGGCCCACATAGCACCTTGCAATCCTGCTGGTTTCGACCTAACAGCCTCCGACAACGCATACTGTTCCATGTACCTCCACCCTACGCATGGTTTCCAGTGGGATAAAGAAATAATTGGGGAGACAAATTACACTTGGGGGACTGCCCATGTCAACCCAACTGGGTGGGGAAGTGAGTTCAGTGAAAATGACTGAAGCATCAACAATAGAAAGAATTACGGCTTATGTAGCCGAAAAACAACTCAAAGCGGCCCTTGAGGCCGAAGTAAGAAATATGGCTATTATAGCCAACACACAAGTTGTCGAAGAACAACATCCTCAAGAAAATATTGAGGAACAAGATGCAAAACAGAGTTTTGAAGAAAACTCTAGTGGCGAATGGTAGAATCAAAGGCTTGATGCCATTTATGATGACGAACCCTTGGGGTTTGAAAAGGATCCAGCCCCAACCAATATGAAAATGGTGGCACAGGATCCCTTAGAAGAGATCAATCTGGGACTGGGGGCAGAGAAAAGGCCAACTTACATCAGTGCCAAGATGGATCCTCAGTTCAGAGTCGAAATGATCCAACTGCTGAATGAGTTTAAAGACTGCTTCGCATGGGATTATGACGAAATGCCTGGTTTAGACAGAAATTTGGTCGAATTGAAGTTGCCAATATTGGAAGGGAAAAAGCCAATAAAGCAAACTCCCAGACGCTTCGCACCTGAAATTCTGTCGAAAATTAAAGAGGAAGTTGAAAGACTTCTGAAATGCAAGTTCATCCGTACAACAAGGTATGTCGAATGGATTGCTAATATTGTTCCTGTGATTAAGAAAAATGGCAAACTTAGGGTGTGCATTGATTTTAGAGATATAACTCAGCTACCCCTAAGGATGAATATCCTATGCCAGTAGCAGAAATGCTTGTAGATTCGGCAGCAGGCCATGAGTATTTAAGTATGCTTGATGGATATTCTGGCTATAACCAAATTTTTATTGCTGAAGAAGATGTCCCAAAAACAGCTTTTCGGTGTCCAGGGGCAATAGGAACCTATGAGTGGGTAGTCATGCCCTTTGGTTTAAAAAATGCTGGAGCTACTTACCAAAGGGAAATGAATTCTATTTTTCATGATTTCATTGAAACATTTATGCAAATTTATATAGATGATATTGTGATTAAATCTGCCTCAGGCTCAAACCATATTGACCATCTTTGACAATCCTTTGAAAGGATGAGGAAGTTTGGTTTAAAAATGAATCCCCTTAAATGTGCTTTTGGTGTGCAGGCAGGTGATTTCTTAGGCTTTGTGGTCCACAAGAAAGGGATTGAAATTAATGAAAACAAAGCCAAGGCCATAATGGAAGCGAAAGCGCCATCGACAAAGAAGGAATTGCAGTCTCTACTAGGGAAAACTAACTTTCTTAGAAGGTTCATCTCCAACCTTAGTGGAAAAACACAGGCCTTCTCACCTCTACTTCGACTGAAGAAGGAGGGCTTCACTTGGGGGCAAGAACAACAAGATGCTTTCAACAAGATCAAAGAATATCTGGCCAGTCCTCCAGTTTTAATGTCTCCTTGTCGAAAAAGAAGTATGAGGCTCTACATCTCAACATCCGACAGAACATTGGGAAGCATGCTTTGTCAGGAAGATGAACATGGCGTCGAAAGAGCCATCTATTATCTCAGCAGAGTCTTAAATGATGCTGAAACTAGATATAGTATGATAGAGAAACTATGTTTATGTGTATATTTCTCTTGTACAAAGTTAAAGCATTATATAAAACCCATTGATGTATATATATCTTCTCATTTCGACGTAATAAAACATATGTTGTCTAAATCTATTCTACATAGTCGAATTGGAAAATGGGCTTTGGCGTTAACTGAGTATTCTTTAAAATATATGCCTCTAAAAGCTGTCAAAGGACAAGTGGTTGCTGACTTTATAGCTGACCACTCCATAGTTGAAGATGAAATAAAATACGTCGAAAGAGAACCTTGGAGATTATATTTCGACGGTTCCAGTCATAAGAATGGAACAGGTGTTGGGGTATTAATTATTTCTCCCAATAAAATTCCAACAAAGTTCAAGTACAAAATAGAAGGCTGCTGTTCAAATAATGAAGCAGAATATGAAGCTTTGATTGCTGGACTTGAAATATTGTTGGAATTGGGGGCAACAGAGGTCGAAATAATGGGTGACTCTGAGTTGGTAATAAAAAAATTGACAAAAGAATACAAATGTGTCAAAGAAAATTTGATCATGTATTTTGTAATAGCCAACAGACTCCTCAAGAGATTCGACAGTGCAGTTTTTAGACACATTCCTAGATTAGAAAATCAGGAAGCAAATGACTTGGCTCAATTGGCATCAGGCTACAAAGTGTCGAAAGAAAATCTGGAGAAAGTTGTCAAAGTAAGGGGAAAAGTATTATCCACTAGACTGTCCCCATCAGATTTGGAAACCATAAGACTGGGATATGGTGATGAAGAAAATTTTGAAATTTTCAATGTAGATGATCCAGAGATAGGAGATTGGAGAAAACCTATTAAGGATTATTTACAAAATCCAAATCAGACAGTCGAAAGAAAGATAAAGTATAGAGCTTTAAGCTACGTACTCTTTGAAAACGAGTTGTTTAAAAAGACTGTAGAAGGAGTCTTACTAAAGTGCTTAGGTGAAACTGAAGCTTATATAGCTTTGTCGAACGTGCACAGTGGTGCATGTGGTGCACACCAGGCAGGGCACAAGATGAAATGGTTATTATTTCGACAAGGGATGTATTGGCCAGCAATGTTGAAGGATTGTGTCGAATTTGCAAAGGGATGTCAAGAATACCAAATTCATGCAGGCATACCTCATGTGCCTGCAAATGAGTTACATTCTATTATAAAGCCTTGGCCATTCAGAGGTTGGGCTTTAGATTTGGTTGGTGAAATTCGACCAGCTTCTTCAAAGGGGCAGAAATACATTTTGGTTGGAGTAGACTACTTCACTAAGTGGATTGAAGCCATACCACTGACGAATGTAGATCAGGAAGCAATTATAGACTTCATCCAGAAACATATAATTTATAGGTTTGGAATACCAGAAACTATAACCACTGACCAAGGATCTGTGCTCACTGGAAGAAACATGCAGGCATTTGCAAAAGAGACAGGTTTTAAGTTACTAACTTCGACACCTTATTATGCTCAAGCAAATGGACAGGTCGAAGCAGCCAACAAGGTTGTGATAAATCTGATAAAAAAGCATGTGGGTAAGAAACCTAGGAATTGGCACAAGACTCTAGATAAAATCCTTTGGGCTTGTCGAACGTCTCCTAAAGAGGCAACTAATTCTACCCCATTTAAATTAACTTATGGGCATGATGCAGTATTACCAGTCGAAATCTATTTACAATCAATACGAATTCAAAGGCATCATGAGATTCCATCTGAGATTTATTGGAGTATGATGATGGATGAATTAGTTGATTTAGATGAGGAGAGGTTACATGCTTTAGAGTTAATAAAAAGGCAGAAAGAAAGAGTCGAAAAGTTTTACAATAAGAGAGTAAAATTTAAAGCCTTTCTGGTTGGTGATTTAGTTTGGAAAGTAATTTTGCCCATGGAAAAGAAAGATAGATTGATGGGAAAATGGTCTCCTAAATGGGAAGGACCTTTCAAAATTTTAAGAGTTTTTTCAAATGGCGCATATGAAGTCGAAGAAATGGAAAAAGACAGGAGAGTGTTGAAAATAAATGGCAAATATTTGAAGAAGTATAAGCCAACATTGCAAGAAATAAAGATAGAAATGGAATAAAATTGCAAACAAAAGCTTGTCTTCGCCAAACAGATGGCGTTAAGTAACATTACATATGAAAATTCTAAAAATCCTTAAAGTAATAAAATTCCCTATTTCCTATTACAAACTACTGTTGGAGAAAAGTTGCTTTGAGTTCGTCAAATTTCTTCTTTTGAAGCTGAATTCGACGTTCACAGAGACTTTTGCTAACAGTCAGTTCGTCAATTTCTCTGTGGAGTTGTTGGGCTGTTTCTGCATGTTGAAGACCTTTCTGAAGCTCCCTGTCAATTTCTTCTTGGTTGGACTGTTGGAGGCTGGCTTGACGTTCCTTCTCTTGGAGGATCTTCTTCTGAAGTTCGACAATCTGAGCTTGATAAGCCTGGATGTTATTTTCGCACTCAGCAGCAGCTTTGGAGTAATCTTCAGAAAGCTTATTTAGCTCTGAGATTCTGTCTGTCGAAGAGGCTACAACATTCCATTCTGAGACTTGTTTTTCAGATTTGGCTGTGATGTTTTGAGAAAATTCTTTTTGGCGAACCAAGTCAGCACTTAGAGAATCAATCATAGACATCAGGTCCATCACCAGACGACTCTCTTCAGTCGAAGCCTCCAGGAGATTGGCTTGCTTTAGGAGTTTCTTCAAGTCATATTGTGCAGAAGGGTTTTCGGCCAGGGTTCCAACTAGGTCTACCCCAAGGATTTTTGCTTTAATCTCAGCCATGATAACACTGATTGGTTGAATTTCAGAGGTAGCCCCTGAAGCTGTTGAGCTGCTGTGGGAAGAGTCTTGAAAGTTGTACCTGGAACTGAGTAAAGCTTTTAGATATTCCAGAGGTTTTCTTACTTTCAAGCTTTCAATTTCCTCATGGGACAAGCTTGTCGAACCCGTATTTAGAGGGGTTTCTGCTGGAGTTTCTGCTGGAGTGGGAACAGCTTGGGTACTTCCTCCAGGATTCAAGTTTGTGTCTGGTTGCTTCGACAGGTCTGATTCTTCTTCTTCGACAGCTTCTTTATCAGCCTCTGTTGTATCAATTGGCCCTTGAGGTTGTGCATCCTGGTCTGGGGCAGTCTTTTCTTCCACAGTAAAATCTGGACGAAGAGGAGAATGGTTGTCAGAGGACTCAGGGTCACTGATGTCGAAATCACTGAAGGTCTGAGGGCCATAAACACCAGCATCTGGAGTGGTTTCTTCCAGAAGTCGTTCAGCTAAAGTCTTTTCAGAATCAGAGGGGATAACCTCTTCTTGAACCTTAGAAGTTTCTTCGACATCAATGTTAACCTGAAGTAAACAGGAAAGGGAAGTTTAAAAGAAGGAACAATGCAGTTAAGACTATGAATATTGTCAGTCGAAAAATAATACCTGAGGGATCTCAGTGTGAGTGCTTGAATCCCCACTTTTCTCACTTCTTAAAGGGATTTTGTTGGTTGGACTAGTGGGAGGAGTTCGTCTCTGGACAATGGATCTCTGGGATGCCACTGTCTTTATTCTCATGCCTTTGTTCCTTTTGAGGGGTTGAGGCTCAGGAGATTCATCCTCAGATTCTTCGACACTCATCTCTTTTTCTTCTTGTTTTCTTTTTGCGGCTGGTGTGCGAGTTACCTGAGGTGTGCGAAAAGGAAATGTATTCAGTATTGAGAATATTGAAATTTATATAAAAGAAGAAAAGTGAGATGTTATTATTGGTCGAAACCTTTTTAGCAGCTATGGGTGATTTTTCGACTGGTTTGGAAGAGGTCCCTTCACCAGGAGTTTTCTTGATGATTCTAACAGCTGAAAGAGAAAGAATTGAATGAACATTGATATAAAACATAAAAAGAGTTAGAAATAAGAAGAGGAATTTAATTTCTTCGACACCTTCAAGAATAGGTTCTTCCACACTAACATGTTTTATTCCAACATGAAGGTGCCCAGGGAAGTTTCCCAAATAATACTTCGTCGGAACCACACGTTCGGCAAGTTTTTTGCTAGACTCGCGAAGCAGCTTTAAGTGAGATCCACACACAAACCAATCTGGGAATGGAGGGCACAAGGCCACACCAAATTCTGCAGAAGGGAGTGGGGGGAACTTTGGGGGAAATGAAGTATAAGCAAAGTTGTAACGTGCATGTGGTGGAATATATGAAGGCACCCCCAACTTGTCCAACTTTTCTGAAAATTTTTGTTTTAAAGTCACTGCTGCTTCACCTATGGTTCGACGAAGATCATTGGGCCTGTAAATAGTTTCAAAATATTTTTGAAAATTTTGAATTTCTTTGATATGCTTATCTGTACCTTTCTTCTTCTTATCCTGCACAAAAGCAAAGGCATTCGTCAGGAGCGTGTTGAAAGTTGTTACATCAAAGAATTTGTTAATATAATACTCCTTCCACCAAACGTCGAAGTCTTCAGTGCACAAGAAATTTGGTTGAAATATGGTAGGGTAGACTTCCAAAGATGCGTCGAAAAATTTGTTATACAATTCTAGACTTTTCTCAAAATTTTGAAATGAATTGTAGAACAAAATGGAGCCTTTCTTGTGGTAGATTGGTTTTGTCTTCGTCTGTGTTAGCCCAAATTGTCTAGCCACCAGGTTAGGTTGATAGACAATGAGAGAGACTTTAGTGTTATTAAGGCTGTGATGGGAGAAAAGGTGTCTTGGTATGAGGAAGGCTTCCCAGATGGATATGTAGGAGTCTTCTTCTTTTTGGTTTTCTACTGGGAGTTGTCTTGTGAACCATTTGGGACCCACAGTCCTATTGGCAAAGGGTGCCATGGATGGAGTAAACTTGTAACGTTTGGCGAACATCATTACATAGCTAGTGAAAGCTTGTCGAAGACCTATACCTTCGTCAGTAGGTGTTAGTTGAACTAACCTAGGCCATTCGACGCGCCTGTCTTTCACTTCTTCTTCGTCAACTGGTCTCTTGATAGGGATGCAGGCTTCGAAGGTTGCGTTCAGCCACAACTGTAAGAGCCAGAAGGGTCCTGTGAAGTTGATGGTTCCTTTGTCCTTGATGGTTTTCAAGTTGCTCACACTCTCACTCAGAGATTCATAGAGATTTTCCAGAAGCAATTCACTTAGGCAAAATGCAACTCCATTATGAAGTTGATTAGCCATAGTAATATAGCTTCTGGCAACCTGGAGTGATCTGGTGCAGAAGACAAACTTGGCTAACCACAAAGTAAGGAAAGCAATATGTTCTCTGTCGGACACTTCCTCAGTGCCTTCGCCTTGGTGATAAGCAATGAATAAGGAATAGCTAGCGTGTTTGGTGTCAAATCCTATGGGATCTTTATTTAGGTGCTCAGGATTAAAGATTTCTCCTATAGGACTGAGGCCAGTGATGGCTGCTATGTCGAAAAGAGTGGGGGTAACCATACCACAGGGAAGATGGAAGTTGTTCTAGGTACTGTCCCAGAAATATAAAGAAGCTAGCAGCATATTCTGGCAGTAGCGTGGGCCTTCTTTCGACAACTGAATCAGGTCGTAAATACCAGTCTTCTTCCAGAATTTTTCTTTGACCTTTTCGACTCTAGTGAGCCAAGCTAAATAATCTGAAGGGTCTTTTGTTAGGGGAGGGCTCCTAAAGATCCTAGTTTGATTTAAGTATGACAAGTCTAATTCTGTCGAAGCTATGGGGATCTCAGGTTTCTTAGAAGATGTTTCGACAGTCTTAGGGTTCTTACTAGCACCTATTGGTTTAGAGGCAGAATAGCAAGGATAAAAATCCTTTAAACGGTTTGGGTCAGCATTAGGATCAGAGATAGGACCTAACATTGCATGGTGAACTCTAGAGACCAAGATAGGGATCATTACCTGAGATCTGTAGATACTAGCTTTCTCCCTCTCATTTGGAGGTTCTGGAATGTACTGTTGTTGATTCACTTGCGTGGGTCCAGACAATGTGTGAGCAGGAGGGAGATCAGCAGTCTTCTTTGCTTTCTTAGCACTACGGTCAGCATTGTTCTTTGGAGGCGCCATTGTTATGAGAAGCTTGAAGCTGGAGTAACAGAAAACTTAAAAGGGTTTTAATGGAGATTTTCTTTGTTAAGGGAAGAAGAGTTTGAGAATGTAAAAAGGAGGAAAGGTTTTAGAAGAGGGTATTTATAGAAGGTGACAGTAATATAAAAAATAAATAAATAAATAAATAATAAATAAAAAAGAAAAAAAAAAGACTTTTCAGTTTAGGTCATGGGGGACATGCGTTTTGATCAATGGTGGTGATTAAAGGTGACGGTTGGTAGGGAGCCCATGATTTACCTAGAATATAGGGTTATGGAAGGTTGTGTAAACGTGGGCTAGATGAGACGTTTTTTCAGAAAGTTGAAATCACAATGTTTCCTTGGGACTCAACAAAGTCACTTTATAATTAATGAGACTGGCATGGTGTCAGAAGTCATTTCGACAGCAAAGGATATTTCTCCAGAATTAGTCGAAAACATCTTTGCTGGGGGGCAATTTGTAAGCTCATAATTTCGACACTCTGAAATTTGAGACATGAAGTCATTTCTGTTGCTGAGAGGATGATCAGTAGATAAGAAAAAGAAGAAGTGAAGATGTTCAGGAGATGTTGACAAGGTTAAAAGCTCAAGTGCTTCGACAGGAGGACAAATAGTGTTCTGGCAAGCCAAGTTTGGGAACCTGTTTATAGTTGGGTGTTCGAAAAGATGAGTGTGTCTTTCGACACTTCGACAGAAGGAAGGTGTTTGGCAGAAGCGTTGGTTCGTAAAGTTTGAAGAGTTTCTTCTTCTTCGACATTTCGACACACAAAGAGATGTAATGTTTCGTCACCAAAGGGAAGAGTTCAAAATTCAAAAGTTGCAACCTTTGGCAGTTGGACACATGGAAGTTTCAGAGAAGGAAATTGCATGCAGGCTGACACTTGTCATTTAGTTAGAATTTTCCCGTTCTAGGCAGTTACTTTGTTTATATATAAATAGGATAGTTTGTGTTTAGAATGTGTGTGTGAAAACTTATACAAAAATCATGTAAATACTCTAAGTACCCAGTGTGAGAGAAAATGAGTCTGATATTTGGAACAATGTATGTGTTGAACACCATTTTTCTTTCAAGTTATTTAAATTATTAAGTTTGTTTCATCAAGTTATTTTATCTTCAGTTTTATTTACTTTCCTGCACAGTTTTACATCTTTCGCCATTTTTCTTACTTTTGTTTAAACTTCAACTTTATTTTACTTTCGAGTTCAAAGCATTTAACACTTTGACATTATTAACAAAACAAAACCACAAATCATTAACAACACTAAGAGAAATTCGACAAAACAATTGCACATGTGTCCTAGGACTTGTTTGGTTGGTCCTGCAAGTAACCCAGTTTTCTGAGAGATTGGTTAACCAGAGGTTGTTCGTCAGAAATCACAGCGAACACCCCCTTAATGCTACGAAGTGAAGCAGGCATAGAGACCAACCATAGGGTATCTATCCTGTGATCCAACCCCGGCTCGGTATCGGTAGTCTCAGTCTTTCCCAGCCCGCCCTGGTATGAGTTGAGAGTCTAAGAAGGAGTCTTATTCTACTCTAGGCTCACTCCACCCCCTGTGTTGTCTTATTTCAGGAGGGACTAGATTGTTAAGAAATCCCTGACTCTGTCTTTGGGCTAAAGCCTATAGTTCTCTCCTCACTAACGAAAGTCTCTTAGTAAGTAGCATCAGCTCTTCCGGGGGGAAAGCCTAAGTAAGGAGTATTCGCGGGCTATCCACAAGCATTAGTTCTCCCCCTGACCTGCCTCCCAACCTCAAGATCATCAGCGGACGATGCCTTCTTCCGAAAGTCCTCCCTCTTTGCTTTACCCCAGCGAAAGAGACTGAAAAAGATCCGTATCCGATTCCTCGGGTCTTGCTGCGTCAGCTACCGTAGATAGGAGGCTTTAGCCTATAAAGAAAGAAAGAAAGCAGCTTAGTAGTAGGAAGGAAGCAAAGAAAAGTATGCCCTACATGTCAACAGGGTGGAAGTTCAAAGCATCGAAGATGAGTACATGGAAGCACCAATGAAGAAAGTCCAGAGTGCAGATATAACCTTATCGACAGAAGACATCTTGCTGGACAGGAAGAAGCATACATAAGCGGCCCCTTTATCTCACCGGTGACATCGGCGAAAGAAGGCTACTGCGGGACCCTGGGGCCTCCATCAACGTGATGCCACTGCGGGCCCTAGCCGATCTAGGAATTCCTTCCTACGAGCCGGCTAAGTAAGACAGACCCAGGTTACTATTCCGGGGTACAATGCCGACTCGCAAAGAGCCATCGGTAAGATTCGTCTCTTGTGTGTGCGGATCTGAAGACTGAGGTCACTTCTTACGTGATTGCCGGTGACACCTCCTAAACTTCCTGCTTGGATCCACAGCGTGGTACCTTCCACCCTTCATCAATGCTTCAAATACGTTGATGAGAAGGGAGAAACTGGGTATTTGCCGACAATAAGCCCTTTATTAAAGGAGTCTAGGCATACTGTCTGTACGGATGCGCGTCTTTACAACGACGGCCCAGACAGTGATGGATGACGAAAGCCCGCCAGCGAAAGCCGAAGCACAGGTTCGTAGACCTCTCCGAATCCCTCGAAAGATAAGGGATTTACGGTCAACGCTATCTCAAAGAGCATGACCCCGTTGACGAAATCTCTAAACAGGGGCTGGGGGAATTACTTCAACTCTCGGTAAAGATGCCACTTCCTGCATTACAACAACCTTCTCAGGCAGAGGACCCTAATGGAGTGGAGCGACATTCGTCCTCTCAATCAATGGAGGAGGGTCTTTTTCCTCATCTTTCACAGGGTAGCCCGGAAGTCTTATTCTACGCTGGAAAGAATCGTCACCGATGGTGAGATAAGAAAGAGAAAGTACAGTCCGATTGCAAAGAAGCGAAGGACATGGGCTATGACCTTGAGGAGCCTGTCGGGCTGAAGTGAAGAACGGCCGAGGCAGAAAAGTACCCCTCGAGCCGCATCTAAGTGAAGAAGAAAGGGAAGCTTGGCTAGCCGGCCAGTACGCCAATCTCAGGAAACATAGGCTTGGGCTACCTGCCAACTCCGCTCCCTGCGCCGAAAACTTTGTCTTACGCTGAAAGTTCTGGAGATCTTTCTTTCAGATCTCTTCCAATTGTCTATAAACGTAAAACAAAGAGCAAAGAGACGAGACTAAGTTCAAGAATTGGATGTAGAGCCTGTGCCCCCTAAAGAGGACGAGGTTAAGTAAATGGATCTCGGGACTGTTGACAATCCTCGCCCTGTATTCCTAAGTGCAAGCTTCTCAAATGAAAGAGATTTGACAGTACATGGATCTACTCAGAGAATTCTTTGATGTTTTCGCTTGGAGCTACGCCGAACTGGACTAGACCGAAAGATAAATGAGTTAGCTCAGGCTCAGGGCGTGAAAGAAAATATAAAATAAAGGCGATTCCTGATCTGAAGAGTTTGCTATAGTGGAATCTGTTGAATTGGGGAAGGCTCACAGGTTTGGTGGTATATCCTTACATATATAAGTAGTTTTTATCCCGGCTCCGGTCAAATGGATTTAGGAAAGCTTCCACGTGACATCCATCCTCAAGTTAGTCTTCTTCTTGAACTGTCAAATCGAAAGCTAAAGGTAGTTAACCTAGGGGTAGGGGAAAAATCCGACTAAGCTTTGCCTTGAACTTGGCACCTTACCTTCTAATCCTTTGCTTGGGAATTCTATTCCAAAATATGGACTCACAGATTGGACAGTGGCACTGGAATGATAGCAAGCATCCCTTCTTATCTTTCTTGGTATGAAAGAAGTAGCTAGGACCCATCCCCCTCACAGTGTCCTTTCGCGGATTCTCTAAGAGCGGCATCCACATGATCAGAAAGTAGTGACAAAGGGTCAGGTAAAAGTGCTAACATGCAAAGAACGGAAATGCCGACAACAGCCTTTGGGGATAGGAGCTTCGCCCGGCGAAACCCCATGCTTTGAGAGTTCCTTTCTGCCCTTTCTCTACCCGGGAGTAACTTCAGTACCTAGGACTAGTCTCCCAGGATGCCAAACATACATGGAAAGTCTCAACTTTGACTCACAAGCGCCACCCTCACCGGGTAAATCCGGATAAGGGCAACTGCTTCTGTAGGTAACGACTCAAATTATTATTAAAATTGATAGAGTTGTAAACCAACGAGTCTTTAAGTAAGTGGGCGTTAAGCGTAACGAGCTTACAGGAGGTAGAAAATCTTTGTTTGCCGTTAGTCTTTTATAAAGAATCAAGCTAGGCTAGTAAGAGAAGGAATACTGGTAAGAAGTCGAGAAGTCAACTAACTTATAGTGCTTTCCACACCCCGCCCCGTAGAGGGAAATTTACCTGTGAATGCGGTGCGGGCCACAGCTCTCCCTTTCACTCGAAACAAGAGTTCTGTGCCAAGCATAAAGATTGAATCAATAGGACCGTATTCTAATCCTAGAAATGCGATAACTCTATTTCTGAATGTCTCGACTTTCTTTCTCAAAAAACCGGACAGGGGTGCGGAAATAGCAAGAATTAAATGAATAGGCTCTTGCTTGTCAAGAGGTTGTTTGGCGAATCCATACTAGCTAACTTTACACAGAAGGACCACCACCATTGATACATTGATAGTGGATTAAGTGGCAAACCTATACTATGCCCAAGTGCGGACTTACTTAAGTAAGGGTATCCTATTGCTAAACCTCCGGCTACCCATAGTTTGAAGGGAAGAAGCCCATGTCTGGAGCTATGCCACTGTAGAAATATTAATATTCGCGGAGACTATTTATATTATCGGACACAACAACCAGAAGCCATATCTTTCGAAGGAAATTAAACTGAGAATGATATAATGAAGTAAAGAAATATAGAATTAGAAAAAGCTAGAGCTGGGTATAAAGGCTTACGACCTGGAGATTCTTAGCTTGGTAGACACAATCTATCTTACTAGCTATTCAGTGGATTCCTAGCCCTTGACTCATGGTAGAGAACACCAAAGGGTACTGCTCGCTTTGTTTCTCTTTATGTGGGGACGAGAACAAACTGACTATAAAATCTGCAGAATCCACTACCCGCTCCTGCTTCTTGGTCACCAGAAGGGTAATTAGGATCTGCTGCTGAACCAGATATCCCGCCCCTTACGACCAGTAATCGATATCCCTCACTGCGAGCCAACAAAGAATGAAAGAATTGGTAAGTGGAAAGGGCTCAACAAAAGCTGCAAACTAAGGCTCAGAAAACTAGTGCAATCTAAAGAAGAAAGAGTAAAAAATAATCTAATGGATCGAATCTATTCGTGGAATTAGAGGAGGGGCTATCTAATTCAAAAAAGTAATTCGTACCGGATATATATATATATATATATATATATTAAATATAACCTAGAAATGATATAAATTAAAATTAATTGTAGAAAAAAAAACTTACAAATGTAGCAATATTTTCTATTGTTCCTCTATGTTGGTCACCCATTGTTAATATAGTCATTGAATCTTGAGTTGTTGGAAGTTATGAAATTATCTAAAATCTTAGTGTTATTTTATGAAAGGATGGTTAAGAAAAAAGATTGGGGAATGTATTTATAGGTTAGAAAAATAAGAGAACTAATCAGCCATATGATATGGCGAAAACTTATTAATTTAACCTAAGTGCATTTGCCAATCAGATTGGCGAATGAGTGTAAATGAGTTGTCCTAAATCCTGATTGGTTCAAATGATATGGCGAGGATTATGATTCTGCATTTTGATTGGTGAATGAAGCATACGCAGGATCACCATTTCCTTTCCTTTTTCTTTCACATGCAATGCTCTTTCACATGCAATAAATTCTCACATGCATTTATGGGAATCTTGACCACATGAAAAGCATCAAATGGAAAGTGACAAGATTGTTGCATGTTGGGAATCTTGTAAGAATGATGGAATCACGCAACACTGAAGAACGCAGGGCACAGGCCATGCAAATGCAACTTTATGTGTTTGACCCAGTCACTGGATTGATTGGTGAATGCTTGTATTGTTTCGCCAATTGGATTGGAGAATGGGTGTTAATATTAAAACCCTAAGCCAATTTGATTGGCGAATGGGTGCATTATTTATTTTTTTAGTACGAAAAAATAATTGATGGGTGTATTGTTTATTTTTTTAGTAGGAAAATAATAATTGAATAGGTGTAAATATGATTCCCTAAGCCAATATTATATTTTGTAGGTTACATATTATATAGGCTGCGTGATTCCTTGATCTTATAATTTGTAAGAAAAAATAATTGAATAGGGTGTACACAACTTGCATATGAATAAAATAAGAGTATTGTTTAATATTATCAGAAAAGAAAATAGTACAACAATAATTCTATTTATAGGTATGTTTCAATGTTTCAATGCACCAAAAACTTTCAATATAAATCATTTCACATTGACTCATCGTATTTGAGGTATGGCTCAATCACCGCAATATATGATCAATGCACATATAAATGGCGAAATATTCGATTGTAACCTATCTGGGTTCAACTTTCGAAACACCGAGGTTACTCGGTTCTCAATTACCCGACGGTCAAATTTTGCTCATCTGAAACAGAGGTTGGAAAAGAAAATATAGTGTGGTCCAATAGAAGATATCATTTACGAAAATCCAGTCTTTTATGAAGATAATCAGGTCATGTTTTTCCAATTAATTGTATGTGATGACGAAAGTGTCCGTACTATGTTTCTCAGCCATGAGTATTCTGGTTTCAATGATATTGAGCTTTATATTACATAACACCAACAACAGATGTCTCAAATCGTTGATCCTTTGCAAGTGTTTTGCGAATCTGACAATAATTTGGCCGAAGTCAATGTTGTTGATGATGACGAGGAAGAAGATAAGGCAATTATTGATGAAATGGTAAATGAAGATGAGGTCCCGGTCAGTCATGTATATTGTCATCCTCAACACATGACAAGGCTGAACTTGGGAGGTGATGACTCATCTTCAGATATATTTTACGTTCCGTATCTTCAAAAATAAGGTGCATTAAAGGATGGCGACCATTTTCGAACAAAAGAAGAATGCGTCCGAGCGATAAAACATTACCACATGGATTTATCAGCTGATTACAAGGTCGACCGAACGAACCCTACTCTGTATAAGATATGTTGTCGTAACGTGGCATGTCCATTTCGATTGACAACATCGTACATAAAGAGAAGTGAGGATTGAAAGGTTGCATCTATGGGTCCAGAGCATACTTGTATAATCACTAACACAATGCAGGATCATTGACAACTGAGCTCTCAGCTAATATGCAATGATATCTTATCAATCGTTGGCGACGACCCATCGGTAAAGGTCAACACGATAATTAAGCATATAGTTCATAAACACAAGTATACTCCTTCGTATAAGAAAGCATGGATAGCTAGAACAAAGGTTGTTGCCGCTGTATTTGGAAATTGGGAGGACTCGTACAAAGAACTCCCAAAGTTTTTGTTGGCACTTAAGCACTACGCTCCAAGGACTGTTGTCATTCTTGAGACCTTGTCGGCGTATACTCAAGAAAGTCATTGTGTTAGTGGAAATGGCATATTCCACTAACTCTTTTGGGTGTTTGACCTATGTATAAAAGGTTTTACCTTATGCAAGCCTATAATCCAAATTGATGGAACATGGCTCTACGGTAAATACAAAGGAACTCTATTTATGGCAGTGGCCCAAGACGGAAATAACAACATCTTCCCAATTGCATTCGCTCTAGTCAAGGGGGAAACTGCTAAGGGATGTAGTTTTTTTCTACAAAATCTCCGACTTCACTTTGCTCCCCAGCCTAACTTATGTTTGATTTCGGACAAACATGCATCAATTGAGAGTGCATGGAAGAATGTTGGTACCGACTGGCAGGATCCTCCTTAGACACATGTCTATTGCATTAGACACATCGCTCAAAATTTAATGAGAGAGATCAAAGAAAAGGCATTGCGGAAGAAGGTCGTGAATACAGGGTATTCATTAACTGAACAGTCATTCAAACACTACTATGAAGAAATCAGACTGACAAATGCAGATGCATTCAGATGAATCAACCAAATTCCATTGGATAAGTGGACCGGGGCATACGACAAAGGACAACAATGGGGTCACATGACCACAAATCTCGTGGAATCAATGAACTCAGTTTTCAAAGGCATTCGTAACCTACCGATAACCGCTTTGGTGAAGTCAACCTACTTTAGGCTCGGGGAACTTTTTGACACACGACGTTCAAAATGGAGATCTATCCTACAGTTTGGTCAAGTGTTCAGTGATAGTTCAATGACATTCATTAAAGAGGAAGTTGCCAAATCTAACACACATGTGGCCACAGTGTTTAACCACAATAAATGGTATTTCAATGTTGATGAGATAATGGATCACCACGAAGGAAGACCGAGGGGATCCTATCGGGGAGAACTAGATAACAATTGGTGCGACTGCGGAAAATTTCAAGCCTTTCGTATGCCTTGCTCCCATGTCACATCAGCATGTTCAAAGGCTCGACTGGACCCATCAAACTTACTGTCCGCTGTTTACCAAGTGAAAAATATTTGCAATGTCTACAACCTTCATTGACCACTTCATCTGGACTTAACATCATCATAAGAACACCCACATCATTGACCACTTTTCTCCACTTCATCACACCTGACTCCACAACCTGCTTCTCAATTTTCCTGATCTTTTATTTATGCCCGATTTCTCCTTCTAACCAGTGGTTTAATTCCCTATGAAAATGTTCCAAACTCTGCGTGTTCCAGAGCAGCATCTTCAAAGGAGGCTTTGTTGGTGAGAAAAACACCAAAGCATTTTTCTTTAAAATATCATTTTGGAAGCGGTTCTTCTAATGTTGATGATGATGATGATGACGGATGAGGAGCCGACATGTTGTGACGAGGAAAATAAAGAAATAACAAATGAGAATGAGAGGGAGAGATTGAAAGGAATGAATGAGAGAGAGGGATTGAAAGGAATGAGTGAAAAATTGGTTTACGGAGCATGTATTTATAGGGAAATAATTTTTTTAAAACTCTTTAGTCATGAAAATTGGCGAAAGCTTAAAATAAATTTAAATAAATTTAACTCTTTCGCCATCTCAATTGGCGAAAGCTTGTATAAAAAAAAAATTAACCAACACACGTTAGCCATCTCAAATTGCGAAAGTGTGTAAAATAAATTGAGACTTTGTTCCCATTCGCCAATTCATTGGACGAATGTGTATCAAAACTACATTAGAATGATAATTTTTTTGAGCACTAGGCTATTTTGGAAATTTATTTATTAAACTATGTTATTCTAAAAAACAAAATCGTAAAATTATGATATATTACACCCGATTTTATCATGGGTGTTGGCAAATTTACTTCTTATTTTCATAGTATATTACATCAGATTTTACCATAGATATCAACAAATTTACACCATATTTTCTTTAAATAGAATATATTTATTTTATTTTTATAATTATATTATATTTAATTTAAATCTATTGTATTTAAACAAATATTTTTATATACAGCTAAACATTCGATAAAGCATGGGAGGTTAATAAGATGATATGGCAATAACAAGAATAAGGATGATGAAATATTAAAAGAAAAATGAGGGGAAAAAGGAGAGGAAGGGGACGGGGGAGACCCCCAAGATTGTAGGGACCACCGCCACCGGAGCCTCAGCCAGATGCGCCAGAAGTACCATCGGAGCACTCTGTACATTCTGAACATGAAAATCTTAATAGTAACCACACTGAACTTGAGAGAGAAGATGATATGATAGTCATGGATGAAACCCTAGAAGATGAAGTTCGCAACAAGAATCGTGAGAATGGCAATCAGAGCAATGAAGCTACTCCAAAGAAACTATGGGTGGATGTTATCAACAATAATCAAAGGCCTGCTAATGGTATGAGTCTTGATTTTGTTGCTTCAAAAATTATTGATGGCGAAGTGGTTATTGAAATTGATGAAGATGACATTGAATCGGAGATGAAATATTGGGAGTGCATATTGATTATGTATGTTCTCGGGGGAGAACTAAACATGAATATGGTGAAACACTTCATGGAGAGAAACTGGAAGCTACAACAACTTACACTATAAAGAACATGATGAAGGGTATTTACTTATGAGATTCAACACCCTTAGGGAGAAGGAAGAGATACTGATGAATGGACCTTACACTATAAAGAACATGCCTATGCTCTTGATAGATTAGAAACCAGATTTCAATATGGAAAAGGATATGTTAAGGAAGATACCATTATGGTTGAAGCTACAACAACTTCCCCTCGAACTATAGGGAGCTAAGAGTCTGAACAAGATAGGAAGTGCCATTGGTACACCAGTGGTAACAGATGAATGCACTGCACAAAAACTGAGAGTCTCGTATGCTCGATTACTTGTTGAAGTGGATGTTACAAGAGAAATCCCAAAAGCTATCACAATTCAGAACCATGAGGGGAAGGAAAGTGAAACAAATAATGGAGTTTGAATGGCTGCCTAAGTTTTGTGGAAGTTGCCAAATATTTGGGCATAATTGTGCTGAAAAGAAGACCACACCACAATGGAAACCTAGAGTCAAGCCTGTGAAACCTGTTCAGAAGAAAAAGGAGGAGGAAGTCAGGCCATATTTTCCTAAAAGTAGTGGGACAAATGATCTTGTGAAGTCCAACTGGGGTGGAAAAGAACAACCAGTTAGAGAAAATGATACCATCATCCGTAGAGACCCTGAAACTGAGCAGAAAGAGGAAGAACTGATCTAGAAAACACCAAGAGGGAAGGAAATTGATAGAGGTAAGCAACTTATGGTAGTGCAAATGGATATAATTAATTGTAGCAATGGTTTCACTGCCCTAGAGGGATTGATAGACCGCCTAGGGATAAATACCATTGTGCAATGATTGTGGCTTGGAATGTTAGGGGGCTTAATAAGGTGGTAAACTGAGAGAAAATAGCTCCCAACTCTTAGGTTTACATCCTGAAATTTGTATTCTCTTGGAAACTAGAGTGAAGGAAAATAAAGCTGCTCTGGTTAGAAATAAATTGCATCTGCATAATGAGTATATTGATAACTATAATCACCATCAGAATGGCAGAATTTGGATAAGTTGGGATCCTTTGAAAGTGAGAATTTATGCTAAAGGCTCATCAGATCAATTTGTGCACTGTAGGGTTACTAATACAGTTGGAAAGTTGAAATTCAGGATGACTGTAGTGTATGTTATGAATGATCTGGAGTAGAGGAGGAAGTTATGGAGGGATATCTCCCTTTTAGATGACCCTACTGAACCCTGGTGCATTATAGGGGACTACAATAATGTTCTTAAAAGCAATGCTAGGATTGGAGGTAGGATGGTGACTGATAGATAGTTCATTGATTTGCAAGAGATGATTGATACTTGCAGCTTAGCTGAGATGGAGAATCAGGGGTATTACTACACTCGGCACAATAAGAATGAGATTGACCATATATACTCTAGAATTGATAGAGTGTTAGGTAATGTTTCCTGGTTTCAGAATATGGACCTGCAGCTTAGACACTTACCCCCAAGTGTCTCTGATCATGTGATTCTGCATCTAGTGAACCAAAACCTGCAGAGGCCCAAGAAAAGATGCTTTAAATTCATCAATTGTACTATTGACATTGATGGATTCTAGGAAGTTGTTGCTTATAGTTGGGTTGAACCTATCTCTTGTAATCCTCCTTATATTCTGTGGGAGAAGTTGATAAGACTTAGGCCTATAATCAAGAAGTTAGCTAAACCTCTTACTGATGTGCAAAGATCTATTTTGAAAGTCAGAGAATAGTTGGTTCAGTGGCAAACTAAGCAGTCTGAAGATTTGATGAATGTTGAGATTAATCAGAAAGTCAAGCAAAAGACGAGGAAATCATTAGGTGGCATGAGCTTGAGGAGAGGGTGTATCATAAAAAATCCAAAGTGAATTGGATAAAGCTGGGTGATGAGAATAACCACTACTTTCATGCTTCTCTCAAAGCTAAAAACTCTCAAAGGAGTATGAACATATGTGGAGATGATGGTAGGGTTCTAACTGAAGCAAAAGAGATTGAAGATATTGTCCTTGCCTACTATGAAGAGCTCATGGGTAAGGAAGATAGATGTCTTCAGAAGATTGACTTCAGTGTTATGAGAGAGGGAGCTCAACTCAACCTGGAGAATAGGCAAGACCTGATTGCTCCTATTACTGAAAAAGAGTTTTATGATGCTCTGCATGGTATTGGTGATAACAAGACTCCTGATGTAGATGGATACAATGCTAAGTTCTTCAAAAGCTGCTGGAATACCATCAAAGGAGATATGCTTAATGCTATTTGGTTTTAGTTCAGGACCAACACCATGACAAAATCTTTCAATAATACCCTAGTTACTTTGATCCCCAAGAAAGAGGATGTTAGGAATCTGAAGGATTATAGGCCTATTGCCTGCTGCACTATTGTGTACAAGATTTATTCCAAAATTCTTACCACTAGGTTGGATAAGTGTATTGGAAGCATTGTTAGTCACCACCAAGCTGCTTTCATCCTTGGTCAACACATACATAATCATATTCTTCTGGCTCAGGACCTCATCAAGGGGTATTCACAGAAGAATGACACTCCTAGATGCTTTTTGCAGTTTGATATCCAGAAGGCCTATGACATGCTCAATTGGAGGGCTCTTGAGACTATCCTTTTGGAGATTGGCATCCCTTTTCAATTTGTTGTTTGGGTTATGCAGGGTGTTCAGATTGTTTCCTATAGGTACTCTCTAAATGGAGAGATGAATAGAATTATGGTTGCAAAAAGGGGGATTAGACAGGGTGTTCCTATATCACCTTTCCTCTTTGTGATAGTGATGGAGTATTTGAGTAGAATGTTATACAGGATGTAGAAGAACCCGAACTTCAATCCCCACTCCAAATGTGAAAAGATTGAGCTTACTCACCTCAGTTTTGCTGATGACACTCTTCTTTTCTCTAGAGGGGATGTGGGTTCAGTGAGATTACTAAAGAATACTATGGATACTTTTGCTGAAACAACTGGGCTGAAAGTAAATCCTGGTAAATGCAACATTTACTTTGGTGCAGTGAAGGAGGAGGAAAAGGCAGAAATCTTGCAGCTAATAGGATACAATAAAGGTACTCTTCCCTTCAAATATATGGGAGTTCCTTTATCCAGCAGAAAGCTTTCTATTCAACATTACCTTCCACTGATGGAAAAGATCCTCAACAAGCTGACACATTGGAGTGCAAGGCTGCTCAGCAAGGCTGGGAGAGTGCAGTTAGTCAATGATGTTCTGTTTGCCATCTCTAACTTCTGGATGCAATGTTTTTTGATTTCTAAAGTTTTTCTAAATAGGATTCAAGCCACTTGCAGAACTTTTGTGTGGATAGGTGGGTTTTCTCCCAGCAGGAAGAGTCCACTTGCTTGGAAAAAGTGTGTTTGCCAAAGAAGAAAGGGGGAATGAATATCATTGATCTTGATATTTGGAACTGTGTAACTTTACTGAAATTGTTATGGAATATGCACCAAAAGAGGGATAGTCTGTGGGTGAAATGGTTTTATTATTATTTCATAAAAAGTCAAGATGTGTTGAATATGGCTATACCAAATAATGCTTCTTGGATTGTTAAACAGGTCATGAAAGTCAGAAGAAATATTCCTATGGTGTTGGAATGTTGGAACAATTGTATTAGAGCTGAGAAGTTCAGAATGGGAGCCATGTACAAGGCTATGTAGGAGCAGCAAGCTGATGTGGATTGGTACCATGTGGTGGCGGGTAATAAGGCCAGGCCGAGAGCTATTTTAACTCTATGGATGGCCTGTCATGGCAGACTTGCTACTAAGAATCGATTAGCTAAGTGGGGTTTTATACAATCTCAAACATTTGTTATTGCAATAGAGATGAAACCTTAGAGCACCTTTTCTTTGATTGTGAAAAAATGAAGGAGATCTAGAGGGATGTTTTGTATTGGCTTCAAATTGATCACATTCCTAGAAGATGGGATAAGGAACAAGTATGGATGAAACAATTTTGCAAGGGTAAAAGCAAGAGAATGGGTGTTGTGAAAATGGCCTATGTTGAGACCATTTACCACTGCTGGTCCATGAGAAAAAATACTTGTTTTGAGGAAAATTATAGTGCTAGTAAGAATGATATTGTAAATAGTATAGTTGATGTAATTACACATAGAGGTTGGCATTACAAAAGGTATAGAGATTACATAGCAAAGTTGTTGATGTAATTAGTCCTTAGGTGAGTTGGAACCTTGGGGTCACTTTGTATTAATTTGTTTTTTTGAATAATATACATATTTTATTGATTAAAAAAAAGAATAAGGACGATGTCACCAAATGCTTTGCGTGCTAAATTTCTTGTGTTATCAATGGGTTGTTATTTTGGATCCCAAAACACCCTAATTGGATATATGTGATGACAATAGAGGTGAAGAATCTACAAAATCAATTAAACTTGACTGAAGCTAAATTTTAAATTTAAAAACTCTTAAATTAGAATCCACTTTAGCATAAATAAACATATTGATAAATGAATCCAACATTGAGAACAGTAGATGGATTGAATAATAAAGTAGATTATTAATAGCGTAGAAAGGAGGGTGGAACAACAAACAACAAACCATAGTGGAATAATAAAAATAAAAGGATTTCATTAATTTACGATATTGGGATTACATTCATTGCTTGTTATATATTAAAAAGAGAGACGCCTAAAAATTAAGATTTAGAGATTATCGACCTGGAAAGGAAAAAAACCAAGTAAAGTCTGTCAATCAAACAAAACATCCTAAGGTATTATAGTTACGTTATTTTGTTTATGTTGAATCAAAAGAATTATTTTTGGATCTTATTGTGTTTATTTTAAGTTTTTGATATTATAGTTATGTTGTTTTGTTTATATTGAAGAATGTGACATTTATATTAAGATTTGTTAAAGTTTTACTATGAATTATTAAAATATGTCGGCCTCTTTTATAATGATTAACAATTTTGTAAATAACACAGTAAGTTAAATTGTAAAAAAAAATTGACGGGTCGGTCCGCCAACTCGTTAGTAAACGGGGCAGACATGACTTTTGAATTTGGATGCCTAAGTTGGCCCATCCCACTCCGTTTTTGGACGAATTTAAATGGGGTGAGCCTAAACGGGGTTGGCAGCCTGTTTTGCCACCCCTAATTATGACATAAGCAAAACTTAGAAATGTCACATTATTTAAAAATATGAGGTTGAGATGATTCATAAATCTAATGTTTTAAAATTTTATGAGAAAATATGTGTTTATCTCATTTATGTGTTACTCTTAATTCAACGTGAATATTTTCTTAATTCAATATGAATATTTTTCTTATGATTCATCAATGGTTTCAAAATGGAAGATTCAAGTAATGTACTGACTCTTTGGATTGTGTTAGTGTGTGATGCATTTTTGATATGGAGAGAAAGAGAGAGAATGAAAAATAAGGATTGTTATTATTAAATGTGTTTGTACAAACTGAATTACAAAACATGTCTATTTACACACAATAACTTTAATATTAAGTAACAAAATTTTAAAAACCACCAAAATTTTAAAGGACCTAATTCACCCTCTCTTAGGTGCAACTCAAACTATCAGCAACAACTCTTTTTTTACACATGCTTGCAAACTAACCATTTCCATTTTTCTAAGATTCAATATTTATTGTATTTTTTTACACTTCTCATTTTCAAATTACATAATAACAAGATAGAAGAAACATGATTAACAAAAAAACACTTACAACAATCCACTTCCTTCAACTACACCTTAACATCTAACAAATAACCCTTCTTTATATTTGTAAACACCCCAAATTTTCCCTCACTCATTTCACCATGGCTTATGACTCTTTTCATTTGCATAAGTTCAATCATATCATCTCATAGTGCATTTTTGCTTCACTGCATTGGTTCTAATTCATCTGCATCTAGGGTTTGTGATCTGAGCAATCCATGAGCCTTTTGAGCCACTCCAAAGGCCTTCAGTCATCTCAAGAGGGTCCATGTATGTTCAAGCATCATATTATATCCTCCCAAGATCAAGAAAGTCAAAAATCACAAGAACTGAGGAAGACATGGAAGCAAAGCCAAGTTTAACTGCACAGATGACCTAAAATTAGGGTTTTGGTTTCAGAGGCCATAACTCCAAAATTTTTGGTCATTCTTGTTTCTATTAGTCTCTATATGATATAAGGATCATGCATACCAATTTTCATGAAGAAATTCAATGGGGAAGGCATCTGATCACAAGATGACTTCTTGAGCAAGTCAGTGCAAAATCAGGGCATCTGAGGCCCCCAATCACCCAACCAAAGGGTATTCTCCATCATTTTGGGTGTATATGATCTTTATTTGATATTATAAGAAGTTAGAAGTTCACAAAATTGAAGAATTTCAAGCCATTTGCAAAGTTGCCATTTTGGGAAAGTGACTTGTAATGTAAACTTGCCATTTTGGGAAAATTTTTCAACCTCCTCTTTTTGATTCAAAAATGCTTCAAATGAAAAATCTTTGGTCATGAAAGTTGTAGATTGGATCCTCCCATTTTCAAAAATACAAGAACTCATTCTAATTCATTTTAAAACAAAAGTTATGGCTTGTCAAAGTTGGGAAAAATCACATAAATTTCACTTTTACACCAAAGAGGGAAACTTGCAAATTCTCATGCCAAGCATTTTTATGACTTCAAATGGACTTCTACACATCATAACATCATAACACATTGCCTAAAACTCAGAATTGGCCCAAGAATTTCCAAGTTTCATGACTTGTGCATGAAGAAATCAAGAAAGGGCCAAACTTAATGAAAATTGCAAAACCCCCCATAAGCTTCAATCCACTTGCTGGTTTTCCTCAATCTCACTTCCATGGTTCTCCTTGATCACAGCTGCACCAGACATGCCTTTGTCCTTGGACTGAACCAGCCCATACCTCAAAGTACAACTTTGTTGACTTTTTTGCAAGAAGGCCATACCAATCAGCATAGCCCACACCAACTCCATAGACCTATCACAGCTTGATATGTGGACAAAATGAAACTCAAAACACACAAGAAGCAAGCCTGAAACCACATCATCACCATAGTTCACAAAAACTCCCTCTTTTACATTTTCTATCGAATCCCATAACTCAGCCATTTATTCTCCAAACTTCTTCCACCATTCATCTCAAAATGCTTCACTGATCATTTCTCACCCATCAAAACAACCTAAAACTACCCCAAACAGAAATACGATTTTCACCACCCCTGAACTGAAAGCTTCAAAACCCTCCATATAAACTCATTCCAAGCTCACCAGAGGCATCAAGGAGTTCATTAGAGTGGAAAAGCACAAGGCAGAAGGTCAGAAAGCCCAGGATTCGAAAGCTCAACCTCAGGTAACATGATGAAATTTTTTTCCAGAACTCAGATTTCTTGTTAAAATATTGTTCTATGTGTTGCCCTGATCATGGGGATGTGTTTATTTTTGAAAATGAGCCAAATACAAGCATTTTATGTTGCTCTGAAACTTTTGCCCTAAATCTGTTCTTCTTCGATTCTCCTTGTGTGAGTAAAATAAATTGTTATTGATGCTGGATTCTTGTTATTTGATGTTAGGAGAAGAGTTCTGGAGATTTTGGCATGATTTTATAGCTTAGGGAGTGAGATAGAGATTCTCAGGGGAGAGTGTGGCCGGAGAAGATCACCGGAGGTCATTTCCGGCCACCTGAAAGTCATTAAGTGTCTTAATCAGGATTAGGGTTCCGTTTGAATACTGGCCTTTGGATTTGATTTACCCGCGCGCGTGTGTGGCCCAGATTGTCCCACTTAACCCTAATTTCCAATTAATTAATTTAATCAGGATTAATTAATTATTTAATTAAGATTTGTTCAGTTTGAATTACAGCCCTCAGATCACGCGCCAGGTCAATTCCCGCGCCCTAGGTTCAAATCCCAGCCTTTGGATCAGTTGACTTTCCATTTAATTTGATTTTTATTTCATTTTTATTGCATTTTCTTTCTCATTTATTTTAAAATATCAAAACACATCACACAAATTTTATTTTTTGCATGCTGACTTAAAATATTTTTCTCATTCTGAAAATAATTTTTATTTTATTTTTTGCATAATTTTCGTATTTTAAAAATATTTAAATGTTTATTTTAATTAGTTAATAAGAATTAATTAATTAAAATAGCATTTAGGTTTCTAAAAATCACAAAAAAATTCACATTGCATTTTGATACATTTAGAAACATTATCAAACTCTCCAAACAAATTTCTTTTTGGTTCTTGACCTATTTTGACATTTTTCTTTGGAATTAAAGTTCTTAAAAGGCAATATTTTTGTTCTAGCTTAGAAAAATTCATTCTGCCTAACCATGAAGAGTTTGATGTTGATTCTTTTTGCATTGCATTCTTCATATCATGTAGTTTCTAGGGTAAAATTGGTTTGAATTTATCTTTCATTTTCATTTTGTTGTGCATTTTTCCTTTTGAGGTACCTTAAAACCCTAGCAAACTTGAGAAAATCATAACTCCCATTAGGTTAAGAGTTAAGTCTCCTCCTTTGGGCAGTGAACTTATGTAGGGTTAGGGTTCCTTTGATCCCATTTTCAATTTTTTATCTTGTCATTTGCTTCTGATTTTGAATTTTGCATTGTATGTTGTATGTAAACCCTAATTCTTGCCTTCATTTGCATTCATCTCTCATTTGCTTGCATACATGAACTTGCCATAACATTTTGTACATGCACATGACTTCTAAGACATCTTAGGACCCATTAGAATCATGTTTGATCATTGCATCATCCATTTTCCATGCTTTTGCTTTCATTTGATGTCATATGCATTCATGAACTTTTATGGTTCAAAGCATGCTTCATTTGCATCCTCATCCTTGTATGATCATCCACATCTCATGACAACCATTTTTATCATCTCTTAGAATCATTCATATCTTGATATTCTTCTGGATTTGGTTTGCCTCATTGCATTTCATCTCATTTTCATTGCATTTCATTTCTTGTTGCTAACTTTTCAGGTGGTAAGTCATTGAGAAGTGAATTTGCCTTCACTTCTCATAATCTCTTCTCATCTCTCTTATGCATTCATTGCTGCCTTTTACTTGTGTATTAGAGTGAGCTCTCTCATTCATGTCTCCTTCTCACTTTCTTTCTTCAAGCAACTTATCTTCTTAAGAGAAGTAAGTTGACTTGCTTCTTCTGCTTCTTCCTCCTTTCATCTGCTTCTTCCTTGGTGGCTTTTCCCCTGAAGATCTCTTGCAAGCCTCATAAACCCTAGGAACACCCAAGCATGATCAAAATTAGGGTTTTATTAGTCCCCCCCATTAGCTTTACCTTTGTGTCATCTTTTGAGTCTTCTATTCTCATCTCATAATCAAGGACTAAACCCTTAAGGCTTTAAGGCTTTGTGATTAGGGTTATGCCTGTATCCTTCTATTAGGACGGAGTGTATAACTTTAATCCTAAGTGTTAAATCCTTAATGTGTTTAAATCCTTTAATCAATTCATCTAATAATCACTAAGACATCAAGCTTGTAACTTGGGCCTTGCATTAGGGTTCTAATTCTTCCTTAATTGGTCAAGAAGGACTAACCCTAGTGTTAATGGACAAGTCCCCCTCAAGTTGTCTTACAAACTATAAAAATCCACTTCTTAATCTTACCATTAACTAAAATCCACTCTAATAAAGGCTTTGTTTTGTCATGAGGTTAATCCCTAATCATGGATTAAGTCGGGGAGCCTTTCTCAGCTTAAATGTTCTCATCTATCATCCTTCTATTAGGATGGTGTAATGGGTCCATTAAATCTTTGATTATGGCTTAAACTCATTACTCAACACTAAACAAAAACTCCAAAAACATCTAAATAAGTGCAAGTAGGTTAATGATCTCAATCCTATATCATGGTGGTAAAGTGTGAGGTGTCTACTTCATACTTAAGGTATTCTCATTACCCCTAATCAGAGGGAAGATGTGATGAGTTTACTAACCCTTGGTTTAGGCTTAAGCTCATTTTCTTATGACAAACTCAAAAAAGCAATAAAAGACTGAAAAACAAAAACAAACAATAATCGTCTCCTCCGGGATTCTTTTCTCATCACCTTCACTCACAAACGAGAACTTGCTTCTTCCGTCTAATGCATGACAGTTTGCACCTGAGCCAGACAGGTCATACACTTGAGCATAGACAAGTAAGCAGTTCACAAGTCAATTTATCTTTCAGTCCCTTTGAGTCGAACTACGGTGTTCTGACTTCCTCATTGCACGAGAGGATACGTAGGCATAACTTAACAGTTATCGAACAAAAGTCTATGTCTATTCCCCCTTCTTCCAGCCTTATTATTTAAAGTCTCATAGTCTCGAGCTTCATTCATTTCTCACACTGACACTTCTCTTCACATTTATCTTACACTGACACTTGCATTCTTTTCCAGCTTTTGCACACAGATAGCACTGACACTACCCCTTTAAACACAAATCTTTCAAGCGTGGATCCCGTCGAGTACGGAGGACAATCTGGGTGCTAATACCTTCCCAGGTTGTAACCAACCCCCTTTCTCAGTTTCTCTGGTTCGCGACCGTCTTATCTATCTTTCCTTAGGTCTATGCAGCATTACCTTTCCTTCGGGATAAAAATGCCTAGCTGGCGACTCTTTTCTTTCGAGTTCACCCTTGTTTGTTCTCTCTCTTTCGCCGACCGTTCGCGTCTGTACCCCATTTAACTTAGGTGTCATTTGGTGGGAGCGACAGCTTGGCGACTCTGCTGGGGACCCTTATACTGTAACCAGGGCTTCTGGTTCTTTTTGTGGGTTCCTCCTAGCGCTTGTTTGATTTGTGTTTACTAGGGTGTTATGTGCTAATTGTGTTTATTTATTTGCTTTATTTACTGCTTTATGTACAGCTTTATTTATTGCCTTCCTTCACAGCTTTTCATATTTCATATTGTCATTATCATTGCTGGATCTGGTTTCTGTTTTGGTGGGTGGGGTTCCATTGAGAGATTAAGGCCCTATACCTGGGACCTGAGTGACACCTAGGCTAGAGTGGTTCATGTTCTTTCCCATTCCATTTCGGTCTGGTGCGGGAATATGAAACACGGTTCAGATATGGGTTTCTTCTTGAGAACTCTGTGCTACGGATCTCCTGTAGTGCTAGGGCTATCTGGGAAGCCTGCTAAGTCTGGATGACCTTTATTATGACCTTCAGAAGCTGGGGTGAATTAGAGGAGGATCTTTTATGGTTATTGTAAACACTGTACCACCGGGTTAGAAGTGTTTACACTTCTCATAACTGATCCAAGTCTGAGGATCTTTGTTCTAGAACACTACCTGTGAGGGGGTTGGGCTGTTTACAGGTTTGCAGGTACCCTTGGCCACATCATACCCTGTTTTTGTTTTGTTCAAGAGTACTCCCCTTTGGACAGTTCTTGTGATTAACCCTGGATATGTGACTCTTTATTTGAGTCCCCCACCTTGATTACTGGATTTCTGAACCTCCATCTGGACCTTCTTTTAACATACATGGACTTATATCAAGGCAGATATCAGATCCAACTTGATCACAAACCTTTGCATATCATTTGCATACATCATCGTTGCATCATTTAACATTTGTTTATTTGTTTTTCAGGGTATCCACATCATATCTGGTTTGGTTTTGACCCCTTCTTTTGCATAGACCTTTGCTTCATCAGTTATCTGCTTCAACTATCTTCATCATCACCAGCATCAGCTTGTTAGTGGCTCATTTCCATCATCAGTCTGTGATCTTCATCAGTACCAATCTTTAGTTTCTTCAGCAGCATTCATGACTACTCCCAGGAAGAGCAACATATCCTACCATTTCTTTGAACCTGTGTTGACTGGTATCAGGCAGGTCCAATCACTTATCACACCTGACCACATCCCATTATTTAGAGAGCATTATGGAGGCATCCTGGATATGGTTATGGATCTTGACCCTTCTCAGAGGAGCATGATCCACACATGCTTACAGTTTTATGACCCTCCTTTGAGATGTTTCACATTCCCAGACTTTCAGCTAGGGCCTCTGCTGGAAGAATTTTCTTTACTGATTGGAGTACTTATCAGAGGTGGAATCCCCTTCAGTCCAGAAATGCCAGCTCCCAGCAATGGAGAAGTAGCAAAAGCACTGTACCTGGAACCTGCCTTGATTGAGCAAAGTATGACAACAAAAGCTGGGATCCCTGGTTTGCACTTAGATTTCTTGATTTCTCAGGCCATCCTGAAGGCCTCATTGGGGGAATGGAAGGCAGTCTGTGCATTGTTGGCCCTTAGCATATATGGGGTTATATTGTTTGCAGATGAACCAAAATTTGTCAGCAAGAATGCCATCCATCTGTTTCTCTTGAAGAACCCAGTACCCACACTGCTGGGAGACTTTTATTATTCCATCCATCAGAGGAATGAGAAACAAAAGGGGAAGTTGGTGAGATGTTGTGCTCCTTTTTTTCACACCTGGCTGCTCAGACACCTGCCTAAGTCAGATGCTTTCTTGAATCCTCATCAATAGAAGAATTGGGCCAAGAGGCTCATTGCTTTGACTTCAGATGATATTAGATGGTGCACCCAGAGCACCAAGGGCAAGGACATTATCACCAGTTGTGGATAATACCCAAATGTGCCTCTGATAGGAGTAAAGGGTTGCATCAATTACAATCCTTTGCTGTTTAAAATACAACTGGGTTATGCTTTGGTTCACCCTTCCAGGGTGCAAGATTTAGCTGAAACCCTGTATTGTGAAGTAAAACCTAATTCAGCTGCTGTCAAACAAGCATCCTGGGCTTGGGACAACATCCAGACAAAAGGGATGGCTATTCTTGGAAGATGCAATAATGTTGCCTCAGCTCAGTACTATGACTGGTCCCGTACTAGAGCTCAGATTACTGGAATGCCTTTCACCTTGGAGGACATACCTGGACCCTCTACAGTACAGCCACCAGCAACTGTCAGCCTAGAAGAATTTGAGAAACTGAAGGAAAGAAATGAGAATCTATCTCAAGCTTTGAAGAAGACTCTTTGGGAAAGGAGTGATGGTCGTCTGGACATCGAGAGATTGGAAAAGCTCAAGGTGGAACATCTTGCCAAAATTGAGAAGACAGAGGACTATATCAGGAAAGCAAGGGCTGGGGAACAAATACTGAAGAATGCCTGTAAGGAGGCCAAAATTCAGAAGGCTAGGACTGAGGTCTATCTGCAAGAGAGTCAGGCTAGGTGGGTCAGGATCACTGAAGCCCGTACACAAGAAGACCAGAAGACTCAAGCCAAGATTGAACAGCTGGAGGCCAATGAGAAAAAGCAGCAGGAAGCTTTGTTGGCAGCACAGAAGGAGATTTCAGAGTTGAAGCTCAGAGCAGGATTGAAAAGATCAAAGGACCAGGACAGGCATAAAAAGCTGACCGCTTCCATTGCTACCAGGAACCTCCTCATTAGGACCATTACAGAGCACCCAGCTGGTCCAGTGACTGAGGCACTTCTGAAGGAGGTCAAAGAGGATGAGTTTGGACTGGATGTTTGATTTCTTTGCTTGTTGTTTATTTCCATTTGATGTACTTTTCCTTTTGTTATATTTTGACCCTCCATGGGCATGTGTTGTAAAACAGACTATGTATTGTTCATCATTTGTAATACATTAGTTTGCTTTCATTGGGCTTCTTTTCTCAGCAACATCAAGCATCTTCCTCGAGGTCTGGAAAGGTCAAAACCAAGAACCAAACCGGATACCTTGGAAAACAAATAAGCATACTGCATTGCATACTAACTTTTGTTTTGTAGGTTTTATTTTTATTATTTCTAACTTTGTTGTGATCTCAGGAAACATTGCTCGTCGCCGAGTGTTCCCTGTCAACCGCGCACACTGGTACCCGACTCGCAACAACCTTCCCGGTATTCAAATGGAACAAGTATAGCAGGATCTGACTGAGGTCAGGAATCAGATGGCTAATGAGAGAGTGGAGATGAGAAATCAGATGTCTCAGTTCATGGTTGTGATGACTGGCTTAGCCCAGAGTCAAGAAAGGCTAAGAGAGCTGGTGGAAAGACAAACTCCTGAGGAACCTCATCTTGGAACAGGAGGAACTAGTAACAATGAACGGGGCCAGCCTCGTATTGATCCACCAGTGTTTGGACCTCACCTGGATCCAGAAGCTAACATCCCGAGGAATGTGCAAGGTAACACTGCTGGAGGGAGGATCTTGCAAGAGGATCCCCAAGAAGAGATGTTTACTGTTATGGGAGCTGGAGATGAAGTTTATGACAGGAGATTGGACGAAATTGCTGAGAAGTTGAGATCTTTGGAGTCTCAGAATTCTTTGGGCTTCGATGTGATGGACATGGGGCTAGTGGATGGGGTGAGAATTCCCCACAAATTCAAACCCCCATGCTTTGAAAAGTACAATGGTACCTCCTGTCCTCGCACTCATTTGCAGTCTTTCCTGGGGAGACTTAAAGCTTATACCATGGATGAAAAGTTGTGGATGTTCTACTTTGAGGACAGTCTGACTGGGGCTTCAAGGGAGTGGTATTCACACTTGTCTAGAGCCACCATAAGATGCTGGAAGGATTTGGCTGAAGCTTTCATCCGACAATATCAATACAATCTGGACATTGCTCCTAACAGGACCCTTCTGATGGGAATGTCTCAATCTTCCAGAGAGAGCTTCAGGGAATATGCCCAAAGGTGGAGACAACTTGCTGCTGCTGTCCAACCACCCATGTCAGAAAGAGAAATGGCTGACATGTTCATGAACACATTGCAATGGACCTACATTGATAGATTGGCTGCCTTCTCCTCTACCAGTTTTGCTGATGTGGTCATAGCTGGTGAAAGGATTGAAAGTCTACTGAAGATGGGCAAGATTTCTGACAGTGGTGCAAGTTCATCCAATAATCCCAGGAAGCCTTTTGTGGGACCCCGAAGAGCCGGTGAGACCAATTCCATTCATGAAAGCAGGGGCAAACCTCAGTATGTTCACCGATCAGTAGCAACTGTTACCATTCCAGCTTCGATTCCTCAACAATCAGCATATCCTCAACAACAACAACCACAGTATCAACAACAAGTTCAGTATCCGCAACAGAGAACCTACAACAACAACAACAATAACCAATAACAGCGTCCTTTCCAACAAAGACCATCACAAGCAAACAGGGTAATTGACCCAATCCCAATGCCGTATGCTGCACTTTTGCCACAACTCCTGAAGCTCAACCTGGTTGAGTTAAGGACATTGGCACCTCCATATCCCCTCAATCTCCCAAAGAACTATGATGCCAATGCCAGGTGTGCATTCCACTCAAACGCACCGGGGCATAATACTGAAAAATGCAGGGCCTTACAGATGAAAGTCCAAGACCTGGTGGACTCAAAAGCTCTCAACTTTGCACCTCCTCCGAATGTCACAAGGAATCCAATGCCTAGTCACAACGGGCCTAGGATTAATGCTATTGAGGAAGGAAAACTATCCACCCTGATCACCAGTGTTGCAAAAATTCGAACGCCTTTGGTTGAAATCAAAGCCCAGCTTTTAGAATGCCAAGTGTTCCCCGGGTGTGAGCTCGGCTGTGGGTATTGCAATATTGCAGTCAATGGGTGTGAAAGGCTGAGAAACGGCATAGATAGTCTTATCAAGGATGGTATTCTTCAGATTACTACAACAGCGCCTACAAACCCAGCAACTCCTTCACCGACAATCACAGATACTCCTACAACGTCAGCAACCATTGTTCCAACGGATTCTACTACAACTCCAACAATTGCTCAATCCATCACTTCAACGAATACAAGTTCAGTCACCATCCCTGCTACAACTTCAACACCCATCTAGTCAGTCGTGTCTTCTACGACATCAGCAACAATTGATGAAAGCGTCTCAACGGTTACCATATACTATGACCCTGCAAATGTTCCTGCCAACAACTCACAAAATACTACTCCTGTCAGAACTCCAGTTACCATATACTACGATCCACACACCATTGTGGTCCCCTCTGCAGCTGCTATCAGTCCAGTCACTATCACAGTGCCTGGGCCAGTTCCTTACGAAAGCAATATTGCCATCCCTTGGCATTATGGCTCAGATCTATACTGCTAGGGGCAGAAAATCACTTTAGAATCATCAACTTCTTCACCTCAGATAGACAATGTGGGGGGAGGCAGATGCTTCACTAGAAGCGGACGTCTCTTTGCCTTGCAAATTCCAAGACCCGTTGTTGAAGCAGAAGCTGCTGCCAAGGCAAAAGGGAAGAGCCTGGTGCAAGAAGAACAAGTTGTCAAAGAAGCTTTGAAGACTCCTTTTGATCAAGAGGTTGATGAATTCATGAGAATCATAAAAAAAAAGTGATTACAAGGTGGTAGACCAGCTTCACCAAACACCTTCCAAAATCTCCATATTATCATTGCTAATGTGCTCCGAGGCTCATCGGAACGCACTATTAAAAGTCCTGCACGCAGCTTATGTGCCAGAGGAGATTACCGTTAATCAATTAGAGGCTGTGGTTGGAAATGTTAACGCTAGTAATGGACTAGGATTTACCAACACTGATTTGACAACGGAAGGTCGCAATCACAACAAGGCTTTGCACATTACCTTGGAGTGTAAAGGCGCAGTTCTTTCTCATGTATTGGTGGACACAGGGTCATCCCTCAATGTCCTGCCTAAGAAAGCCCTTGTGAAGCTGGAGTACGATGGATTGGTACTACGCCCAAGTAACTTGGTAGTAAGAGCCTTTGACGGTTCTTGAAGATCAGTTCTGGGAGAGATAGAGTTGCCTATAATGATTGGCCCACAAGTTTTCAAAACGACCTTCTATGTGATGGATATACAGCCTGCCTACAGCTGTCTATTGGGTAGACCATGGATACACACCGCCGGCGCCGTGACGTCAACCCTTCACCAGAAGTTAAAATTCGAGTGGGAAGGCCAAGTCATTACTATTTGTGGGGAGGAGGACATTTTTGTTAGCACGCTGGCTACTTTCAAATACATTGAGATGGATGGGGAGATCCATGAAACCATGAGCCAAGGGTTTGAGGCCCTTAACATTAATGAAACATCTTCTGTACTTGGGACCTCTATCACATCATATCAGCAAGCCCGGAAGGTTGTTGAGGAAGGTACCGCCCAAGGCTGGGGCAAGCTGCTGCCCGTGGAGAAGAAAGAAGACCGATTCGGGTTGGGTTACAGACCAACTCGACAAGATCAATCAGAGGCTGCAACAGAGCCCAAGTTTGTTAGTGGGGGGATGCTCACCCCGGATGCTGTGAATAGCTTGGAAGATGAGTCAGAAGACGAGCACAACCTGGAAAGCGGGATACGTCCAAGGACCCCGGGGAGCCATGTCTCAAACTGGTCTTCCCAGGAAATTATAAGGGTTACTCCTGCAGAGTAATTATTATTTCCTGTATTTTTAAGCATGCATCAAGTCCTGCATCTTGCCCAAGATGTCAGGACTCATTTTGTAATCGGGCCATCTTGTATTTTGTGCAAAGATCAATTAATGAATATCAGGACATCTTTTGCAAATAAGTCTTTTCTTTTCCGCTCACTGTTTTTCATTTTTCACTTTTTGTACAAAAATAAAATGGTAATGCTTTTCAAAATAAATAACTCCATTTTCACTTTTTCTAAATAAGATAAAACTGATCACTAAAATGAACGAATCTAAACCCTTGCAGAAAGTGCCCTCCAGACTGCACCGACAACAACACTGCTATGACTTTGTATGACTTTGACAATCCAATCAATCAAGATGATGAAGGGGTTGAAGAAGATTATGAACTACCTGAGGAGTTAATTAGGTTGTTGAGACAAGAGGAGAAGGTTATCACCCCTCATCAGGAGGAGGTTGAGACGGTTAATCTTGGTACGGAAGAAGACGTGAAAGAAGTTAAGATCGGGGCCTGCTTACAAGATTCAGTAAAAGCGCAACTGATTGACATGCTTTGGGAATATGTGGATGTTTTTGCTTGGTCTTATCAGGATATGCCAGGGTTGGACACCGACATTGTCATGCACAAGCTACCTCTGAAAGAAGACTGCCCACCAGTAAAACAGAAGCTGCGCCGTACTCGCCCAGATATGGCAATGAAGATAAAAGAAGAGGTACAAAAGCAGTGGGACGCCGGTTTCCTTGCTGTGACTAGCTATCCGCCGTGGGTTGCTAATATTGTACCTGTGCCTAAGAAAGATGGCAAGGTGAGAATGTGTGTGGATTACCGGGATCTGAACAGAGCCAGCCCGAAAGATGACTTCCCTTTACCTCACATTGATGTATTGGTCGACAATACGGCTCAGTTCTCGGTGTTCTCCTTCATGGATGGGTTTTCAGGATATAATCAGATTAAAATGTCACCTGAAGACATGGAGAAGATAACTTTCATCACACCCTGGGGCACATTCTGTTATAAGGTGATGCCATTCGGATTGAAGAATGCAGGTGCCACTTATCAACGGGCTATGGTAACATTATTCCATGACATGATCCACAAAGAGATTGAATGTTATGTGGATGACATGATTGCCAAGTCCCTCACAGAAGAAGACCACCTGTTGAATCTGTTGAAGTTATTCAAGCGTCTGAGGAAGTACCAGTTGAAGTTAAACCCCAACAAATGCATGGGGTGCGATCTGGTAAGTTGCTGGGATTTATTGTAAGTGAGAGAGGGATTGAAGTTGACCCTGATAAAGTCAAAGCCATTCAAGAAATGCCTGCACCGAAGACTGAAAAAGAAGTTCGGGGGTTTCTAGGTAGATTGAACTACATTTCACGGTTCATATCTCACCTTACAGCAACCTGTGAGCCCTTGTTCAAGCTGTTAAGAAAAGAGCAAACGGTCAGGTGGAACGAAGACTTCCAGAAGGCTTTTGACAAAATCAAGGAATATTTACAAGAGCCTCCAATCCTTATGCCTCCAGTTGAAGGAAGACCTCTAATCATGTACTTGACAGTATTAGAAGAGTCAATGGGGTGTGTGCTGGGCCAGCATGACGAGTCTGGTCGAAAAGAGTATGCAATATACTACCTAAGCAAAAAGTTTACCGACTGTGAACAACGTTATTCACTGCTCGAGAAAACTTGCTGTGCTTTAGCGTGGGCTGCTCGCCGACTAAGGCAGTATATGTTGACTCACACCACTTTATTGATCTCAAAGATGGACCCAGTTAAGTACATTTTTGAGAAGCCAGCACTTACCGGACGGGTTGCAAGATGGCAAATGATCCTCACAGAGTATGACATTTAGTACACGTCTCAAAAAGCCATCAAAGGCAGTGTATTATCTGATTATCTTGCTGAGCAACCCATTGATGATTACCAGCCTATGAGATTTGACTTCCCCGATGAAGACATCATGTACTTGAAAGCGAAAGATCATGAAGAGCCTATTCACACTGAAGGGCCTGACCCAGAAGAAGAGTGGACTATGATGTTTGATGGGGCTGTTAATATGAATGGTCGTGGTGTTAGTGCAGTACTCATTACACCTAAAGGAGTTCACATGCCTTTCTCGGCAAAACTCACCTTTAACTGCACTAACAACGAAGCTGAATACGAAGCTTGTATTATGGGTCTTGAGGAAGCCATTGACCTTAGGATCAAGACGTTGACTGTATTCGGAGATTCAGCTCTGGTAATTAATCAAACCAATGGCAAATGGTACACCCACCAAGATCATCTGATACCTTACTGGGATTATACAAGAAGGTTATTGACTTTCTTCACAATAGTTAAGCTTGAGTATATCCCTCGAGATGAAAATCAGTTTGCAGATGCTCTGGCTACCATTTCATGCATGATCAAAGTTCAAGCCGCCAACTTTGTGCCTCGGATTTCAGTATCCAGACTTGACAGGCCAACATATGTATTTTCAGCAGATGTTGTTAAAGATGATAAGTCTTGGTTCCATGACATTAAGTGCTTCTTGGAGGATCAAACATACCCATCCGGGGCATCTTCCAATGATAAGAAGACATTAAGAAGGCTGGCTGGTAGTTTCTTCGTGAATGCTGATGGTTCCCTGTACAAGAGAAACTTTGATATGGTACTTCTCAGATGTGTTGATAGGGCAGAAGCAGACTTGTTGATGCACGAGGTGCACGAAGGATCTTTTGGTACCCATGCAGGAGGACATGCAATGGCTAGAAAGTTGCTGAGATCAGGCTATTACTGGATCACAATGGATGCAAACTGTTGTGCCTATGCTAGAAAATGCCATAAATGCCAGATTTATGCGGATAAAGTACATGTGCCTCCCAATCCTTTGAATGTGATGTCTTCACCCTGGCCCTTTGCCATGTGGGGCATTGATATGATCGGCAAGATCGAACCGACTGCTTCAAATGGCCACAGATTCATCCTGGTAGCCATTGACTATTTTACCAAGTGGGTTGAAGCAGCTTCCTATGCAAATGTCACAAGGCAAGTGGTAGCCCGATTTTTGAAGAGAGACATCATCTGTCGGTATGGAGTGCCCGAGCGAATCATTACTGATAATGGTTCCAACTTGAGCAACAAAATGATGGCAGAACTATGCCGAGACTTCAAGATCCAACACCACAATTCTTCTCCTTACAGGCCAAAGATGAATGGAGTTGTAGAGGCGGCTAACAAGAATATCAAGAAGATTGTACAGAAGATGGTGGTCACCTACAAAGACTGGCATGAAATGCTACCGTTTTCCTTACATGGGTACCGAACGTCAATCAGAACATCCACTGGGGCAACACCGTATCAGCTTGTTTATGGTATGGAGGCAGTCCTACCTGTTGAAGTTGAGTTACCCTCTTTACGGGTATTAATGGATGTTAAACTGAATGAAGCAGAATGGGTCCGATCCCGATACGAACAACTGAATCTGATTGAAGAAAAGAGGTTAGCTGCAATTTGTCATGGGCAACTGTATCAAAAAAGAATGAAGAAAGCCTTCGATCAGAAAGTTAGGCTTCGAGAATACCAAGTAGGAGATCTTGTGCTGAAAAGACTCCTCCCTCCTCATACAGACCACAGGGGCAACTGGACTCCAAATTATGATGGTCCATTCATAGTAAAGAAAGTTTTCTCCGGTGGAGCACTGATGCTCAGTACTATGGATGGTGAAGACTTCCTGTCCCCTGTGAATTCAGATGCAGTTAAAAAATATTTCGCATAAAATGACCCGCTGGACATAAAAACAGAATGTAAGTCCAGGCAAAAATAGGGCATCCCGGCGAGTCAAAAACAGAATAAAAGACTCCGGCAAAAATAAGGGAAAAATAAATAAAAAAATGTACACCCGCTGAGTTGAAAAGCCGCATTGGACAGCTCAGGCAAAAAAGGGTATCCCGGTGGATTGAAAACCCGAAAGGGCGATCCACGCAAAATAAGGGAATAAGCGAACAACTGCATTCTGAATTCGTCTGTATCACTTACAACATGGTAAACTTCGAGAGGTTCAAGCTTCGGTCAGAACCAGCCCTCTTCAAAAGCAGGATGAGAGGAACGTCAATGTCATACGAGTCATAGCAAAAGGGAAGCTCCTTGAAGCGTCATCAACATTGCCATCATCTTTTTGTTTCTCAATTTGTAACAATCTCCTCATTTCAGGGGATTTGTTTCTTTGACTGTATTTGCCCATTCAGGGGCACATAAATTAATAAAACCAGATTTTCCATTACACTTTGTCTCGTACATTTTATTTTCGTTTGCAAAAATGTTCGATGTCCTCATAATATTGATTGCATAAGTACAGATGCACCTTTTCCAAATCACATGCTTACAGGAAATATATTACTCCCGGGAGTGTCTAAATTCCTATGATGGAATTCAATAGGGGATACCTCGGGGTACTTGTACGTTTCTTTGTCTTTACATGATTGCAGGTGCTCAAAGTGCAACATGGGGCATGGAAACCTCTCCCCGACAAGCTGCCAAATCATTATTTACTCGGCACATCTAAGCACCAGAGATGCTTTATCCCCAGCTGAGTTGCCAGTCATCATTCCTCCTCAGCCAAGTGTCAGACAGGGAACTATCACCCCGTAGAGTTTCAGCCTCTATCCAGAAGAGCAATGTCCGAGGATCTCACAACAAAGCGACGAAAGCTTCCACAGACCCTAGCTGGGCTCATCATCATTAAAATAGGTCTATCAGTGACCTGTTTCCCCAAGCAGAATCATTTTATCAAATCTACCAATGATCTCAGTCCCCAGCTGGGTTGTCCACTTCGAGCAGATCAGCCAGAGATCTTCTCTGCAACGGGATCCGAATCCCGGATCTGTATCTTTGCATAATCATTGCATTCACATCATATTTCCCCCCCAGAGCGTAGCATTCCGTCTAATACGGAGCATTACGGCAAAAATCAAACATATTGCATAGCCATAAGCCGTGTTCTGAATCAAACAGCTGTGTATACCAACACTCCATTTGCGAATATACAAATACCTCTCAAATTCCCTGGCAGAATGCCAAAGCAGTTTCCCTGCATCTCCCAGATACATATACATGCTCCTTTTGGCACTCGTCCGTGTCACCGTCCCCAGCATAGTGCCTAAACACTTTGTACACCAAGTACTTGTTTATAATACACTTCTTCCGACACCCGTCCGTATCGTGCTCTCCACAGCAAGTTAGACACTCATCTATGTCTCACTCATCACTTTTTACTCATACAGATACTCGTCCGTATCTTGTGTACATCACTTAAATCCCCTCAGAGTCGACACTCGTCCGTGTTCTTTGTTAACTAGTTGGTACTCGTCCGTATCATCATCTCTGAGCATGCGTAAAGCATTTGTTTCTACCGATACTCGTCCGTATCATAGTCTTAAGGATGCTCGTCCGCATCTTTAATCTATACACAGTGTCAAACACTTATATCTTCTTGAATTTAGACACTCGTCTGTGTCTACTACTCCCCAGAAGAGTCCCCGGCAAATCCCGAATAAACTATTTCTTTTCTATCTGACATTCGTCCTATGTCATGATACCTTCCGGCATCCGTACCCTGCCAGGTGATCGTCCTTCACCTTTTGATGATCGTCCTTCATCATCCCCAGCGGAGTCTCTATTCATTAGAACCCCTTTCTATCCGACATTCGTCCTATGTCGTGATACTTTCGGCAGCCGTACCCTGCCAGGTGATCGTCCTTCACCTTTCTGATGATCGTCCTTCATCATTTTATCCGATGGCCGTCCCCATCGTAGATCTTGTTATCTGACATTCGTCCTATGTCATGATAAACCCTGAGAGCAGTCGTACCCTTCTAGGTGATCGTCCTTCACCTCTTGATGATCGTCCTTCATCAATGCTTATCCGATGGCCGTCCCCATCGTCGACCTTTTTATCCGACATTCGTCCTATGTCGTGATACTTTCGGCAATCGTACCTTGCCAGGTGATCGTCCTTCACCTTAGATGATCGTCCCTCATCTTATCCCCAACAGAGCAGCCGTCCCCTGCTAGGTGATCGTCCTTCACCTTTGATGACCGTTCCTCATCATTTATTCCTTCAACCCGATGGTCGTCCCCATTATTTACCTTTAAACCCCAGAGAGTCTTATTTCCTTACTTGATGATCGTCCCCATCATGATCCCTCTATTTCCCCAGCATGCCGGCCGTCCCCGTCATTGTTTTATCCCCAGCATTCGTCCTCTGCTCGACGGGCGTCCTCCGTCGCCCGCACTTTATAATCATATTATACTTCCTTTTACAATCTATATCCCTTTTCTTCTTCATTCATTGAGTGCAAATTTTGGACTGTCTTTGGTATTCAACCACAAGTTATCTTGTTTGCCTGTTAAGCCGTTGCTTACATCCTGCACAGTTAACTCATGTTTGAATAGGGGCAGCTGTAAACACCCCAAATTTGCCCTCACTCATTTCACCATGGCTTATGACTCTTTTCATTTTCATAAGTTCAATCATATCATCTCATTGTGCATTTTTGCTTCACTGCATTGGTTCTAATTCATCTGCATCTAGGGTTTGTGATCTGAGCAATCCATGAGCCTTTTGAGCCACTCCAAAGGCCTTCAGTCATCTCAAGAGGGTCCATGTATGTTCAAGCATCATATTATATCCTCCCAAGATCAAGAAAGTCAAAAATCACAAGAACTGAGGAAGGCATGGAAGCAAAGCCAGGTTTAACTGCACAGATGACCTAAAATTAGGGTTTTGGTTTCAGAGGCCATAACTCCAAATTTTTTGGTCATTATTGTTTCTATTAGTCTCTATATGATATAAGGATCATGCATACCAATTTTCATGAAGAAATTCAATGGGGAAGGCATCTGATCACAAGATGACTTCTTGAGCAAGTCAGTGCAAAATCAGGGCATCTGAGGCCCCCAATCACCCAACCAAAGGGTATTCTCCATCATTTTGGGTGTATATGATTTTTATTTGATCTTAGAAGAAGTTAGAAGTTCACAAAATTGAAGAATTTCAAGCCATTTGCAAAGTTGCCATTTTGGGAAAGTGACTTGTAATGTAAACTTGCCATTTTGGGAAAGTTTTTCAACCTCCTCTTTTTGATTAAAAAATGCTTCAAATGAAAAATCTTTGGTCATGAAAGTTGTAGATTGGATCCTCCCATTTTCAAAAAGTACAAGAACTCATTCTAATTCATTTTAAAACAAAAGTTATGGCTTGTCAAAGTTGGGAAAAATCACATAAATTTCACTTTTACACCAAAGAGGGAAACTTGCAAATTCTCATGCCAAGCATTTTTATGACTTCAAATGGACTTTTACACATCATAACATCATAACACATTGCCTAAAACTCAGAATTGGCCCAATAATTTCCAAGTTTCATGACTTGTGCATGAAGAAATCAAGAAAGGGCCAAACTTAATGAAAATTGCAAAACCCCCCATAAGCTTCAATCCACTTGCTGGTTTGCCTCAATCTCACTTCCATGGTTCTCCTTGATCACAGTTGCACCAGACATGCCTTTGTCCTTGGACTGAACCAGCCCATAACTCAAAGTACAACTTTGTTGACTTTTTTGCAAGAAGGCCATACCAATCAACATAGCCCACACCAACTCCACAGACCTATCACAGCTTGATATGTGGACAAAATGAAACTCAAAACACACAAGAAGCAAGCCTGAAACCACAGCATCACCATAGTTCACAAAAACTCCCTCTTTTGAATTTTCTATCGAATCCCATAACTCAGTCATTTATTCTCCAAACTTCTTCCACCATTCATCTCAAAATGCTTCACTGATCATTTCTCACCCATCAAAACAGCCTAAAACTACCCCAAACAGAAATACGATTTTCACCACCCCTGAACTGAAAGCTTCAAAACCCTCCATATAAACTCATTCCAAGCTCACCAGAGGCATCAAGGAGTTCATTAGAGTGGAAAAGCACAAGGCAGAAGGTCAGAAAGCCTAGGATTCGAAAGCTCAACCTCAGGTAACATGATGAACAATTTTTCCAGAACTCAAATTTCTTGTTAAAATATTGTTCTATGTGTTGCCCTGATCATGTGGATGTGTTTATTTTTGAAAATGAGCCAAAGACAAGCATTTTATGTTGCTCTGAAACTTTTGCCCTAAATCTGTTCTTCTTCGATTCTCCTTGTGTGAGTAAAATAAATTGTTATTGATGCTGGATTCTTGTTATTTGATGTTAGGAGAAGAGTTCTGGAGATTTTGGCATGATTTTATAGCTTAGGGAGTGAGATAGAGATTCTCAAGGGAGAGTGTGGCCGGAGAAGATCACCGGAGGTCATTTCCGGCCACCTGAAAGTCATTAAGTGTCTTAATCAGGATTAGGGTTCCGTTTGAATACTGGCCTTTGGATTTGATTTACCCGCGCGCGTGTGTGGCCCAGATTGTCCCACTTAACCCTAATTTCCAATTAATTAATTTAATTAGGATTAATTAATTATTTAATTAAGATTTGTTCAGTTTGAATTACAGCCCTCAGATCACGCGCCAGGTCAATTCCCGCGCCCTAGGTTCAAATCCCAGCCTTTGGATCAGTTGACTTTCCATTTAATTTGATTTTTATTTCATTTTTATTGCATTTTCTTTCTCATTTATTTTAAAATATCAAAACACATCACACAAATTTTATTTTTTGCATGCTGACTTAAAATATTTTTCTCATTCTGAAAATAATTTTTATTTTATTTTTTGCATAATTTTCGTATTTTAAAAATATTTAAATGTTTATTTTAATTAGTTAATAAGAATTAATTAATTAAAATAGCATTTAGGTTTCTAAAAATTACAAAAAAATTCACATTGCATTTTGATACATTTAGAAACATTATCAAACTCTCCAAACAAATTTCTTTTTGGTTCTTGACCTATTTTGACATTTTTCTTTGGAATTAAAGTTCTTAAAAGGCAATATTTTTGTTCTATCTTAGAAAAATTCATTCTGCCTAACCATGAAGAGTTTGATGTTGATTCTTTTTGCATTGCATTCTTCATATCATGTAGTTTCTAGGGTAAAATTGGTTTGAATTTATCTTTCATTTTCATTTTGTTGTGCATTTTTCCTTTTGAGGTACCTTAAAACCCTAGCAAACTTGAGAAAATCATAACTCCCATTAGGTTAAGAGTTAAGTCCCCTCCTTTGGGCAGTGAACTTATGTAGGGTTAGGGTTCCTTTGATCCCATTTTCAATTTTTTATCTTGTCATTTGCTTCTGATTTTGAATTTTGCATTGTATGTTGTATGTAAACCCTAATTCTTGCCTTCATTTGCATTCATCTCTCATTTTCTTGCATACATGAACTTGCCATAACATTTTGTACATGCACATGACTTCTAAGACATCTTAGGACCCATTAGAATCATGTTTTATCATTGCATCATCCATTGTCCATGCTTTTGCTTTCATTTGATGTCATATACATTCATGAACTTTTATGGTTCAAAGCATGCTTCATTTGCATCCTCATCCTTGTATGATCATCCACATCTCATGACAACCATTTTTATCATCTCTTAGAATCATTCATATCTTGATATGCTTCTGGCTTTGGTTTTCCTCATTGCATTTCATCTCATTTTCATTGCATTTCATTTCTTGTTGCTAACTTTTTAGGTGGTAAGTCATTGAGAAGTGAATTTGCCTTCACTTCTCATAATCTCTTCTCATCTCTCTTATGTATACATTGCTGCCTTTTACTTGTGTATTAGAGTGAGCTCTCTCATTCATGTCTCCTTCTCACTTTATTTCTTCAAGCAACTTATCTTCTTAAGAGAAGTAAGTTGACTTGCTTCTTCTGCTTCTTCCTCCTTTCATCTGCTTCTTCCTTGGTGGCTTTTCTCCTGAAGATCTCTTGCAAGCCTCAAAAACCCTAGGAACACCCAAGCATGATCACAATTAGGGTTTGATTAGTCCCCCCCATTATCTTTACCTTTGTGTCATCTTTTGAGTCTTCTATTCTCATCTCATAATCAAGGACTAAACCCTTAAGGCTTTAAGGCTTTGTGATTAGGGTTATGCCTGTATCCTTCTATTAGGACGGAGTGTATAACTTTATTCCTAAGTGTTAAATCCTTAATGTGTTTAAATCCTTTAATCAATTCATCTAATAATCACTAAGACATCAAGCTTGTAACTTGGGTCTTGCATTAGGGTTCTAATTCTTCCTTAATTGGTCAAGAAGGACTAACCCTAGTGTTAATGGACAAGTCCCCCTCAAGTTGTCTTACAAACTATAAAAATCCACTTCTTAATCTTACCATTAACTAAAATCCACTCTAATAAAGGCTTTGTTTTGTCATGAGGTTAATCCCTAATCATGGATTAAGTTGGGGAGCCTTTCTCAGCTTAAATGTTCTCATCTATCATCCTTCTATTAGGATGGTGTAATGGGTCCATTAAATCTTTGATTATGGCTTAAACTCATTACTCAACACTAAACAAAAACTCCAAAAACATCTAAATAAGTGCAAGTAGGTTAATGATCTTAATCCTATATCATGGTGGTAAAGTGTGAGGTGTCTACTTCATACTTAAGGTATTCTCATTACCCCTAATCAGAGGGAAGATGTGATGAGTTTACTAACCCTTGGTTTAGGCTTAAGCTCATTTTCTTATGACAAACTCAAAAAAGCAATAAAAGACTGAAAAACAAAAACAAACAATAATCGTCTCCTCCGGGATTCTTTTCTCATCACCTTCACTCACAAACGAGAACTTGCTTCTTCCGTCTAATGCAAGACAGTTTGCACCTGAGCCAGACAGGTCATACACTTGAGCATAGATAAGTAAGCAGTTCACAAGTCAATTTATCTTTCAGTCCCTTTGAGTCGAACTACGGTGTTCTGACTTCCTCATTGCACGAGAGGATACGTAGGCATAACTTAACAGTTATTGAACAAAAGTCTCTGTCTATTCCCCCTTCTTCCAGCCTTATTATTTAAAGTCTCATAGTCTCGAGCTTCATTCATTTCTCACACTGACACTTCTCTTCACATTTATCTTACACTGACACTTGCATTCTTTTCCAGCTTTTGCACACAGATAGCACTGACGCTACCCCTTTAAACACAAATCTTTCAAGCATGGATCCCGTCGAGTACGGCGGACAATCTGGGTGCTAATACCGTCCCAGGTTGTAACCAACCCCCTTTCTCAGTTTCTATGGTTCGCGTCCGTCTTATCCATCTTTCCTTAGGTCTATGCAGCATCACCTTTCCTTCGGGATAAAAATGCCTAGCTGGCGACTCTTTTCTTTCGAGTTCACCCTTGTGTGTTCTCTCTCTTTCGCCGACTGTTCGCGTCTGTACCCCATTTGACTTAGGTGTCATTTGGTGGGAGCGACAATATTCATATCATTTTATCACACCATTAACTTCTTCTTCATTTCCAAAAACATAAACTCCATCAACACATATAAAACCTGTAATACCCCGTATTTTTAATAAATGCTTTGAATAATATTAATTAAGGTTAATTGGGTTCCGGGGTGCTCTGAGAGTTTTCAATTAAAATAATTAGAGCGACTGACGAATTCAAATTAATTAATTAATATTATCTGACTCAGATGTCTTATTAATTAAGTGCATCAGAGACATTTTTGGATACTCTCAATTTTGGACCAGTTAGTGTTACTAACTTATAGATATTTTCTCTATATCTCTCATTTGCATCACTTGTTGCAAAAATATATATATATATATATATATATATATATATATATATATATATATATATATATATATATATATATATAGAGAGAGAGAGAGAGAGAGAGAGAAGCTAGAGAGAAAGGGGAGCAAAAGAGATGGAAGGAGAAGAAAACCTAGAAGCTCAAGAAAGGCTTGGATCATCTTTCTTCTTCATCAATCCTCACCATCTTCACCAAACTCCTCTTCATGATTAGAGGTGGGTTCTAGTTAGAACTTTTATTTTAGAGTTTTGGAGTTATAAAGTTTTAGGTTAGAATGTGTTAAATTCTTGATAATCGAAACGTCTAACGATTAAATTATTGTTAAAATGCATGAGTATGGTCATGATGTATGTGGAAGTGATCAACAATAATTATTGTGAAGTTACTATGTGAAAAGAATGGAAAACCAATGCTTATGTTATGAAAAATGCATGATTTTTGCTTACTAACTGCAAGTAACTGGTTACCCTCCTGATAGTAACCGGTTACCACTGGTGTGTTTTGAAAAATAATTTCTAAAATTCATAACTTTTTACTCGGTTGTCCGATCTAAGCGTTCTTGGTATCATTGGAAAGCTATGACAACATAATTTATTTATGATATTTGATTGAATTTATGATTATGTATTTGTGATGTGTCATATGAGTATGCATGTTAACCAATAATCTTACTCATATGCCAAGTAAATACAAGGATCCATGACTCGTGCTGACTTCTAGACGTAGAAGAGGACAATAATAGGGGATGCCATCGTGGTTTCCGGATTAGTGATACTTTTCGAGTTAATGAACTCAAGACATGTTTCCATATGAGTGAGATTGTGAACTCAAGGTCTAGGCTTTCCCCCGAGTTGAGTAGGAATTTATAGAAACTTGTAGAGCCGAGAGAATTCATAAGATAGGGAACTCACTGAGATGTTGATATCTCACCCCACTATTGTTGTTGTTTTTTAGGTTTCTTTTGCAGGTTTGGTTTACAAGTGGAGCTATGCTCAAGATGTTTCAAGAGAAGCATAAACTTAATTTTTCCGTTGTATATTTATCTTTTGTACAATAATGGATAATGTATCGATCTTAGTATTTTTATTTTAGTATAAATTCCATTTCTTGTACCATAGTTTGTATTGTTTTTAGAATTGATCAAGAATGTGAATTGTGCTATTAGACACATATAATGGTGTCAGTGCCAAAGAAACACTTGTATGATATTATTCTAGATAAATATTATATGGGGCGTTACAAAACCACTTATCTACACGCTTTCTAAACAATATCAGCTTGAATATTATGTTTATAATACATCTCACAGCCTTAAGAGAAAGTCCCAAAACAATATATAGAGCAAAACCAGTGAGCCAATCATCATTGCACCAATTTATAAAATATATATTCAGAGTTATCGAATGTCCCTCCCAACAACGGTAAGGGAACCAAGAAGGAACTGCACTCCCTGGAAATAAATAGAACACATACCTATATGCATCCTGAAGGATCCTCATCTGTGCATCAGCCATAAGGTTACATTGAGTACTTGAATCTAGTCCTTGACTATTGGTAAGATGAAATTTGAAGATACCCTTATGACCATCTTTGGTATCTGATGAAATTTTAGACCTTTAACTTGAGACTCTCCTAATGAATGGACAATCAAATGACCACAAGTTACAGTCAGTTAAATCAAGTGATTTCAAGGTTGAAAGGTGAACAATATTTGAAAGATGGACAGTCAAATGCATGACGAAGAATTATGGTTGAGTCATCCCACAAAAGGCTCAATATTCACTTCCTACTTTTCATCCCTTTAAATACTACCTCTTAATAATACAAAGGGATTTATATAACCAAGTGAATCTAGATTCCTTGAAATCTACTAGCTATCCCTTTCAACATGCATACCTCACTTCTTCATGAACTAGTTGTTGGAACTCCAACCATATATGACAAGTTTCAAAACCTAGATAATAAATACTTGCTTGATTCTGACCCACATCAATTTCAATATCCATCTAAACATCGAAGCAAATGTAAGACTTTACTTTCCTTCTTTATAGAAGAATCACAATTATCTAATCTAATTTCATTTAGTATTGATGGTTTTACTACTATATAAAGCAAGTATAGTAGAGCAAGTTTCAGGTAGAGCAAGTTCTAACCAGAAAAAGCGCACCAGGAAGGCCTTTGATGTTAGTTTCAACCTTGATTTGGCATATCTATATACAAAACTTTGACAAACACATTTCACAATGCCCAAAATTAACAACAACTAACAATAATAATATCAAAGACAAGAACAAAACAAAGATTGATAATAATAACAAGGAATTGACTTGTTGATTTAAAAAGAAAAGTTATAAAATTAAGGTTTTGAAAAGAAAAAGAAAAAATTAGAGACTGAGAAGTGAACTTAACTATTTGTGAAGAGTTAGGGCAGAAAACGAAGTCTGAGAAGAATCACAAGCGGTTGAGAGAAGTTTAGAGGATAAGAGAAGTTTGGAGAATGAGGGTTTGAAGAACACAAGCTGAGAGAAGTTTGGAGAATGAGGGTTTGAAGTCGTAATATTATTTTTATAATTAGAATTAGAATCAATTATATTATAATGAATACTATTTTGACTACAAGGATGCATCTATTTCTCTAATTTCCAGTACTTTGTATATGTCTGAATATAAATATCTTTGACGTTCATTTTTATATATAGTAATTATTTCCAATTAAAATAGAATACTTTATACCAATAATATACTAATAATAATGAACACTATTAGTATATACTAATTATAATGAACACTATTAGTATATCCAAACCTTTTTGTAGTACGATAGCACTAATAATTCATTCAAATTGTTTTTATAATTAGAATAAAAAATTATATTATTAGTATATTCAAACTTATTGGTTTTAAGTACAAGGTTTTAAGTAATTTTTCGTACCTTTTAAAAATATCATTAGTTTTTTAAATTTATATTAAATAAAATTATTGGTTAATATTATATATTTTAAGTAGTTTCAAAATAAGTGATTAAATTTCTTATCCATAAAAATAATTTTTTTAATTAATAATTTTGATTTTTTTCTTTTAGTTTTTTAAATTAATAATTTTTGTATTCATTTTAATATAAATTTGTGACAGTTTTTTTTATAAGTTTATAAAACTTTACGAGGGTTCAACGGTGGGTAATTATTGACGGTGCAAAATAGTGGCTACTTTCCATGGCTAAGCCATGTGTAATGTTTAAAAATAATAATTGATATTGTCTCAGGTACTCACGAATTATCGACGGATAAGTCGTCTATACCAAGAAAATTACTGACAACTACATGACTGTGGGTAATGATTCGTGGGTATATACAACTTTTCTTGTACTGCTTCATGGATGGATTCTCGGGCTATAATCAGATTAAAATGGCGCTGGAAGATATGGAGAAAACTTCCTTCATCGCTCCATGGTCACTTTCTATTACAAAGTAATATCATTCAGATTGAAGAATGCTGGTGCAACTTATCAAAGAGCAATGACGACACTTTTTCATGACATGATGCATGAGGAAATTGAAGTGTACGTCGATGACATGATCGTCAAATAAAAAATAGAGGAAGAACACATGGAACACACTCTCATGACACAAGCCTTTACCACTACGCCACATAGTTTTAGTTTTCAAAACAATAATAAAATATAGTCTTTTGGGTGTGTTGGAGATTTGGGTATTTGTGTTGTTAGATAGAGTTTTCTATTTTTCTGTTCAAAAATAGTTTGTTGAGATTAGTTTCTTATTTTTTCCATTCAAAAATAGTTTGTTAAGAGGATTAACAATTTTTCCATTTAAAAATTGTAGTTGAAAAAGGGTTTGCAATTTTTCCATCCAAAAAAGTATAATTGAGAAAAAGTTTGCAGTTTTTTCGTACAAAAATTATAATTAAGAGAGTGATTACAATTTTTCCATTCAAAAATTATAATTTGACAAGTTTGCAATTTTATCCATAAAAGTTATAATTGAATTATGATTTTGTGAATTTTATTTTTGATTTTTTGATTTTTGATTTTTGTTTTTTGTTTTTTTGAGTATACTTCCACATATGTAGAATGTTTTTCCCCAACATATTTTTGTATATAAAATTAAGGCAAAATACCCCTTTCGGTCCCTTAAGTATACCCCTAGGTCCACTTTGGTCCCTTATTTATATTTCGTGGCAATTTGGTCCTTAAAATTTTTAAAAGTTTCAAATGAGTCCCTTCCATCATTTTACCACAAACATCCGTCAAAATTGTCCACATGGCAGGTGAGGTGGCATTGATTCACCTTCTTCTGTAAAGGAATCACACAATCGTTCATTTTTGAAGCATTTCTGGGTTGTTCTTCATCTTCATCTTCATTAGGCTTTCACATATTTTTCTTCATCTTCTTGTTTCACGTTTTTGGTATTCTTCATCTTTTTGTTTCACCTTGTTCGGTCTCATCGTCATTTCCTCATTCTTACGAATGATGAAGGTCAACCATGGTGCTTCGGGTCTGAAATTGCAAAAATCCGAAAGTGGGCAATCATGTGTTCACAATAGCTCGCCATTGATACCAATTTGTCATTGTGGATATGAGGTTGTGCTTCGTAGGGCAAATACTGAGAAGAATTTGTGGAAGAAATGATGGGGTTGTCACAATTATAAGGTAAACCCTAATTTTTGTATGAGTTTAGTAAAATCTGGAAATTAGTTAATGAATAAAATTTGTGTGTTGCAGGAGTCCATGCCAAAAGGGTGTGTTTATTTCAATATGTTACATGAAGAATATCCAGAAGACACAAGTCAAATTTTGTTGAATAGGTTTGAAAGCTTGTCAAAAGAATTTGAAAAATTGAGGCTTAGAAATGAAGAACTAGGGAAACATTTGACTGAAATTATGTTGCTTGTAATTTTATGTTTATTTTTGTTTAGGACGTTTTAGTTGTCTACTGTAATGTCTCATTGTAACACAGTTTATGAATGTAATGAGTTGTATTATTTTTTATGAATTCAATGAGTTATATTGTTTGACACATGTTTATGTATTTTTTTAGCAACATATGAAATTCACAAACAATAATCAGATAACTCAAACTTGATAAAACATAACAAAAATTGATACAACATAACAAAAACTGATACAACATATCAGATAACTCAAACTTGATACAACATAACATAAATTGAAATTAATTACATATTGTTTAAAGACATAGGAATATTTCCACAAAGGTTCCAAAATGCATTGACATGTTACTCAGACATGTTCACAATGACTTCAAAATACATTACAAAATACCAAATACCAAATACAGTACATAATCATAAGATCGCCTAGTTAAAACTAGATGGTGTTCTTTGGTGGGATCCTCTTGGTTGGGTAGACCTTCTGGTTATAGGACCAATCATATTCTTTGAAGCAGACAGTCTGGTTGTTGGTCCTGGTGCTACAAAGGGCCTTCTGACCCCAAGTTTTTTAGGCCTTTCAGTTGCTTTATCCTTTGAGCATTGTCCTGATACAACCTTTCCTTTAGAAGGCTGAGTTGCATTCATGTATGCATGTGTACCTGAGTTCTGAGTTGTTGCCACTTGAGATGTTGGAGCATAACCTTGTGCTGCCTGACTTGCAGTTGCCTGACTTACATTGGTCAGACTTGCATTGGCCTGACTTGCATTGGTTTGACTTGCATTGGTCTGAGATGATGAAGCTTCAGTAGTTGCAAGTCTGACCTTGCAGGTTTATTTGTTATGTCATGCCTTCTTGCACTTGGAGCACTTAACTATAAAACTCGTTCTTCTCACTCCCATCAATCTCCCCTTGTTCAAGATTTCTACTTTTCTTTGGTCTCCTAGGAATCTTCCTATACTTATGTGGAAAAACATCTGGATATGGAGTCTTGACCCACAAATAAGATCCATTCACAAGGTAAAGAACATGCTTGTATACTGCCTTGTATGTAGAGATCCTGTAATAATATGGAATATAATCATCAACTTTAAAATTCCTACTCTTCATGGATAACATAACATGGACACATGGAAGTCCTATCAGATTCCATCTTATGCAGAAGCAATGGTATTCCTTCAAATTCACAGTGAATGTTTCAGCTGGATTTTCCAAATACCTTACTTCAAACATGTGCTCATCTGACATTCTACAATAACAATAATAATTGATATTAACAACCATACTACCAATACTATCAATTGATATAAAATTGTGTGCATACTTAACAAGCCATAAGTTTGTAAAATTGCTAGTAATCTCAAGTTTCTTTCTAATGTTGGATTCTCCCCAGCAACATTAGTAGGATTCTCCCCAGCAACATTAGTAGGATTCTCCACAACATTACTCTCATCCATATTATCAATTAACTCTTCTCGTAGCTTTTTTAGTAACTCTTGAACCTCATCTACAATTATCTCAGGCTCCTCAACAACATTATCAACTAGTTCCTCACAATAATCAGATTGAGATAAAGTGTGTTGAATGTAAAATTTCAACACTTCGGTGCACCCTGTAAAGGTCTACAATTTCTAAAGCACCAGGGTCATCAACTAGGGCATTCATCCCAAACTGTGGATCATTGTAATACATTTTCTCAAAGTCCCTATAACCTAACTCCTTCAAAACACCTACTAACTCAAAATAGCTCCACCTATCAACATCTACTTTCAACTCATCTACTGTTCCTCCTTCATACACACTAAGTTCAGAATCAACGAAAGCACTACTATGGTGAATTTTTAGCTCCAGAAATTCATCCATCGTAACCTAACATCGTTCAATAACAAAACTTCAAAACCTAAATCTGCAAAACATACATTTAAAGAAAGCCCTAAATCTACAAAACATACCTCTACAAAAAGTCCTAAATCAAACAATCAACATTTACTTACTTGAAAACCTTAGTCTTCAATGCCGCTTCGTGAATCGCCTTCTAACAAGCTTCGTCAATCGCTTCGTCAATCTCCTTGTTCTTCTTGTTTCAGAATTCGTTTCACGAGAATGGAATTTTTTGAGAAGTCTAAGGGTTACAAGCTAAGACTTAGGGTTAAAAAGCTGATAAAGTTGCCACATATCCCTTAAATTAACCCCTGGATTTCACTTATCCACCTCATCATAGAAATTGTCATCTGGAAGTCATTTTTGAATTTGAACTAACGGTACACTAACAGAAGGACTAATGTGGCTATATTAACAAACTTAAAGGACTAAATTGGTACGGAAAATAAATAAAGGACCAAAGTGAACCTAGAGGTATACTTAAGGGACCAAAAAGGGTTTTTCTCTTAAAATTAATTGGAGCAAAATATTTTATAATTTAATATTGAACTAATTTATATTTTTTCGTTCCTCTTTTTTCCTCCCCTTTGAATCTTAAAATCGAAAAATTAAGAGAGATTAAAGATCAAGGGTAAAAATATCTGAATACGTGTTATTTTAATATATAATTATATTAAATAAACTATAATTGATTATGATTTGCTTAGATAGATAAACCTCCATCCATTGACAATCCTCGTCTCAATTTACATTTAAAGGGAAACCAGAACGGTGATTCTAGCCACAAGCTGTGTGTTATGACTTATATATAAATATAAAATAAGGACTTAAATAATATTTTCGTTGATTATTTTTAGGCTTTTGTTTCTATATTTTATATTTGTGTTTGTTATAGTCTCTAAAACCAAAATCCATCGTAAAATTTGCAGGAAAATTTATAAATCTATTGAAAATCTACAAATTTTGCAGATTTTGACTTTAGGAACTAAACCACAAGAAAAAAGTGAAATATAAAAATAAAATCTAAAAAAAACTTACAAAGACAAAAACAAAAAATTCACTAATTTACGGTGACAAAAATACTATTTAAACCTAAAATAAATTATATATTTAAAAAACATTAAAATAAGAAAAGTATGTCATCCTTTTCTATTTAGATATGAACCTTTTGGTAAACATTTGAGAGAAAAAAACATAGGGGGCAAAGCGTGCTTACTTTGCTATCATTTTCTTGAACGTTAAAAGACAAACAATTCGGTGTAAAGCAAATTGTAATTCATTAATATATACTATACCGCTATAATAATGGTGTGTAGTATCTAAACCCATTTTTAAGTTTTTATAGACAATAAATCGTGATTCAATCATATTGATATGTGTTTAAATAATAAATATTTAGATAAATTTTAAATAATATATCATATATTTAAAATATAATGATATATTGAAGTATCATATAATTTTGGTTAAATTATAATTTTGATTTTATATTTTATCTTATTCACGAAATTAATTCTTTTATTTAAAATTTAAATTATTTTGATCTTTATCTCTACAATTTTACTTTAAAAGTTAATGGTTTGTCCACTTTTTAATGATGTATAATATATATTTCTTAACTTTAAAGTTTTTCAAATATTTTTGGCCCCTGTTTTATAAAAAAAAAAATATATATTTTTGGCCCCCTTTCTCAAACTTTTGTGATAAAAGTTGATGTAATATCTATTTTTCTAATAACATGTAGTTTATATTTTTAATCTTTAAAGTTCCATAAATATTCATCATTTGTCATGTTTCGTTTCGTAAGTAATTAATCATTTAAAAACAATGAATCATCAATTTTAAATGCAAAAATAATAGTAGGGGCCAAACCTATTTCAATTTGAAATACGAGAATTAATTATTAAAAAAGAAAAAGAAATACGAGAATTAATTACATAAATTAGGTAAAATATGAAAACCCAATTAAGTTTACAATTTTAAAATTACATGAATTTTTACATATTAATAATCAATTTAACAAAAACTTTAAATTTAATAATTTGATTAAGGGGACAACTTCTCTACCTACCATAAAAAGTTGAGTAATTTACATTCCACCAATGAAATAATACCATATCATTTAATTGCATTTACTTATTTATTTAATAGTTCAAATTTTATAGATTTCCAATGCAACTTCAATACAAATTACTTTATGGGTAAGTCTACCTAACTTTTTGAGGTGAGTAGATAAGAATTCACCTTTAATTAATTTATTTCTTATTCTATAAAAAGTAATTAAAATTATAGTATTGAACTTGATGTGTGTTTGTTTGTGCGTGTGTGTGAACTATTATTATTTCCTTTATCGGTTTAGCATGAATATTTTTCTCATAACTCTAACAAACATCTTAACTGAAAGTACATCTGACGGTTCTCCATGATTCACTCATGGCCAATAGTAAGTTTCTTATTTCTTATCTACTAGAAGGTGCCAAATTCATGTGACAAGTTTAAAACATAATTTTAATTCACTTTTCTTCTTCCCATACTAAAGCGTTGAACTAATTTTCTATGCCCCCTCCACCACGTTGGAAGATCAGAACCACCATCACTTCTGATCATCACTCCATTTATATATAGTTCCAAAATGGAACAATGACGTTGTCAGTGGGAACTGATATCAGATTTCTATGATTTCCACGATCTCACATTTGCTTTCTGATTCGTCGGTTACCAACCTCCTCAGGTCATCGAATAAACAACATTTAGAATTGAATGCAAAAATCATTCGTATTAGATCCAATCAAGCATCATTTCAACTTCGATTTCTTCAAACTTCCAAATCTCTAATTCCTACAATTCCAAGTGATGGTCGGATCTAAAGCTACTTGATATGCCGCTGCGGGTGAAGCAACTCTTATTGCTCATGCAGGGATCAATCAACCACCTCTACCTCCACCTCCTTAGAAAAGCGTTGTGAATCCAGAAACAGTGAGTCTGCTGCATCCAAATCTATTTCAAACACCTTAGGTGGCCGGACCTATCAAATTTCCTCAATTTGGACATCAAAATCTACCTCTAGTTGCACCAATCAGAGGTCTTGTATGGTTTCCAATTGTTGTGAGCTAACCTTGGAGTGCAAGGTGCTAACAAGCTGTTAAGCAACATGTACCATATTGTTTAACAACAGAACTCACTTGCATTTGAAGAAAGGTTATTGTGCCTTTAAGAAATCCACCATAATGCTTCTCCATAAGAAAATATTGTCTAGGTAACTATATCAAGAAAAACTCACGTTGTTTTTCCGAAGCCGACCAAAACTAAGAAGGATGAGGCTCCTAAATAAAAAAATAGCATAGGAGCAAGAAGCACAAGACTTCTCCCTAGAGCCCCGAGGGAGATTGAGACAATCAAACTCCTTACCCGAATAAAGCATAAAAGCGGCCATTAAAGAGTCAACCGAAGCATCCTCTGTGTGCCAAATTTTTTTGCAACAAGATACCAAAATACATGGAAAAGCCTCTAAAGCTTAGGGAGTGGGACTAAAAGGGATATCCAAATGAAACGTTAAAATGCAAGATTTTTCCCTTGACTTTGGTCGAATAATCCAGACTATTGTTCAATGGTCTTCCTGATGGGTGTATTGAATCTTTGATTGATTTCAATGAGTGGTTTTATGTGCATTTCACAGTCCGGAAGCGACGAATAGTTACCAAAGCCTCCTTGAGAGGGATTTTCCAAGGATAAAATGAAAGCTCGCAGTCTTAAGTGCTGAAGTCGAGGGATTAGAAGAATGCCTTAAGTGAGATATCTTTGAAAATGTTCTATGAAAGCCATTTATTTCATTGACGATAGGAAGGAATAAGGTTTAAACCACTTGATAGATGTTGAGCATGGTTGAGTCTTAAATGATATTAGAAGAAAAATTGAGTACATGTTATGATAACCCTGTCTCTGCTGACACTAACTCCAACTGTCTAATAGAAAAGGAATGCCATCGATAGAAAGACAAATCTTAATAAGGCATGCAAGGACGGTATGATAAATAAATTCCTTTAACTATTTCTTGAAAAAATATCTAATAGGATTCTGTTAACAAGGAGTTCATGAATGGAGGAGTCTGACCCTCTTACCTCGTCAGCGAGACACATCAGATCGACAAGTCTAAGTACTTCTACTTTCATGTGGGTCACAGTCATAACACTAGTGATTTCATCTAGCTAAAGGATGCCATCGAATGGATGATTAAGAGGTCCAGATGACCGAGTACATGAAAGGGGGGAAAAAGACACGGGCAAAAGTCCCATAAAGGAAAATCTCCATTGAAGGCAGATATATAACTTCAACTATTGTTAGTTTAAATTATCCACCATCCAAGACAGATATATAACTTCGCCTAAGTGACCAAATGTCCCATAAAAAAGGTTTATCTAAACTCCATGTCTGAGGGACTTAGAGTTTTCTCGGACGGGATTGAACGTAAAATCTCGCCAAAGAGGTGCGCCCGAATTCTAGCTCTAGAGACTTAGCTTAAACTCTGGTTTTAGGGCTTGATAGAAGTCATGTGTGAGTGTTCCAACTCCTTGCTTGAGAGATTTAGAGTCCCATACGCCGAACTTGGTATATAACGTAGCCCGCGGGACTAAGATTCCTGTCGAACAAGCTTATCTAAAATATGAAGTCTTTCCTAAGAGACTTAACTATTAAGTGTCTCCTAAGAGAATCAACTATTAAGTCTCGCCTAAGAGACCTGACTATTATGTCTCCCTTAAGGGACATGCCCCAAGTTATGTTTGAGGAACTCGTTGTAAACCCCCATCAAGAAAAATTCCACTAGGGATAGATCCATATAAGGGATTCTTAAGGAAATGATCCTATTATTAATCACTTTGTAGTTTCCCAAGTCCTCGTGCTTGAGTGACTGAGTAGTGTTATAATTTATTCGACCCTAAAAGGAGTATCTAAAAAGCGTCTAGAACCCAAAAGATGGCTAGCATCAAAAGAAAGGGGTCACCCTTGATGGCTAACGTGTGGTAGCAAAATGAGGGGGAAAACAACCCCAGTGCTAACACCTGGTTTCCTAAAGAAGGGGGAGTCACCCATTAGGGATAGAATCTAGTCGTCCAAAAGTTGTCGCTCCCTAGGTTAGCATCTGGTAGCCCAAAGAAGGGGGCAAGCCGCCCCTAGAGCTAGCATTAGTCTCCCAAAAATGGTATCTTATAAGCATATCACCTAATAGCCTAAAGAAGGGGGAGTTTCGCCCCAGGCCCTGCACCTAGTAACCCAACAAGCGGATAAGGCTTCATATTATACTTAAGTTAAGATACATAATCCAAAGAGCCAACCAAAGGAGGAACCATTTCCTCCTTTATTCTAGGAAGAATAAGTCTTCCTTTGACCATGTTCTTGGTCATGGAGTTAGGGAATGACTGTCTAGTAACTTGCAACTCAGGCTCAAGAGAGCCTGTATAAGTATCTCACCCATAACAATTACACACTTGTATATAGAGCCTCTTATATCACACGAGTAAGACCTCTAAAACCAACATAAACATCTCCATATAAGGTTTCTCTCCTCTACGACCAAACCTTAACCTCCACAATTGTTATAAACCTATTAAGGCCTCTAAGTAGCCCTACCCTTGTAGTGGTAACATGAACACATGTACTTTTTTACCAGTACACATGTTATTACATAGAAGCCAAGAGTTTCTGGAGCTTACCAAAAGTGACCTTTCTTTATTTCTAGGAATGGGGCTTTATCATCAATTAGACATCCATGTGGCGCTGCAAACATTTTCGATCAACCTCTTATGTGGAGATACTTTCTCTGAAGTAACCGAGATAACCGATGAAGCTCATCAGTTTTTTCTTATGATATATATCCTCATCTTTATATATGTACACATTATTCCTCATAAAGAGGTGACCCTCAGTGCAACACTTAGAGAACATCTCGACACATCGTTCTTCCATTCTATCCCTGATGACACAAACCATGGCGTGAGCTTTGGGGCTAATAGGGATGACATGAAAGAACCGTTCTTTCAAAGGTTATAACTTAGGAACATTCCTAAAGCCACATAAAATTAGCTCCAAAGAAAGTAAACCTCTATTATGCCCCTATCCATAGGACTATAACAACATTAATAGAGATGAAATAAAATGGTCACATAAGACTTTCCTTTCAGGTACTCATACCAATACTAGTGAGCTTTCACATACGCTCAACTTGCAGGATGAAGTTGTGAAAGAGACATTGTCAGATGCTTTAAGACCTCTTTCTCAATAGTAGTTAAAGGTAAACGAATACCCAGAACAGAGAAAGTGCACTCGTAAATGGGAATGACACAATCTCCATATTTACTGCATAATCTCTCCTCCTTGGTGGGAGTTAAGACACCACAATCAGATGATGAACCAACTTCAAGAAAGACTCCATCGAGACTATCATTCTTAACAAAAATAGAAATGATGGAAGGGTAAACAAGATCAATAAAAGAAGATGGAACACTCTTTTAGGATTGGTGAGAACTCTTGTGTAAATCTTTACCCATATTACACTAACTTTTCAGATGCAGGAAAGTGGAACGCAAAAATAGAAGATAAGGGCCAAATAGATAAAATAACGCAAAGAAAAAAAATTGATTCTTGAAAGACTATATTCTATCATGCAAAAAAAGTAGCCTATTTCAGACACGTCAAATCACTTGCACGAAACACTCAAGTGTTTTGAGTCCAAATAGTCATAATGATGACACTTTCAAAAATATGTTTGAAGTATGAAGCATTAAATGCATGAATCTCTAAAGAACCAAAACTTTTTCTCTTCCTCTTCCAAACGTAAAGGTGAAAGTGGTCGGCAATAACAACCAAAGAACCAAATCTACACCTTACTGAGTAAATGCACGGGCTTGAGGGGCAATCGTCTTAAGCCGGCCATATCGACCTCGGTCGACCACTCTAATGGACTAGTATTACTTCCATAATGTTCTTCGCACGAGCACTTTCCTCATTACGGTAATAAAGATCTCAACTGCAAGTGCATCTGACAACTCTCCGTAATTCACTCATAATAAATAACGAGATTGTTATTTCATCTCTATGATATATAAAGACGACTCCAAATTCTGGTGACAAGTTTAAAATAAAATTTCAATTCACTCTTATTTCTCACATACTAACTCGAGTGTTGAAGTTATATCCCTGGAGGTCTCCCATATATCTAGTGTGCCGGAAGATCTGAACCACCATCACTTATGTTCATCATTCCATATATATATATATATATATATATATATATATATATATATATATATATATATATATATATATATATATATATATATATATATATATATATATATATATATATATATAGAGAGAGAGAGAGAGAGAGAGAGAGAGAGAGAGAGAGAGAGAGAGAGAGAGAGAGAGAGAAGGTTGAAAAAATGCATAGAGGAGCATTTGGAAAAAGAGTAATATTACAATGAAAACAATACATAATCCACGATGAGTATCAAATTAGAAGCAACAATGATGTTAGTACTACTCATGTCCCTTAATGAACACCCAAAGCAATACAATAAAGCACAATATATCTTTTTCATAAAGCAAATTTGTAAAAACAGCCTCAACTTTGGCAACTCCTAATAATGTAATCTTAATTTTTGTATCTTTATTTTTGTTTAAAACCGAAAGCCTCTTCCACCATTTGAAAACAAAACACACATATTTGACACACTAAGAAAGACACATCATGTCTTACCATAATGACATGCATCATAACAACAACAACAACAACGTTGTTGAAGACCATGAAACTCTGACATACCAAACCTATCCGTGTGGATACTATGTCCAAAGTCCTTCCACTCTATCTCATGCCAACAGCACTGAAGTACGAAGCAATATCCCAAACGACGGCACGGATTCAAGTTTCCACTCTCCAAACCGATCCGAGACCCACCCGACAAACCAAACCCGGTTAGCCCTTTGCCGCTATTCCTCCTCGCGAGGCTCTAACCACTCTTTCTTGCATCACAAGAAGATTTCATATGACGGCACTGTCACCGAAAACGACGACGATCGCCATCTGGTAATCGTCGACGACAATGACAGCGCCGTCAGTGATGAAGATGAGAAAGGATTGTTTGATGAGTATTATTATGGGAAAAATGAAGGAGATTGGAAGAGATGCTTCTCTTACAATTTTTCTGATTCATTTGCTTGGATTTTGTTGCAAGTTACTTGGAGAGTTATGGTGAGTTTTGGTTTAGCATTGCTTGTGTTCTACATTGCAACCAAACCTCCATCACCTAAAGTCTCTCTTGAGGTAAATAATAAAAAAATGTTAAATTATTTTTTTAAGAAACTGAAAATATCTTCTGTGCGCAACTGCATAGACTAATTCATAAGTTGATTGCTTTATCGATATCCAGATTGCAAGGATTCAAGAATTTAAATTAGGGGAAGGAGTGGATAGAACTGGAGTGACAACAAAGATTCTAACATGCAATTGCTCAATGAATTTAATCATTGAGAATAAATCAAGATTATTTGGTCTTCACATTCGTCCTCCATCGATGAATATGAAATTTTCCATCTTACCCTTTGCATTTTCAAATGTGAGTATGTCAATAATATTATGCCCCATACAATATTCTAGAATCAATATCCTTCAACATTCTGCATCATAATTGAACTTTAGAGTACTTTTAATTAAGGTGTGTGTATAAATATTGTGAGGTGTAGATAGCATGGTATTTGAATAACTTCATATTTGCATATGTAGGGACCTGAGTTATACGCAGAAAGTGGATTAACAATCTTTACATTGAAATTGGGAGTGAAGAACAAGGCAATGTATGGTGCTGGAAGAAGTATGGAGGATATGCTAGATTCTGGAAATGGATTACCAATAGTGATAGAAGTAATGTTGAGTTCAAGTTATGAAATGGTGCCAACACTTGTTAAGCCAAGGTTTCATCACAGAGTGGAATGTATAGTGGTTCTTAAGAAAGCTTACAATAAGAAGCATAGGTCTCAAGTATTTAATAGCACTTGTAAAGTAACTTCTTGATTAAATGTGAATTTGAAGTATTCTATAATTAGTGAGATAATCCAATTAATGAAAACTTGATGCTGTTTTTTTTTAACGAAAATAAAGTTTATTAGATAAGGCTTAATCAATTTAGATTGGAATAAATAAATAAAAAGTAAATTACACTTTATTAAAACAACCTTCTCTCTAATTTTTATGGTTTAATTGTAATTTTAGTTCTCATATTTTTATTTTATTTTTAATCTTTTATTTTAAAATTCGATTTATTTTAAATTACACTTTTTTTTTTGGATTTTAAACTTCTATTTTCAAACTTAAATTTAATGAAATCACAATCTTATTGATTATGTGTCATTGTCAATTTTACAATAATTAATTAGATAGTCATTGTCAATTTTACAATAATTAATTAGATAGTCAAATATCCTTGATTTAGTTGGTATATATATTTGATATACATATATTTTTTATTTAAAAATAAATTATTTTTTTTAAATGAATTTTTACTAAAGATACCGGTAGCCAACTACTTATCATAAATACCTAAGAATTAAAAAAAAATTCAAACTAATTAAATGACATGGTAGATTGATATATTCCTAATGGATGACAATGTAAATTTTTTTTACATCACCATTAAACTCTTATTATTATAATAATAATAATAATAATAATAATAATAATAATAATAATAATGTTTTGGCCTGGCAGCTGCCCTATAACTGGGAAATACCCAATCTAGTCCAGCACTAGGCAAGGTCCAACAAGCAATCTAGGACAATACGACCGTTGGGGAGGATATAACCGTTATAACTATAGTTGTTGGGGATCTCCCCTCACGCGCTTGGCAGTTATCATGCGACCAAATGCCCATCTAAAACACATGGATACAGTTAGACTAGGTCGTGTACCATGCGCCGACTTATTTCGACCATATGTCCTTATAAATACCCTTCCCCTTTGGAGGGTCAGGTATTCAATTCTATTTACTTATATACTTACCTAAATGTTTTTGCTTTGCTTTCATCCTCTCACTGAAACTTACTTGAGCGTCGGAGTACCTTGCAGGTACCCCACCCTTCCTCTCCTACAATTGTTGTTGCTGTCTGTAAACACCCCAAATTTGCCCTCACTCATATCACACCATGTCTTGTGATCTTTCATTTTTGCATCAGCATAAGCATACCACCTCATATTGCATATTTGTTTCATCTGCATAGTTCAAGTTCATCTGCATCTAGGGTTTGTGATCTGAGAAATCCAAGATTCCATTTGAGCCATCCCAAAGGCCTCAAAGCTTTCCAAGAGGGTCCATGCGTGTTCTATCATCATATTACACTCCTCAAGGTTCATGGAAGTCAAGAGATCACAAGAACTGGCAAGGCATGGAAGCAGAGCTAGGGTTTTCACTGCACAGATGACCAAAATTAGGGTTTTGGTTTCAGAGGCCTTAACACCAAATTTTTGAAATGTGGATAAACATCCACACTTCTCTTACCATGAGCCCTTGCAAGTTAGCAAGAATCCAGCACATGTTCATCAATAAAATCATGGGATTAGCATGCTCAAAGCTCACATCAACAAAGATCAAACAATCATGCCAAACGTAGCACACACAAGCATTTACGTGTCGAGAACACGGAAGCATGCATCAACCAACAAGAAAATCACCCTAAACAAACATGTTTAATGATCATATAATGATCCATGGCATTTAAAACAAGTAAGGGGATCAAACATGCTAAAAATAGCCCAAAAATGGCCCACTGCATCAGTGTTAACCGGTTAACCAAAGCGTTAACCGGTTAACCAGTCAAAACCTGCATAAAAACAGCACAAAAACAGGTGCGTTAACCGGTTAACCAATCTGTTAATCGGTTAACGTTGTTAAAACAACAACAATTCCTGCAGAAAAATCAGTTCAAACCAGCTTTTCCAATTAATCTCACACCAGACCAGCAAGCAATTGAGCATGAAAATAGTGTATCAATTCACATTAAGTGGCATCATCAAGCTCATGAACATTAACACATAGATCCAGTTACCAATCAATCAATCAATTCAAGCAACACAAGCAAATACGTAAGCACATGGCAGATCTAAAGCGCAAGTATGCAAATAAGCTAAAACAAAGCTAGATCTGAAATTAACCAACCTACAAAGCTGAGGTATGCTTTGGTAATTGTTGATCGAGCTGAAAACAATAGATATCACGGAGAACTTTGAAGATCCGGTGCTAAGCTTCACACTCCATGCAAAATAAATGCAAGAACAAGGTCTTGATGCAGAATTTTGGATCCAAAAGCACTTCTAGATCCCAAACCAGATCTAAATCACCAATTAAACTAGCAAAAAGATGCAAAGAAGCTATGGATGGAGGTCTAGTTCCAAGATCCACACACCTTAAGGCAAGGTTATGTGATCTTCAAAGAGGAACTTTGAGTGATTTGAAAAATTGGGAGAGAAAAGTGAGAGAATTGTGAGTGAGAAGAGTGAAAATTCAGAATGAGAATGAAAAAAAAATGAGAGACCCCCCCTTGGTTTGGAGAGAAATGGATTAAATATGGTTTAGGTTTCGGGCCCAAAAATTAGGCTTGGGATCCAAAATTATGGTTTGGCAAAGAGATTAAGATTTAGCAATGAAATTAGGCTTGGATAAGTGCTCTAGATCCTTCTTTTTAATTTCCAATTAATTCAAAATGAATAAAAATCAGAAAATTGAAAATTGGAATCAAATCACACATGCTGAATTTGCTGCTGGAAATTCAAAATTCGCAGCCGTTAATCGGTTAACCAATCCGTTAACCGGTTAACGCCAATGAATTTTGAATTTTCCCTCCTTTTGGTGGGAAACCTCAGGAATCACCCGGCGCCAACCGTTTTGATCTGATTTTGATCCTCAATCCTTTCTTTAGGCTTTGACCCTGATGTCAACCTTGTAACATGCCTTGTGAGCTTTGAATTTCCCTGATGATTGATCATATTCCTTATGTTGGAATATGCAAGTGCTATGCTTTATTTTTCTATGCAATATGCTAAGGACATGACGTGCTGATGATGATTATGATATGATGATGATGCTAAACAGGAGAGGGCAAATTTGGGGTGTTACAATGATCCATATCTATCGCATTATCCTTTTTATTTTATTTTTAAACACGCTGATTACCATTTTCTACTTAAGCTCATTTATTATTATTTGTCCATATTCCATTATTACTATTACTATTTTTATTATTATTTTATCCATTATTATTATCATTAGTTATACCTTTATTATTATTGTTATTATTATTATTATTGTTATTATTATTATTATTATTAATCCCCACTCCACAAGTTATGTTCTTCAAATACCTGCAGGCCCCACCTTTTCGTTTCAAAACCACAATTTCATTCACACAATACAATAACACGCATCTCACATGTATTACTCATAAACGACTTGCATGACCCCACAATAATTAATTTTGGCACAAACCATCCATACACGGTGTAATCCTACTCGCAGCCAGCTACCATAACAACGTACACACACTACAACAAACACATAACGTGAAAATGCACTACCACTTCATCAATTTTCCACAATGCAAACGGACAACAACAATATTCTCTCTCCCAAATTCACAATAAATTCCCTTCAAATTATCCAATCCACCCTTCATTCACTCTATAAATAATAGACCTTTCTTCAATCAATTAAAAAAGTTTTTTGGATAACCACGAAACGCCCTACAAAACTCAACAAAAGACCTTCAAACACAACCCTTTTTCACGCCACAAATACACAAAAGCAGAGCAAAATCTATAAATCAACATCACCTTTCAGCTACACAAACTTCAAACAATCATAAACAAATCCTTCCATTTTTTTTTCACAACCCATAACTTATTCTTTCAACCTTTCACAACTCCAACCATAAAGCTCACATCTCTCCTACAACCATAATAAAGCTTCACCAACACAAAAACCATATAAAACCAGAAAATGAATCAAAAGCAGATCCGAGAGTTTGAGAAGGAGAGAAAAAACAAAACTGAGAAGAGAGATGAGTGGGAACAAAACCGCAGAAGCGAGACCTTGAATCGTGAGGTCTCTGAATCGCGAAACAAAGAATGAGTGGAGTCGAAAGACACGAACATAGAGTATAAGGAGGGAGAGGCCATCACAGAACGATGATGATTCCTCCCTTCCACCGATGGTGCGACGTCACAAGGAACCTAGAAGCTAAGACGGATCAAAAAAAGTGACAGTGAGTTTTTTTTATCTGAATCGTTTTTTCACAATAGGGAAAAAGAAAGAGAGTATACATTTTTGTGGTTGCTGTATTTTTTATAAAAAAAAACCCTTGCTTCATGTTCAATGGTCCAAACCCATCAGATCTTTCAAATCACACACCACCAGACCAGCGTTACCCCCCCCCCCCCCTTCCTTTTGTTTTCTTATTTTTTTTTTACTATTTACTTCTATAGTCTTGTATTATTTTCTTTCAATAATTTCTAACTTTTTTTATTTTTAAATATTTTAAGATTCATTTGATTTCTTTATTTTTCTTATCTTTATTTTGGTCTATGATATTATGAAAGGTTGTGATTTGTCGATTTTTTATAAATTGATAGGTTCTAAACCAATATGAGACCATTATTTTATTTTCCCTTTTGGAAATGTATTTTATTTTCCCTTTTGGAAATGTATTTTATTTTTTATCGGGCCGATGATATTATAAAAGGTCACAGATTGTTGATTTCGATAAATCCACATCATTGTGATCACTATGAGGCCAACATTATTTTATTATTTTCATTTTTACTTTTTGGGTCGATGATATTATAAAAGCTCACTGATTGTTGATTTCAAGAAATCGACATCATTGTGATCAATATGGGACCAACTTTCTTTTATCGTTTTCGTTTTTACTTTTTGGGCCAATGATATAACAAGAGGTAAATTTGTCCGATTTCATTAAATCGGCAAAACTTAATCAATATGAGGCAAATTTAGTTAGTTTATTTATTTATCGTTTTATTTTTTATTTATGGTCGATGAACATCTAAATCTTGAGATTCGTCGCAAGCCGACTTGAAATCTCGATTAATAATGAGACCCATCTACTTTCCCTTTTGAAAGTTTAACTTAGTTTAGTTTATTTATTTATCGTTTTAATTTCGATTTATTATCCCTTTTGGAAATTTAGTTTGTTTCATTTATTGTTTTTTATTTTCGATTTTTGGTCGATGAACATCTAAAATCGAAGATTCGTTGCAAGCCGACTTAAAATCTCGATTAATGATGAGACCACTTTATTTCCCTTTTGGAAATTTAGTCTTTTTTGCATTTGGTCGATGAAAGTCTAAAAATCGAGATTATCGCAAACCGATAAAATCTTAATTAAGACGGGACCATTCTTTCGATTATTTGATTAGCTTTGCATTATGAATTCGAAATTAAAATTCAATTTAATTTTTGAAATCCACATGGACACATAAAGTAACGCTCGACTTCTCATAGAATGATTCTAACATTGAATTCATTCTAAGATAGTTAAAGAGCTACATTTCGACACTTTCGATTTAATCTCAAGTCCCACTTAGTTTAGGACACTTCATACACGCTTCCTATTGGACCAATTCAATGAATCCTTTAATTTCATGCAATCTTGTGTAATTTATTTTGTATCCCGCGCCCCATTTCATGTATGTTATTTATTTGTTCCGCATTGTAATTTTGATCGCTAGGAGCACCCTTTGGGACTAGTATCAATTTCGCTTCTTTCGCAAACCCTTGGTCCAACGCTAAGTGGTTTCACTTGCACACTTGCACTTCTCTTTCAGTTATGGTTTCATTTGCTAGGAGAACCCTTGGGGACTAGGATTTAGATCCACCTAACCAATCAAACAACAAACCTCTATTTGCATTCACCCTTGTAAGTCGAGCGCGTTGTGCTTCGCCATCAAACCTAAAAAACCAAGACGTCTCTTTTAGACCCAACTCCTTGATCCAACGTCAATCGGTCTTAGGTAATAAAACAATTTAATAATACAAGAAGAATTGTACGCCATGAGCCTTAAGCAGTAGAAGGAGGATAATCGATAGTCCGTTACTCACTCTGATTATTTCGACGCAAGACGTTTGGATTGTTGAGCGAAATAGTCAACCCATAGTCTTTAGTACAATTCGACTCCTAATTTTTTTTGAATAAAAAAGGTAATAAGACAAACAACCAACAAACTGTAGTAGGCCGAACTACAAAGCTCTGACTTTCCCATTGCACGAGGGAGTACGTAGGCACGAGGATCTCAATCCTTGTCGAGCACCTAAGATTAATCAAACTCTTCAATTAAAATCTTTTCCCTTAGCAAGTAACTCATTAGGCATAAACATCCTTTCTCGCATGACAACTTATATGGTTCCTATCGAGTACGATAGATGTAAAGGGTGCTAATATTTTCCCCTTGCATAACCTACTTTCGAACCCAGTAAATGAGCGCGACTCTCATGTCAGCCCAGTGTGCGATCTTTTATCGTAACGTTGTATTTTCGAGGTGTGACAATTGTAAGTACAAGACAAGAAACAAGCTTTGGTTTCCTCCAATGGGTTAATGATGTATAAAAAGTGTATGCAAATGATGTCAATTAGATGAAAATGATGTGGGATCTTAGGATAAAAAATTAGGGTATGATAATATTGTGAGCATATCTTTTTGAGGGGACTTAGAGATCTGCAAATATATAATGTCACAAAAAATATATATCACCATATATATCCATGTCATATGAGAAAAAAATAATAATATACATGTCGTAAGTCCTAAAATAATAATATACCATGATTGGAGATGAAACTGTAGGTGATAGTTGTGCATTCAAATTTAAGGTGATATCCAAATCCTACAACATTAGACAAATTGAATTAGTGTATTTATGAATGTCAAAACAAGGTGTATGAAAATATACAATGTCAAGAATGTGTGAATATTAATATAAGGAAGTTGGTCTAAATTTATGATATTCCATTCATCAGTCAAAATTGCTTCATCAATACTTTCCCTTATCTATAATCATAGAATTGTAATGAGTGGGTTATTAAGAGGCATGGACTATAATTCAATAATATATGTTTCATATGATGTTGTTGGTAAATTACCTGGTTAACTTGTTCATCAACACCGTCTATCAAAGAAGGTTGATTTAAAAAATATAACACAACTTCAGCTATATTATCAATATAAAAAACAACAATCAATAAACAACATAATAAAGTTCATAATAAAAACCTTAGAAACTTCCCAATGAGCAACTACCTTTTCAATCAACTCTTTGTCCCTTTTGATGGTCATTACACTTGCATTTTTCCATCTAGGTTTCCTTTTAACTTTGAATGCAAATTCATGACCGATTAACTTATCAAGATCCAATGGAAAATCAAGTGGATCCTTAATACCAACCTATTAGAGATTACTATAATGTTAAAATACATGCTATAAATAATGACTTTGATATTGTAAATATGAAAACATAAAAGCAAACCTTAATCATTGATTCTCGGAGTTCGGATGCAGATATTTCCAACAATTTGTTACATTCACGATCCCAAAATACAAAAATTGTAGAACACCCATTATCAACAACTTCAATCTCAATTTTATACCTATAAAATTACAACTTATCATAAAAATGCGATTTGAAATAACTTATAATACTGAAATCAGTAATGCTAAGGACATACCTATAGATCTTTATCTCTGTTGAATGACCATCATCACATATATAAGGAGAAGCTTCTCCCCTAGCTACTTTTGGACACTTGCATCATGCTTGATAGTAACAACCATTTGAAGTTGCTTTCAGTTTGTTTGTGGTTGCTACAGTAACACACCATGAGATCTGATCCATGTGATAATAATTAATATTTGACAAAGATTAACTACAATTTCGCATTCATATTATAATTTAAAAACTATAGGTGTAGCATTTGACACGAACTTACTTCAGGAAGGTTATTAAGATCTTGTAGACAAAGAGCGGTAGCATTTGACATGAACTTTTCATATAAATTGATTTGAGAACCATCATAGTTTTTTGACCGCACATTATATTGTGTGCACATTAGTTTTTTCACATATGCCATGAACTTCAAAGCATAAATCTCTCAAAGAGTACAACTTAAAGTGTCATTGCTTTAAGAGAAAGAAAACATATATACATCAATTATGAAAATAGTTAAAGCATATCAACTATATATTAGGATAATGGATTACAGTTACCCAATGTCTCTTAAAGCTAGATTGACTTGTTGTTTCTTGTCAACACTCATTTGAGTATATCCAATCTCTTCCACAACACCAATAACATCTATCAGAATACATGTTATTAGTATACATATTCACTTTAACTACAACCTTAACTCAAAAAAAATGTAAGTAATTAATCATAAATATTTTCCTATTAATAAATCGTTCCCTCCAATTCCTAGATATAATCTCCACAAACGACTTCAACTTCAATTTCTTCGCATGTATTTCATGTTTGTTTATATCAAACACATGAGTTTCGGTGGTAAACCTGATAATAAAAGGGTGTTCTGTGGTTTTGAACATGAGATCATTTACTTAAGGCAATAAATTTGTCACAATATAGGTGTTGTTAACCAACAAAACAACATTAAATTTAGCTTTCAATGTCGGTGGTACCATAACATGAACATTTGAGCTATGCAAAAACCTTGATAATTCAGAATTTGCTAAAAAAATGTTAACATTCATCTATATTGTAATCAAATTTAAATGTTTACCTCAGCATCAACAAATATAAGTTCAAAATGTTCTTTGTTGCTAGAGATCACACCCCACTTATGGTGAACTTTTATTGCAATCTTTCACAACTCTTTTGTATCATTGATATCAGCTAACCTTGTATATGGCCTTGCCATTACTTAAATCCTTCATATATCAACACAAAGATGTCAACAGAAATATACTTTGTGAACAACTTATGATTACCCAAAATGATATTAACACAAACATGGCAACATATATATCAGCACAAACATCAAAAATTAAGAAAACAATTTGTATGAAGAATTTTTTTTTACAATACCTTCATATATCAAAACAAACCTGTCAACACATATATAAACACAAACCTCAAACATCACTTTCAGTGCTCATATTTCAGAAATCATTTTAGTTCAAAAAATGCACATCAACATTCTTTCATAAAGATATGTAACTAAAATATTGAATGCATTTATCAAGTATTAATAAAGTTACAAACTTTGTATCAAAAACCATTTTTTACAAAGAATAAAATGGCATCAAGATGAAGAAGTTTAACAAAATGAAATTGTTTTGTAAAACAAACCATCGTAAAACATGTTTGTCCATATAATAACTTCAAATACCTCATACAAGGATGACAAACCAGTGACAAAAAGAGTTTTTTTTTTATAGTAATCAAATAAGAACAATCAAAGAAGAAACTCAAGCATGTTGAAAAAAATTTCGTTGTTCTGGACACAAAGAATGAGAGAGAATCACCAACAAATAATGAGAGAAAGAGAGAGAGAGAAAAGGCGAATAGAAAAGGAGAGGGAAATTGGGTCAGCAAATGCAGAGGAAATACTATGGTGTACGACTTGGAAGTATTTACATTGGGACCAACATTTAGTTTGCTTTTACATAACATGTAGTTACTTTAAGTCAAATATCATTACTTTCTAACAAATTCAATGTTAAATTGAAACCAATAGCTTAATATATCATTTGCATATGTCATTTGGTTGAAAAAAATTATTTTTAGACACAAAATACCCCTCAAATGATGTTGTGGAAATTACTAAGGCAAGGGCAGTGTTGGTCTTTTCAAAATATCAACTTTTCTTATATTATTGACTACAGTAGATTTCGTGCACTTGCGTAAATAGACCCCATCACTGATCTTTAACCATCATGCTTAATGTAGTAAATAGAAAAACAATTCACATGATGTTGATTGCACTTGTCTAATCAAGATTATAATCAAATATGAATTGAATTCACTTTGGGAATTGGTCATATATTAATTGATGATAAGTATGAAATTATCGAACTTGTCGATTTTAGGTTAGATTAACTTAGAGTCCTTGCGATACGACTTGAGTGCCACTTCCTTATTCTACACTTTATTTACTCGTTTTTGACTCGAGTGCAACAACAAATAAAATTGGTGTCATTGTCGTGGACTCTTTGTTTATTTTAGCCAAATTTAGATTCCTATTTTAGAGTTTTGTTAGCAATTTTTGTTTTGTTTTTATTGTTTTCTTTATGTTTGTTAATTTTCAGGGTTGCAATATAGCGGTGTAAGTATCTCAACCGTCTATTAAGTGACTATTAAATATTATTTCGAATTGCTCTGAATGTTTTTTTCAAAATATCAAAAGAAAAAAATCAACAAACATTACATCCTTTGAGATATTTTTTTAGGGAATTTGACACTGAAAATCACAAATTCTTCATTTTTCTTTTATTAGATTTATTTTATGTTTTCATATTCTAAATAAAAAATCCATAAATATTTGTAGATTCGTTATTTTATTTTATCTGATTTTTAGTCATATTTTCATAATTTTTAAATTTTATTTTAATTATTTTTTATTAGTCATATTTGATAGTTATTTTTTATTTCCGATTTTGTGTTGATTTGATTTTGTGTTGATTTGATTCTGACTTTGAGTTTGATTTTGACATTATTAGTGATTTTATTAATCATATTTGATAGTGATTTTATTTGATTATGTATTAAGTTGATTCTGATTTTGAATTTGATAATCCATAGCTTATCAAAATAGAACCTTAAGATAACTTGTTACATCGAATTCACTTTTTGCTGATTTCTATTCTTTATCTAATTTTGATGACACTTATACTTGTGATATTTGTACTGATATTCATTTATGTTCGGTTTGTGTTGAAAATGAAGCTTCTTTATAAGTTGATAGTTCTTATTATATTTCTTTTGACAAACTTGATGTAGCAAATGTAAATGTAATTCTTGTTGTGAAAATTTTATCATCCATTGAACACCATCTGCTTTTGAGTTTAAGCCATTGCCTACAAATTCAAAATATGCATTTTTAGAATTGGAAGAAAAGTTGTATGTAATAATTCCATCTAAATTGAATAAAAGTTGTTGTAGGTATTAAAGAAACATAAGAATGAAATTGGAAGGACATTGTCTGACATTTATATTATTATCACGTCCATGTGTATGTATAGAATCTTACTTGAAAATGAAGAAAATGCAGTGAAATAACCCCAAAGGTGAACTAACCCCTTGATTTTGGATGTTATGAAAAATGAGATATATATTGCATTAGAGGACAAAGAGAATGCCACTTTTACTTGTCCATTCAACACTTTCACCTATAGAAGAATGTTCTTTGATCTTGGAACAAAAAGAGAAGACATAGATAAAAAATTTAAAGTCAATGGTCACCACCTCAAGTTATTCCATGAGAGCCCCACATTAGAAGAGGAAACTATAGAAGAAATCTCATTGGAAAATGCTACTTATAATGCAGTCATCTACCGGCCTTGACTCTTCGGATGTGTTCTTTCCTTTCTCTCTCTATCTATCTCTATCTCTCTTATTTTATGTTTGTTTCTTTCGTTGAGGATAATGTGTGTTTTAAGTATGGAGGAGGGATTCCATTTACTTTTCTTATTTTATTTTTTTCATTTACTTTTGTTTTTTTGTTTTCTTAAAAAAATTATGCATGCTTTTTCGTTGATTTTTAGGGTTGTGTTGTATAAGTAATTTCTTCCTTCTCTTGATTAAAGATTCGTGACTTTCTTTGTATTCATAGTATGATAAAGTAGACTAAATTCTAAATTATACATCATTTGTGGTAGATAATTACCATTTCTAAGATTTTGAGCTTTATAATGGATAATATACAAAAATACATTTCTATTTTTCTTGTGTGATTTCACTCATATTTGTTAGTTACTCTAGAACTTGACTTGACTCTTGTTGAAATTTGTTGTTTACTTGCGCACACTGATATGATAAAGGAAAATTATTTTTTGTTTTATTTTTACCCACTTATTGAAAAAGCCAACCCTAAAATTATCACCCCCTATTTGAATCCCCTTCGAGCCTATTCATCTCGTTTTTTTATAACTCATTACAACCTAAAAGTGAAAAACAATGATATCACTCTATTTATGAGGATGAATGAGTCTTGTTTGGAGTTGTGTGTGGTTGAATTAGTATAACTCTGATATTTCAAAAATTTGTTGAAAAGAAAAAAAAAGAGAAAATAAAAAAGAATAGAAAAAGAAAAGAAAAAAAAAAGAAGGAAGACAATTCACATTACTGTCATATTCCTTCTAGAAAAAAAAATATTGAAGAAGAAAAATGAATACAAAATGGCTAAAAAGAATTTGTTTAAAAGTAATTTAATTGTTTAGTTCAACTCCCACAGTCTCTTTAAATTCTTTTTGTCCCTTTAAATTTTAGCATGGTACCCCTTAGGATTTATCTCACCCTTACCTTGACCACATTACAACCCGAATAAAATCTCTTTGATCTTTGTGTGCATGTATTTCATGTGGATGTTAGAGTCATTTCAAGCTTATGGTAGTGATAAATTTTTGATGTGATATGAGTGTAAACATATAACCTAAACACTCTAGAGTTGAGAGAATTTTATCTTGCGAGGATCTTACTACTTATGATGTACTATTTGAAAAAATTTCCTCTAATTTATTTTGATTGTCCCAAGAAGTTACCCACTAATGTCATATTACATAAAGCCTAGAATGAGGATTTTTCTTACCCCTTTATGATCCTAAAAATCTTTGAAATTGTTTGTTCTGTTTTTACTATGTTTTGAATTTTGAATTTTTCTCGGAGGGCAAAAGTTTAAGTGTGGAGAAATTTGATCAATGCATTTTGATGCACACTCTTTTATTATTGTGCTACGACATTTATGTACTTTATCTTGTTATTTCTATTGTTTTTAGTATATTTTTCAATTTTCATTTAATTTTTCTCTTATTTTATTTTCGTCATTTATTTTCTGGATAAGTAGTAATTTGACACTTTCTTGCTTTGTAGATCATAATTTGAGATGAAATATTGTGTTTGACGTGTTATAATATGAATTAAAAAGCTAAGAGGAAAATCTACAAGTTTCATGTTGATTCCAGAAGCTAATTCAGAGTGAAGAATAATCAAATTATCAGATTTAGTTCTAGACTTAATAAAATAAATTAGTTAATTTCGGGCCAACTTATGTTTTTCGGGCCGATGCTTTTAAAGCCTGATTTTCTTTATTATTTAAGAAAATATCGACATTAGGGAATGTTAGAAAGTATTTCGAAAATAAAGAAAAGCACTAGGATTACATGGACGACTAAACTCCAAGGTTAATCTACTATTTTCTGAATTTCATCAAGACTTTTGAGGTTATTATCTTGTTAGTTTTTAATCCAATCCCTTTCAATCTTGTTTTGTTTTTCCTTGTTTTCTTAATTCGAGTTGCATAGAATAATATTGCTTAAATTTGATCGATGCATGTTGTAAACATCCCAAATTTGCCCTCACTCTTTCTCACACCATGGCTTATGATCTTTTCATATTTCATTTGCATAAACATCTCATTACATCTCACATTACATATTCAACTTCATCAAATCATTGCATAGTTGCACAATTAGGGTTTGTGATCAGATGAATCCAAGAAGTGATTTGAGCCATCTCAAAGGCCTTGAAGCTTGTAAAGAGGGTCCATGTGTGTTCTATGATTATAATATGCTCCCCAAAGTTCATTAAAGTAAAAAATCACAAAGCATTGAACAGAGGTCCAGGCAGGCTAGGGTTTTCTACACAGATGACCAAAAATTAGGGTTTTGGGTTTGAAGCCCTTAACCTCAAATTTTTTGGTCATTCTTGATTCCATTGGTCTTAATATGTTATAAGGAGCATGTGTACCAAATTTGATGAATAAATTCATTGTGGAAGTTATCTGATCAACTAGTAACTTGTTGTGCAAGAAAAGTCAGAATCAGGGCATCTGAGACCACCACCAATGGTACCAAAGGGTCATCTTCATCATTTTGAGGTTTTATGATCTTTATTTGATCTTAGAAGTGGTTATAAGTTCACAAGATTGAATAATTTCAAGCCATTTGCAAACTTTCCATTTTTGGACATGACTTGTAATGAAAACTTTCCATTTTGGGAAAGATTTTCAACCTCCTCTTTCTTGATCAAAAAGGCTTCAAATGAAAAATCTTCAAACATGAAAATTGTAGATTGGATCTTCCCATTTTCAAAAATTACAAGAACTCCTCTTGATTCATCCTAAAACTCAAGATATGATGTTTCAAAGTTGGGAAAAATCTTATAATTTTCAAGTTCATGCCAAAGAGGGATTTTTGCAAAACCAAGTTTTAAGACTTCTTGTGACCTCTAATTAACTTCTAAGCATCATAACATGATAACATAACTTACCTTGATCAGAATTGTGCCAAGAATCACAAGTTTTCATACCTTGCACTTCAAGAAAATCCAAAGAGGGAAAATTGCAAAAGTCTTGCTATCTCATGAAACAAGTGGCACAGATCATCACAATCAATCCAAGGGTTCCCCGTGAACTTAGCTGAGGCAAGACAACCCTTCAAACCAGCTATGTCCCAGCCCATACTCATAGTTGCCAACGTTTGACTTTTTTGCAATTTCACCATACCAATCATCATGTGCCACCACCCACTCTCTGACCAATCACAACACATTATACAAACCTCAAGGACCTCAAACATCATAACATTCAAACCTAAAAGAAGCCATACACTCAGAATCACAAAACTTGCAAAAAACTTCATTCCTTCGAATCTCTCAATACAGCCATTAAAATTCAAAACTTTCTTCACCATTCATTTCCACATCACTCATAGAACACAAAGCACCCTTCACAATGCCCTGAAAACCACTGAATCACAAACACGATTCCTGCACTATCAGAACTGAAACTCTCAAACCAGCTCATATAAACTCCATCTAAGCCTTTCAGAAGCACAAGGGGATCCATTGGAGTGACTTTGCACAAGAGGAGAGGCCAGAAAGCACTAAACTGAAAAGCTTCAACTCAGGTAGTCACCAAGAACATTTTTTCCAGAACTCTCTTTTTAAGTTGTAATATTAATCTACATGCTCCTCTGATCATCATGATGTGTTTGGTTTTGAAAATGAGTGGAAAATAAGCATGTATTGATCTTCTGAAACTTTGCCCGTGTTTTATTGTTTGCTTCGATTCAGCTGATTCATGAAAAATAAATTGTTTTTGTTTGTGGATTCTTGTTGTATGATGTTTGGGGGTTGATTCTGGAGAGTTTGGGACATTTTTATGGCCTGTGGAGAGAGTTAGAGTGAGTGAGTGGCCGGAGAAGACGACCGAAACACTATTTCGGTCGCCTGAAAAAGATTAGGGTTAATTTCGGGTTAATTAGCTAGTTTGAATTCTGACCCTAGGATGTGTTTTACCCGCGTACGTGAACGGCCCAGATCATTTCACTTAACCCTAATCCAGTTTAAGTAATTTAATTAATTTTAATTAATCATAGTGAATGCGCCAAGTCACCTCAGCTTTAAATTTTGGCCTTTGATCTTGCATACTTTTATTTTCTTTTAATTATTTCATATTTCTTTTTATATATTTATTAAAAATAGCAAAAATATTTCTAAAAATCTCATTTTCTGCATTTTCACTTTAAATATTTTTATAAACTCAAAAACATTTTTATTTTTAATTTTAGCATTAAAAATGTATTTTTAAATCATTTAAATGTTTTATTTAATTAATTAATTGATTATAATTAATTAAAAATACATTTAGGTATCTAAAAATCACTAAAATATTCATGAAGCATTCTTAGGCATTTAGAACAATTTACAAACTCACCATACAAATTTCTTTTTAAGTTTGATCATGTTTTCACAATTTATCATGAATTAGGGTTTCCAAATTTCACATTTTTTCTAACCCTAACTTGAAAAAATCATTTCTGATCAACCATGATGAGTTTTCATTTGGTTCTTTTTGCATTGTTTCATACTTTGCATCTAGTATCTAGATTATTTAACTCATAATTTTGCATTGCATTTTCAATTTGCTTAGCATTTTTCATGAAGAATCACCCAAAAACCCTAGTTAACTTAGAAAATTCATAACTTTCTCTAGGTTTAGCTTCTGACCTCCACTTTTGGGGAGTGATCTTGTGTGTGTTTAGAGTTTGTTTGAGTTCATTTTCAAATTTTTATCATGATGTATGCTTCTATTTTGGTCATATGCATCTCATGCATTCATAAAACCCTAATTTCTCATGTTCATTTGCATTCATATTTGCATATCATTATCATATGAACTTACCATGACATTCCTTGTTCTTGTATGTCATCTTAGACATCTTAAGACATGTTAGAACATTTCTTGATCATTTCTTCATTCATTTGGTATGCTTTTCATTCATTACATTTCATGAATATCCATGTGTTTCTAAGCTTCTAACATGCTTCCTTTGCATCTCATCGCTTGTATGATCATTCATATGCATCTTGTATGTCTTTGTATCATTTCATAACACATTTGCATCATGTTTACACTTCTGGTCTTGGTCTTTGCACCTTCATTTGCTTTATTTCCCTTTTGCTTTGCATCTTATGCATTCACACTAACCTTTCAGGGGCTTATGGTAAGTTGTTTGGGATGTGGATTTGCCTTCAGATCCCACCTCTTCTCATATTTTTCATTTGCATATTTACATTTCTTTGAAGTGAACTTGCTTCACTTGTGCTCTCTTGCCCCTATCTCTTTCTTTTAGGTTACTTATCTTCTTCAGGAAGTAAGTAACCTATTCTTCTTTCTCCTTCTCTTTTCATCTGTTTTTCTTCCTTGGTGGCCTTCTGAAGACTTCTCCTTAAGCCTCACAAACCATAGGAACATCCAAGCATGATAATTTTAGGGTTTCATATAGTCTCCCCTAGTTTTTTTACCTTTTAGTCTCCTTGAGTCTCTCTTCTCATCTCATAATCAAGGCTAAACACTTAAATCTTTAGGACTTTGAATTAGGGTTATGCATGCATCCTTATATTAGGATGGATTGTATAACTTTAATACTTAATGTTAAACCTTTAATTTGTTTACACCTCTTAATCAAAACACCTAATAACTATTAAGACTTAAGCTTGTAACTTGGGCCTTATATTAGGGTTACATCTCTTCCTCATGGTTATGAGGGACTAACCCTAGTGTTTAATGGACAAGTCCCCCTCAAGCTAGTCTTACAAACTTAAAACTCATTTCTTAATCTCACCCTTTAATTAAAATCCATTTAATAAAGTCTTGTTATATAATGAATTTAATCCCTAACCATGGATTAAGTTGAGGAGCCTTTCTCAGCTTAAGTGTTCTCATCTATCATCCTTCTCTTAGGATGGTGTAATGAGTTCACTAATCCTAGATTAGAGATTAAACTCATTACTTAACACTAAACAAAAATCCAAAAACACTCAATTATCACAAATAGGTTAATGATCTTAATCCTGTATCATTAGGGTAATTAAGTTGAGATTTCTATCTCATACTTGAGTAGGCTCATTATCCCTAATCAGGGAGGATATAATGAGTTTACAAACCCTTGATTTAGGGTTAAGCTCATTATCCTATGCAAAACACCAAAAACAATAAAAAAACTGAAAACACAAAAACAAACAATAAACGCCTCCTCCGAGATTCTTTTCTCATCATACTCTTCACTCTGAAAACGAGAACTCGCTTCTTCCGTCTAATGCAAGACCGTTAGCACTCGAGCGAGACGAGTTACACACTTGAACATAGAAAAGTAAGCAGTTCACACAAAATCATCCAGTCCCTTTGAGTCGAACTACGGTGTTCTTACTTCCTCATTGCACGAGAGGATACGTAGGCATAACTTAACAGTTATCAAACAAAAGCCTCTTTGTCTTCCCACTCTTTCATCTTTCTTTTCTAAGCCTCAGTCTTGAGCATCTCACCCTCTCTTTTTGCACTGACATACTGTACTTTCATTCCTAGCTTTTCATACACAGTCAGCACATACACGACCCCCTTTTAAACACAATCAAGTAAGTGTGGATCTCGTCGAGTACGACGGACGATATGGGTGCTAATACCTTCCCAGGTCATAACCAACCCTCTTTCTCAGTTTCTTTGGTTCGCAACCGTCTTATCCATATCCTTCCAGGTTTATGCAGCATTACCTTTCCTTCGGGATAAAAATGCCTAGCTGGAGACTCTATTCAACCTCAACCTCCAACATCGTCGACCGTCCGTGTTTGCACTGGGACGAGAGTCCGGGGAGCAACAACTTGGCGACTCTGCTGGGGATTTCCTTTGCAACCATGGCTTCTAGTTCTCTTGTGGGTGTCTCCTAGCGCTTGTTTGTTTGTGTTTACTGGGGGTGTTATGTGCTATATGTGCTTTTGTATTTTCTTTACTTATTGCTTTCTGTATAGCTTTACTTATCGCATTTACTTTATCGCTTTCATTTACTGCTTTATGCATTTCATTTTATTACCATATCATGTGCTGGTTTGTTGGTTTGCCTTGGTGGGAGGGGTATTCCAATGAGAAAGATCCAACACAAAGGCCTGAGTGACAGACATAAGATTATAGTGGATTCATATTCTTTCTCATTCCATTTCGGTCTGGTGCAGGAATATGAAAACACAGTGCAGACATGGGTTTCTTCTTGAAAACTCTGTGCTACAGATCTTCTATAGTGTTAGGGCTATTTGGGAAGCCTGCTAAGTCTGGATGACCTTTTTAGATGACCTCCAGCATCTGAGGTGAATTAGAGGAGGATCCTTTATGATTAGGGTAAAAACTGTACCTCTAGGTTAGAAGTGTTTATACTTTTCATAATAGATCCGAACCTGAGGATCCTTGTTCTAGAACAATACTTGTGAATGGGTGGGGTTGTTTACAGGTTTACAGGAACCCTTGGCCTCAACATACCCTGTTATTGATATTGTTTTAAGGTCACACTACTTTGGACTGATTCTATAAGACCCTGGACAAGTGACTCTTTATTTGAGCCCCCCATCTGGTTACTGGTTCTCAGACCCTCATCCGGAATTCTGAATACTCATGGACCCTGTCAAAGGCAACTGACAATCCAACACCTGATCACAAACTCTTGCATATCATAAGCATACATCATATTGCATCATTTAACATTTGTCTATTTGTTTTACAGGGTATCCACATCTTCTTTGGTTTGGTTTTTGACCGTTCATCTGCTTCAGCCATCTTCACCAGATATCTTCTTCAGTTGTCTTCATCAGCTATCTTCTTCAGTTATCTTCATCAACACCCATTGTCAGTATGGATTCAACTAGGAAGAGCAACATCACATACCATTTCTTTGAGTACCCTCTAGCATGCATCAGGCAGATACATGCTCTTATCACTCCTGATCATGTTTCCTTGGCTTGTGATATTTCATGTTTGCATAAGTTTAAGCATATCATCTCATAATGCATATTTGTTTCAGCTGCATAGTTCAAGTTCATCTGCATCTAGGGTTTGTGATCTGAGCAATCCAGGATTCATCTGAGCCACTCCAAAGGCCTACAAATATTCCAATAGGGTCCATGTGTGTCCTACCATCATATTATACTCCTCAAAGTTCATGGAAGTCAAGAAATCACAAGAACATGCAAGGCATGGAAGCATAGCTAGGGTTTTCACTGCACAAATGACCAAAATTAGGGTTTTGGTTTCAGAGGCCTCAACTCCAAATTTTTGGGCCATTCTTGTTTCTAATGTTCTTAAGATGTTATAAGGATCATGTATTCCAAGTTTGATTAAGAAATTCATTGTGGAAGTCATCTGTTCACTGGGTAACTTCTTGAGCAAGTCAGAGCAAAATCAGGGCATCTGAGGCCCCCAACAATGGAACCAAAGTGATATTTTCATCAAATTGAAGTTATATGATCTTTATTTGATCATTTAAGTTCTTGTAAGTTCACAAAATTGAATAAATTTGAGCTAAACCAAAAGTTGCCAAAAATGGAAATGACTTGTAAAGGAAACTTTCCATTTTGGGAAAGTTTTTCAACCTCCTCTTTTTGATCCAAAAATGCTTCAAATGAAAAATTGTTGGTCATGAAAGTTGTATATTGGATCATTCCCTTTTCAAAAAGTACAAGAACTTGATCTAATTCTTCCTAGAACTCAAGATATGGCCTTGCAAAGTTGGCAAAAATCACATAATTTTCACTTTCATACCAAAGAGGGATTTTTGCAATTTCACTTGCCTAGCCATTTCATGACCTCTAATGCATCTCTACATGCCATAACATCATTGTGTAATGAATTTGTATCAGAATTGCCCAAAAAACCACAACATTTCATGCCTTGCATCACAAGATTTCTCAAAGGGGCAAAATTGCATAACACTTGCAAAATCTCTTGCAGCCATGCTTCCACTTGCGCCAGCTGCATAATTTCAATTCCATGGACCTCCTTGAACCAAGCTGAGGCCAGATATTCCCTTGAACAACTCCTGCCATATCCCATACCTCAAGTACACATAATGTTGACTTTTTGCAAATGAACCCATAACAATCAGCTGCAGCCACAACAACTCTCTGGCCAATAGAGACATGTTATGTGGACCAAAAGCAAGCCATTTCACATAACCTTGGAGCTCAGAACCATACACAATCCAAGTTTCACAAAATCACCCCCAACCTTCATCTCTTCGAAACACATTGCACAAGCATCAAACCTAAGATATTTTTCCACCATTCATCTCAAAATGACTCAAGGATCATAAACCACCCATTGCCAAGCCCTAAAAGTCAGCCAAACACAAACACAATTTTGGATCAGCTGAGTTGCTATCTCTCAAACCAAGCCATATAAATTGTTGCAAAGCTTCTCAACATCATCAAGGAGTTCATTAGGGTGGATTTGCACATGAGAAGAGGTCAGAAAGCTCCAAAAGTGAAAGCTCCAGCTCAGGTATCCATCTTCAAACTTTTTTCCAGAAGCATGATTTTAAGTTCCTAGCTTGTTCTACATGTTATGCTGATCATCATGATATAATTTGTTTTGAAAATGAGTTGAAAACAAGCGTGTATTTAGCTTCTGAAACTTTGCCCGTGAAACATGTTCTTGTTTGATTCTCATGATTGATGCAAAATAAATTGATTTTGAGGGTTGATTCTTGCTTGGGGTGAGTTGGGGATCTGATCTGGAGCTTTAGAGCTCTTAAAGTGGCCTAGGGAAGAAGATTGTAGTTTGGTGTCGGCGGAGAAGACAACCGAAACCACTGTTTCGGCCGTCTGAAACTCATTTGCCCTAATTAGGGTTAGCAGTGTGATTAGCATAAGTTTGAATTCTGGCCCTTGATTTCAGTTTTACGCGTGCGTTTGATGGCCAGGATTAGTCCACTTAGCATTAATTAGGATTATTTAAGTTAATTAATTAGGTTTAGCCAGTTTGAATCTGGACCATAGGATCTGGCGCCAGTCAATTCCCTCCATTTTGTTTTAAACCTCAGCCATCAGATGCGCTGACTTTCCCTTAAATTCATTTTTATTTTATTCTCTTTGTATTTTCTTGCATATTTAATTTAAAATATCAAAACTCATCCAAAATTTTCAAACTTTGCATTTCTGATTCAAATATTTTTCTTCATCCAAAAAAAAATTTTATTTTATTTTTTAAATTTAAAAAGCATTTTTAAAATATTTAAATGTTTATTTTAATTAATTAATGGAAATTAATTAATTAAAATACCATTTAGGTTTCTAAAAATCACAAAAAAAATCACATTGCATCTTAAGACATTTAGAAACATTGTCAAACCCTCCACACAAATTTCTTTTTAGGTTTGATGATCATTTGAGAATTTTGTTTGAATTAAGGGTCATTTAAATCCTATTTTTGAACCCTAACTTAGAAAAATCTTTTCTACCTAACAAAGAAGAGTTTGAAGATGATTCTTTTTGCATTGTTTTGTGCATATCATGTAGTTTCTAGGATAGTTTTTCATGAATTTATCTTGCATTTTCAAATTGATTTTCATTTTCCCTTTTGAAGTACCCTAAAACCCTAGCAAACTTAGAAAAATCATAACTTTCTTTAGGTTAAGAGTTAGACCTTCTCCTTTGGGGTGTGATATTATATGGGGTTAGGGTTTGTTTGAGTACATTTGCAAATTTTTATCATGTCATTTGCTTCTGTCTTTTCCATATGCATCTCATGTTGCTTTAAAACCCTAGTTTTGCATCTTCATTTGCATCTTACATTGCATTGCATCCATATATGAACTTGCCATGACTTTTCATGCATTCATATGTCATCTTAGACATCTTAAGACATGTTAGAATCATGTTTGATCATTTCTTCATTCATTTGCCATGACTTGTATTCGTTTCCATCCATTAACTTTCATGAACTTTCAAACTTCAAGGCATGCTTTATTTTCATTCATTCTCTTGTATGACCATTCATTGCACTTTGTATGTCTTTGCATCATGTCATAGCATCATTTTCATCATGTGTATGTTCCTAGTTTTGGTATTGGTCTTTGTATATGCTTCATTCCATCCCATTTTTTTCCTTATGCATCTTATGCTAACATTTTCAGGTGGTAAGTTAATTTGAGAAGTGGATTTGCCTTCACTTCTCATTTCTCTCCATCTTCTTCATATGCATCTTTGATGCATTTTTTATTGTCTTTGAGTGGGCTTGCCCATTCATGTTCATCTCTCACTTTCTTTCTTTAAGTTACTTATCTTCTTCAATGAAGTAAGTAACTTATTTCTTCTGCTTCTTCCATTGGTGGCTTCTTTGAAGATCTTTCTCAAGCCTTACAAACTATAGGAACATCCAAGCATGATAATAATTAGGGTTGTGATTAGTCCCCCCCCCCCTTAGTTTTTACCTTTGAGTCTTCCTTATGTCTCTCTTCTCATCTCATCATTAGAGAATAAACCTTTATGGTTTTAGCACTTTGGAATTAGGGTTATGCCTGCATCCTTCTCTTAGGATGGAGTGTATAACTTTAATCGTAAGTCTTAAACCCTTAATTTGTTTAAACCTCTTAATCAATCCATTTAATAATCACTAAGACATTAACTTGTAACTTGGGCCTTACATTAGGGTTCTAATTCTTCCTTTATGGTTAAGAAGGACTAACCCTAGTGTTTAATGGACAAGTCCCCCTCAAGTTGTCTTACAAACCATAAAACGCATTTCAAAATCTCACCCTTAATTAAAATCCACTTCAATAAAGGCTTGTTTTGTCATGAGTTTAATCCCTAACCATGGATTAAGTTGAGGTATCTTCCTCAGCTTAAGTGTGCTCATCTATTATCCTTCTATTAGGATGGTGTAATGAGTTCACTAATCCTTGATTATGGCTTAAACTCATTACTTAACACTAAACAAAAACCCAAAAACATCTAAATAATCACAAGTAGGTTAATGATCTTAATCCTACATCAGCATGGTAGTTAAGTTGAGGTGCTTATCTCACACTTAAGTATTCTCATTATCCCTAGTCAGGGAGGATATAATGAGTTTACAACCTTTGATTTAGGCTTAAGCTCATTAACTTATGACAAACACCAAAAAAAAAAAAGATTGAAAACACCAAAAACAAACAATAATCGTCTCCTTCGGGATTCTTTTCTCATCACACTCATTCATAAACGAGAACTCGCTTGTTCCGTCTAATGCAAGACAGTTAGCACTTGAGCCAGACAAGTCATACACTTGAGCATAGACAAGTAAGCAGTTCACAGTCAATTTATCTTTCAGTCTCTTTGAGTCAAACTACGGTGTTCTAACTTCCTCATTGCACAAGATGATACGTAGGCATAACTTAACGGTTATCGAACAAAAGTCTCTGTGTCTCCCCCCTCCTTATGCACTCTCTTTTAAGTCTCAGCTCCTGAGCATTTCACTTTCTTTTTTGCGCTGACACTTGTATATTCTTTTCCAGCTTTTGCACACAGATAGCACATACACCTACCCCTTTTAACACAATCTTTTAAGCGTGGATCCCGTCGAGTACGACGAACAATCTGGGTGCTAATACCTTCCCGGGTTGTAACCAACCCCCTTTCTCAGTTTCTCTGGTCCGCAACCGTCTTATCCATCTTTTTTCTAGGTTTATGCATCATTACCTTTCCTTCGGGATAAAAATTCCTAGCTTGCGACTCTTTTCAGTTCATTTCATTTTCTCCTTTCGCCGACCGTTCGCGCTTGTACCGGGATGCAAATCTTTGGGAGCGACACAATGACCCTGCGAGTACAAAATGGTCTATAGTGCTTTTATCTAACAAAATGGTTGATGATAGCGGTGTCAATCAATGTGATATTGATGTTGAGAATGAGTCATGCATTAGACGGAATGAGTTGAATAAAAATGATCAAGATGAGGATCTTATAGCAGATGAGTCATATATCAGAAATGATCATAACGAGGGAATTTGGATTAATTCATCCGTTTGCATTGCTAAGAAACAAGTAATTAATATTCCAACAAAGAAAAGAAATAGATGTTAGTGAAAAAGGTAATATAATAAAGTGTTATATATTATGTCATTTTCATTTTCAATTTATTTCATTATAATTTATATTTGACATCTTTGGTTTCTTTATTTTCCATTTTCAATTGCTTTCATTATAATTTATATTTGATATCCCTGGTTTCTTTATTTTTCATTTTCAATTGCTTTGATTATAATTTATATTTGATATCCTTGGTATCTTTATTTTTCATTTTCAATTGCTTTCATTATAATTTATATTTGATAACCTTGGTTTCTTTATTTTTCATTTTCAATTGCTTTCGGTATAATTTATATTTAATATCCTTGGGTTCTTTATTACAGGATAAATATGGCCACTAACGATGATCACCCACATGATCATGATTCTACGCATGAAGGAGGTAATAAAAAGGTATCTACGGAAGACGAGATAAGAAGAGGCATAACAGTGATGAGGAAAGTGATCCATGGTAGAGACCGAGGCATCATTCTAGATGTGCATTGGAGCAATCTTGGGCAGCTTATAGAACCTAACGGTCATACCTTGACTAGTTTCATTGGTGTCCTAGTAAGGAATGAGATTCCAATTACTTGTGACGATTGGAGAAAAAAAAAGTTGAAAGAATCCAAAGACAAAATTTGGACTGAGATAAAGGTACAATAATTATGCCTTTAATTATGCGAACAAATTATGTCTTTTAAATTACTTGTACTAATGCACAATGTGTATGTTTTTCTTAGAGGTGTTTCAACATCGAAGATGATAGAAGAGATTTTTGTCTTAAATTGGCCGGAAAGCTACTAAGGGGGTTTAGAACATTTTTATATTCCAAGTATCTTAGGGATGAAAATGGTAATCATATTGATGCTGAGCTTCCAAAGAAATATGAAAGTTTGATTTCACGACAAGAATAGTAAGCGTTTAAATCCAAACGAAAAACCCCAGAATTTAAAATAATAAGTGACACAAATCGGGAAAGAGCATCAAGTCCCGCGTATCCATACAGAAAAGGATGTGTCAAATATGTACGCTTAGAACAATCTATGATAAGTATCTATAAATTGCAATAATATATTTGTTCATCATGAGTTTTATTTGATCATATTATATGACTTAATGTGTAGTTGCAGAAGGAGAAAAGTTCTGAAACATCTCTTCCTGCACATGTTTTGTGGAAGGAAGCTCGTGTGGGCAAATCTGGAGTTGCTAAAAAAGATGTTATACAAGTATATGAGAAACGTGTAAGTAGAACATTATTTATTAATTAAATCAAAACTTTATTAACAAATATTTGACAAGTATTCGATATTCATCTGATTTTTAGGAGGCTGATGACTCGATTTCGTATAGGTTATTTCGATTCATTTCATGCATGTTTTATCGAATTTTATCGAGTCTTTATCGTTTTTCGTATTTATTAATCTTATGTTTTGTTCATTTTATGTTTTCAGGACCCAAGCAGCTGAATCTAAGGAAAGAAGAAGAAATCGTGGCAAATCAGTGATAAAGAGGAAAAATTATATGCATTTTATACTCTGCGGGTGAATGATGTTTGCCATTCCCCTAAAGGAACCAAATGACGTTTGCCATTTGCCATAAAGCCCCCGATTTTCACTAGAAGACCAATGGCGTTCACCATTGGCATATGGCGATCGTCATGCATCACATGAGCATTTTTCTTAGCAGTTTCATAGCAGTTTTGCCTTGTTCGAATTTCAAACTCTCCAACTGTTTTGGAGCCACTTTTCCTATATAAATAGGAGCCTTTAGAGCATTTTTTCAGGACGTCCAAATACCTTGCGGAAGCGCTGCCGAATTTTCACCAGATCTAAACATATTACTAGCCAAAGTATTAATCGCTCACATCGAGTGGTTAATACACAATTGTAATCGTTTTCTTTTCCGTTTCGCTTGTACTTGGATCGCATTTTCAAATTAATAAAGTTTCATTTCAATTTATTTTCAGGTTATTGATTTATTGCTTTCTTTAAATTTCTGCACTTAAATTTACTGTATGTTTATGTTCATCACTTTAAGCACTTTTCCATAAAAACTCTTAAAACAGAATTTTCTTAAAATCAATTAGTTATGTATATTTCTAAATGTTTTAATGTAATTATATCAAATTTAAAATCAACTATGTTAGGCTATATTTGTATGAGCCCGTAGTTTGAGGATTGTCGTCTCGACGGGGCTTCGTAGGATAACCGACATATTTTTAATACTTGAAATTCTGGTTTTGTGTTCTAAGTTTAATTTAGGTAGTCTTGTCGTGAGAGCGAGAGGCTGCTTATCAGTGTTTCGTCACGAGAGTGAGAAATGCACTAAGACGAGTCCAATCGAGCAAGAGTTTGAGGTACACGTCAGATAGTAGGCACAAGAAACTGGAACCTAAACACAGCGAGAGCGCTTTAGGTATTTCTTTTCGATCTTACTCATCTTCAAATAGACGTCCTTTAACTATCGAGAAAGCGAGAGAAAAATCTTGAGGTTATCGGTCGTGGCTCGGTCAATAGCGTGAGAGTGTGAGATCAAACTTTTAGGTTGGTATTTTCATAAGAATAACTTCTGCATTAAATTCAGCCCCAGATCCTTTAGAGTCCCTAAGAGTTCCGAAAATCATTCTACGGTCTCGTTTCTTTTATTCGTGCAAGTACCCCTTTCTTTTCGTAATTATTATTTTATCCTTTTCTTTCGTGACAACCTTAGCCTTAGCCTTACACCGTAATTATATGACACTCCCTATTGACTATCAATCCATGTGGGTTCGACAATCTCTTAAAACTACACGATCACCTGTATGCTTGTAGTATCTATCTGATCAAACACATAGAGTCGAACGATTAGAGGTGCTATCTCAGTCTTTATCTCTAGATGATACTAGGACCATACTTAGTCGGGAATTAGATGTTCGTGAGTATTCGGGTCGGGTGAGGGGTAAGGGATTTGGGATCACTCCGACCTCCTTGAATATTAAAAAAGGAAAGGCTCCTAGTAATATAGAACTTAATGCAAAATTAGAAGCACTGGAAGCTGAAGTTCGTGCATTAAGGAAAGAAAAAGAGGCTAGCGCTTCAGCATGTTTTAAAGATGGTTCGGACAAAGATAATATCAATTGTAACTTTCAACCGAACATTCCAGAGGTAATTATATATATTTTTATGAAATTGAGCTGTTAGCTTAAATTATGTAATTGACATATATACATATTAACAATTTCATATTTATTATTGGTTTTAGGGCATTTCCCCTTGTTACCTCTACTTATCGTCACCATATTATCGGATGGTTGGCAAGGGAAAAGTGCATAACACTAGCGAAGAATTACTTCACACTAGACAGTTCCCTACTGGATGTTTGAAAGTCACGGTTGATATTGCAGTAGAGCCGAATGCATTATTACCATATCCTGACGATGTTTCGAATGAAACAACGGTGGAACAAGCAATATGTTCGTTTGTTGCATGGCCGACAAGCCTCATTAGCGTAGGATATGAGGTATGCTTAAAACCATTATGAACCTTTGTTAACCTTAATGTGTAGATTCAAAGTTTTTACGCGCATTTTACATACATTTTTTACATGGTTATGTTAATTAGACTCCAACAAGATCCAAATCAAAAGATAAGCCTATTCTGCGGCATACCGAGTCCGTTGTTTCAAAAAACACAGGTACATTACAATTATATGATATTTATGCATGGAAAATGTTAAATTCTTGATTTTAACTTCATCTAACTATTTGTATGATATGTAGCTTCATGATAAGGAGGTTAGCAACGTCTCCACACAAAAAAAGGTTGGTGCTAAGAAGATCGCGGCTAGAAAAAAACATACCTCCCAATATAGGTCGTGCCTTCAGATGTTTCTAGAATTGACAGACATTCCGATTGGAGGTATTCGTCTTATACATATGGAGGAAGGTATTTTTGGCTTTGAATATGAATAATCAGTTGGTAATGAATAATTTGTGAAGTTTTTCGTCATGAAGAAATAGGCGTCAGTTTTGTCAATACATACGTGAGGTATATCCGGTCTACTTTGTTATATTAATTGAACAACTTATTTACTTTATGTTTCAAATGAATAGTCTAATGTTAATGATGTTTTTATTTAAGGTTTTTGTATGACAAAGTGATGCGCCCAAGTGGATTGGACGAAAGATTTGGATTCTTAAGCCTCGCGTCCGTCAACTTAACTTTAATCTTAAGTAAACCAAATGAGGTCATGGTGTACGTACGCAACCTCTTCATGGCCAACAAAGATACGAAAAAGTTGTTCTTTTTATCGTTTAATAACAGGTTAGATTTTTATTCTAAATTCATCTATTATAATTATTTTGTATTTTGACATCGTGTAGAAAATGATTGAACATACCCGGATATGAAGAACATGATTGACACGTAAGTGAGATTGTTCTAAATATTCATGTGTGTATTTATTTATTTATTTATGTGAATTGTTCTAAATATTCATTTATATTTTATTAGCATTATACAAGCTTTTCGAGCCCAACGAGATATCCAAGTATCATAGAGGAGAGCCAACAACATTACATGGATAAAAGTGACGGTATATTATTAATTATCACATTTTTTATTATATTAGTGATGATACTTGATAAAACTTATGATTTATCCATATTTTCTTTTTATGTGTTATTTTAATATTTAACACATATTTCTCATATAATTAAATAGTTGAAACTAAATCAAACTATGTTATATTATTATGTAGTACTTTGATGAATTCAAGTGTGCATATTATTCAAAAGATCATTTGGAAGAAATTAAAGAGGAATGGTGTCAATTCATTATGGAGCTCGGAGTGTTATAAGGTATATTGTACTCTTACTTTAATTGATGAAAATTTTGAGTATGTGTATGTAACTATAGACATATTGATTATGACTTGTTTTAATTGATCAATGACAATATTTTTGTGTTGTTTCAGGTTATAGTATAGTTGCAATTAGATGAAAATGTATAGCTCGGAGTGTTATCACATTTGTGTTGTTTATGTATAGTTGGATGAAATGATTTGTAAAAACTATGTTGTATATTTAATTGGTTCTTAAATTGGTACGATTGTATGAATTGTTTCGTAGATATTGGTACGATTATATGAATTGTTTCGTAGATATTGGTTTGAAAATCCAATTATTTTGTATCTACAAATCGGTGCCTAAATTAGTAGGTTTAAATAGGATAATTTGGTGCAAATTCTAGATTGGAAAACAGGTACAAATTCCTGTTTAAAAACCAGGTAAAAAAGTGGATACAAAATAGGTGCCTATAATTTGGCCACTTTAGACAACACTTTTTAAAGGAAAATATTTTAAAATTTTTGTATACCTTAGACAGTGCTTTCAACAAAAAGCGTTGTCTAAAGTGGGATTTAGAAAGCGCTTTCAACAAAAAGTGTTGTCTAAGGTGGGGTTTAGAAAGCGCTTTTAGTGAAAGCGTTGTCTAAGGCATACCATTAAAATAATAAAAGTGTTGTCTAAGGTATATTAAAAAAGGCAAAAAGCGCTGTCTAAAGTGGGGTTTAGAAAGCGTTTTTGATAATAAAAGAACAGTATAAATCGCTTTAGGGCAAAAGAACAGTATAAATCCCCTTTAGACATCGCTTTTGACATTAACAAAAGTGTTGTCTAAACCTTTAGCAGCGTAGGTTTAGACATCGCTTTAGGGCAAAAAAAACGCTGTCTAAGGTCTTGTTTGTCATAGTGATTGCAATAAAAAGAATAACAACTTACTTTTCTAATGATATCAAATCAATTTGAAGCATGATTGCATTGATAGAGAGTGTATTCAACTTGTTTTTAAAAGGAGAAAGCATTGCATTCAAGGTATCACCTCTTCCATTGCCTACAAAATCGTCCTCAGATCCTCATATTGTTAAAATTCTTGACGCGACGATATTCTATTTACAAATACATCAAATGCTTTTCACCTCATTTCAATAAACTTAGCATTGAACTGGAAGTTCATTATAATAAAACCCAAAACTTAAACCCAAATAGAGTTTTAGATGACTTGATATTTGAAGTCTTAAGTTAACTACAATAAAAAGTCAACAATTTTCTATTAGGGGAATCATTAATAGTATTACATAATTAAACAATATTCAACAGTAGTGTATCAATTTACGAATAAATAAAATACGAAAAAATAAACTGATGAAAAAGTTTCTTACCGATAATAATTTCTCTAAATGAACCACTTTCGATGCTGCGAGCAATCTTAAACTTACCTCCAAAAAGTACGCATTCAACGTTGAACAACCGTGATAAACAGAAAAAGAGAAAAAAATAGGGTTTGGTGAAGATAAAGATAAAGAGAGGACATAGAAATTGAAATCGAGTCCACAGATCCAATAGAAGAACTACATATTTTGGTTTTAAATCGAATCTACAACCCAAAAGTAGATGTATATCTTTTTGTTCGCTTAACATTGAAACAACAATTAGTAAATATATTTATCACTTGAACTCAAATAAGATTTTTCTTCGCTTTGTAAATCAATGTTGTAGATCATTGCTTGTTTCTAATTGATTTCAATAAATAAATAAAAAGAAGAGGAGAAGGAAGAAGAAAAAGAATAAAAAGCAAGTAGAGAGAGAGAGAATTCAGAAGAAAAGAGTTGAAACACTGGGAAAAGAGAAAAAGAATAAAAGTTGGAAATAATTAGTTAGAATCTAACCAACTTGAGGGAAACCATTTAAAAATGTATGTAAAGTGAAACCAAATTGTAACATTACCATTTAAATTGGCTAACTATGTTAGTTTGGTTGAAAAAAGTAATTTCTGAACCAAAATTATACTCATTTTGATGAGGTGGCAAAATTAGAGAAAAGGGCAAAAAAATGTTTTCCACAACATCTTATTTTCTTTATTATAGATTAGAAAATAATAATATGAAAGATTAAGTTATGTTATAAAACAACTTTCATGGATCAATGTTTTACGAGTTTTCTTTAACATGTTATCCATATCTCGCTGATAGTTAAAATTTAGTTTAATGCTTGTAGTTCTTCAATCTACGCTTTCATTTTTACTAGGCCAAAATAAAATATTATATTGAATACGTAATATTAAACATTCCAAGAATGAAACAAATCATACTCAACTCAAGTTTACAACATATCAAGTCTTATGTAATATCTTATTCATATAAGAACAAAAGTTACAAAAATCAAATTCATTACCTCGTGAAAGAAAACTCTAGTACCAAAAAGTTTTCATGATCGACTTTATTATGAAAGAAACTTTAGTACCAGGACTTTCCAAAGAAAAACTACTTGAATAATTCAATTTTTCCATTTCTAAAAAATAATTATTATTACTAATAGGAAGCTCTAGTTGAAAGTAAGAGTCTTATTGTAGAACCCAAGAGATGAGTAGTTTTAAAACCAATCAGAGTCCTCTACATCATACATAAAAGCATATTTTCTTTTAATTAAATAATAAAATATAAGTAAATAATGTTGCAAATAAAAATAAAAATAAAATATTTCAATTGCCTTATTTCATTTTATTATCAACATTTTAAAATACCAAGTCTTAAATGTATGGTATGTGAAATTATGAAAGAAAAAATAAATAAAAAGTACATTTATTAGGGCTAGTACAACAAGTCATTGACAAATAAGGAATATTTTATAATAAGGTATATTGTGTAAGAACTCTTTTTTCATGTATTGAGTTTGTTTACTCTATTGGCTTTGTTTGGCGGAATTCTAACAAATATACATAGATTGCCAATGCACTTTAAATCATAATGAACAAAATAATTAGGCGGTCGTGTACAATCTGCATCTGTTTCGCATTCAGTTTTTACTGTAATAAAAGAACAAAATAAAGAATATTATTAATAGAAAAATATTTGTTTTATTAAAATTAAAAATGTAAAGATCAAAATTTGAAAAAAGGTTAGAAAAATGTCTTACTGCAAATGTTTCTTTCAATAGAAAATACAAAAATCAATAAAATCATAAAATGAACACTTTTGAGAAATTTAATCATATTTTTCTCTTTTTGAATGTAATAGATATAATTTAATATGATCAACTTATAGTGTATAAACTTAACCTAATTTAAAATAAATTAATTATTTTTAGCCTTTAAGGAGTATGGAAAAATATCTTTAAATTGTTGATGTGATATGTATCTTTTAGATTAATCTATTATGTTTGTCCACTTTTAACACATTAAAGAGTAAGACACATAATTTTTTAAAATTAAAATTCACTCTTTTTTTAATTAAATTTTCAACCTTTCATGATAGATAAACAATATTTGATTTGTTTTAAAAATATTTGCAATATGGAAAAAGTTCTTTGTACGCATAGTTTACCCATAGTTGATCATATTATAAGATTTATTTTTATAATAAAATCATTTAATTTTTTAGATAAATATTTTTTAATAATAAATAATATATATAAAAAAGAAAAAGGAGGGTGAAATCCAACCTCAAAAAGAGTACAAAAGTATATCTGGCACAAGAAGTACCAAAAGAACAATAAAAGGCTAAAGCCAAAACCAAAACAAAACAATAAAAAACAAAGAACAACAAGATAACTCCGACTAAAACCTCCAAGAACAAATTCCTAGATAATATCCGCGCAACGAATATCTACCCACTAGAACAAGGGCTAGATCTCTGACCCCGAACCCATCATCAATAGGCCAAAAACACCACAATACACCATAACCACTTAACAACTTTAAACAAGGTCAAACCACTTGAACCACTATTGGCCAAGACACTAGATATGAATCTGAAGCCAACATCAAATATATATTCTTCTAATATATTTTACATAGAGCTTGATATAGATAATACTAGTGGCACTGTGACATAAATAAAACTTAAAAGAAAAGTACATAAAGGAAACCAAAAGAAAGAAAGGATCTTCTAAGTCCAACCTAACTGAGACTTATACGAAATATACATAATATTATGTAATGGTAGAGACATAAGCAGGATTTGACAAAATGATAAAAACCTTCAATCTTGACGTTGTCGTAACCCATATTTGGATCACTCCATAGCCTCCCCTCCTGAACTGTTGAGATGTAAGAAGGAGTCTAGCTCGACGCCTGATCATCATAGATTAATAAAAAATGCAAGATAAAAAGAACACCGATCTAAGATTTACGTACAAGTTTAAAGGTGGGAATGAGGTGTAGAATGATAATATATATGACAAACATAATTAGACAAAAAAGTGTATTGTTATGACATTATAATTTCTACTCAATGTTTGTTTATTTTAATGCAACTTTGAACTATATGTTGCCTTAGGTTTTTAAACGTTGTCAAGGATATTTATCCTATTTACCAAGATCATATATCACAAGACCACATGCCACCAACGTACTCCCCATTACCAAGAGTTATGCCACATGACTTAACGTCGAGTCCAAGTGTTATAAGTCGAACGTCCCTACAAAATTAGACCAAGAACCTCGTCTTTACTCCATGCATAAATAATAATCCATGTCTGGATTGTAGGCGACCAATCAACCTCTTACGTCCCATAACGCACGAAGTGGACTTACACATTCCTCAATTCAAGTATATATGATTACTAAATTATCTTGTGGCGACTCTCAATCATGATTATTAAGTTAATAGTTAGGAATTATCGTATCAACATTTCAAGTTATACTTATTATCTAGATACTTAGAAGGAGTTCCAAATCTGTTAGATGTACTATCATATTTCTTCATTCCCTCTTGGCATGATTCTTATCGCTACACAATCAATTAGGTTCGTACATTGAATAATGTACGATTGACTTCTCAAGTAAGAAAGGTGGTTGTAAGTGACACAGTCCACCAAGTCTTTCCTAGCCAGATCCCAACCATATATAACTAATCAAAGTATTGTTTTCCATTTAATTACTGAGGGATCATCCTCTTGATTTTGTCTATCTCGTTGCCTCATTTTCTTCGAACAATAATGGATTTTGTTTCTTAGTTTAACAATCAAAATCATTCAAATATATATTCAAAAATAAATATTTAGACAAATAATGAAATAATAAAAGCACAAATAAACCTTGGATATCATAGATCAACTCTATAACAACTTATAAAGACCGGGATAAGGAAAAATTGACCCTCCTTACTTATTTATCCTTGGTAAGGCTTTGGTAATATATAATTATCTTTCGGCCACCTTTTGTTGTTGACTGTTGTTGAAAGTCCATGATTGATTCCCCCTATCTTTGGCAAGAACCTATTTTTCAATAAACGTTGAATTGTACTAAGTTTATAAAATAATTAAAATATGATTTATGCTTAGTTAAACATGTTGTAAAATTTAGTTATATTTCAAAATTTTAAATTACTTTTTTCTTATAATTTTAAGTGATAAACGTGACAAAATATTTTACTAGAAAATCATTATTATTTATTTTATTTATGATTTGATTTGGTCTAATAAAATTGTTTGACTTGACTTATTCCAATTTATCACTCACTTACTACCCCTCTATTATATAATAACTACTCCTCCCACATTTTAGAGAGTAGAAAGAGAGACAGACAAGTAGTAACAAAATTCATCTTTTTTTGTTATACATCTTCCGGTCATCCAAGAGATTATTCTTGTTATTTTGATACCTTATTTTCTTATTAAGAATCGGAGAAAAACTTGTTGAATCCTGGGAGATTTGCGCTTATGAGGCAGATAAATACTTAAGGACGGCGTTCTTACACGCCTCAGGTTTATGTAATGGTTTATTATTTTGTAGGTTCAATGGTTCTTATTGTCATACCCTAAATTTTGACCAGACTTTTTTCAAAATTTTCATTCATTCATTTGCATAAGCTCTTAAGGCACGAGATCAAGAGATTTCATGGGTCAGGTTTTCTGGAACTTGCAAAGTTATTCTATTCAAGTTTGGAGTTGGGATATGAGTTCTTATCATCGTAAGTATGTGTATCGCGCTCCACCAAGTGCTCAGGCGAATATTTGTTTCTCAATATCAAGATATTAACCTTGGTCATCAAGTTAAGGGTTTATGGTTTGATGTGCTGAAGGAATGGATTATGGTATAAAATATGTTTGAAGGGTTTCAACATGGTCAAAGATTTTGTTTCTCTTGTTACTTAATATTTAAGTTTGGATTAGGATGAGGATTTGAATTGAAATTAAGGTGCATAGAATTGAGAATTTACTTTGAAGATCTTTAAGGTGCCAATTTCTATTTCCGAATCCAGAGCATTCAGATAATGTGGTTAAGTTTTGTCAAAGTGTCAAATCGCTTTTTGTTCACCATGAAGAGTGATTGAATTTTGAAATGAGGAAGTCTATACATTTAAATGACTTTGCATATGATTATAATTGGTTTGAGGTGAATAGAATTGCAAGGTGCATTAAAGTCAAGGCGTGTTCAAGTTGTTTATGGATCTTTCATCTTTGAGTCATAATTCAAAATGGATTTTATGTATTGTTCCAAGGTTGCTTTCAAGGATCGGAGTTCAAGTGGATCTTTTGCAACACTAATGAATGTTCAAGTGCTTAGTTACTAAGGATGTTTTCTTTGCATTTCTGTTTATTCTAAATCTACTTACCACTAGCAAATACAAATAACAGGTTCACTTTTAATTTGTTAGATGGTGATAAGGAGGTTCATTTAGCTTGGATAGAGATCGGAAATTAGATCAAAACTAGTCCAATTCTATGTTGTGGTTATTTTTGCGTCAAAATCCTTCCTGCAAGTCCACATAAGTACAAAAAGAATAAATTAGTGCAGAAAATCATATTCCTGATACAAAACATAGCATCTTGAAATCAAAATGGCGTTCAAGATAAAATTCGAGAGAACAAAGAATACACTAGTCAATTAAGCTTCAAATGTTGCAAGAGTTCAAATTCCAAGAGTTGTATCAATGCATAAAGAGTTTCAAAATTAACTATTACATGAGATACATTTTAGAGAAAACCTACAAGTTTTGATCGAAGATTGAGACCTAAAATTCATAAGTGCCATGTCTAAACTTAAGTTTAAGAAGATTACAATAGTAAGAAGTCATGTTGTGTTGAGAATTCTTCCAACCTTAGCTTTTCTTCATCCTGACAAGTATATCACATCATTCAAGCATTGTCACACAAGCTTTCACACATAGGACAATGACCACACATTTTCCTTGACCAAAAGCAAGCCTCGTACCCTGTTCCAAAATGCTACCCCCAACAATAACCTACAAATTGGTGCTACTTTATTCTCAACCTGCACAAGCGAAAAACAAACTATCACCAAATGGAATAAAGATGTTGATATATCCAAAGGACATAACACCTCACTCACCTACTCACCAAGGACCCTGCAATACACTCACCTATTCATGATCTTGTACATTTGATAATGATGTGCGAGGATATTTGTCGTTTTCTGGCGTGGTGAGAGAGAGCAGTTGTTGAGAAGGGAGAGGACTTTTGAGAGAGAAAGAGGCGTTAGAGAGGCTTTAAGAGTGAGAGAGTGAGGTTTATTTCTGATTTCCTTTTGAAAATGCATAATCGTTCTTTCTTCTACCTGCAACTCACTTGTTATGTTGGCCAGACGTGTGGATGACAAGTGTCCTCCATTGGACACTTGTCCTGATAGGGTTTATTACTCCATTTATATCCTGTGCGCCTTTTCCCTTAGTCCTCACCGTGGTCATGTTTCTTCTTGTCCAACCGATCACATGACCAAGTCAAATCCACAGATTTGGGGGTTTGGATTGAGTGCTGGGGTCAATCAGCTGACTGAGATCCACCATAGACCCTCACGCGTCTTGGGCTTTATCGATTTGGACCCAATGTTTTTTTATTCGCCACCCCCTATTCTGCTTTCAGATCTGGCCCATTAACTTTTTTTTTGTTTTAATTTTCTTAAGACAAGCTTAATTTTCAATTTCGTTTTTTATATATAGCTTTTTTATTAAATCTAAAATAAATAAATAAAATTTAATTTATTAATTGTTTTAAATAATGTTGTTTAATTTATTAATTTAATTCTATTAAATAATTCTATTTATTTTAGTTAATTATCTCTTGATCGATTTTATTTGTATGGTGCATGATATATTTCGTGCCCACTATTTAATTGCTTGATGATCATGTATGACTTGTTTGTACTCGAATGTTATCCACACATTCCGACCATAAACTATTAAATAATAATAAACACGATCACCTTGAAGATAATCGTTTCAAAAGATAATTAAATCTCTTTGTCCAACGCCAAGTAAATCCTTACCCCCATGTATACATTTCGCACACACGTAAGTCAGTCATTTGTATGATCGCCATTTGCACGACTTTACGCGCCACAATACAAAACATATGTGATTTTGTCAAATCTCTTATAACAAAACATCGAAAGAACTGAATTCTGGAATCTTGCATTCCATGGGTTCTTGAATGAATCACTCTTGAGGGTCGCCCCATGAGACATGTTTCATTCTCTCTTTCGTCTCTAAAACACAGTCAACCATTAACCTTAAACCAATGCGAATAACATCTAAAATCTAACACAAATACTCAAATCATTTTACATAATCAAATAACAAAAGAACTGAGCTCTGGAGTCTAGCATTCCACGAATTATTGAATGAAATGCTCCTGAGGCTCTCCCCACGAGATGTGGTTCATTGAACCTTTCATCTTTCAAGACACCTAATTATTACATATCAAATAATGAAAGAACTGAGTTCTGGAGTCTAGCATTCCACAAATTCTTGAACGAATCACTCTTGAGGCTCGCCCTATGGGACATGATTCATTCGCCCTTTTGTTCTTAAAATACTAAACAAGATCAAACATTTTCTTTACATTTTTTCTATCTCGCAAACAAGCTAGCGTTTAAGCCTCCTATCGCGAGTAAACAAGCTAACGCTTAGCAGTTAGAGAGCGGTTTAAACAATTGTTCATTAGAAAAAACACCAATAAATTGTAGTTGCACGAACTACGAAGATCTTACTTTCCCATTGCATAAGGGAATACGTAGGCACAAGGATTTCAACCCCTGGCGAGCACACTAATAAAAACTTAACTATTTCTCCGTCATAAAGCATACTAATAAAAAATTAAACTTTTCTCTATAATAATAATAATAACTAAAAACGATAATTTTCCCTTTCACAAACGATCTTAGCAAACTTTCATCTTTAGAAGAAGACAAAGACATAAGTTAACATTCAATCGCAAATTAGACTAAGAGGTTCCCGTTGAGTACAACGGACGCGAGAGATACTAATGTAAAAAGATGATCAAATTATAATGTTGGTCAAATTTCTTCAACAATCTTAAGGATTTATTTTATCATTGTCGAAAGATGGAGAATGGAACTCGTGAACCAATCATATACAAATAAGGCTCAAGAATTTTCTTTTCATGATTGATGTTGTTGCACTATTTCAGGTTTGATCCTTTTAAACTCATTTATTGTGCATTTTTACATATTTTACTGTTGTTGAAACATATGACACTGAATCTAAAGATTTTGATATGACTAAGAGTAGTGTAAATTTTGTGGAAAATAAATTTTCATATTTTCTATTGTCTAATCATACTTTTATAATTTGTGTTATATATGTATATTTATCAACAATGAAATTGAAAATATTTGATTTCATTAGACTACTTACCCATAAAATAATTTATTAAGTAAATAAAAATAATAAAATTTATCAAGAATAAAGATTAAAATTTATACAAAATATTGAGATGTTACACCAATCATTCTAACACATTCCCGAGGGTTCAGTGAAGTTGTAGGGATCAGAACATCTCATCTGGAAGTGTTGAAAATATGCATTGGACACACTTCAATAGGTTAAAATTTCTCATTTCGAGCTCCCTCTTTAAGGCACCATTTTAATCCATTTATGTTGCCATTGTGTTTGCTTTAAAATGTTGAATGAAATCCCCATGAAAATGGGCATTGGTTGATTGTATATACCATGTAAATTGACTTTAAAATTTTAGATCATTTCAGGTTTTTGTCATATTTCATGAGCTATAATTAAAATGAATGAAAACTAGTTGCATATTTGGAATCCTCATAAAATACTAAGAAAACTGATGTATTGGATTGTTTGATATGGCGCAAAAATACGAAAGTTTTACTTTACATACAATATATTATTGATCATATCATATTCTTTAAAATTCTAAGCAAACTGATGTATTGGATTTTTTGATTTGGCGCAAAAATACGAAAGTTTTACTTTACATACAATATAATGATCATATCATATTCTATTTTATGATATCATAAGCTTTATACACTATAATAATTTTTGAGAAAAATAAGAATTTACAAAAGCATCGATGAGAAACTTTGTTCTAAAACTACATGGTGTGTTCGAATTAATTATAATTAATATATTTGTGTACAATGTGAATCATGGGATTTATGTGAATGATAATTTTATAAAATCAAATAGAGCTATCAATGAATCAGACAATTTCGAACATTATTCGAAATTCAATTCAACAACTAAATCATTGAACTAGGTTCATGAACTATTTGAACTGAATATGAGCAAAGAATTAACTTTGTTAATTAAATGAGCTAGATTTGAACTATGTATAGTTCAACTCATTAAATTCATGAATAATCTCAATTAGTATATGAGAAGAGTTATATTGACTCTAGGAATATGTTTAAAATCTTGCTATAAATCTTCTAATTTTTCTTTAAATTAAACGGTTTTAATTATTCATTTATATTCTTGAGTGAGCAAAATATTCTTTAAAATGATTATACAAATAAAATCATCGTCATATAAAGAAAACTGGATAGAGTGATTGAAAATTAAATATTTTTATTTAATAAATTTCTTGTAATAACTAAACATTAAGGATTTTTGAGAAAAAGTTAATTTCCAATCTTATAATTTTTATTTTATTAAAATATTTTCCTTTTTAAAAAAATTTAAAATGTCATATATAAAAAAAAAGACTTTAAAAAAGTGGCTTTTTAATCTATAGTTAAGCAACTGAATCTAACAAAATGAATCTAACGAATTTAATCAAATTCTTTGTGAATTTAAAATGAGTCGAATTTAAGCTTAAAAAATAATCATATTGAATTCGATTCGAGTTTTAAGTTGAATTAATTCTTATCGAGTCGAGCCGAATTGAGACGAATTTGATTCAACTCGACTCATTTTTGACCCTAAAATCGAATAACCACAAAATTTAATATTCATTGGCTAAAACCAAATGATTTTATTTATAAAAATAAATCTTACAATTTGTTTAACTATCGGTAAACTATGAGTACAAATAACATTTCCATATTGCAACCATTTTTTAAATAAATAAAATATTATCTATCTATCATCAAGGTTGAAAATTTAATTCATAAATAGTGAATTCTAATGATAAGAAAGTTTTGTATGTTACTCTTTAATGTCTTAAAATGACAAACATAAAAAAATAATCTAATAAAGATATATCACGTTAGCAATTTAAGTATGTTTTTCCATACTTCTTAAGAGTTAAAAATAATTAATTTATTTTAACTTTGGATAAGTTTATACACTATAAATTGGTCCTATCATATTATATCTATAACTTGCAAAAAGAGAAAATATGGCTAAATTTCTCAATATTGTTCATTTTATGATTTCATTGATTTCTATAATTTTTTATTGAAAGAAATAGTTGCAGTAAGATATTTTCTAACCTTTTCAAATTTTAATCGTTACTTTTTTAAACCATATGATCGAGATTAACCTAGTACCTTATAGTTGTAAAATACACTCCAGAACCACTAGGCTAATAACGCATCTTGTTTATTATTATTTGAAACATATTTATATAAATTAGTTTTATCCAACAATTTTAATTTAATCTAACTATTTTATATTATTTAGTATTTAATTATTTATTAATTTTATTTAATGTTTACTATTATATTATTACAGTAACTTAATATATATTTTCTTAAATTAATCTAACTATTTTACACTAACTATTGTTAAATATTGTTTAAATAGTTTTAATAAATATTTTATTAAACTGTATTATATAGTTATTTATAGTTAGTATATTATATTTAATAAACAGTATTATATAGTTAGTGTAAATAATTGTATTAACTGTAATAATACTGTAATATATAGTTAGTATATTATAGTTAGAGATATATAGTTAATATATAGTTAGTATATTATAATGTAATTTATTAAACTGTAATATATAGTTAGTATATTATATATACTGTAATAATATAATAAATAATATATGAATAATTTTTAAAACTATTTTTTATAAATAATTTTAATTAAAAAAATTAATTTAAGAAAGTATATTAACAATGTTTTAAAAAAATACTAGTAATATAGTTTTAATAGTTTTAATAAATATTATAGGAATACTTTTTATAAAAATTAATTTGAATACTTTTTATAAAAATTAATTTGAATACTGTAATTTAAATACTTTTTATAAATACGGTAGGAATATAGTTTTATAATAACGTTTTAGTTAAATTAATTTCATAATAACGTTAATGACATAACTTTTATTAATAAATATTGTTTAATACAATTTTTTTTATAAATACATTATTAAAAATATATTTATTAATATGTTATTAATAAATATTACTTAAAAAGTTAGTATACTATTTATTATATTATTGAACTAATATAGTTACACTAACTATAATATACTGTAATAATATAAAATTAGTTATAATAAATAATACACTATTGCATTTAATAAATAATACTGTAATAATAAACAATTATGATATTTATTAATATATGTTATTAAAAACTTTTTTAATATACTTTCTTAAAAAATTATTTAAATGTAATATAGTTTTAATAAATATAGTCAAGTAGTTTTAATAAATAATAAAATACTAAATAATATAAAATAGTTATATTAAATTAAGTGGTATATTAAATTAAAAAGATACAAATATCAATGTTTATAATATAACTATTTAATATACCACTTAATTTAATATAAAATATTATAGAAATTAAACAATAAAAAATTATTAATACACTGTTGTAACATATATTTATTTGTGTAGTTTTGTTGATGGGTGTATACCTGCCCCAGTGGATGGACTTGTGTGTTACTCTTCATCTTTGTCAGGGCAAAGGTTCAACACCAATGTGGGGGGAATGACCTTAGTTGCCAGTGAGTTGTTGTACTAGCCCTAATAAAGTACATTTTATGTTTCTGTTTCATAATTTCACAAACCATACATTTAAGACTTTGTATTTTGAGATGTTGGTAATAAAATGAAATAAGGCAATTGAAATATTATATATTTATTCTTGTTTGCAATGTTGTTTAATTATATTTAAAATGAGCAGAACTTGAGCGTATAGAGAGTTTGAATTGAACTTGAGTTGAATTTAAAGTTGAACTAATTCTTATCGAGTCAAACCGAGTTGAGGCAAGTTCAACTCGACTTGACTCGTTTTTCAATTCGAATAACTAAAGAATTTAATATTCATTACCTAAAATCTAAGGATTTTATTTATAAAAAAATAAATCTTACAAAATGTTTAAATATTGCAAATATTTTTGAAATAAATAAAATATTATTTTTCTATCATCAAGGTTGAAAAATTAATTTAAAAAGAGTGAATTCTAATGATAAGAAAGTTTTGTATATTACTCTTTAATATGTTAAAAAGGACAAACATAACACATTAATCTTAAAACGATATATCAATTTGCAATTTAAAGATGTTTTCCATGCTAGGAAACATCTAACACCATAGGTAGCTCCTAAAAATTAATGGGTATTGATTGGTGTTCTGGGCAGGCCCAATTTCCATAATTGGGCCAAGCAAACCAACTTGGCAGAAGCGCTCGACGTCGAGCGATGTCGAGGATAATGGTCTTTGTCGACCAAAGGCATACCGACCAAGGCAAAGTCCTCCAACAGCTAGTTTTGACCGTTACCTATCTTTACGGATTGCGCGATCCGCGTCCAACGGTGTGGACCAATAATCTTCCATTTAACCCCTTATATAAACCCTCTCATTTGGGAGGGTCAGGTATTCAATTCTCTGACCTTAATTCTCGTACTTGCTCACTCTTTGCTTAGTGTCTTACTTCAGCATCGGAGTGCCTTGCAGGTACACCCCCTCCTCTCCTCACCAACCATCTTTCAACAACACTCGAAGCCAGCCGTATCGGATCCTGATCTCCAGGTACGATCAGGTGGCGCCGTCTGTGGGAAATTGATATCCCCGTTCTTCTCTCTCAAAGTCTTCAAAGAACCAAAGTTTTTACCAAGATCCATGGCTGCTCGAGACAATCCAAACAACCGATCAAACGACGGAATTTCCTCATGCAACGTGAGAGCAACATTCATCACCCTCCACACGAAGAAACCGTGCAAGATCAACCCATAAGACAATTTCTCGGTCGACCAGACATGGCCGGGCGAATGTTAAAATGGTCGTTGGAACTATCCGAATTCGACATCAAATTCGAGGGAAGACAAGCTCTCAAAGCTCAAGCACTGCCCGACTTCGTGGTAGAACTCACTTTCACTGAGCAGGAGCCAAAATCTTCCTCTAGATGGACTATTTTCGTGGACGGGGCATCCGGCCCAGCGGGTAGCGGAGCTGGGGTTATTCTAGAAAACGAGGAAGGGAACATCATCGAAGTATCCTTAACCTTATCTTTCCCCACTTACAACAACCAGGCGGAATACGAGGCCTTCCTGGCAGGCATACAGCTCGCGACCGACTTGGAGATAGAGGAAATCACAATCTGCACGGATTCTCAGCTGGTCGCTAGTCAAGTCCGAGGAGAATTTCAAGCCAAAAACGATAACATGGCCGAATACCTGGCCCTCGTAAAAGGCGAACTAAAGCGATTCAGAAGCGTGGAAGTCAAACACGTCCCGCGAGATAACAATACCCGAGCCGACATCCTTTCCAAGTTGGCAAGCACTAAAAGGAAGGGAAACAACAAATCCGTCATATAGAAAACGCTTCCCCGACCAAGTATTGGGCAATCATCAATCCACCTAGACGTTAATCTCGTGGGCGACACGAACTGCTGGATGACCCCAGTGTTTAACTACCTGACTAAAGAAGAGTTACCGACCGACCCGAAAACGGCCAACACAATACGACGAAGATCATGCTCATATTCTCTAGTGGGTGGACGTATGTATCGTCGATGATTCTCTACACCTCTCCTCAGGTGCGTCGAAGAAGAGAACATCCCACACGTGCTAAGAGAAGTCCATGAAGGAATTAATGCGCAACATCCAGGCGGACGGTCGTTGGCCCGAAAGATTCTTCGAGTAGGATACTATTGGCCCACACTCCAACACGACGCAAAGGAGCACGTGAAAAGGTGCGACAAGTGCCAACGACACGGGGATGTACACGTAGCACCCCCTTCCGAGCTAAAATCACTATCGTCGCCTTGGCCATTCGCATGGTGGGGGATGGATATCTTAGGACCATTCGTCGTCGGATCCGGCCAAAATAAATACCTAATTGTAGGCGTCGATTATTTCACCAAGTGGATAGAAGCTGAGGCCTTAGCCAAAATTACTGCACTCAACATACTACGTTTCTTCAAGAGGAACATCCTCGCCCGGTTTGGGGTACCGCTCGCCATTGTGACCGACAACGGCACTCAGTTTACAGATAAACACTTCAAAGAATTTGTTGCATCAATAGGAACGAAACAGCACTTCGCTTCGGTGGAGCACCCCCAAACTAACGGGCAAGCAGAGGCCGCGAATAGGGTAATCCTAAGAGGCTTGAAACGAAGACTGGACGAACACAAGAAACACTGGGTCGAGGAGTTACACAGCGTGCTGTGGGCATATAGGACCACCCCCACTCAACAACCGGGGAGTCCCCATTCCGATTGGCGTATGGGACCGAGGCAGTGATCCCTATAGAAATGCACGTCCGATCAAGACGCACAGAGTCCCCAATGGACCAGGACACCAACTCCGAAGCTTTGAGGGACGAGCTTGATCTGGTCGAAGAAGTTCGATCAGAAGCTGCTCTCCGGGAGGCCGTTCTCAAACAAAAAATAGCCGCTCGATACGATTCTAAAGTCATAAGACGAACGTTCGAGGTGGGCAGTCTTGTTCTCAGAAGAAATCACATGGACCCCCGCGAGGGAAAGCTTACACCCAATTAGGAGGGTCTATATCGCGTCCGAGCAAAAACCGAAAACAGAGCATATTATTTAGAAAATCTACACGGGGAAGAACTTGCTCGGCCATGGAATGCCGAGAAGCTCAAGCAATATTACAACTAACTAACAAGTCACCTTGCTCAACTCTCAAGCGAGGAACGATAGGACTGACTAAGAACTGCGTGCCCAGGTACAAGCACGACATCCCAAAAAATAACATGATCATCAGGGTCTCCCTCCAAGAGAAGGAGAAACCTGTCGCACAGGCGGATACTCAAACGAGTCCGATGTCGCCTAAGTACCACGACCAGGCAGAACCCCAGCTCGCGATGGGACGTTCAAGCCACGGAGCCCGGGCCATTACCTTGCCCCGAACACCGACCAGGAGTAAAAATCCAAAATCTGATTGGTCCCCCAAACCAATAGATCACAAACACACCCTGTATTCATTCGATCATATCCAATTAGTGCAAAAATGCACGACAAACACTTAGCGTTTGAAATATAAAGAAAACAGTCCTCCGATGGACGAGCAGTTGAACAGTAAATATAGTGAAACAAACGAGCATTAATAACATCAATTTTTGATACAAAAATGCGACCTCGAGGGGCCAACTTGTTCATAATTACTTACAAAGGGGACCACGCCCCCAAAAAGAAACAAAATAAATTACAAGGCACGCAGGCCAAAAACTAACTATCTTCGCCATCAGGTTGACCCTCCCCTTGTCGAGCCTCGCCCTGGTCCGGCTGCACTTCGGGTTGACCAGGATGAACAGTCACCCCAGGCTGTGAATCTTCCACAACCAAGTCCGAGGGAACCACAATCTGGCCATCCTCGACTTTGTAGAGGTAGCTGATCCGACTGGTGTCCAAGGCCAGGTCAGGATGAAGAGCCCTTATCTGATCCACAACATTCTGGAAAATGAGCTCAGTCGACGAGTTCAGATCTTCCATATCCTGGTCGATCAGCAAGGAAATGTGCCCTGGTCACCATGCTCTTGGTTTCAGCATCTTCATCCTCCTTCGGGCAGAAGGCATCCTTCAACCTTTTGTTTTGCTCCAGAGCTCTCCTCTTGTCAACCTCCAGTTTAGAAATAATGCTACCCCGCTCGGTCAGCTCCTTGGCCGTGGCACTAGCTTCTTCAGTGGCCGTCTTCAACTTCTCCTCAGCTGCAGCCAGCTGCTCCTTCAGCTTCACTATCTCCCTCTCATGCCCAGGATTTCCTTCAGCCGTCTTCCAGGCCATCGACAAGACCCGCATGACAGCACTTGCATCCTGGGCCAGGGACATTCGTCGGGCAGGACGATCCATAGCTTCTAGGTACAGGGAATCTGCACGGTCCACCTCCATGCTCGTCCCTTCGAAGAAATTACGTTTCACGAAGCACGGAGGCAGCACATGCTCGACTTGGGAGGAGCGTTGGCCATCAGATCCACAGTCGCTGCAGACTTGTGCTTTTTCATCAGAGAGCCAGTTGAAGCGCTTGGAGAACCCTAGACCAGGGGGCCCGACCCAGAGCCGCTTGTTTCAGTCAGCTTAGTCTGCACGATCCTCGATCTCTTTTTCTGCCGCTGTTGACGCAAGCGTTCTTGAATTTTGTCGAGCGGGTTTGACAGGGAGCCTGAAAAAGGGAAAAGAGAATTAGACTAATCATGGAAGACAAAATAATATCAAAGACATAACAAGCAGAAATAAAATAGATACCAAAAAACTCAGACACTTCCTGCCCGGTATTGCAAGCCAGCAAGTCTGTGACGTCGATCAAGGGACGCTCCACAACTTCCCCCCCCCGTCTTGATCCAGCATGACTTTCCCTTCTCCATCTAGCAGGGGAGTCGGGGTAAAAGACGCTATCAATTTCCTAAAGGCCTCGAAACTGGCCGCATCATCCTCGTTCAGAGAGTCCCCCACCTGGACGAATTCGTTGACCGACCTCTCGTAGTGGGTATAGCTCCTAGAGAAGGGAAATAGCCAAAGCCTCCTCGGAATCACATGTCCTTGGTCGTCAAGCTTGGGCTCATCGTTCTCGTTAGTATCTATCCCTACGAAGCTCAACTCCCTCACAGCCTCCGCGCTCACGGGTTTGATCAGAAAATAATCCGTCTTGAAAGCCCGGATGGACTATGAGTGAGCCTTAAAAATTTTTGTCCTCTGTTTAAAAGAGACGAACCCCTTCCGATCAGTCCCTCGCCCGACTTGACGCTGCAGGGAGAATAAACGGAAGAACAGAGGGAGCGTGGCTCCAACACCCAGATGGGTGCACGTCACCTCAAACGCTTTCAGAAATGCGTAGGAATTGGGATGTAGTTGAGACGGGGCAACACCCAGATGCCCGAGCACAGCACAGACCAAGTCACTGAAGGGAAAAGTTACCCCCAGGACCGAAGTCGCGTACTCATACATAGAGAATTTTCGACCGAGAAGATGCGGTCGTCATCCCCTGGGCAAGTTACAATCTAGTCAGCAGGGTCGCCAACAGCGGGCAGCGGCTCCGCGCGAGGCCTTGAAAACGAGGACACTTTATCCAGCAGATCCTCCACCACCCATTCTTCGGGCGAGCTCCTTATTTCTTCAGGGCATCGAGGCGAATTTGTCGAAGCCCCCTCCTCCATGGTGCTCGCGTCCGACTCTCCTGAAGAACTCCCGGAGTCGGAGGGAACTGATGCAGAAGATCCAGAGTCTTCCGAGGACGTGTCTTCCGAGGAAACCTCCAACGGGTCCATGAGCGAGTTTTCACCTGAAAGCAGAGGAAAGGCGTCAGTGAATTCGATTAAGAATATCAAATCCACCCTTCCACCGCTCGACAAGTGAAATGGCGTACATCGACCCAGGAATTCCTGGCCCGAATACTGTACGTCTTTGAGCACGAAACCATTACTAAGTCACTGCTCCTCCGCACGAGCAACGACTTAGGGGGCTCCTGTTCTGGGCAGACCCAATTCCCATAATTGGGCCAAGCAAACCAACTTGGCAGAAGCGCTCGACGTCGAGCGACGTCAAGGATAATGGTCTCTGTCGACCAAAGGCATACCGACCAAGGCAAAGTCCTCCAACGTCTAGTTTTGACTGTTACCTATCTTTACGGATTCCGCGATCCGCGCCCAACGGTGTGGACCAATAATCTTCCATTTAACCCCTTATATAAACCCTCTCATTTGGGAGGGTCAGGTATTCAATTCTCAGACCTTAATTCTCGTACTTGCTCACTCTTTGCTCAGTGTCTTACTTCAGCATCGGAGTGCCTTGCAGGTACACCCCCTCCTCTCCTCACCAACCGTCTTTCAACAACGCTCGAAGCCATCCGTATCGGATCCTGATATCCAGGTACGATCAATTGGTTTGTCAACCTTGTGCATGATCAACCCTACCATGACAGTTGTGTTTGCATTGGGCACTTAAATTTTATTGTGTCAATAATTAGGTGTTATTTTTCTCTATAATCATTAGCTGAATATCTCATATATATATATATATATATATATATATATATATATATATATATATATATATATATATATATATATATATATATATATATTACATAATTTCCTCATTAATATCTCAAAATTTTTAGATATATGTTTTGAGAAATTTGTTGTATATATTCCTTTGACAGACTATGACATAATTTCCTAAATTAACTAATTTAGTTTAGACTATTTTAAATGATCGAAATCCTCTTTATTTTATTAAAACTATCACAAAACCTTTTTATGTATAGGTAATGAATTAGGAACTTATCTAATCAATTAAGAGGATTTTTACATGGCATAATCGATTATCCCACTAGAATTAATCAATTATCCCTTTTGTAACCCTAATCGATTAGAGAGAGGTATAATTGATAAGTAAAGGCTCCATTTAAAAATCATATTTGAATGATACAATCAATTATTTGATATTTATTGGGAACATTAAAAATTCTATGGATTATTTTCATTCTAAGCCACCAAAATGTACATTTTGTTTATTTTTCCTTTCTGAATTTCACACACCATACATTTAAGATTTTGTACTTTAAGATGTTGGTAACAAAATAAAATGAGGCAATTGAAATATAATTTATTTATTATTCTTAGAAATATTGTTTACTTTATTTTATAATTTAATTGATAGAAAATATGCTTTTATGTATGATATAGAAGAGTCCAATTGGCCTTAAAACTACTTATCTATTAGATTCAACAATAAGAATCCTACTTTCAACTAGAGTTTCTTATTTTAGTAACTGTAACACCCCAAAAAAGTTCCTCATATTTATTACCACAAATAAATGGTTTATGTTTCATTCATTTGCATTTAGGTCATAAACATCATACATGCATCATTGGTTTTCCCGAGGCATGGAATCAACATGATTTTTTTTGGTTCAGATGGATTTATTCCAAATTTGCTCAACAACTATTATCAGAGGCTCAGACATTTATCATGCCCAACAATTCAGTACCAGGCCATTTTCGCTACTGCGAGATATTTTGAATGTCAGGAGGAATTCATGGTTATTTGGGGTGTTATTTAATGGCAATATCAATCATTGAGTTTCAGAATCAAAATCAGGCTCAGAATAGATTGCATCAGCGGATTTTCCAGATTTCCCTCCAAAAGGAGGAAAATTCAAAACAATTGAAGGGAGTAATCAGTTACTGCATTAGAGTAATCGGTTACCACATGCATATTTTGCCACAAAATTTGATTTTTCAGCATGGAAGGAATTTCTCAATTTTCACTTCACTTCATTCTAATGTTGATTAAGGGAATAATCTAGAACCATCTTCCAATTTCTAAGGGAAAGATCTAGAACTTACTTCCAAACTAACTCCCAAACCTCTTTCCAAAGCTAACTCCTAATCACTTTCCTAAGCTAATTATAACCCACACTCCAAGTCTAATCCTCATTCCAAACCTAAGGGTTATTTAATCAGTTTTACTCCAAACCTCACCAACTTAACTCACATAATTTCATTTTCACTCTCAATTCTCATAATCATCTCTCAATTCTCACTTTTCTCTCATTTCCTAAAACCCTCACTCAAAATTCCACCATTAAAATTCACCAAGTTTTGCATCGAAACTTGTTGAATTTGGAACTAAACCTCCATCAATTCTTGGATAATTGGGAATTTTCTATTGTTTTGATCTTAGAGTCATCTCTTGGAAGTGCTTCTTGGAAGCGATTATCGGGGTTTACGTCAAATCACATTTATTTTGCGTTTTCTTGCTAGAGGAGCTTTAGATCTTTGAGTTTCTTGTTAATTGAATTGCAATTTCACTTTGCAACAATTACCAAATCAAATCTCAGCTTTGTAGGTTGGTTGATTCTAAATCCACTTCTTTTTTAAACTTATTTTGCATTGTTACATTGAAAATCCATTTGCTTTTTGATGTTGTTAGATGCATTGATTATGTAAATTAGTGGAAGTTAGGATCTTTATGATTAATGCATTCTTGTAGTGCTTAATTACTTTAATTCGATAGTATTTCATGTACAATTGATTACACAAACATGTGGTTGATTGGAGAAGTGAAACACCGCTGAAAAGTGCTTTTGAAAACTGATTTTTTTGCTATCTAGAGCAGAGTAATCGATTACCCTATTAGAGTAATCGATTACTCAGTTAAAAAAAACTGATTTTTTGCTGATTTTGGCAGAGTAATCAATTTACTTATTAGAGTAATTGATTACCACTGAAGCAAAATCATTTTTTTATTTCATTTTTGTCATACCTCGAAAAATACGATCCTCGCGATGGACGCGAAAAACACAACAACAGAGTCGCCACCTAATTCTATTCATTCTAACTAAAGAAAAGGGAGATATAAACACAACCTAATAAGGATAAGAAATGGTCAACGAAACCACTAATCTAAGTTCGGGAGACGGTTACACAAGAGGAAGGTATGAAGCACCCCTCACATCCGTTGTACTCGACGGAAACCTCTTAGTTTAATTTGCGCTTAAATGTTAAATTATATTATTGTCTTCTTCTAATGATTTAAAGTTTGCTAAGATCGTTTATTAGTGTGATTTATGATGGAAAAATGATTAAATTTTTTATTATTGTGCTCGCGAAGGATTAAAATCCCCGTGCCTACGTATTCCCTTGTGCAATGGGAAAGTCAGAGCTTCGTAGTTCGTGCGACTACGGTTTATTGGTGTTTTTTAATGAACGATCGTTTAAACCGCTTTCTAACTGCCAAGCATTGGTTTATTTACTTGCAATAGGAGGCTGAAGTGCTAGCTTGTTGTCGCTCCCTGGATTTCCATCTTGGTACAAACGCGAATGTGGCGCGGAAGAGGGTAGAGTCGCCAGCCAGGCATTTATATCCCGAAGGAACGAGAATGGTAATGTTGCACAAACCAGAAGAAAGAAGAGGAAGGACACAGGTCCTACGAACCAAAGAGACTGGGTTCGGGAGTCGGTTACGACCTGGGAAGGTATTAGCACCCCAGATCATCCGCCGTACCCGACGGGATCCACGATTGCAAAGAAAAGGTTTCAAAGGATGAAGAAATGAAAGCTGCTGCAAAACTGAAACTGAAGAAACAACGAGGAAAAATGTAGGGAAAATAAAAGATTGTGCTTGAACGGGCCCTACCCCGCTGCCTACGTACCTCATCTGGACATGAGTATTAGAGACGCCGTAGTTCCCCTAACTAGGGGTGGAAAGATTGCTTGTGAATTAAGGCTCGAACTGCCTATGTCAATGCTCAGGTGTTGCAGGCTCGGACGACGAGTGCGTAACCGTCTTGCAAAATGACAAGTAGGAGCAATTTCGCGTACAGAGCGAAGGTGATGAGAAAAGAAATCCCGAAGGAAAGACGCTTATTGTTTGTTTGTGTTTTTTATGAGTTTTCTTTATTTGGTGTGTCATAAGAGAATGAACTCAAACTCTCTTCCATGGAATGTGTACTTGCTACTACATTCCAAGATGGAATAATAGAAGAAGCACACCAAGCAAGGAGAATTTATCCAAGACTTGTTTCCAAGGGCAAGGGCCTAAATTCATTGACTTGTTGTACTTATTAAGTATTTTTTTTGTAATTAAAATGAAGAAGTATTTTTTAGGGTTTTTCTTGATGAAAATGACTTCATGATCCGACTTGTGCATCATGCTAGACAAATGCACTCTTCCAAGATGGAATGAATACATAGGCCCCCATGGAATAAGGCTATTACACAAGAAGTCACTTTCTTTTATTAATGTTTTTTATGTTTTGTTTTGAGATGAGAAGAGAAAGAACCAAAGGAGCAAAAGGCAAAAGTCTAATGGGGAAAAACTAATCCTAATATTAGCATGCAAAAAGTGGTCCTAAGGTTAGTGAGGTTTCAACTATCCTAAGAGAAAAGAAGAATCAAAGAGGAGCAAAGAGAACAGAAGAAAGCTAGCAAGCAACTTACTCCTCTAAAGGAGATAAGTTGCTCCTAAAGGGGGAAGAAAAGAGTAACATCACATGATGGCATAAGGCACATCAAAAAACACAAAGAGAAAGCAACTTAAAAAGGGAAAGAAAAAGAGTTGCAATGTGGATAAACATCCACACTTCTCTTACCATGAGACCTTGCAAGTGTTAGCAAAAATCCAGCATATGTTCATCAGCATAATCATCGAATTGGCATGCTCAAATTCAACTTAACAAAGATCAAACAACATGCCAAACTTTGCACATACAAGCATTTACGCGTCGAGAACATGGAAGCATACATCAACCAGCAAGCAAATCACCCTAAACTAGCATATTCAATGATCATACAATGATCCATGGCAATTAAAACATGTAAGGGGATCAAACAAGCTCAAAATAACTCCAAAATGGCATTCTGCATCATCTTAACCGGTTAACCAAAAGCGTTAACCGGTTAACCAGTTCAAACCTGCAGCAAATACGCAGAAAACAGGTGTGTTAACCGGTTAACCAAAAGCGTTAACCGGTTAACACTGTCAAAACAACAGCAATTCCTGCAGAAAAATCAGCTCAAATCCAACTTATTCAAATAATTCCACACCAGACCAGCAATCAATTATGCATGAAATAAATGGATCAATTCACATTAATTAACATCATTAAGCTCATGAACATTAGCACACGGATTCGGCTACAAATCAACTAATTAATTCAAGCAAGCCAAGCAAATATACAAGCACATAGTGGATCTAAAGCACAAGCATGCAAATAAGCTAAAACAGAGCTAGATCTGAATTTAACCAACCTACAAAGCCGAAGTAAGCTTTGGTAATTGTTGTTTGAGCTGGAAATGAGAGATCTCGCGGAAAACTTTGAAGATCCGGTGCTAAGCTTCACACTCCATGCAAAATAAATGCAAGCAAAAGGTCTTGATGCAGAATTTTGGCTCCACAAGCACTTTTATTCTCCAAACCAGATCTGAACCACCAAGTAAACCAGCGAAATGATGCAAAGAAGCTATGGATGGAGGTCTAGTTCCAAGATCTACACACTTTAAGGAAAAGTTATGTGATCTTCAAAGAGGAACTTTGAGTGAATTGGAAAATTGAGAGGAAAAAAAAGTGAGAGAATGGTGAGAGAGATCCAAAATTCAGAAAATGAAGAGGAGTGAATTATGAGGGAGGAGCCCCCTTGGTTTGGAGGGAAATCGATTAAATATGGTTTAGGTTTGGGGCCCAAAATTTAGGCTTGAGATCCAAAAAATATGGTTTGGAATTGGCTTTTGAAAGTGATTAGGACCTAGCATTGGAATTAGGCTTGGATAAATGCTCTAGATCCTTCTCCTTAATTCAAATGAATAAAAATTGGAAAATTGGAACCAAAACATACATGCTGACTTTTGCTGCTAGAATTCAAAATTCGCAGCCGTTAACGGGTTAACCAAATGCATTAATCGGTTAACGCAAGCAAATTTTGAATTCTCCCTCCTTTTGGTGGGAAACTTCAATAATAACCCAGCGCCAACCGTTTTGACCTGATTTTGATCCTCCATCATTTTTAGGGCCTTGACCATGATACCAAGCTTGTGTAACATGCCTTGTGAGCTTCTTTCCAGGTCACCATGATCTTGATTTTGCCTTGTAGTGTTTCAAACTTCCCGGATGACTGATCATATGCCTTATGCTAGAACATGCAAGTGCTATGCTTCATCTTTCTATGCAAAATGCTAAGGACATGACATGCTTATGATGATTATGATATGATGATGATGCTAAACAGGAGTGGGAAAATTTGGGGTGTTACAGTTGCCCCTATTCAAGCAACTGTTAATCTGAAGAGGACGGTAGCACGGCTATCGACCTTTCAAGATAAACCGTGGTTGAATACTAAGAAGACCTGAAATTTGCACTCTGCTGGAGAATGCAAGCAATGGGAAATAAACCCAACCAAATGACGCTTTGGCGACTGAAGCGGGGACAAAGCAGACGAGCTCCTTCCAACCTGAATTAATACTTAGACATACGAGTCTTCCTCGAGCAAACCTGTTACGCCAGATGCTGGACATACGAGCCCTCTTCAAATAAACCTGTTACGCCTGTCGCTCCTAAAGATTTGCATCCCGGTGCTGACACGAACGGTCGGTGAAAAAAGAAATGAAAATGAATTAAATAGAGTCGCCAACTAGGCATTTTTATCCCAAAGGAAAGGTAATGCTGCATAAACCTAGAAAAAGACGGATAAGACAGTTGCGAACCAGAGAAACTGAGAAAAGGGGTTGGTTACAACCTGGGAAGGTATTAGCACCCAGATTGTCCGTCGTACTCGACGGGATCCACGCTTACAAGATTGTGTTTAAATGGGTAAATGTATGTGCTATTTGTGTGCAAAAGCTATGAATAAATGTACAGGTGTCAGTGCAAAATGGTGAATTGCTCAGGAATTTAGGCTTAGAAAGAATGCTGAAAGAGGGGGGATGACAAAGAAACTTTTGTTCGATAACTGTTAAGTTATGCCTACGTATCCTCTCGTGCAATGAGGAAGTCGGAACACCGTAGTTTGACCCAAAGAGACTGAAAAATAAATTAAACTGGTGAACTGCTTGCTTGTCTATGCTCAAGTGTATGACTCGTCTGGCTCGAGTGCTAACTGTCTTGCATTATACGGAAGAAGCAAGTTCTCGTTTATGAATGAGTGTGATGAGAAAAGAATCTCGAAGGAGATGATTATTGTTTGTTTTTGTGTTTTCAGTTTTGTTATTATTTTTGGTGTTTTGCATAGTGTCGCTCCCCGGATTTCCATCCTGGTACAAACGCGAAAGTGGCGCGGAAAAGAATAGAGTCGCCAGCCAGGCATTTTTATCCCGAAGGAACGGGAATGGTAATGCTGCACAAACCATAAGAAAAGAAAAGGAAGGACACGGGTCCTGCGAACCAAAGAGACTGAGTTTTGGAGTCGGTTACGACCTGGGAAGGTATTAGCACCTAGATCGTCCACCGTACCCGACGGGATCCACGCTTGCAAAGAAAATGTTTTAAAGGGTGAAGAAATGAAAGCTGCTACAAAACGAAAAGGAACGGAGCGAAGGAGATGAGAAAAGAATTCCCGAAGGAAAGACGATTATTGTTTGTTTGAGTTTTTTAGAAGCTTTTTATGAGTGTGTCACAAGGAAGTGAACTCAAGCTCTTTTCCATGTAATGTGTACTTGCCACTACATTCCAAGATGGAATAATAGAACAAGCACACTCAAGTAAGAAGAAGATCCCCAAAACTTGATTCCAGAGATTAGGGCTTAGGCTCACTAACTCATTGAATTTATTAAGTGTTTTTGTATTTTTGATGAAGAAGTCTTTTTTATGATTTTCTTGGTGAAGATGATATCCTGATCATACTTGTGCATCACAAGACAAGCTTGTACTATCCCAAGATGGGAAAACTACAAGTGTTTCATGGAATAAGGCTATTGAACAGGAGATCACTTCAATCCTTATTAAGTGCTTTTTAGGGTTTTGAGATGAGAAGAGAAGAGAACCAAAAGGATCTTAAAGGTAAAAGTCTAATGGGGGACTAATGAATCCTAATTGTTATCATGCAAAGGAAATCCTAGGTTAGTGAGGTTTACTATCCTAAAGGAGGAAAGGATAAGAAAGAGAAAGAGAAAGATGAAGAAGAGTAGAAGGATGAAGTAAGGCCTAAGCCCCAACAATCACAAGTAATAGAATAACATGAAAGGAGAAGAGATGAGAATTGGAGATGTGGGAATCACATCCACACCTCTCACTTACCAAAGCCCCTGAAATGGTTAGTAACATAAGAATAAATGCAACACAAAATGAGCATAAGATCAAACCAAAGCCACACAATCAGAAGTGGAATCTCAATCACAAATGTCAAATGCAAATACACAACATAAGAATGAGAAAGGAACTATACAACTCAACATGAAGCATCATGGATTATCATGACAAAACAAAGCAAACATGAGATAACACAAGGCAAACCAAGCAAAGCAACATCACAAACTTCAAGACCAGAACCCTAACATGTCAAGAATGTGCCTAAGCAACACAAGGGATGAAGAGAAGAAGCATACAAACTCAAGCATTAACATCATGAGAAGCAAAGAAGCATGAGAAGTGAGGTGAACATGTACAAAAGTGAATGAACTTCAAAAGCAAACAAACACAAAACTTTTCAGGGTACAAACATCAACTCAAGACCAGAGAGGTATCAACATCCTAAATGGGCTCTAATCAACCTAAAGAAGTTGGCACAAGTGCCTTCCTCACCTAAGGATTGAACATATGACCAAAAGAGATGCAAAAGAAGCCAAGCAAAGAACAAAATTCAAATCAAATCAAGCATACATCACAAAATTCCACAAACTTGCACAAAGACTCCTCAAACATACAATGTTAACATTCCAAAAGGAAAGAATCAAAATCAGAATCTAAACAAGTCAAATATGAGTTTAAACATGGATCAGGGTTAGAAGACTTCATGCACAAGTTAAAGACCAAAACCAATTAAGCAAACTTCTAAAAATCAGAATAAAAATCACCAACAAACTACATCTCCATGTGAATCCAGAGCAAAAAGAATCAGTTCAAAATTCAAATTAGTGATCAAGATAGAAATTGCACAAGACAGCATGCTTCAAAAATGAAATAAAAGCAATTAATAAAAGAGAAAATTAATTCCAGCGTGGCAAATGAAAATAAATGAAAAGTAAAAATGCCAAAAATTAAAGAAAACTCAAAATATCATCCATGAATTTTTTGGGAATTTTGTGAACTTATTTCTATTTTTAAAAATTAAAAACCAAACTAAAAATAAAATGAAATAATAAAAGAAACAAAAAAGGCCAGGGGTGAGAATAGCAACCAATCCAGTTTAAATCGTTTGGGCTTACAACACAGGGGGGTGGGAATAGCAAGATAGGCCCATTGGATTCTGCGCAAGACACAACATGCTATGGTGGAAAATCAAATAATTAGGGAAAAACAAGAGCCAGTGGATCAAACAAACGCATGATATCAAGTCACTCATTAAAACAAGTCAACCAATCCATTTAATCAGCGCGTGTGTGCATGGTAAGTTCAATGAGGTGTGTCACCAAGATACATTTAATTCCAGAGCATACCTGAACTCGAAGATTCTTCAAAACACCAAGATAAGATCCCTCCAGCTGCAGATCTGCTCCTTTTAACTTCTTATTACAAAATAAATGCAAAAGAAGCCTTGAATTCTCCTAGATCTTTAGATTCGAAAGCAACTGCACTTGAATGGCACCTTGTGAAATCTTGAGTTTCAGCTTGAATCAATGGTGAATTGGTGATCCTTAGGGTTCAAGGAAGAAGAATATGAAGTTTGTTTGGTGAATGAGTGAGAGAATCAGAGGATTCGAAGAGAAATGCAAGAGATGCAAGAACTTGAGGGTGATGAAATTGTGATGAATCTGATCAAAATAGAAACCCTAGCTGCTTATATATGATGTTAAGTGAACACTGATGCAAAATGGAGGGAAATGCACATGAGGAATGAGTGGGAGAAAGAAATTGGAAAATTGGCATGAAGAGTGTGATGAGGTGATTTGCTCGTGCTCTCTTCCCATCCTTTGCACATTCTGATCCCTTGTGATTCACTAATTCAAAAATGGAACAATCCTGGCCCTTGGATGAATGCATCCTGCTTTTCATGTGATCTTGCATTTTTGCACCTTATGAGAATATTCACTTCCCATGCATGAATTTAGTGACTTCTTTGGAGAAAAATACCTCTTATGCAATTCCTTGTAATGTTGTGACCTCATCTTGCCCATAAAACAGCTTGGAAATGACTTGCATGAGTTTTTGCATTTGGTGGAAACTTGAAATTTAAGGTAAACCCTAAAAATCAAGTGAACTTTCGAAGGCCATATCTCATGATCCATGAAGGCTATGAAAATGTACTTGTACTTTATGAAAATGGGAGAACCTACCCTACAACTTTCATGTTTATTGGAAGTTTATTTGAAGTCTTTTTTCACCATGGAATAAGCCTTTGAAAATAAGGGCAAAAGTTGGCAGAAAAGGAAAGTTCCATAACCAACCATATGACAAAAATGGAAACTTCTTCAAAACCCCTTGATTCTTGATCTTTGATTTTTCCAAACCTCTTATAAGGTCTTAAGGACATCCCTTGACTTGAAAATGAGGTTGGACCCTTTGAATTCTCACAGTTGACTTTTAAAATGCACAGTTGACCAATTTCTTCTTTTGCAAGCAACTGATGAAATAACTGACTTTCACAAGGTATCTTCTCACCAAATTTCATCCCTAGGATCCTCTTGTAATATGAAAGACTTTGCCCACATGAAATGGCCAAAGTCACAAAGCATTCATGGCTGAAAGTGAAACCCTAATTTGGGATCATTGTGTAGGAGCTTGCCCTAGCCTGAATTCCCTGATGATCTCCCAACCTCTTGGGATTTTTTAAATGATCTTGGAATTTTGAATGTAATGTAGACTCTTCATGGGACTTGGACAAGTCCATTGGGCCTCTTGCCATAGCTTGTAATGCCTCAAACCCCCCAACAATTGATCATATGCCTAATGCTAGAACATGAGAATGTTATGCTTTACTTTTTCATGCAAAAATGCCAAAGATATGATATGCTTATGATGACTATGATATGATGATGATGCTAAAAAATAAGAGGGCAAATTTGGGGTGTTACAACTGCCCCTATTCAAGCAACTGTTAATCTGAAAAGGACGAGAGCACGGGCTATCGACCGTTCAAGATAAACTGTGGTTGAATACCAAGAAAACCTGAAATTTGCACTCTGATGGAGAATGCAAGCAATGGGAAATAAACCCAACCAAATGACGCTTTGGTGACTGAAATGGGTAGAAAGCAGACGTGGTCCTTCCAAGTTGAACTGTTACACATGATAAGGATACTTAGACAGACGAGTCTTCTTCGAACAAACCTGTTGCACCAGGTGCTGGACATACGAGCCCTCTTCAAGCAAAACTGTTACGCCAGGAATGGACATACGAGCCCTCTTCATACATTTACAAAAATATATGACTTGAGACAGACGAATCTCCTTCGGATAAACCTTTACGCCAGGACCGATGATGCACTTAAGTCTGTGGGATAGACATGCATAATCAGGATAGACGAACCCTCTTCATATATTATCTGTGGATATATGATCTAAGACAGATGAGTCTTCTCCGAGCAAACCTGTTACGCCAGGTGAAACATTAGGATTTGACGAACCCCCTTCACAAATCTTCGGTAGATAAGCGGTGTTGGAGACAAAGGAACCTCCCTCGGATAACCTGTTACGCTAGGACCAGTAATCATTTTGACGTTTAATCCCACCGTCAGGACTTCAAACCTCTTTAACACAGACAAGCATTGGATGATCATCAAGAGAACACAAACAAGTGCCACAAGTCAATGATACAAACGAATATCAGACGATGATCTTAGAAATACAGACGAGCGCTTCAGGCGATGATATAGACGAATATCAACCACTGGTACAGACGAATACCAGCAATCCAACATAGACGAGCAATTGGAGTAGCAATACAGACGAGTACCAGAGTGATTATCAAATCAACACATATGGATATAAGCTAACACAGACAAGTGTGAGGGATGATACAGACGAGTATCCAAACAATGCAAACAAGCTTCAAACATATAACAAACACAAACTAGCGTTGGAGAATGCAGATGAGCAACAAGCAAGTTCAAACACAGACGAATGTCAAGCACCAAAAGGGAGTTACACACAGACGAGTGCTGGGAAGTGCAGACGAGCAACAACATCTACCAAACCTGGGAAACTGCTGGGGAAAGCAAACGAGAAGGGCTAACACAGACGCGTGTTGAGGAATGCAGACGAGCAATAACAACGTGCCAACACAGACGAGTGTTGAGGGATACTGACGAGCAATAACAACGTCAAACACAGACAAGCGTTGGGACGCGCATACGAGCAAGAGCAAATTATCAAACACAGACGAGTGCTGGGGGATGCATATGAGCATCAGACAAATTCCTGATTGGCAATAAGAATCACAACTCTGCAGGAGAGAACCAGATCGAGAGGCTTTGACAATGCCCGATTTTGACTGGGGATATTTCAATGATGGTTGTATACCAATCCTGAAACTCTGCAGGGAAATGACGATCTTCCGACACGGCTGGGGAGATGCTTCATCAAATATCCTTTGCTAGGAAAGGAATTCTGACAATTCTGACTCTATGGGGAATTGGGCCTCCCACTGCCTGCTGGGCATACTCCACTTATGGAAAAATAATCTGCTTGGGGATACTCCCTGCTCTAACTCAGCTGGGGAAAATTCTGTTTGGGAGAATGTGACGCCATCCTGCAAAACCTGCAACAACAGAAAATACATATGTGCCCCCGGGGACTTGCATGGTATGATCTGTTCATCCATCGTCACCCGACACTCAAAGATGGTTTTAAATGCTTCCATGCGATGTCATTTTTTCCATTTAGAAAAACAAACACCATGTTTCAAATGCAATGTTATTTTTGCCAAAAATTTACGGACATTTTTGCAAACAAAAACACAACACAGCTTTTTTGACTGAATATTCTTTTATTGAAAGGCCTCTGAATAGGCAAAGTTTTTTTTTACATTAGGAAGCAACCACCTGGAAAGAGGTAGCTACCATAAAATTGAGAAAATAAACTATCCTAATGGCAATGGGCACAACATCCCAATGAGTTTCCTTCTTGCTATGACCAGCATGTCTTCAGAACTTTCCATTCTTGCCTTTGCTTTCTGAGAAGATGAGGGAACTGATTCCTATCCTTATGATATTGTCAGGCTATACGAAACGATAACTTGGTTCAGATTACTCGGATCGCAGTTGTTCGCTTATTCCCTTGTTTTACGTGGATCGCCCTTTCGGGTTTTCAATCCATTGGGATACCCTTTTTTGTCTGAGCTGTCCGATGTGGCTTTCCAACTCAGCGGGTGTACACATTTTTTAAAATTTATTTTCCCTAACTTTTGCCCGAGATTTTTATTTTGTTTTTAGCTCGCCGGGATGCCCTTTTCTTTCCTGGACTTTAATTATGTTTTGTGTCCAGCGGGTCTTTTATGCGAAGTATTTTTTAACTGCGTCCGAGTTAACAGGGGATTGGAAATCTTCTCCATCCATAGTAGTGAGCATCAGTGCTCCACCTGAGAAAACTTTCTTTACTATGAATGGTCCTTCGTAGTTTGGGGTCCACTTGCCCCTGTGGTATGAACCTGGAGGAACGATCCTCTTGAGCACAAGCTCGCCTACTTGATACTCCCGAGTACGTACTCGTTGGTCGAATGCTCGCTTCATTCTCCTCTGATAAAGCTGACCATGACAGATAGCCGCTAATCTCTTTTCCTCAATTAGACATAACTGATTGTATCGAGCACGTACCCACTCATCCTCATCAAGCTTCACATCCATCATCACACGCAATGAAGGAATTTCCACCTCAACAGGCAAGATTGCCTCCATACCATATACCAATGAGAAAGGAGTTGCCCCGGTTGACGTCCTGACTGACGTTCGGTACCCATGCAGCGCAAATGGTAGCATCTCATGCCAATCCTTGTAAGTGACAACCATCTTTTGCACAATATTCTTAATATTCTTATTAGCCGCCTCTACCGCACCATTCATCTTTGGTCGGTAAGGAGAAGAATTGTGATTCTGAATCTGGAAGTCCCGACACAACTCTGCCATCATCTTGTTATTCAAATTGGAACCATTGTCAGTAATGATTCGCTCGGGCACTCCGTATCTGCAAATGATATCTCTTTTCAAAAATTTGGCTACCACTTAACGAGTGACATTGGCATAAGACGCTGCTTCAACCCACTTAGTGAAGTAATCGATCGCAACCAGAATGAAACGATGACCATTTGAAGCAGTAGGCTCTATTTTCCCGATCATGTCAATGCCCCACATAGAAAAGGGCCAAGAAGATGACATGACGTTGAGCGGGCTTGGAGGAACATGCACCTTGTCTGCATAAATCTAGCACTTGTGGCACTTACGGGCGTACGAACAACAGTCTGCATCCATTGTTATCCAATAGTACCCCGATCTCAACAACTTCTTAGCCATTGCATGTCCTCCTACATGAGTACCGAAAGATCCCTCGTGGACTTCTTGCATTAATAGGCTTGCTTCGTGTCTATCCACGCATCTGAGCAAGACCATGTCAAAGTTCCTCTTATACAAAACCCCATCTGTATTCAAGAAGAAACTAGCAGCAAGTCGTCTTAAGGTCTTCTTGTTGTTGGATGATGCCCCAGCTGGGTATTCTTGTTTTTCCAGAAAAAGCTTGATATCAAAGTGTAGATGTTTAGAATTGGCAGAATTTTTGACCAACAAGAAATGTTGAATTCAGTTCAGGATGTCCTATCAGATGTTGGGACATTATCAAACAGAGTATAAGTAAATGAACTTAATTCAGGATGTCACACCAGATATTGGGACATTGTATCAGTTAATGATATAAGTTCAGTTTACAGGATGTCACATCAGATGTTGTGACATTGTATCAGTACATGAAGTAAGTTCAGTTTTTCATGATGTCCCAACAGATGTTGAGACATCTCAAACCTGCTACCAGAATTAATTAATGACTAACAGAACTGAGTAAATTAAGGAAAGTTATCTGGAATTAATTATGGATGGACAAAACAGAATAAGGCGCATCTGTAGGGAGTGTTGTTATGAGTCTTCAGCATAATCAGAAGAACTGAATCACCTAGAATCTAGTAAGTAACAAACCCTAATTCAAGGTGGAAGCTGCATGCGTTTCAGGATTGGATAAACCTACAGAAAGCCCAAAATCCAGACACCTATTTAAGCAACAGAAACTCTCAGAATAGAGTACGAATTTAAGAAGACCAAATAAGGTGTTTTGTGTTTTAATAGCAGGTTGTTTTAATTGTACCACTTTATGAGCTTTTAAGCAAAAGTGTATTTGTGTCTTGATTGAAACTGTGAAGTAAGATCAAGCTATTTTGTTTGAAGTATGACTTCAATTTTATTAAACTTGTAAACAAGATCACTGTGTGATTAAGGGGGAGTGAGTTAGTACTCATATCTAAGTTGTGTCTTAGGTAGAAATTACATTGGGTAGATATTAAGTGAAAGATTAAACTGGGTGGTTTAAGTCTAGAATTAATATTACTTATAGTGGATTTCCTCCTGGCTTGGTAGCCTCCAGATGTAAGTGTGGTTATACACTGAACTGGGTTAACAAATTACTGTGTTGTTTAATTTTCCTGCACTTTAAGTTTTGGTTAAGTTGTCAAGTGTTTAAACATCTCATTCGACATCTCATACCTGATCACAGAATTTCAATTGGCATCAGAGCAGGCACCCTGCCTGTTTATACTGGGTGAGATCTAGGGAATACAAATTCTGGAAACATGGACAGAGATGTAGGATCAGTAAATAGACCACCTATACTGGATGGATCTAATTATGACTACTGGAAGCCAAGAATGATTGCATTCTTAAGATCACTGGACAATAGGGCCTGGAAAGCAGTCAACAATGGATGGGAACACCCTGTCCAAGATACCAAAGATGGAGCAAAAGTGTTGAAACCTGAAGAAGAATGGAGTAAGGAGGAAGAAGATTCAGCACTTGGCAACTCCAAGGCCTTAAATGCTTTATTCAATGGCATTGATAGGAACATCTTTAGACTTGTGCATCACTGTGAGCTGGCCAAAGATGTTTGGGACACTCTCAAAACAACTCATGAAGGAACATCAAAGGTGAAGATGTCAAGACTTCAACTTCTCACCACCAAGTTTGAAAACTTGAGAATGAAGGAAGATGAGACAATTCATGAATTCTATATGAACATCTTAGAAATAGCCAATACTTCTGGAGCTTTGGGAGAAAAGATGACTGATGAAAAGCTTGTAAGAAAGATTCTCAGATCTTTACCAAAAAGATTTGACATGAAGGTCACAGCAATAGAAGAAGCTCAAGACATATGCAAAATGAAAGTTGAAGAGCTCATTGGTTCCCTTCAAACATTTGAGATGGGAATGAATGACACAATTGTAAAGAAGAACAAAAGCATAGCCTTGGTGACAAATACTGATAAAGAAGAAGAAAATGATGAATCAGAAACTGATGAAAGCTTATTAGATAACATTGCTATGCTTGGAAGACAATTCAAAAAGATTCTCAGAAGGATGGAAGACAAGTCCATACCAAGTGGAAGATACACAAATTCTTCTGAGAACAAAAGACCTTATGATGCTAATAGAAGGTCAAATTATGATGAAAAGACCAGTCAAGAAAAAGGAATTAAATGCCATGGATGTGAAGGATATGGACACATCAGGAATGAATGTCCTACCTATTTAAAAAGGCAAAAGAAAGGACTCTCTGTAACCTGGTCTGATGAAGACTCAGGAGGTGATTCAGAAGAAGAATCAGCTAAGCATATCACTGCTCTAGCTGGATTATGTGAATCTGAAAGTGAATCCAGTGATGGGGAGCTTACTTTTGAAGAACTTGAGCAATCATACAGAGAACTATTCAAAAGAAGCACTGAAATATGCAGGGAGAGTATAAAGCTAAAGAAGCAGATTGAGGCACTAAAGGATGAAAAAGCAAGTGATCTAGAGATCATTGACACCTTGAAAAGTGAAGTAAGTCTTCTCAACTCCAAGTTGGAACATATGTCCAAATCTGTTAGAATGCTGAACAGTAGCTCAAGCACACTGGATGTTATTCTCAACAACAATAAGCATTCAGGGGATAAAAGTGGACTGGGATTTAACAAAGCTCATAAGGTTGAAGCTAGCTCAAGCAAAACTACTTCAAAGTCCATACAGTCAAACCAGATGTTCCAACAGATGTCTCAACATCCGGAAAAGAACATAATGAAGAAGAAGTATCAAAGATGGAGATGTCATCATTGTGGAAGATTTGGACATATCAAACCTCATTGCTACAAGTTACATGGATATCCAAATCAGATGTATCAGCAATCTCCTAAGAAGAAGATAGAAGTTACCAAGAAAGTGCTGCATAGACATCAAAGAGATCAGCAACCCCCTAAGCAGAAGACAGAGGTCATCAAGAAGGTATGGAGACCAAAAGCTAGTCTTCATGCTGATCAAAGTTACATGCCCAAGAACAAGATCAACAAACAATCTTGGAGCTCTACTGATGAACAATGCACATGGCAGAGGTATCAAAAGAAATCTCAACACAAATGGTCAAAGAAAGGTGTTGCATATATAGCTCATACTTCACTAAGAGTATCAGCTAAAGAAGACTGGTACTTTGATAGTGGATGTTCAAGACACATGACTGGGTTGAAGAATCTGCTAGTAGACTTAAAGTCATATTCATCCAGATATGTAACCTTTGGAGATGGAGCTAAAGGAGAAATCAAGGGAGTTGGGACCTTAGACTGTCCAGATGTACCAAGACTAGATGATGTGCTGCTGGTAAAAGGTTTAACTGCTAACCTGATCAGCATAAGTCAATTATGTGATCAAGGGTACAGTGTAAACTTTACCAAAATTGAATGCATAGTGTCTAACAAAGAACAAAAGGTTGTCATGAGAGGAGCTAGATCTAAAGACAACTGTTACATGTGGGAACCTCAAGACTTTAGTCTCACTTCAACTTGCTCTTTAGCTAAAGAAGAAGAAGTGAAACTATGGCACCAAAGACTAGGTCATCTTCATTTCAGAGGCATAAAGAAAATCATATCTATGGAAGCTGTGAGAGGTATTCCTAAACTGAAGATTGATGATGGCAAAATATGTGGTGAATGTCAAATAGGTAAGCAAACTAAGATGTCCCATCCAAAGCTCCAACATCTGACAACTTCCAAAGTTTTGGAATTACTGCATATGGATCTTATGGGACCTATGCAGGTTGAGAGCCTTGGTGGTAAGAGGTATGCCTATGTGGTGGTGGATGACTTTTCAAGGTATACATGGATAAATTTCATCAAAGAAAAGTTTGATGTATTTGATGTATTCAAAGACTTATGCCAAAGAATACAAAGGGAAAAAGCCAGCTGTGTGATCAGAATAAGAAGTGATCATGGAAAAGAATTTGAGAACCAAAAATTCTTAGATTTCTGTTCTTCAGAAGGAATCAATCATGAATACTCTTCACCAATCACTCCTCAACAAAATGGGATTGTTGAGAGGAAGAATAGAACTATTCAAGAATCAGCAAGAGCTATGATCCATGCTAAAAAGTTACCTTTGTACTTCTGGGCTGAAGCTATGAACACAGTTTGTTACATCCATAACAGAGTTACTCTAAGGAAAGGAACTTTGTCCACAATCTATGAAGTCTGGAAGGGCAGAAAACCCACAGTTAAGTACTTCCATGTGTTTGGAAGTAACTGTTATATTCTGGTAGATAGGGAGCAAAGAAGAAAAATGGATCCTAAAAGTGATGAAGGGATTTTTCTTGGATACTCTATAAACAGCAGAGCATATAGAGTATTTAATTCTAGAACCAAGGTTATCATGGAGTCCATAAATGTGATAATTGATGATGCTCCTACAGATGTTCCAGAAGATGTTGGAACATCTGCTGACATCAAAACTGAAGCTGAAGAAAAGAGTGATCATTCTAACTTCACTCAAACTGATGCAAGGACAGAACAATCTAGCAAACCTCCCTCCATCAGAATCCAGAAGGATCATCCCAAAGAGTTGATAATTGGTGATCCCAACAGAGGTGTAAGCACTAGATCAAGAGAAGTGATTTCAGGTTCCTGTTTTGTCTCAAAAATAGAACCTAAAAACATCAAGGAAGCTCTTACTGATGAATACTGGATTTGTGCTATGCAAGAGGAATTAGGTCAATTCACAAGGAATGAAATGTGGAACCTTGTTCCTAGACCTGATGACATAAATGTGATTGGAACTAAATGGGTGTATAAGAATAAGTCAAATGAGCAAGGAGTTGTTACAAAGAACAAAGCTAGACTTGTAGCTCAAGGATACACACAAATTGAAGGAGTAGACTTTGATGAAACCTTTGCACCAGTAGCAAGGCTTGAATCAATCAGACTACTTTTGGGTATTGCTTGTATCTTAAAGTTCAAGCTATTTCAAATGGATGTGAAGAGTGCCTTTTTAAATGGATATCTTAATGAAGAGGTATATGTAGAACAGCCTAAAGGATTTGTTGATCCAAGCTGTCCAAATCATGTATACAAACTAAAGAAGGCTCTTTATGGTCTGAAGCAAGCTCCAAGAGCATGGTATGAAAGGCTGACTACCTTTCTTATCAAGCAAGGGCACAGGAAAGGTGGAATTGACAAAACCTTGTTTGTTAAAGATGAAGAAGGAAATGTCATGATTGCTCAAATATATGTAGATGACATTGTCTTTGGTGGGATGTCAGACAGGATGGTTAAACATTTTGTCAATCAGATGGAATCTGAATTTGAAATGAGCCTAGTAGGAGAATTAACCTATTTTCTTGGACTGCAAATAAAGCAAATGGAGGACTCCATGTTCATTTCCCAAAGCAAGTATGCTAAGAACATAGTCAAGAAATTTGGGATGGACAGTGCTACTCATAAGAGAACTCCTGCCCCCACACATTTAAAGCTGACTAAAGATGACAAGGGTGAGAATGTAGATCAAAGCCTATACAAAAGTATGATTGGAAGCTTGTTATATCTGACTGCTAGCAGACCAGACATAGCATTTGCAGTAGGTGTATGTGCAAGATATCAAGTTGATCCAAAAGTTAGTCATCTTAACCAAGTCAAGAGAATTCTGAAATATGTTAATGGTACTTGTGACTATGGCATAATGTACTTTCATGGATGCAAACTAATTCTCACTGGCTTCTGTGATGCTGATTGGGCTGGAAGTGATGATGACAGAAAAAGCACTTCAGGAGGATGCTTCTTTCTAGGAAACAATTTGATTTCTTGGTTCAGTAAGAAACAAAATTGTGTATCCTTATCTACTGCTGAAGCTGAATATATAGCAGCTGGAAGCAGTTGTTCACAGTTGGTTTGGATGAAGCAAATGCTCACTGAGTACAATGTCTCACAAGATGTCATGACATTATACTGTGACAACTTAAGTGCTATTAACATATCAAAGAATCCTATCCAACATAGCAGGACCAAGCATATTGATATCAGACACCATTTCATCAGAGATCTTGTAGAAGAAAAAGTGATCTCATTGGAACATGTAGCCACAAATCTGCAATTGGCTGATATATTTACTAAAGCCTTGGAGGCTACCCAATTTGAAAACCTAAGGGGTAAATTGGGAATCTGCTTATGTGAAATTTAGCAGTTATGGAGATGTGCCAACATGTCATATGACATCGTGTGGCATGATCACCAGATGGAAACACCAGTCTGGTCAAGCACCTTGTGTATTCCACTCCTAGAAATTCTCCAAGTAACGGCTCTTATAAGAATATCAGCTCACGTTCAGCTATTCATCTTCTCATCTTTCTCTCACAACAACTTGCTATAGCTAACTCTCAGAGATCATCAAACTCAACCAATCTCAATCTTTTTCTTCACCACATTCTCAAAATGGCTCATCACCAAAACCCTAACATCTCTGAAGAAATCCTCAACAAGGAAGATGTGGTGCATGCAACCCCCATTTCTGTGGTACCCATGGATTCAACTCCAATGGACGAAATCAGAGGAAGTGTTCCTCTTGCTCAAAAGCCAAGAACCCCTACTGTGAAAAGGACAAAGGACCCTGTTTTCAGCAAAGTCAAAGGGAGACCTTCACCATCAAACACTACTCCAAAAGCTTCTGAATACGTGGATGATTCCATAAAGGAGCTGGTAAACAGGATCCTATCTGAGCAAAGAGTGGTAAGTGGCATATCTATCCCTCTGAGCACCATGCCAGATCCACAAGAAGATTAACAAACTCAGGCTGAAAAGGACACTCCTGCTCAACAGGATGTCCCAATAGATGTTGAACCATCTGAAGACCAGCAAAAGGTCTCATCTGATACTGCTGATGATACATCTGAGGACCAGAAAAAGGCCTCCACTGATAGTGATGAAGAAGCATCTGAGGACCAGCACAAGCCCTCCACTGAAGAGCAAATCTCTGTTGATCCTCCAGCTGAAGAGGAGACGGCTCAACCTCCTCCTGTTGTGAACCTAGAGCATGATTCTGATACAGAAATCATTGCTTCTGTAAACCCTAGCATAGCCAAAAGGCTTAGGTCTAGGAAAGAAAAGATGAATGCAGGACATGCAACTCCTGAGAAGAAGCAAGCTACACCAAAGAAGGACAAAGATAAAGTTGTCTTTGGTCCTACAAAACAATGGAGCAAGGTGCAAACACAAAAGAGGAAAGCTGTCACTCCTCCAGATTCAGATGTTGAAGAAGATGTCCCAACATCTCCACCAAAGAAGAAACCAGCACCCTTAAGGTCATCAACTGCTGTTCCAGAAGCTCCTTTGGACAACATCTCCTTTCATCATGTTTCAAGTGTGAATAGATGGAGGTTTGTTTATCAAAGAAGGGTAGCACTTGAAAGAGAGCTGAGCAGTAATGCACTTGAGTGCACAGAGTTAATTGATCTCATTTCTTCTGCTGGCCTTTTCAAAACTGTCTCCAGCTTCTCTCCTTGCTATGAGCTTCTTGTCAAGGAATTCATAGTCAACCTCCAAGAAGATTGTGCTAATGGTAAGTATGCTGACTTTAGAAAAGTATATGTAAGAGGAAGGTGTGTAGAATTCTCTCCTAGGATTATCAACCACTACCTTGGAAGAGAATCTGATGGTCCAACTGAGTTAGGGAAGACTGATAACCAGGTTTGCAAGGTTATCACTGCTAATCAGGTCAAGGCTTGGCCAGTTAAAGGGAAGCTCTCAGTTAGCATGCTAACAAGGAAGTATGCCATGCTGAATAGAATTGGCACAACAAACTGGGTCCCTATAAACCATACATCCTCAATATCAACTAGATTGGGCAGGTTCATATATGTTGTGGGCACCCAAACAAAGCTGTATTATGGAGCTTATATCTTTGATCAGACATTGAAGCATGCTGGATCATCTGCAACAAAGCTGCCAATTGCCTTCCCTTCCTTGCTGTGTGGAATAATGCTGAGTCAGTATCCTGGTATCCTCACTGAGAAGGACTCCATTTGCAAAAGAGAAAGCCCTCTGGCCTTCCACTACAAGCTGTTCTTGAGTCATCATGCAGCTGATGTTGAAGCTCCCTCTGGGACATCTGCTGGTCCTTCAAAGGCAAAGTCTCCAATCTCCAAAGCTGCATTGATTGCTGAGCTGAAGATCACTTGCAAAGAACTGGATGCAAGGAAGCAGAAGCTTGAGGAGATTATCCAAAGGCTGGAGATTGAAGAAAGTGCTCAGAAAGCTGCTACCTCTGATGAGGAATCTGAGTGAAAATTGTATGTGAGGAAAATGTAATGACAGCTTCTGCATTGTAATTTTGACTTAGTAACTTTGGCCCCAAATTTATGTCTAACAAGGGGGAGAACAAGAACAACAACAACAATGTATGATGCTGTTTAGTTATTAATGAAAAACCTCTGTTTGCTTCTAAACTAAATGTGTGATGTTAATGAAAATTTATGTTGCAACAAGACTGAATACATGTATGTTTGAGGGGGAGTAAACTCACACATGACTCAACAGAAAAGAACTGCTATACTCTGATAAAAGAACTTCTGCTGCACTCTGATAACCAGAAAAATATGTTAGCCAAAAATTAGCCAAAGGGGGAGTTTGTAGATGTTTAGAATTGGCAGAATTTTTGACCAACAAGAAATGTTGAATTCAGTTCAGGATGTCCTATCAGATGTTGGGACATTATCAAACAGAGTATAAGTAAATGAACTTAATTCAGGATGTCACACCAGATATTGGGACATTGTATCAGTTAATGATATAAGTTCAGTTTACAGGATGTCACATCAGATGTTGTGACATTGTATCAGTACATGAAGTAAGTTCAGTTTTTCATGATGTCCCAACAGATGTTGAGACATCTCAAACCTGCTACTAGAATTAATTAATGACTAACAGAACTGAGTAAATTAAGGAAAGTTATCTGGAATTAATTATGGATGGACAAAACAGAATAAGGCGCATCTGTAGGGAGTGTTGTTATGAGTCTTCAGCATAATCAGAAGAACTGAATCACCTAGAATCTAGGAAGTAACAAACCCTAATTCAAGGTGGAAGCTGCATGCGTTTCAGGATTGGATAAACCTACAGAAAGCCCAAAATCCAGACACCTATTTAAGCAACAGAAACTCTCAGAATAGAGTACGAATTTAAGAAGACCAAATAGGGTGTTTTGTGTTTTAATAGCAGGTTGTTTTAATTGTACCACTTTATGAGCTTTTAAGCAAAAGTGTATTTGTGTCTTGATTGAAACTGTGAAGTAAGATCAAGCTGTTTTGTTTGAAGTATGACTTCAATTTTATTAAACTTGTAAACAAGATCACTGTGTGATTGAGGGGGAGTGAGTTGGTACTCATATCTAAGTTGTGTCTAAGGTAGAAATTGCATTGGGTAGATATTAAGTGAAAGATTAAACTGGGTGGTTTAAGTCTAGAATTAATATTACTTATAGTGGATTTCCTCCTGGCTTGGTATCCTCCAGATGTAAGTGTGGTTATACACTGAACTGGGTTAACAAATTACTGTGTTGTTTAATTTTCCTGCACTTTAAGTTTTGGTTAAGTTGTCAAGTGTTTAAACATCTCATTCGACATCTCATACCTGATCACAAAATTTCACAAAGTACCAAGGTTTCTCATCAGACACTGTGTCTACAGAGAAAGCCTAAGCTGGTGCGTCAAGCCTGAAAATGTCAATCCTGGGCACATAATTCCAACACAAGACTTTGATGGACGAAGAAAGAGTAGCCAATGCATCGGAAAATTGATTCTCATCTCGTGGTATATACTGTAGCTTAACTGTTGTGAAGAACGTCAACAGTCTTCTGGCATAATCCCTATAAGGAATTAAATGTTCTTGATGTGTATACCACTTGCTGGTAATTTGATTGATGACGAGGGCTGAATCTCTGAATACATCGAGGGTCTTAATCCGAAGATTAATAGCCTCCTCTATTCGCATTATGCACGCCTCGTATTCCGCTTCATTGTTGGTGCAGCCAAACGTAATTCGGGCAGCGAAGGGAAAGTGAACACCTTCAGGAGTAATAAGAACAACACCAACTCCACGTCCGTTGATATTGACGGCCCCATCAAACATCAACTTCCATTTGGATTCAGGGTCTGGCCCTTCCTCCGAAAGTGGTTCCTCGCAATCTTTTGCTTTGAAGTACATGATGGATTGTCGAAGTCATGCATGGTCATAGCAGGAATGTTATCACAAGAATCCAGATGATCAACACTGCACAGATGATGTGCTTATTTCAGAATCTGTATTTTTTTTCAAAAGAGACGCAAACACAAAAGAAAAAAGGAAAAACACATTGCCATTTTATTTTTGTGAAAAATTTAAAATGAAAGAAAGAGAACACAATTTTTTTGAAAAAATGTCCTTTATTTCATGGAAAAATATAAATGCATTAAAAGCATGGTGGCCCTACAAATGGATCCGTGCACCTTGGGCAGAGTGCAGGATTGACATGCAGCATGATAAAAAAGGAAACAAGTAAATTACTTTGATTTCCAGGTAACTTGAACGAAATCCTCGGCAGACCAGTTCCAAAGCTCCTCCCCAGGTGCACATGGGTGAATCCAGCTATCCCAGTCGCAGTCATTGTCCCCTTCTTCACTTGTTGCACAGATGTTGTTGCGATCAAGCATCCCGGCGCTTGTGAAAGTTATGGTCTTATTACCCTGAGTCCAGTTGGACCCACCAGGATGGTAACCAAGACCAAACTTATCATCTTTCTTCTCCAATTCTAGCAACTTGCCCCAGCCTTGGGCGCTTCCAGATTGTTTCACTTCCTTAGCTTGTTTGTAGGAGTGAATGGAGGTCCATTCCTTCTCTTTGTTCCTCTCTGCCGGAGCCAAAATACTGACATTAACCGCTTCAAAGGTCTGACACAACGTTTCATGAATTTCCCCGTCCATCTCCACGTACTTGAAAGTTGACAGGTGGCTCACAAAGATATCTTCTTCTCCACACACAGTGATCACCTAGCCATCAACCACATACTTCAGCTTCTGATGCAACGTGGATGTCACTGCGCCTGCAACATGGATCCAGGGACGTCCCAGCAAGCAACTGTACGCGGGTTGAATATCCATGACATAGAACGTGCTTTTGAACACTTTAGATCCTATCTTCACAGGTAGCTCAACTTCCCCAAACACAGACCTCCGGGACCCATCAAAGGCTTTCACAATTAAATCACTGGGTCGTAACACAATGCCATCAACATTCAACTTCATCAAGGCCTTCTTAGGGAGTACATTGAGAGACGAGCCTGTATCAACCAAGACATGTGACAGGACATCACCCTTACACTCCATGGTGATATGCAGGGCCTTGTTGTGATTGCGGCCTTCAGAAGTAAGATCTCTATCCGTGAAGCCCAACCCATGGCTAGCATTCACACTGCCTACTACAGCCTCCAATTGATTAACAGTTATCTCCTGTGGGACATATGCCATCTGCAACACTTTCAGCAAAGCCTCCCTATGAGCCGAAGAACACATCAACAAGGACAAAATTGATATTTTGGACGGAGTCTGATTCAACTGTTCAACCACTTTATAGTCACTCTTCTTTATTATCCTCATAAACTCCTCAACTTCTTTTTCAAAAGTATCTTGCCCGGCAGCAGGAGTTGTCATTTCTTCGGTCGCTATCTGTTTTCCTTTAGCCTTGGCAGCAGCTTCAGCCTCGGGATCTCCTCTGAGAGCTTGAGGAGAAAAAAGACGTCCGCTTCTCGTAAAACCACCAACTCCTTCGACATTCACCACAATCGGGTCAATTGTTATTGCCTTACTCTCCACCTTCTGACCTTCCACATACACATCCGAGCCATAATGCCACATGATGGCTTTATCATCAGCATAAGGAATAGGCCCTGGAACAGTAATAGTTACAGGACTAACCTCTGGAACATATATAGTCACAGGCTCCCTCTGGGCAGGTACTTCAGCTGGATCAAAGTAAATTGTTATGGTAGACACACAATCACTTCTATCACCAACCTTATCAAACTGCAGCGACCCCTTGTCAATCAGATATTGCAGTCCAACCTTTAAGTCTTCACAACAATTCACTAAACTTAAACACTTTTCACAATCAGAACCACACCCCGGGAACACTTGTCCTTTCAACAATCTTTCTTTCACCACCAGCAATGGAGTCTTCACCTCTTCTATGTTCAAAATCAAGCTTAACTTCTCACCACCATCAACATCATTTATCCTCGTCCTTCCGTGGTTTGGAATAGGGTTTGATGTAATATTAGGCGGTGGTGCAAAGTTAATCGCCTTTGAGTCGATCAAGTCCTGAACTTTGTGCTGTAGCGCCCTGCACTTCTCAGTTGGATGCCCGAGTGCTCCCGAATGGAACGCACATCTTGCGTTAGCATCATACCCCACTGGAAGCTCTCCGGGTGGAGGTGGTGCTAGTGTCCTTAGTTGAACCAAGTTCAAGTCTAACAACCTCTGCAGTAGTGCCGTGTACGTCATGGGAATGGCTTCAAGCACCCTATAAGCTGGACAAGCTTGTCTCGGTTGATAAGGTCTTTGCTGATAATTGTTACGTTGTGGTTGTTGTTGCTGTTGCGGTTATTGGGGTTGAGTCTGTTGCACAGGATTTGACGGAATAGTGACAACTGCCACTTGCTCATATGATCTTCTATATCCTCGGCCCCGTCCTCGGCCGTACACAACATTAGTTTCCCCTTCTCTCCTTCTCGGAGGTCCGTTAAAAGCTTTTCTTGCACCGCTTGAGCTACCCGCACCGGTGTCCTGAATCTTCCCCATCTTCAACAGAGTTTCGACCCTCTCTCCTGCTATCACAATGTCATTGAACTTTGTAGCTGAACAAGACGCCAACCTCTCGATAAACACCCCTTATAGCGTTCCCATGAACATATCAGCCATCTCATTTTCCAGCAAGGGGGGTTGTACTCTGGCAGCAAGCTGACGCCACCTCTGAGCATACTCCTTAAACCCTTCTTTAGCATTTTGAGACATGGTCTGCAATTGAGTGCGATTTGGAGCCATATCCAAATTGTACTGGTACTGCTTCACGAATGCCTCTGCTAGATCCTTCCAGCTCCGAATGTTAACCCTGTTCAGCTTCATATACCACTCCAAGGAGGCCCCCACCAGGCTATCCTGGAAGTAATACATCCATAACTTCTCGTCATCAGTATGGGCATCAATTCTTCCTACAAAGGACTAGAGGTGAGTCTTCGGGCAAGCCGTGCCGTTGTACTTATCGAAATTAGGAACCTTGAACTTGTAAGGGATTCTGACCCCTGGCACCAAGCCCAAGTCAGTGATATCAAACCCCAGGGAGCTCTGAGATTGAATGGCACGGATCTGCTCAGCCATCTCTTCAAACATTCTGCTCATTTCAGCCCCTTGGCCTTCTGCCTCGTCCAGCAAAGTAAACTGTTCATCTTGACCATCCATCTGCATGTTGTTCAGTCCATCATTGATAATGGTGACCCCTGGTTATGCCACAGGGATTTCAACTTGACGGGCGCCAGCCCCATTGCGATTACCTCCATCAGCAGTCCCATTGTTCCTGGTCTGATTATTTTCCACCATCTCGCGCAAGCGCTCCTGAGTCTGACTCATCCCTGCCATAAGGGTCATGAAATTGTCCATTCTCGTTCTCAAGTCAGCCAAATCTGCCTGCATTTGATCCATGACTCTTTCTCTGTTTACTCTTGTGGGATATCTGTGTACAATTGGCTGTTCTCGAACCTTCCTGGGAGCTATAGTGCCTGAAAGGACATAAACGTTAGAAACTGATGAACTACCTGCAAAACAAACAAACACGTTATATGCATGCAATGTAACTATTCATGTTTCCAAGTTTAGGCATTTATATGCCCCAGTTCGGGTATTTGCTCCAGATAGCCACTTTTGAGTATTAATTTTCAAACTCTCCCTTTGAAGAGTGTTCAGATCTTAGCAGTCTCAAGCTTTGCGTACTCAGAAATGAGAATTGGAATTTTTAACATTGCATAACATGGATAACCCACTAACGGCCAAAGAGTTAGAGCACAAGCAAATTCCCCGAAGGGTTACAAGTCAATACATGAACAAAGGAAAATAAAGCAAAACTCCTACAACAAGCCTGTAGGTAGTATGAACAATAAATAAAATCTAAACTAAAGACTCAGGTTCTTCTTCTGCAGCTATCACCTTTGTCCGGTTCTTCTTCACGCCTGCTCTCAGCTTGAGCTCTACAATCTCTTTCAATTCCTCCTCCAAGGCCATCTGGCTCTGTGCCAACTGTTGAGTCTTTTCCCTTCGTATTTTGTGAACTTGTTCTACTTCCTCTTTCTTGAAGGCCATCTGCACCTCGAAAAACTCTTCATTTTCTTTATACTTCATTTGCTCCTGTTACCTTTGGCCTTGCAACCAAGCAATGGACTGACGAGCTTCTTTAAGAGTCTTCAAAGTCTTCTTATGCTCTGCTTCTCTTTTTGATTCCATGAGACCCAATCTCTGAAAGTGAGCTTCTCTTCCAGCAAACTCCTTTTCCTTAGCTCCTAAGGTGACTTGCATCTTCTGCAGCTTTTCCTCTGCTTCATGCTTAGCATGATTGGCAAGGTGGTACAAGTTAAGCATTTTAGCATTCTCTATCCGGACCTCGTGCAACTGAGCTTCCAGTTTCTTATATTCTTCCAGAGGGACAATATTCTGACATGGCACCTCTTTGGGATACAATGGAGCTTCCACTGAAAATGGCATGAGCACTTCCTCTACACGTTTCTGCAACCATCTAGCAAAAGGAGGTTATGTCTTGGGATCTACCCTTCCAAAATCCTTCTTACCTTTCTTCACCCTGTGAGCCCAAGCCTGAGATGCTTGTATGACCAACTCTCTGTTTCCCTCCACAGAAAAGTACAAAGACCCAGCTAATTCTTCCATACTTGGTGGATCCCTTAGAGGATAACCAAATTGCTTCCTAGCTAAGGCTGGATGGTAACTGATCACACCCTTTCTTCCTAGCAAAGGCACACTAGCAAATCTTCCACAACTAACCAGTAGCTCTTTACCTAACAAATCTCTGTCATAATCCCAAGCTATATCCTCAGAAGTTAGTCCCATTAGCCTACTGGACCACCTCCATTCATCTCTCATCTCTTTGAAAGGGCCTGACTTTGGTAATTTCCTAGCAAACCAATCAACAAATAATGAAGCACAACAACCCACTGGTCCACCTCTGCCTTTCTCATTCCGGTAGTGAACACTGTAGTAAAAATCTCCCAACAGGGTTGGTACAGGATTACCTTTAGCAAAAATGGAAATCACCTCCAAGCTCACAAACTCCTTTTCTCCCGGGAAAAGACTAGATCCATATACCATCAAGGCTACCACATCACCAAAATCTCCCCACTTACTCTTTTTGGCATACTCTTCAGCCTCTGGTATAAGTACATCCCAAGGAAGTCCTTTGCCCTCACTGTCCTTCAAAGCTTTCTTGACCTTAGCAGCTGGTATATAACAGACTCTGGATATGTCTTCTTCCTTGAGAACCACCTCTGACCCATAGTAAGGCAAAGTATCTCTGACAGGAACACCCAAAATGCTAGAAATCTCCTACAAGATAGGAGCCAAGATATAATCCAGAAATACAAAACACCGCAACAAGGGATCATAAAACTGGAGCAAAGTGTGCAAGCTATCCTTCTGGTCTGCAGTAGGTTTATCCATGTACTTCAATATCTGACCATACCTCTTTCTGAAATTCCCTAAAACTTGGTCATTCATCAACCCTGATAATCTCTGAACACTCTTGACTTCTGGTTGGAGAAAAGTGTAATGAACATTCTTCTTTCTTGTAATTTTCTTAACTTCTGCCATCTGGAGAGCTTACAATTACCAGAACTGGGTGCTAAACTGTAAACAACAACCTGAAAAATGGAAACACAAATAGTTAATGCAAGTATGATGCGATGCAAATGCAATGGAGGCATATGATCAATCTGGGACCATCTAGATACTGAATATTAGGACCCTCGGATAACTGAAAACCAAGATTCTCTGAGCCATAACCATCTGATAGAAACCCTCAGAACCAAGAGATCAAGAAATCCAGAACCATAAGAACCAAATCATAACAAAGACCATACTGATAATGAGGGTATGTAGAGGTCGAGGGTTCCTACAAACCTGTAAACCCCTCCCAATCTCACTGGTGTGCTCCGGGTCAAACATCACGGACTCTCAAAGCCGAATAGCAATAATACTTTCACCATTTCCGAGAAATGGCTCATGACCAAATCAGGGAATCGGTTTAGCATTATGTACTACGCAGGGAGGCCTCAGCTGAGTCCGGGAAAACAAGGTCATCCTATGTGAGTTTCAGGTGGGCCCTCGGGTGCGAGTGGGTTTGCCACACAATGTGGTATGCCACTGTCACCACTAGAGAGGGATGTTTCCACAAGGTTCTCAATGATCGGTCCCCAGCTGCACATAACTATCAGGGTTATGAAATGAAAGAGGAAGATCCCCAAATCAAGACATTTCCAAGACAGTCGCAAATTTGGGTGTGGAACTCACTACTACCCCCATGACAAGATCTCATGAGGCCAAAGTGGAACCACTCTAAGTCCTAAGGTGCACTCGAGCCTTGGTAATGAGCTCATCTCTCAGAAACAGTATCACCCAAGTCCCACCAAACAGAAAATCCAGTCCAGAGAGTCTAGTAATAATATATGATACATGAATATAAGTATTGAAAACTATAAATAAAGTTGTAAATAAACTGTAAATAAACAACAGTAAAATACACAAGCAACAACAAACAATCAACACCCCGCGAAACAGAAACACGCAAGCGCTAGGAGAGACTCTCAAGGGAACCAGAGATTCTGGGTTCTCTCCCCAGCAGAGTCGCCAGCTGTCGCTCCCTGGATTTCCATCCTGGTACAAACGCGAAAGTGGTGCGGAAAAGAATAGAGTCGCCAGCCAGACATTTTTATCCCGAAGGAACGAGAATGGTAATGCTGCACAAACCAGAAGAAAAGAAAAGGAAGGACACGGGTCCTGCGAACCAAAGAGACTGAGTTCGGGAGTCGGTTACGACCTGGGAAGGTATTAGCACCCAGATCGTCCTCTGTACCCGACGGGATCCACGCTTACAAAGAAAATGTTTTAAAGGGTGAAGAAATGAAAGCTGCTGCAAAACGAAAAGGAACTGAACTGGATAAAAGAAAAGAAAAGGAAACTGAACGAGAAATGAAAAAAGAAAAAATGTAGGGAAAATAAAAATTATGCTCGAACGGGCCCTACCCCGCTGCTTACGTACCTCATCTGGACAATGAGGATCAGAGTCGCCGTAGTTCCCCTAACTAGGGGTGGAAATGATTGCTTGTGAATTAAGGCTTGAACGGCCTATGTCAATGCTCAGGTGTTGCAGGCTCGGATGACTAGTACGTAACCGTCTTGCAAAATGACAAGTAGGAGCAAGTTCGCGGACGGAGCGAAGGAGATGAGAAAAGAATTCCCGAAGGAAAGACGATTATTGTTTGTTTGAGTTTTTTAGAAGCTTTTTATGAGTGTGTCACAAGGAAGTGAACTCAAGCTCTTTTCCATGGAATGTGTACTTGCCACTACATTCCAAGATGGAATAATAGAACAAGCACACTCAAGTAAGAAGAAGATCCCCAAAAATTGATTCCAGAGATTAGGGCTTAGGCTCACTAACTCATTGAATTTATTAAGTGTTTTTGTATTTTTGATGAAGAAGTCTTTTTTATGATTTTCTTGGTGAAGATGATATCCTGATCAGACTTGTGCATCACAAGACAAGCTTGTACTATCCCAAGATGGGAAAACTACAAGTGTTTCATGGAATAAGGCTATTGCATAGGAGATCACTTCAATCCTTATTAAGTGCTTTTTAGGGTTTTGAGATGAGAAGAGAACAGAACCAAAAGGATCTTAAAGGTAAAAGTCTAATGGGGGACTAATGAATCCTAATTGTTATCATGCAAAGGAAATCCTAGGTTAGTGAGGTTTACTATCCTAAAGGAGGAAAGGATAAGAAAAGAAAGAGAAATATGAAGAAGAGAAGAAGGAGGAAGTAAGTCCTAAGCCCCAACAATCACAAGTAAGAGAATAACATGAAAGGAGAAGAGATGAGAATTGGAGATGTGGGAATCACATCCACACCTCTCACTTACCAAAGCCCCTGAAATGGTTAGTAACATAAGAATAAATGCAACACAAAATGAGCATAAGATCAAACCAAAGCCACACAATCAGAAGTGGAATCTCAATCACAAATGTCAAATGCAAATACACAACATAAGAATGAGAAAGGAACTATACAACTCAACATGAAGCATCATGGATTATCATGACAAAACAAAGCAAACATGAGATAACACAAGGCAAACCAAGCAAAGCAACATCACAAACTTCAAGACCAGAACCCTAACATGTCAAGAATGTGCCTAAGCAACACAAGGGATGAAGAGAAGAAGCATACAAACTCAAGCATTAACATCATGAGAAGCAAAGAAGCATGAGAAGTGAGGTGAACATGTACAAAAGTGAATGAACTTCAAAAGCAAACAAACACAAAACTTTTCAAGGTACAAACATCAACTCAAGACCAGAGAGGTATCAACATCCTAAATGGGCTCTAATCAACCTAAAGAAGTTGGCACAAGTGCCTTTCTCACCTAAGGATTGAACATATGACCAAAAGAGATGCAAAAGAAGCCAAGCAAAGAACAAAATTCAAATCAAATCAATCATACATCCAAAAATTCCACAAACTTGCACAAAGACTCCTCAAACATACAATGTTAACATTCCAAAAGGAAAGAATCAAAATCAGAATCTAAACAAGTCAAATATGAACTTAAACATGGATTAGGGTTAAAAGACTTAATGCACAAGTTAAAGACCAAAACCAATTAAGCAAACTTCTAAAAATCAGAATAAAAATCACCAACAAACTACATCTCCATGTGAATCCAGAGCAAAAAGAATCAGTTCAAAATTCAAATTAGTGATCAAGATAGAAATTGCACAAGACATCATGCTTCAAAAATGAAATAAAAGCAATTAATAAAAGAGAAAATTAAGTCCAGCGTGGAAAATGAAAATAAATGAAAAGTAAAAATGTCAAAAATTAAAGAAAACTCAAAATATCATCCATGATTTTTTTGGAAATTTTTGTGAACTTATTTCTATTTTTAAAAATTAAAAACCAAACTGAAAATAAAATGAAATAATAAAAGAAACAAAAAAGGCCAGGGGTGAGAATAGCAACCAATCCAGTTTAAATCGTTTGGGCTTACAACACAGGGGGGTGGGAATAGCAAGGTAAGCCCATTGGATTCTGCGTAAGACACAACATGCTATGGTGGAAAATCAAATTATCAGGGAAAAACAAGAGCCAGTGGATCAAACAAACGCATGAGATCAAGTCACTCATTAAATCAAGTCAACCAATCCATTTAATCAGCGCGTATGTGCATGGTAAGTTTAGTGAGGTGTGTCACACAATGCATTATTCAGATTCAAATTCAAAACATAAAATCACGTGAGGGAGAGGGTATCCACTTAATGCGCTGGCAAGCTCACAACCATCCAGATCAAACATCCAACGACTCATGCATCATCTTCTTCATTTATCACAATTCCAGAATCCGGTGATGGAGCCCTAGCTCCGGTCACCGGAAAGTTCAACAACAAGAATAAACCATCACCAAAATCAATCAAAAACTCCATATCAACTAATTAAACCAAGCCGAATCCAAATATGACAATGAAATTCACAATGGATCAAAGATCAGATCAGATCGAAGACAAACAGTTTTACATATCAAACTTCAGATCCACATAAAACACTCAATATTCATTCCTTTTTCAATCTAATTATCACAGAATCATCAGCACAACAAGAAGATCACAATACATACATTAATTCCAAATCCAGATCTCAAAATTTCAGAGCATACCTGAACTCGAAGATCCTTCAAAACACCAAGATAAGATCCCTCCAGCTGCAGATCTGTTCCTTTTAACTTCTTATTGCAAAATAAATGCAAAAGAAGCCTTGAATTCTCCTAGATCTTGAGATTCGAAAGCAACTGCACTTGAATGGCACCTTGTGAAATCTTGAGTTTCAGCTTGAATCAATGGTGAATTGATGATCCTTAGGGTTCAAGGAAGAAGAATATGAAGTTTGTTTGGTGAATGAGTGAGAGAATCAGAGGATTAGAAGAGAAATGCAAAAGATGCAAGAACTTGAGGGTGATGAAATTATGATGAATCTGATCAAAATAGAAACCCTAGCTGCTTATATATGATGTTAAGTGAACACTGATGCAAAATGGAGGGAAATGCACGTGAGGAATGAGTGGGAGAAAGAAATTGCAAAATTGGCATGAAGAGTGTGATGAGGTGATTTGCTCGTGCTCTCTTCCCATCCTTTGCACATGCGGATCCCTTGTGATTCACTAATTCAAAAATGGAACAATCCTGGCCCTTGGATGAATGCATCATGCTTTTCATGTGATCTTGCATTTTTGCACCTTATGAGAATATTCACTTCCCATGCACGAATTTAGTGACTTCTTTGGAGAAAAATACCTCTTATGCAATGCCTTGTAATGTTGTGACCTCATCTTGCCCATTAAACAGCTTGGAAATGACCTGCATGAGTTTTTGCATTTGGTGGATACTTGAAATTTAAGGTAAACCCTAAAAATCAAGTGAACTTTCGAAGGCCATATCTCATGATCCATGAAGGCTATGAAAATGTACTTGTACTTTCTGAAAATGGGAGAACCTACCCTACAACTTTCATGTTTATTGGAAGTTCATTTGAAGTCTTTTTTCACCATGGAATAAGCCTTTGAAAATTAGGGCAAAAGTTGCCAAAAATGGAAAGTTCCATAACCAACCATATGCCAAAAATGGAAACTTCTTCAAAACCCCTTGATTCTTGATCTTTGACTTTGCCAAACCTCTCCTAAGGTCTTAAGGACATCCTTTGACTTGAAAAATGAGGTTGGCCCCTTTGAATTCTCACAGTTGACTTTTAAAATGCACAGTTGACCAATTTCTTCTTTTGTAAGCAATTGCTGATATAACTGACTTCCACAAGGTATCTTCTCACCAAATTTCATCCCTAGGATCCTCTTGTCATATGAAAGACTTTGCCCACATGAAATGGCGAAATTCAAAAAGCATTCATGACTGAAAGTGAAACCTTAATTTGGGATCATTATGTAGGAGCTTGCCCTAGCCTGAATTCCCTGATGATCTCCCAACCTCTTGGGCTTTTGTAAATGATCTTGGACTTGTGAATGTCATGTAGACTCTTCATGGGACTTGGACAAGTCCACTGGGCCTCTTTCCATAGCTTGTAATGCCTCAAACCCCCCAACAATTGATCATATGCTTAATGCTAGAACATGAGAATGTTATGCTTTACTTTTTCATGCAAAAATGCCAAAGATATGATATGCTTATGATGACTATGATATGATGATGATGCTAAAAAATAAGAGGGCAAATTTAGGGTGTTACACATAGGATTATGAGCTTAAGCCTAAATCAAGGGTTTGTAAACTCATTATATCCTCCCTGATTAGGGATAATGAGTCTACTTAAGTATGAGATAAACATCTCAACTTAATTACCATGATGATGTAGGATTAAGATCATTAACCTACTTGTGATTATTAAGATGTTTTTGGTTTTTGTTTAGTGTTAAGTAATGAGTTTAATTTCTAATCATATATTAGTGAACTCATTGCACCATCCTAATAGAAGGATAATAGATGAGACCACTTAAGTTGAGGAAGATACCTCAACTTAATCCATGGTTAGGAATTAAATTCATTATATAACAAGCCATTATTAAGTGGATTTTAATTAAAGGATTAGATTAAGAAGTGGATTTTAAAGTTTGGTAGACAACTTGAAGGGGACTTGTCCATTAAACACTAGGGTTAGTCCCTCTTAACCATAAGGAAGAGTTAGAACCCTAATGTAAGGCCCAAGTTACAAGATAAAGTCTTGGTGATTATAAATGTGATTTTATTAAGAGTTTTAAACAAATTAAGAGTTTAACACTTAGGATTAAAGTTATACACTCCATCCTAAGATAAGGATGCAGGCATAACCCTAATTCTAAAGTCCCAAAGCTTTAAGAGTTTAGTCCTTGATTAAGAGATGAGAAGAGAGACTCAAGGAGACTCAAAGGTAAAAGAATAAAAGGGACTATACACAACCCTAAAAGTTATCATGCTTGGGTATCCTATGGTTTGTGAGGCTTAACAGGAAAGATCTTCAAGGCCACCAATGGAAGAAGCAGATGAAAAGAGAAGGAAGGAGAAGAATAAGGTACTTACTTCCTGAAGAAGATAAGTAACTTAAAGAAAGAGAGTAATAAGAAAGGAACATAAGTGAATTATATTCACTTCAAGGACATGCTAAAATGCATATGAATGAGATAAGAAAAGGCGAGAGGTTAAGGTAAATCCACCTCCCAAATAACTTACCCAAAAGATCCTGAAATGTTAGTATGAATGCATAAGACATGAAGCATAAAGAAATGAATTGAAATGAGATGAAAAGACCAAAGTCAGAAATGATTATGCAATTCAAATGGCATATGAGATGATGCAAAGTCATACAATATACATATAAATGATCATACAAAGATGGGATGTCATGACATGCTTGGAAGTTTGAAAACACATGGATGTTTATGAAATGAAATGAAAGCAACACATGTCAAATGAATGAAGAAATGATCAAGCAATGTTCTAACATGTCCTAAGATGTCTAACATGACATATGAATCCTTGAAATGTCAGGGCAAGTTCACATGATGATGAATATGCAAGATGGATGCAAATGAACATGAGAAATTAGGGTTTTGTGAACATATGAGATGCAAATGAACAAAACAGAAGCATACAACATGATAAAAAATTGAAACCCAACTCAATCAAACCCTAAACCTATACAAAGTCAAACCCCAAAGGAGAAGGTGAGAAGCTAATCCTATTGAAAGTTATGATTTTTCTAAGTTTGCTAGGGTTTTTGGGTGATTCTCAAAAGAAAATGCAAATCAATTTGAAAATGCAAGATAAATTCATGAGGAAAATAACCTAGGAACTACATGCAATATGTAACACAATGCAAAAAGAATCAAGTTCAAAATCTTCATGGTTAGGCAGAAATGATTTTTCAAAGTTAGGGTTAGAAAATGTGATTTTAAAGAACCCTAATTCAAAGAAAATTGAGAAATTATGATCAAACCTAAAAATAAATTTGTATGAAGGGTTTGAAATTTTTTCTAAATGTATTGGAATAGTTCATGATTTTTTTTTGTGATTTTTAGAAACCTAAATGTATTTTTAATTAATTAAAATCCATTGATTAATTAAAAATAACATTTAAATATTTTAAAAATACTTTTTAAATGAAAAAAATAAAATAAAAATTATTTTCAGGTTGAGAAAAATATTTAAAACCAGAATGCAAAGTTTGAGAATTGTTTGATGTGTTTTGGTATTTTTAATAAAATGTGGAAAGAAAATGAAATAAAATAAAATAAAAATCAAATAAAATGGAAGGTATGCTGATCCAAGGGATGAGATTTGAACTTGGGAGATGGGAGTTGACTGCGCGCGCGCGTTTCAAGGGCTGGGATCAAACCTGACTAATTAATTTAGTTTTATATTAATTAATCAGGATTAAAGTTAATGAGCCAATTTGAGCCGTACGAAACCTAACCCTAATCACCATCCAATGGCCAGGAATGAATCTGGAAAATTAATCAAGGATTAGCCCTAATTATTTTTAGGTGACCGGAGCTAAGCTCCGGTAATCTTCTTCGGCCACTCAAAATGCTAACTTCTTCCCTAGGTCATTAATCATCAAATTTCTTGCCCAAAAATGATCCCCAAACATCATACATCATAAATCAACAAACAAAACACATTTATCATGCATCATAAAGCTGAATCAAAGCAATCAAGTTCTAGGTCAAAATTTCAGAACATCATGAAATCCTCATTTTAACCTATTTTCAATTCCAATCATATCAGGGTGATCAGGGAAGCATATAGATTCATTCTAGAACTTAAAATCATGATTCTGGAAAAAAAGTTCATGAAGGTTACCTGAGATGGAGTTCTTTGAAACGGAGCTTTCTAGGCCCTCCTCTTGTGAAATCCACCTCCCTTTGACCTACTGAGTCTATTGTGATGCTTGAATGGCGTTTATAATGGCTGGTTTATGAGTTTCAGTTCAGAGTATGTAGAAATCGTATTTTGGTTTGAGCTGGTTTTAGGCCATGGTGAGGGGTGTTTTGTGATCCTTAGGTAATTTTGAGATGAATGGTGAAAGAATGAGTGAGTTTTGATGGTTGAGGTGTGAGAATCGATGAAGGGAAGTTATTGAAATTTTTTGTGCAATCTGAGTTGTGGGAGCTTGCAGGCTTGAATGTTCTATGAAATGAGCTCCTTAGGGTTTGCATAAGAGGTCTTGATTGGTCCAGAGAGTTGTTGTGGCTCAGTTTGATTGGTATGGCTTGTTTTGCAAAAAGTCAAGGAAAGTGTACCACAAGCATGGGCTCGGGTCAGAGGTGATCTAAAGGGTGGATTTTCCTCAGTTGACTTTGTGGAGAGTCCTTGGATGGAAATGGATGAGTTGTAACACTTAGATCATGAGGTAGCATGTGTTTTGCAATTTTCCTTCTTTGGAAATTTTGTGAAGATTCGGCATGAAATCTTGGGATCCAAGGCACAAATCTGATCAAACAATGTTGCATTGTCATGTTATGGTGCTTAGAAGTCAGTTAGAGGTCACAAGAAGTCTTGGAATGCCAATATGCAAAAATCCCTCTTTGATATGAACTTGAAAATTATAAGATTTTTGCCAACTTTGAAAGGCCATATCTCGAGTTCTAGGATGAATCAAGACATGTTCTTGTACTTTTTGAAAAGGGAAAGACCTAATATACAACTTTCATGTCCAAGAATTTTTCGTTTGAAGCATTTTTGGTCATGAAAGAGGAGGTTGAAAATCTTTCCAAAAATGGAAAGTTTCCATTACAAGTCATTTCCAAAAATGGCAAGTTTGCAATTGGCTCAAAATTCTTCAACTTTGTGAACTTCCAACAACTTCTAAGATCAAATAAAGATAATAGAACTTCAATTTGATGAAAATGACCCTTTGGTACCCTTGTTGGGGGCCTCAGATGCCCTGATTTTGACTTAACTTGCTCAAGAAGTTACCCAATGATCAGATGACTTCCACAATGAATTTCTTCATCAAACTTGATATACATGATCCTCATAACATATTAAGAACATTAGAAACAAGAATGGCCAAAAAAATTGGAGTTAAGGCCTCTGAAACCAAAACCCTAATTTTGGTCATCTATGTAGTGAAAACCCTAGCTTTGCTTCCATGCCTTTGCCAATCTTTGTGATTTTTTGACTTCCATGAACTTTGGGGAGCATAATATGATTATAGAACACACATGGACCCTCTTGGAAAGCTTAAAGACCATTGGGATGGCTCAGATTGATTCTTGGATTGCTCAGATCACAAACCCTAGATGCAGATGAAATGGAACTATGCAGATGAAATGGAACTATGCAGATGAAACAAATATGCAATATGAGATGTAATGATTATGTTAAAAAAATGAAGGATCACAAGCCATGGTGTGAGGAAAAGTGAGGGAAAATTTGGGGTGTTTACAGCTACCCCTATTCAAGCATGAATTAGCTGTGCAGGATGTAAGCGCCTGGCTTAATAGTCAAACAAGATAACTTGTGGTTGAATACCAAAGACAACCCGAAATTTGCACTCGCTGGGGATAAGAAGAAAAGGGATATAAATTGTAAAAGGTAGTATAGTATGATTATCAAATGAAAGGCGATGGAGGACGACCATCGAGCAGAGAACGACTGTTGGGGATAAAGTGGAAAGCAAAGCAATGACGGGGACGACCGACAAGCTGGGGAAATGCAGAAACCATGACGGGGACGACCATCGGGTAATAAAACTCTCTGGGGATTTTGAGAAGACCAATGATGGGGAGACCATCAGGTTGGAAAGTAAAGTAAACAATGATGGGGACGACCATCGGGTTAAAGAATAAATGAAATAATGATGAGGGACGGACATCAAAGGTGAAGGACGATCACCTAGCAGGGGACAGATGTTGTTTATCACAACATATGACGAATTTCGGATAGAAAGGGTCAACGATTGGGACGGCCATCGGATAAACAAGATGAAAGACGATCATCAAGAGGTGAAGGACGATCACCTAGCAGGGTACGGATGCTCTTGGGGATTATCTCGACATAGGACGAATGTCGGATAACAAGATCAACGATGGGGACGACCATCAGATAAACGATGCGGTACGGTCATCAAAAGGTGAAGGACGATCACCTAGCAGGGGACGTCTGCTAAAAAATATCACGACATAGGACGAATGTCAGATAGAAGGTTCCAACAATGGAGATTCCACTAGGGAAAAGGATTAGGGACGATCATCCAAAGGTGAAGGATGATCACCTGGCAAGGGACGGCTGCCGAATGCATCACGACATAGGACGAATATCGGATATAAAAAATTTGTTTTGTTGGTGACTTACTGGGGAATGGTAAACACGGACGAGTATTTACATCTCAAACAAAATAAAAGGTATAGGTGTTTGACAATGTGTATAGACTAAAGATGCGGACGAGCATCCTTAGGATCATGATACGGTAGAAGCAAATGCTGATACTTGTTTAAGGATGCTGATACAGACGAGTATCGAGTGTTAAATCCGCCGGGGAGGTAATATATACAAGATACAGACGAGTATCATAGGATTGTATATGTACAAGTGTTGATCTGTTGGTGAAGTATTTGCAACACACGGACGAGTGTTTGACTTGCTGGGGAATTATGACACGGAAGAGTGTCAAAAGGAACATATACAGGTTGTGAACAAATCTGTATTTGAGAGTGCAAGAGGTATTCTGGTGACCTGCGGGGAATAAGATGACACGAACGAGTGTCGAAAAGATCATGTATAAATATAAACAAGTATCTGTACTCGGGAGTGCAAGGGGATGCCTTGGCCTTTATCTGTGGGGGATATGAGTTTTGTATATTGCAAGTGATGGTATTTGCAGGTGATTGGCTCGAACCTGGCTTATGTTCATGCAAATGTTTGTTTTCACCGTAATGCTCCGTATTAGACGGAATGCTACGCTTATTTCGGTGAATATGATGCGAATGCTATGATTATGCAAATGAGAAACCGATCCAAAGCTCGGATTCCGTAGGGACAAAGATCTCTGGCTGATCTGCTTGGAGAGATAACCTAGCTGGGGGAAGAGATCATTGATAGATCTGTCCGGAGGGAGAACTCTGCTTGGGGAAATAGATTATTGATAGATCTGTCCGGAGGGAGAACTCCTTAATGAGGATGAGAAAGTTTTAGCAACTCCGCTGGGGATATGTTTCAGGTATTGCTCTACTGGGGAGCCAATTCTGTGGGGAATCAATTCCACCAATTCTGCTGAGGATGAGAGAAATCTGGTATCTCTGGTGGGGGAAAGAAAGTTCCTGGACCAACCTGCTGCGGAAGAGGCTGTCAGGAACTGCTCGGGAGGTCCCGCTCGGGGAGGAGATAACTTCTGAAAAGTAGTGTGCTAGGGATTCAATGCTTGATATGCCCCATGTTGCGAAATATTGTTTGTCTTGGGTACCTGCAACCTATTAAGACAAAGGAAAACGCACCAGTGTCCCGAGGTATCCTTAGCCGGATTCCGTCATAGGAGTTAGTTTTACCTGAAAGTAAGATATTTCCTGCAAGCATTTATTAAAATAGCTCATATGTTTTATGCAAGTGTTGTATTATGAACGTTGGACATTTTTCAAACGAAACAAAAATGTACAAAAACAAAGTGTGACTGAAAACTCTGATTTTATTAATTTGTGTGCCCTGAATTGGCGAGTACAATCAAAGAAGCAAATCCCCTGGAAGGAGGAGATTGCTGAAAATTGGGAAAATAAAAGTGTTGGCAATGTTGATGATGACGCTCCAGCGAGCTTCCTTTGCTATGACCTGTATGACCTTGACATTCTTCTTATCTTGCTTTCTGAAGAAGGCTGATTCTGACCGACGCTTTGTCCTTTCTAAGCTTGCCATGTTGTGAATGATACAGACGAATTTAGAATGCAGTTGTTCGCTTATTCCCTGATTTTGCGTGGATCGTCCTTTCGGGTTTCAATCCACTGGGATACCCATTTTTGTCTGAGCTGTCCAATGTGGCTTTTCAACTCAGCGGGTGTACACATTTTTTTTAATTTTCCCCTTATTTTTGCCCGAGTCTTTTATTTTGTTTTTGACTCGCCGGGATGCCCTATTTTTGCCTGGACTTACATTCTGTTTTTATGTCCAGCGGATCATTTTATGTGAAGTATTTTTTAACTGCTTCTGAATTCACAAGAGACGGGAAATCTTCTCCATCCATGGTTGCGAGCATCAGTGCTCCACCTGAGAAGACTTTGGTTATGATGTAGGGACCTTCATAGTTTGGTGTCCACTTGCCCCTGTGGTCTGTATGAGGAGGAAGGATTCTTTTCAGAACAAGCTCTCCCACCTGGTATTCCCAAGGTCTGACTTTCTGATCGAAGGATTTCTTCATTCTTTTTTGATATAACTGCCCATGACAGATGGCATCTAATCTTTTCTCTTCAATCAGATTCAGTTAATTGTACCGAGACCGAACCCATTCTGATTCATCCAGTTTCACATCCATCATCACTCGTAAGGAGGGTAGCTCAACTTCAACAGGTAGGACAACTTCCATACCATACACAAGCTGATAAGGCGTTGCCCCAGTAGATGTTCTGATTGAGTTTCAGTATCCATGCAAGGAAAATGGTAGCATCTTATGCCAGTCTTTGTAAGTGATTACCATATTCTGCACAATCTTCTTGATGTTCTTGTTGGTTGCCTCAACAGCGCCATTCATCTTTGGCCTGTAAGGAGAAGAGTTGTGATGTTGGATTTTGAAGTCCCAGCAAAGCTCTGCCATCATTTTGTTGTTCAAATTGGAAACATTATCAGTAATGATCCTCTCGGGAACTCCATACCGACATATGATGTCTCTTTTCAGAAATCTGGATACCACTTATCTGGTGACGTTTGCGTACGAAGCTGCTTCGACCCATTTGGTGAAGTAATCAATGGCTACCAGAATGAATCGATGACCATTTGAAGTAGTCGGTTCAATCATTCCAATCATGTCAATGCCCCACATGGCAAAGGGCCAAGGTGAAGACATCACGTTCAAAGGATTTGGAGGCATATGCACTTTATCCGCGTAGATCTGGCACTTGTGACATTTTCTAGCATAGGCACAACAGCCTGCATCCATTGTGATCCACTAGTAACCTGATCTTAATAACTTCTTTGCCATTGCATGTCCTCCAACATGGGTACCGAAAGAACCTTCATGCACCTCGTGCATCAGTAGGTCTACTTCCTTCTTGTCAACACATCTGAGCAGGACCATATTAAAGTTTCGCTTGTATAATGAACCATCAGCATTGATGAAGAAACTGTCAGCCAACCTTCTTAATGTCTTCTTATCATTGGATGATTCCCCAGGTGGGTACGTCTGATTCTCCAAGAAGCATTTGATGTCATGGAACCAAGGCTTGTCATCCATCATTAACAGTGTCCACAGTGAAAACATATGTTGGCCGGTCCAGTCTGGATACCAAAATTCGAGGCACATAATTGGCAGCTTCAACTTTGATCATGGAGGAAATGGTAGCTAAAGCGTCCGCAAACTGATTCTCGTCTTGAGGGATGTATTCAAGTTTGATCGTTGTGAAGAAAGTCAATAATCTCCTCGTATAGTCACGGTATGGAATCAGATGCTCCTGATGAGTGTACCATTTGTCGTTGGTCTGATTGATTACTAAAGCCGAATCTCCGAATACATTCAAGGTTTTGATCCTGAGGTCAATGGCTTCCTCAAGACCCATGATACAGACTTCGTATTCTGCTTCGTTGTTAGTGCAGGAAAAGGTGAGTTTTGCCGAGAAAGGCATATGAACTCTTTTAGGTGTAATGAGCACTGCACCAACTCCACGACCATTCATATTAACAGCCCCGTCAAACATCATAGTCCATGCCTCTTCTGGATCAGGCCCTTTAGTGTGAACTGACTCTTCACAAGCTTTTGCTTTTAAGAACATGATGTCTTCATCAGGTAAGTCAAATCTCATGGGCTGGTAATCATCAATGGGTTGCTCAGCTAGATAGTCAGACAATACACTGCCCTTGATGGCCTTTTGAGAGGTGTACTGAACGTCATACTCTGTTAAAATCATTTGCCATCTTGCAATCCTTCCTGTAAGTGCTGGCTTCTCAAATATGTACTTGACGAGGTCCATCTTTGAGATCAAATAAGTAGTGTGAGTCAACATATACTGTCTTAGTCGGCGAGAAGCCCACGCTAAAGCACAACAAGTTTTCTCGAGCAGTGAATAACGTTGTTCACAGTCGGTAAACCTTTTGCTTAGGTAGTATATTGCATACTCTTTTCGACCAGACTCGTCATGTTGGCCCAACACACACCCCATTGATCCTTCTAATACTGTCAGGTACATTATCAGAGGTCTTCCTTCAATTGGAGGCATGGGAATTGGAGGTTCTTGCAGGTACTCCTTATCTTGTCAAAAGCTTTCTGGCAATCTTCGTTCCACCTGACTGTTTGTTCCTTTCTTAACAGTTTGAACAGGGGTTCATAAGTTGTAGTGAGGTGAGATTTGAACCTTGAGATGTAGTTCAATATACCCAAGAAACCTCAAACTTCTTTTTCAGTCCTAGGTGCAGACATTTCCTGAATGGCTTTGACTTTGTCGGGATCAACCTCAATTCCCTTTTCACTTACAATAAATCCCAGCAACTTACCGGAACGTACCCCGAATGTGCATTTGTTGGGGTTCAACTTCAACTGATACTTTTTCAGACACTTGAACAAGTTTAGTAGATTTACCAGATGGTCTTCTTCAGTAAGGGACTTGGCAATCATATCATCCACGTAGCATTCGATTTCTTTGTGGATCATATCGTGGAATAATGTTACCATAGCCCGTTGATAAGTGACACCGACGTTTTTCAGTCCAAACGGCATTACCTTGTAACAAAATGTCCCCCAAGGTGTGATGAAAGTTGTTTTCTCCATGTCTTCGGGTGACATCTTAATCTGATTGTATCCAGAAAATCCATCCATGAAAGAAAATACCGAGAACTGAGCTGTGTTGTCGACCAATACATCAATGTGAGGTAATGGGAAATCATCCTTCAGGCTAGCTCTGTTCAGGTCCCGGTAATCCACACACATACACACCTTGCCATCCTTATTAGGCACTGGTACAATGTTAGCAACCCACGGTGGGTAACTAGTCATAGCAAGGAAACCGGCGTCCCACTGTTTTTGTACTTCTTCCTTAATCTTCATGGCCATATCTGGGCGAGTGCGGCGCAACTTCTTTTTAATTGGAGGGAAATCTTCTTTCAAGGGTAGCCTGTGCACGACAATATCTGTATCTAGACCCGACATGTCTTGATAGGACCAAGCAAAGACATCGACGTATTCCCGAAGCATATTGATAAGCTGTTCTTTTACTAGAGCTTGCAGACTGGCCCCAATCTTCACTTCTTTTAAATCTTCCTCGGTACCAAGATTAACGGTTTCAATTTCCTCCTGATGAGGAGTAATCACTTTCTCTTCTTTCCTCAACAACCTGGCCAACTCTTCAGGCAACTCATAGTCTTCATCAACCCCTTCACCTGCTTGATTAATTGGATTGCCGAAGTCATACAAGGTCATAGCAGTGCTGTTATCGGTGCAATATGGAGGATAATCTTTGCAAGGGTTGAGATTTGTTCTTTTTAGTGATCAATTTTAATCTTGTTCAGAAAAATGAAGTTATTTATTTTGAAAACATTTCCATTTTATTGTTTTGTGCGAAAAATAACAAAAATGAAAAGACAGTGAGCGAAAGAGAAAATTGTTTGCAAAAGATGTCCATTGTTCATTGATATTCCATTTTCACAAAATACAAATATGGGCCTATTACAAAATGAGTCCTGACACCTTGGGCAAGATGCAGGACTTGATGCATGCTAAAAAGCAGGAAATAATAATTACTCTGCAGGAGTAACTCTTATAATTTCCTGGGAAGACCAGTTAAGGACTTGTTGGCCCGGGATCCTTGGATGAATCCATCTCAATGTATTTGTAGGTGGCAAGATGGATAACAAAAATATCCTCTTCACCACAGATTGTGATAATTTTCGCTCCCCACTCGTATTTTAATTTCTGGTGAAGGGTTGACGTAACTGCGCCAACGGCGTGAATCCATGGTCGACCCAACAAACAGCTGTAGGCTGGCTGAATGTCCATCACGTAGAAAGTAGTTTGAAAGACCTGAGGGCCAATTATCACAAGAAGCTTCACTTCTCCAAGAACATACCTCTTGTAACCATCAAAAGCTCTAACCACCAGGTTGCTTGGTCAGAGAGCTATATCATCATATTCAAGCTTAACAAGGGCCTTATTTGGAAAGACATTGAGTGAAGACCCAGTGTCAACTAGAACATGTGAAAGCACAACCCCTTTACACTCCAGAGTGATGTGTAAAGCTTTGTTATGATGATGACCCTCCGTTGTCAAATCAGCGTTGGTGAAGCCTAGCCCATGACTAGTATTAACATTGGAAACCACTGTCTCTAACTGATTTACCGTGATCAACGCAGGCACGTAGGCTGCATGCAGGACTTTAAGTAATGCATCCCGATGAGCTTCGAAACACAATAGCAATGATAAAATGGAGATCTTGGAAGGAGTTTGGTGGAGCCGATCCACAACCTTGTAATCGCTTCTCTTGATGATCCTCATAAATTCATTCACAACTTGATCAAAGGACGTCTTATGGGCTTCTTTTGTAACTGGTTCTTCAGGCACCACATTTTTTCTTTAGCTTTGGCAGCAGCCTCTACCTCAATGTTCACTCTTGGAATTTGTGACGCGAAGAGGCGTCCGCTTCGAGTGAAGCCTCCGCCTCCCCCGACATTATCGACCTGTGGTGTATGAGTTGAAGAATCAAGAACGACTCTCTCCCTGTTGCAGTAGAGGTCTGAACCATAGTGTCATGGTACAACATTATCTTTTTCATATGGAATGGGTCCAGGTACCGTGATGGTAACTGGACTGACTGCAGCAGAAGTAGGAACTGTTATTGTCTGTGGATCATAATATATGGTGACAAGACTTCTGACTGGTGGTGGTGAAAGACTGAAGCTAGGTTGTTGTTGAGATTGTTGTTGAAAATTGTTGGAATCAGGGACCATTGATGGGTCGTAGTATATGGTGATTGTGGAGATGTCATTATTAATGGTTGCTGTAGTTGTAGAAGCGGATGCTGTTGAACTAACATTTGTTGAAGTAGTGGAAGAAATGATTGTTGACTTTGTAGCAGAGTCTGTCGGAATAATTGTTTTTGAAGTTGTAGGAGGAATGCTTGTTGTTGCTGCAAGAGGAATTGCTGATGTTGTAGAAACCGTTGATGTTATCTGCTGGATACCTTCTCTGATAAGGCCATTGATGCCCCTTTTTAGGCTTGTACAACCATTGGTGTAAATTTTGCAAGATTCACAGCAGGCCTCACAACCTGGTGTCGCTCCCACCAAATGACACTTGGTCAAATAGGGTACAAACGCGAACGGTCGGCGAAGGGGAGAACACAAGGGTGAACTGAAAAGAGTCGCCAGCTAGGCATTTTTATCCCGAAGGAAAGGTAATGCTGCATAAACCTAGAAAGATATGGACAAGACGGTCGCGAACCAGAGAAACTGAGAAAGAAGGTATTAGCACCCAGATTGTCCGTCGTACTCGACGGGATCCACGCTTGAAAGTTTGTGCTTAAAGGGGTAGTGTCAGTGCTATTTGTGTGCAAAAGCTGGAAAAGAATGCAAGTGTCAGTGTAAAAGAAATGTGAAGTGAAATGAAAAAGTGTCAGTGCAAGGAAAGGATGAAATGCTCAAGACTAAGAGGCTTAAGGAATAATGCTGGAAGGAGGGGAATATACAGAGACTTTTGTTCGATAACAGTTAAGTTATGCCTACGTATCCTCTCGTGCAATGAGGAAGTCAGAACACCGTAGTTCGACTCAAAGAGACTGAAAGATAAATTAACTGATGAACTGCTTACTTGTCTATGCTCAAGTGTATGACCTGTCTGGCTCAGGTGCTAACTGTCTTGCATTAGACGGGAGAAGCAAGTTCTTGTTTGTGAATGAAGATGATGAGAAAAGAATCCCGGAGGAGACGATTATTGTTTGTTTTTGATATTTTCAATCTTTTATTTCTTTTGGGGTTTGTCATAAGAAAATGAGCTAAAGCCTAAACCAAGGGTTAGTAAACTCATCACATCTTCCCTTTGATTAGGGGTAATGATAATACCTTAAGTATGAAGTAAGCACCTCACACTTAATCACCATGATGTAGGATTAAGATCATTAACCTACTTGTGATTATTTAGATGTTTTTGGAGTTTTTGTTTAGTGTTAGATAATGAGTTTAAGCCATAATCAAGGATTTAATGGACCCCTTACACCATCCTAATAGAAGGATAATAGATGAGAACATTTAAGCTAAGGAAGGCTCCTCAACTTAATCCATGATTAGGGATTAACCTCATGACAAAACAAAGTCTTTATTAAAGTAGATTTTAGTTAATGATAAGATTAAGAAATGAATTTTATGGTTTGTAAGACAACTTGAGGGGGACTTGTCCATTAACACTAGGGTTAGTCCTTCTCAACCAATTAAGGAAGAATTAGAACCCTAATGCAAGGCCCAAGTTACAAGCTATTGTCTTAGTGATTATTAAGATGGATTGATTGAAGGAATTAAAGACATTAAGGATTTAACACTTAGGATTAAAGTTATACACTTCATCCTAATAGAAGGATACATGCATAACCCTAATAACAAAGTCTTAAAACCCTAAGGGTTTAGTCCTTGATTATGAGATGAGAAGAGAAGACACAAAAGATGACACAAAGGTAAAGCTAATGGGGGACTAATCAAACCCTAATTGTGATCATGCTTGGGTGTTCCTAGGGTTTATGAGGCTTGCAAGAAGATCTCAAGAGAAAAGCCACCAAGGAAGAAGTAGGATGAAGGAAGGAGAATCAGAAAGAAGCAAGCCAACTTACTTCACTTAAGAAGATAAGTTGCTTGAAGAAAGAGAGAGAGGAAGGAGCATGAATGAGCAAGCTCACTCTAATCCACAAGTAAAATTCAGCAATGATGCATAAGAGAGATGAGAAGAGATTATGAGAAGTGAAGGCAAATTCACTTCTCAAACACTTACCACCTGAAAAGTTAGCAAAAGGAGATGAAATGAAATGAAAATGAGATGGAATGTAAAGATGAAAAAACAAAGTCATAAACATATTCATGATGCTAATGATGTAAAGCGATGATGCAAATGTATGTCATGAGATGAAGATGATCATACAAAGGATGGGAATGCAAATGAGACATGTAAGAGGCATGAAAGTTCATGAATGCATATGACATCAAATGAAAGCAAAAGCATGGCAAATGGATGATGCAATGATCAAACATGATTTCTACATGTCCTAAGATGTCTTATATGTCATGTGGATGCACAAAATGTCATGGCAAGTTCATGTATGCAAGCTTATGCAAGGTGAATGCAAATGAAGATGCAAATTAGGGTTTATGCAAAAAATGAGATGCAAAATTCAAAATCAGAAGCAAATGATAAGAGAAAAAATTGAAAATGGGATCAAAGGGACCCTAAACCTATACAAGTTCAGTGCCAAAAGGAGAAGGTCAGAAGCTAAACCCTAAGGGACTTATGATTTTCCTATGTTTTTAAGGTTTTAAGGGTGATCCTAAAGGGAAAATGCCAAACAAATTGAAAATGCACTATAAATATGAAACAAAAATGTTTTTGGATGCTTGAAAGTATGCATAACACAATGCAAAAAAGAACCATTCACAAACTCAATTTGGATCAAAAGTTATGAATTTTTGAAGTTAGGGTTAAAAATATTCAAATTAAAGAACCCTAATTCAAATGAAAATTGGCAAAATATGATCAAAACCAAAAAGAAATTTGTCTTGTGAGTTTGTAAATGTTTGTAAATGTTTGGAAATGTTCTCTGAATTTTTTTGTGATTTTTGGAAACTCAAATGCTATTTTAATTAATTAATCTTCATCAATCAATTAAAATAAACATTTAAATATTTTTTAAATGTTTTTTTAAATGCAAAAAATAAAATAAAAATTGTTTTTATGTTAAGAAAATTATTTAGAATAAAAATGCAGAAAGAAAATATTTTTTTTGGATTTTCTATGTATTTTAAAATAATTATGCAAAACAAATGACAAAAATATGAAAATAAATGAATTTTAATGAGAAGTCAACAGATCCAATGGCCAACATTTGAATAGAATTGGAGGGAGTTGACCCGCGCGAAAATGGGTGGTTCAGATCAATCCTGGGATTTAAATTTTCCTAATCTTAATTAACTTAATTAATCCTGAATTAGGGCTAATACACGAAATCTGGGCCATTGGATGCGTGCGGGAAAAGAAAATCAATGGCTCAAGTTCAAACTCAGCCTAAACCCTAACCCTAATCTAATCACCTTCAGATGACCGGAACAGTGGTTCCGGTCATCTTCTCCGGCGAGTTCCAAAAACTAACTTCTTCTTTAGACCAAATCAAGAGCTCTAAAGCTCCAGATCATATCTCCTAATCACCCTGAACATGAATCAAGCATCAAAACAAATTTCCACAACCTACAACTCAAGATATGGATCAAAACATAAAATCTGGAAAAGTTTCAGAGCTTCGATACAGGCTTATTTCTCAACCATTTTCAATGGTTCAAAGCTCAAAATGATCAGCACATCACATAGAATTAGTCTATAACTTAAAATGCAAGTTCTGGAAAAAATGTTCTTGGTGATACCTGAACTAGAGCTTTCACCTTTGGAGTTTTCTGACCAGTTCTTTGCTTCAAATCAACCCCAATGATCCCCCTGATGAGTTTGCAAAGCTTGGTTGGAGTTTATATGGCCTCTATTTAAAAGTCAGTGAAGCTCAGGTCAAGGGAGGTGAAAATCGTGTTTTTGATGTGGCTGTTTTTAGGGCAAGATGAAGGGTGGGAAATGATCAGAGGTTCATGGTGAGTTGTTCTATGAAGTTTGTTTGAGGGTTTGTGGCTTGAGTGCTGAGTTTTGAAGAGAAATGCATAAGAGGGAGTTTTGGTGAATGCTGAGTTGTGTGTGTTTTTAGGCTTTCTTGTTGTATGTGTTGAGTTACTTTTGGTCCATGTATCAAGTCTTGATAGGTCAGAGAGTTGTTGGTGGCCTATGCTGATTGGTATGGCTCAAATTGCATAAAGTCAAGAAAGTTGTCCTTTGAGGTATGGGCTCATGGCAGGCTGGTTGTGAGGCATGGCTCGAGTCAGCTGGCTTTAGGGAGGTCCATGGAAACTGATTTGAAGAGCTGGCACAAGTGGATGTCAAGATTTGGGGCATTTTGCAATTTGTGAAGGTTTTGACCCCTTTGAGAATTCTTGATGATCAAGGCATGAAAATGAGTTATTCTTTGGGCCATTCTGAATTTTAGGTCATGTATCATGTTTGTGTAATGGTTAGAAGTCAATTAGAGGTTACATTTTTCCTTGACATGAGTTTTTGCAAGTTTCCCTCTTTGGTGCATAAGTGAAATTTAGTGATTTTTCCCAACTTTGCAAGGCCATAACTTTAGTTCTAGGATGAATTAGATCAAGTTCTTGTACTTTTTGAAAAGGGAATGATCCAATCTACAACTTTCATGACCAATAATTTTTCATTTGAAGCATTTTTGTATCAAAAAGAGGAGGTTGAAAAACTTTCCCAAAATGGCAATTTTGCATTACAAGTCACTTTCCAAAAATGGCAACTTTGCAAATGGCTTGAAATTCTTCAATTCTGTGAACTTTTAAACTCTTCTAAGATCAAATAAAGATCATATACACCCAAAATGATGGAGAAGACCCTTTGGTTTTATGATTGGGGGCCTCAGATGCCCTGATTTTGCACTGACTTGTTCAAGAAGTCATCTATTGATCAGATGCCTTCCCCATTGAATTTCTTCATGAAAATTGGTGTGTTGGATCCTTATAACATATAGAGACCAATAGAAACAAGAATGACCAAAAAATTTGGAGTTATGGCCTCTGAAACCAAAACCCTAATTTTAGGTCATCTGTGCAGTTAAGCTTGGCTCTGCTTCCATGCCTTTCTCAGTTCTTGTGATTTTATGACTTTCTTGATCTTGGGAGGATATAATATGATGCTTGAACATACATGGAACCTCTTGAGATGGTTGATGACCTTTGGAGTGGCTCAGATGGCTCAAGGATTGCTCATATCACAAACCCTAGATGCAGATGACTTTGAACCAATGCAGTGAACCAAAAATGCAACATGATGTGATATGGTTGAACTTATGCAAATGAAAAGATCACAAGCCATGGTGTGAACTTAGTGAGGGAAAATTTGGGGTGTTTACACCTGGGAACACCTGGCATTTTAAAAGCTGAGCTTTAACCTCGGCCAGAGGTGTTTGAATGCTTGTAGTATCTTCAATTAAGTTCATGGGTTGATTCTCCTCAATTGCATTTATCCTTGGCCCACCATGGCTAGGCATAGGATTCTTTATGACGTTAGGAGGTGGTGCAAAATTTAAAGCCTTTGAATTAACTAGATCCTGGACCTTCATGTGCAAAGCTCTGCACTTTTCTGTGATATGGCCAGGTGCATTAGAATGGAAGGCATGTCTAGCATTGACGTCATAATTCCGTGGAAGGTTCTGAGGATCTGGTGGATCCAGAGTCCTTAATTCAACAAGATTTAGCTTCAGAAGTTATGGTAACAAAGTGGCATAGGGAATCGGTATAGGATCGATTACCTTGTTGACTTGAGATGACCTTTGCTGGAAAGGACGTTGTTGTTGGTTGTTGTTGTTGTTATAGGACCTTTGTTGAAGAAAATGTTGTTAAGGGAACTGTTGTGGTTGCGGAGTGTATTGTTGTTGAGGAGGTGGAATAGGAATTGTGACAGCGGCAATTGATCTTGGCATATATTGGGGCCTTCCTCTACCCATGTGAACTGAATTGGTTTCACCCGACCTGTGAGGCCCTGCAAAAGGTTTCCTTGTGCTACTTGAGCTGGCGCCATTATCAGAAATCTTACCCATTTTTAACAAACTCTAAATCCTTTCTCCAGCTATGACCACATTCGCAAAGCTAGTGGAAGAGAAAGCAGCCAACCTATCAATGTATGTCCCCTGTAGGGTGTTCATAAACATATCTGCCATTTCTCTTTCCGGCATTGGAGGTTGAATCGCAGCAGCTAATTGTCTCCATCTTTGAGCATACTCTCTGAAGCTTTCCTTGGAGGATTGTGACATACCCATTAGAAGAGTTCGGTTAGGAGCCATGTCTAAATTGTATTGATATTGGCGTATGAAAGCCTCGGCCAAATCCTTCTAATTTCTGATTGTTGCCCTAGTCAGATGAGAGTACCACTCACGGGATGCCCCGGTTAAGCTATCTTCAAATTAAAACATCCATAACTTTTCATCCATAGTGTAAGCCTTCAATATTCCCAGAAAGGATTGAAGATGGGTGTAAGGGCAAGATGTTCCATTATATCTTTCGAAGCAGGGAGGTTTGAACTTGTGAGGAATTCTAACTCCCTCCACTAGCCCCGTATCTATAACATCAGACCCTAAGGAGTTTTGAGACTCCAGAGACCTCAACTTTTCTGCTATCTCATCCAGCCGACGATCATAGACTTTATCTCCTGCCCCAACTACAATGAATTGTTCCTCTTGAGGGCCCTCTTGCAAGGCCCATCCTCCAGTATTACCCTGGGTATTCCTGATAGCATTAATGTCAGGGTTGAGATGAGGTCCAAACTCCGGGGGATCAGTACAAGGCTGTACATGATCATTATTGCTTGTACCCCCTGTACCTGGGTGATTTTCTTCAGGAGTTTGCCGCTCGACCAACTCTCTTAATCTTTCTTGGCTTTGGGCCAACCCAGTCATTACTGCCATGAACTGGTTCATTTGAGCCCTCATTTCAGTTCTTTCATTAGCCATCTGGATTCTCACGTCAGTCAGATCTTGCTGAACCTGGTCCATCTGTAAGCTCGGAAGGTTGTTTCTTGTTGAGTACCGGTGAACTCTGTTGATGGGGAAGACTCTCCTACGAGAAATGTTTCCTGAAACCACAACAAAGTGAGAAAACAACAAACAAAAACCTACAAAACAAAGAAATGAGGTTAGTATGCAATGCAGTATGTCTATTTGTCTTCCAAGGGTATCCGATTTGGTTTTTTGGTTTTGACCTTCCAGACCTCGAGGAATAATGATACTGGAGAGAAATGAAGCCCACAAAATAACACACAAACCATATATTACAAAATGTAAAGATACATAGTTTATGACTACAACAAGTTCCCATGATGGGTCAAAATACAACAAAATCAACAAAAGTATAAACAAAATGAAGTACAAATACAAAGAAATTAGACATCCAACCCATAATCATCCTCTCTAACTTCCTTCAGGAGAGCATCAGTCACTGGTCCAATTGGATGCTCTATGATGATCCTGATAAGAAGGTTCCTGGTGGCAATAGCATTTGTCAACTCCTTAAACTTGTCTTGGTCTTTTGATCTCTTCAACCCCGCCCGGAGTTTCAACTCAGAGATTTCCTTCTGTGCTGCTAACAAGGCTTCCCGACTCTTCTTCTTATTAGCTTCTAGCTGCTCTATCTTAGCCTGGGTCTTCTGATCTTCCTGCGAACGAGCCTCAGTAATTCTGATCCATCTAGCCTGACTCTCTTCCAAGTAGTGCTCAGCTCTGGCCTTCTGAATCTTGGCTTCCTTGCAAGCATTCTTCAATATCAACTCCCCTGCTCGGGCTCTTCTGATGTAATCATTTGTCTTCTTAATCTTGGTCATATGCTCGATCCGAAGCTTTTCTAACCTCTCATTGTCCAGACGACTATCATTCCTCTCCCAGAGGGTCTTCTTTAGAGCTTCAGAAAGCTGAGTATTCCTCTCTTTCAACTTCTCAAATTCTTCTAAGCTGACTGTAGCTACAGGCTTTACTGCTGATGGTCCAGGGCACATCCTCTAAGGTGAATGGCATGCGGGTGATCTATCCTCTAATACGAGACCAATCAATATACTGAGCTGAAGCTATGTTGTTGCACTTGCCAAGAATAGCAGTCCCTTTTGTCTAAATGGTATCCCAAGCCCAGACTGCTTGTCGGGTAATGGCATGGTTATGTTGAATGTCATAGTAAAGGGTTTATGACAATTCTTGCTCTCTTGGTGGATGTACCAAGGCATACCCTAATTGCCTTTTGAACAACAAAGGATTGTAGTTAATGCAGCCCTTCACTCCAATAAGAGGTACATTGGGATACTGCCCATAGCTGATGATTATGTCTCTGCCCTTGGTGCTCTGAGTGCACCATCTGATGTCTTCTAATGTAAGGGCAATCATTCTCTTAGCCCAGTTTCTTGACTGATGAGGATTCAAGAAAGCTTCTTACTTTGGCAAGTGCCTCAGTAGCCAACAATAAAAAAGAGCTGCACAACATCTGACTAATCTTCCCCTCCGCTTCTCATTCCTTTGATGCACTAAGTAGTAGAAATCCCCAAGCAAGGTAGGAACTGGGTTCTTTAGCAAGAAGAGATGGATAACACTCTTGCTTACAAACTTAGGATCGTCTGCAAACAAGATAATTCCATATTTTGTTCTAGGTCGTCTGAGAAAGGGGGTTGGTTACAACCTGGGAAGGTATTAGCACCCAGATTGTCCGTCGTACTCGACGGGATCCATGCTTAAAAGATTGTGTTTAAAAGGGGTAGTGTATGTGCTATCTGTGTGCAAAAGCTGGAAGAGAATATACAAGTGTCAGTGCAAAAAGGGAATGCTCAGGACTGAGGCTTAGAAAAGAATGCTGAAAGAGGGGGATGACAAAGAGACTTTTGTTCGATAACAGTTAAGTTATGCCTACGTATCCTCTCGTGCAATGAGGAAGTCAGAACATCGTAGTTCGACTCAAAGAGACTGGAAAATAAATTGACTGTGAACTGCTTGCTTGCCTATGCTTAAGTGTATGACTCGTCTGGCTCGAGTGCTAACTGTCTTGCATTAGACGGAAGAAGCAAGTTCTCGTTTGTGAATGAGTGTGATGACAAAAGAATCCCGAAGGAGACGATTATTGTTTGTTTTTGTGTTTTTAGTTTTGTTATTGTTTTTGCTGTTTTGCATAAGTTAATGAGCTTAAGCCTAAATCAAAGACTTGTAAACTCATTATATCCTCCCTGATTAGGGATAATGAGCCTACTTAAGTATGAGATAAGCATCTCAACTTAATTACCATGATGATGTAGGATTAAGATCATTAAAATACTTGTGATTATTTATATGTTTTTTGGGTTTTTGTTTAGTGTTAAGTAATGCGTTTAATCTCTAATCACATATTAATGGGCTCATTACACCATCCTAATAGAAGGATAATAGAAGAGAACACTTAAGCTGAGGAAGATACCTCAACTTAATCCATGGTTAGGGATTAAATTCATTATATAACAAAGCCTTTATTAAGTGGATTTTAATTAGAGGATGAGATTAAGAAGTGAATTTTATGGTTTGTAAGACAACTTGAGGGGGACTTGTCCATTAAACACTAGGGTTAGTCCTTCTTAACCATAAAGGAAGAATTAGAACCCTAATGTAAGGCCCAAGTTACAAGATAAAGTCTTGATGATTATTAAGTGATTTAATTAAGAGGTTTAAACAAATTAAAGGTTTAACACTTAGGTTTAAAGTTATACACTCCATCCTAAGAGAAGGATGTAGGCATAACTCTAATTCCAAAGTCCTAAAACTGTAAGAGTTTAGTCTCTGATTATGAAGATGAGAAGAGAGACTCAAGGAGACTCAAAGGTAAAATAAAAGGAGGGACTAATCACAACCCTAATTATTATCATGCTTTGATGTTCCTATGGTTTGTGAGGCTTAAGAAAGATCTTCAAGGAAGTCACCAAAGGGAAGAAGCAGATGAAAGGAAGAAGAAGCAGAAGAATAAGTTATTTACTTCAATGAAGAAGATAAGTAACTTAAAGAAAGAAAGTGAGAGAGATTGAACACAAGTGAATCAAATTCATTTTAAAGACAAGTAAGGATGCAAATGAAAGAGATAAGAGAAATGATAAGTGAAGGCAAATCCACTTCTCAAAGTAACTTACCACCTGAAAATGTTAGCATGAATGCATAAGGAACTAAACATAAAGAAATGAAATGAAATGAGATGCAATGAGATGAAATGACCAAAGTCAGAAGTGTTTATGAAATGTTAATTTCATGTGAAATGATGCAAAGGCATACAAAGTGCATATGTGTGATCATACAAGAATGAGATGTCATGTAAGCATGCTTTGAGGTTTGAAAACACATGAAAGTTAATGAAATGAAATGAATGCAAATCATGGAAAATGAATGATGAAATTATCAAGCATGATTCTAACATGTCCTAAGATGTCTAAAATGACATATGAGTGCAAGAATGTCATGGAAAGTTCATGTATGGATGCATATGAAAGATGAATGCAAATGAACATGTAAAATTAGGGTTTTATGGACAAGCAAGATGAAAATGAACAAAACAGAAGCATATGACATGATAAAAATTGGGAATCATGCTCAAACAAACCCTAATCCCATATTAAGTCACACCCCAAAGGAGGAGGTCAGAAGCCTTACCACTCAAAAGTTATGAATTTCCTAAGTTTCTAGGGTTTTTGGATGGTTCAAAAGGGAAAAATACAAATCAATTTGAAAATGAAAGATAAATTCAAGAGATAAATTCCTTATAAACTAAATGCTATGCACAAAACAATGCAAAAATAATCATCTTCAAACTCTTCTTGGTTAGGCAGAAAAGATTTTTTTAAGTTAGGATTCAAAAATATGATTTAAATGACCCTTAATTCAAAGAAAATTCTCAAGTTATGATCAAACCTAAAACGAAATTTGTGGGAAGAGTTTGAAAATGTTTCTAAATGCAATGGGATGATTCATGATTTTTTTGGTGATTTTTAGAAACCTAAATGTATTTTTAATTAATTAAAAGACTTTAATTAATTAAAAATAACATTTAAATATTCTAAAAATATTTTTTTAATGAAAAAAATAAAATAAAAATCATTTTCAGGTTAAGAAAAATATTTTAAACCAAAATGCAAAAGGAAATATTTTTTGGATGATTTTTGCTATTTTTAATAAATTGTACAAAAGAAATGAATAAAAATGAAATAAACTGAATAAAAATGCAAAGTCTGCTGATCCTAAGGCCAGGATTTAAACTGGAGAGGACTGCGCGTGTGAATGGGAGGCCTGGATTGAATCTGGCTAATTAATCTGATTAACCTAATTAATTAATAATTAACCTTAAGTGAAATGATCTGAGCCGTATACACGCGCGCGAAATCAAATCTAAGGGCTGGCATTCAAACAGAGCCACTAAACCCTAATTAGGATTCTAAACATTTTTAGGTGACCGGAGCTAGCTCCGGTCATCTTCTCCGGCAATCCAAAACAACTACCTTATTCCCTATGCTAAATCAAAGGCTCTAAAGCTCCAGAATCACTCTCCCAACATCTCTAAGCAAGAATCCATCATCAAAACACATTTATCATACATCAAAAACAAGATTCGAAGCAAATCGTAAAACTGAACAAAACTTTCAGAAGTTCAATACATGCTTAATACTCAAACATTTTCAAAAAAAATTACATCAGGGTGATCAGTGAAGCATGATGATTCATCTAGAAACTTAAAACACAAGTTCTGGAAAAAATGTTCTTGAGATTACCTGAGGTTGAGCTTTCAGTTCTTGAGCTTTTTGGACCTTTCTTTGGTGAAAATCAACTCCAATGAGCTTCCTGAGAATGCTTTGATGCTTGGAGTGAGTTTATTTGGCCTCTTTCTGAAGTTCAGTTTTAAGAGGTGAAAAATCGTATTTTGATTTGGGTGGGTGTTTGGCTGAAATGAAGGGTGGGGAATGATCCTTAGGTGGTGGTGAGGTGAATGGTGGAAAAATATTTGAGTTTGAGTGGCTGGTTTTGCAGATTCGAAGAGAGGAAAGTTTTTGATGATTTTGTCAATCCTGGCTTGTGGGAGGTTCTGAGCTTGTGTGTGGTGTGTTATGGATTGCTTTAGGTTAGTATAAACAATTGCAATTGGTTCAATGAGTTGTTGTGGCTCAGCTTGATTGGTATGGTTGTTTTTGCAAAAAGTCAACATTGGTTGTACTATGATCATGGGTCATGGCAGGAGTAGTTCTATGGCATGTCTGGCCTCAGCTGACTTTGTGGAGGGCCCTTAGATCATTAGAAAGCAGCTGTAATGCCTTGATCAAGAGTTTACAATGTTTATGCATAAATTCCATTTTGTGAACTTTGTAACATTTGGTCATGGAAGTGTCTTGTTCAATGCTGAATTTTGGTCATGGCATGTTACATAATGTTGTTATGGTACATTGAGACAAGTTAGAGGTCATACAAAGCCTTGGAGCTCATTCTTGCAAGAATCCCTCTTTTGAGAATTTTGTGAAAAATGGCTTATGGAAACTTGTGATCCAAGGTAAGATTTTGATCTTGTAATGTTGCACCATGTTTGGTTGATGTCTAGAAGTCAATTAGAGGTTACTTGAATGCTTGAAACTTGATTTTGCACAAAATCCTCTTTGGCATGAAACTTGAAATTTTAGGATTTTTGCCAACTTTGAAAGGTCATATCTTGAGTTCTAGGGTTAATCAAGACATGTTCTTGTACTTTTTGAAAAGGGAAAGACCTAATCTACAACTTTCATGACCAATAATTTTTCATTTGAAGCATTTTTGGTTGAGAAAGAGGAGGTTGAAAAACTTTCCCAAAATGGAAAGTTTCCATTACAAGTCATTTCCAATTTTGGCAAGTTTGCAAATGGCTCAAAATTCTTCAATCTTGTGAACTTCCAACCACTTCTAAGATCAAATAAATATCATAGAACTTCATTTTTATGAAAATACCCCTTGGTTCCATTGTTGGGGGCCTCAGATGCCCTGATTTTGACTTAACTTGCTCAAGAAGTTACCCAGTGAACAAATGACTTCCACAATGAATTTCTTCATCAAGCTTGGTACACATCAGGATAAAGGAAAAGACCACGACAGGGACGACCATCGTGTAAAGAAATAAAACTCGTTGGGGATTAAAGAAATGAGGAAAGCACTGACGGGGACGACCATCAGGTTAAAGGGTAAATAAACCGCGACGGGGACGACCATCGGGTAAAAGAATAAATGAAATAATGATGAGGGACGATCATCAAAAGGTGAAGGATAATCACCTAGCAGGGGACGGCTGCTCTTTATCACGATGTAGGACGAACGCCAGATAGAAAAAGGTCAACGATGGGGACGACCATCGGATAAGTATGATGAAGGACGATCATCAAGAGGTGAAGGAAGATCACCTAACAGGGTACAACTTCTCTCGGGGTTTATCACGACATAGGACGAATGTCGGATAACAAGATCAACGATGGGGACGGCCATCAGATAATGAGGGACGGTCATCAAAAGGTGAAGGACGATCACTTGGTAGGACGGCTGATCTTTATCACGACATAGGACGAACGCCAGATAGAAAAAGGTTCCACTAATGGGGACTCCACTGGGGAAAGGGATGAGGGACGATCATCCAAAGGTGAAGGACGATCACTTGGTAGGGGACGGCTGCCGAAAATATCATGACATATGACAAATGTCGGATAGAAGAAACGTTGTCCTGTTGGTGACTTACTGGGGAATGGTAAACACGGACGAGTGCTTACGCTAAAGAATAAAAGGTATAAGTGTTTGGCGCTGTGTATAGATTAAAGATGCGGACGAGCATCCTTAGGACCATGATACAGACGAGTATCGGTAGAAACAAACGTTGATGCGTGTTCAGAGATGATGATATAGACGAGTACCAACTGGTTAACAAAATACACGGACTAGTGTCGAATCTGTTGAGGAGTGATATATAAACAGGATACAGACGAGTATCAGAGACTTCTGTATAAGTATGAGTGAGTATTGATTTGTTTGTGAAGTATGAGCAAGACACGAACGAGTGTTCAACTTGCTGGGGAACATATGACACAGACGAGTGTCAAAAATGTTATAAGCTATGAACAAATATTTGTATGTGAGAGTGCCAAAGGTATCCTGGTGACCTGTGGGGATAGGATGACACGGACGGGTGCCGAAAAGAGTGTGTTATAAATAAGTATTTGGTTTGAAAAAAGTATTTTGGCAATCATGCTGGGGGAATATGATACGGACGAGTGTCGAAAGAGCATGTAGGTATCCGTATTTGAGAACGCCAAAGGGACGTTTTGGCTTATATCTGCGGGGAATATTACGACACGGACGAGTGTCGAAAAGAGTATATATGAACAGACATTTGTGTTGGAGAGTGCAAAGGGGATGCTTTGGCTTTTATTTGCAGGGGATGCGAGTTTTTATATATATTGCTGATGAAATACTGATGGTAATGACGGGTGACTGGCTCGAACCTGGCTTGTGATCATGCAAATGTTTGATTTTTGCCGTAATTCTCCGTATTAGATGGAATGATACGCTTATTTCGGTGATTTATGATGCGAATGCTATGATTATGCAAAAGAGAAACCGACTCAGGATTCGGATCCTACTCAAGACAAGATCTCTGGCTGATCTGCTTGGAGGGATATCCCAGCTGGGGAAGAGTTCCTTGGATCTGTCAGGAGATAAAGCTCTGCTTGGGGAAATATATCTCTGGTCGATTTACCCATAAGGATAACTCAGCTGGGGAGAAGGAAACGTTCGTCACTTTGTTGTGTAAGAGTTTCAGGTATTGCTCTTCTGGGGAGAGGATGGAGACTATATGGGGAGATAGTTCTTTTATCATTGCTGAGGGTGAGAGATCTGGCACTCTGATGAGGATCTTGGCTGGGGAAGCTCCTGTTGAGTAGACTTGTGCTGGGGATGAGGAGGCTTTGGCAACTCCACTGGGGAAAATCAGTTCAGATATTGCTCCGGAGATCCTGCTTGAGGGAAGAGGTACCTTCCGGGAAGTAGCCTGCTGGGGATGTGATGCTTGATATGCCCCATGTCGCGTATTGAATATCTGCAATCTGTTAAGTCAAAAGAAACGCACAAGTATCCCGAGGTATCCTTACCGGATTCTGTCATAGGAGTTAGGTTTTCCTGAAAGTAAATTTGTTTCCCGCAAGCATTTATTAAAAATGGCTCATTTGTTTTATGCAAGTGTTGTATCATGAATATTGGACATTTTGCAAACGAAACAAAAATGTACAAAACGAGGTGCGACTGAAAACTCTGATTTTATTAATCTGGGTGCCCTGAATTGGCAAATACAGTCAAAGAAACAAATCCCCTGGAATGAGGAGATTGTTATAAATTGAGAAAAGTAAAAGTGTTGGCAATGTTGACGACGCTCCAGTGAGTTTCCTTTGCTATGACCTATATGACCTTGACGTTTTTCTCATCTTGCTTTCTGAAGAAGGTTGATTCTGACCGATGCTTTATCCTTTCGAGGCTTACCATGTTGTGAATGATACAGACGAATTCAGAATGCAGTTGTTCACTTATTCCCTGATTTTGCGTGGATCGCCCTTTCGGGTTTTCAATCCACCGGGATACCCATTTTTTCCTGAGCTGTCCAATGTGGCTTTTCAACTCAGCGGGTGTACATTTTTTTTTATTTTCCCCTTATTTTTGCCCGAGTCTTTTATTCTGTTTTTGACTCACCAGGATGCCCTATTTTTGCTTGGACTTACATTCTGTTTTTATGTCCAGCGGGTCATTTTATGCGAAGTATTTTTTAACTGCATCTGAATTCATAGGGGATAATAAATCTTCACCATCCATAGTAGTGAGCATCAGTGCTCCACCAGAGAAGACCTTCTTTACTATGAATGGACCATCATAGTTTGGAGTCCACTTGCCCCTGTGGTCTGTATGAGGAGGAAGAAGTCTTTTCAGCACAAAATCACCCACTTGGTATTCCCGAAGCCTAACTTTCTGATCGAAGGCTTTCTTCATCCTTTTCTGATATAACTGCCTATGACAGATGGCATCTTGTCTCTTCTCTTCGATCAAATTCAGTTGGTTGTACCGAGATCGGACCCATTCTGCTTCATTCATCTTGACATCCATTAGTACTCTTAAGGAGGGGAGCTCAACTTCAACAGGTAGGACTGCCTCCATACCATACACAAGCTGATACGGCGTTGCCCTAGTAGACGTTCTGATTGAGGTTCAATACCCAGGCAAGGCAAATGGTAGCATTTCATGCCAGTCTTTGTAAGTAACTACCATCTTCTGCACAATCTTCTTGATGTTCTTGTTAGCAGCCTCAACCGCGCCATTCATCTTTGGTATGTAAGGAGAAGAGTTGTGATGTTGGATTTTAAAGTCCCGGCACAGTTCTGCCATCATTTTGTTGTTCAAATTGGAACCATTATCAGTAATGATTCACTCGGGTACTCCATATCGACAAATGATGTCCCTTTTCAGAAATCTGGCTACCACTTGTCTGGTGACGTTTGCATACGAAGCTGCTTCAACCCATTTGGTGAAGTAATCAACGGCTACCAGGATGAATCTGTGGCCATTTGAAGCAGTTGGTTCGATCTTTCCAATCATGTCAATGCCCCACATGGCAAAGGGCCAAGGTGAAGACATCACGTTCAAAGGATTTGGAGGCACATGCACCTTGTCTGCATAGATCTGGTATTTATGGCATTTTCTGGCTTAGGCACAACAGTCTGCGTCCATTGTGATCCAGTAGTAACATGAGCGTAATAATTTCTTAACCATTTCATGTCCTCCAACATGGGTACCGAAAGATCCTTCATGCACCTCGTGCATCAGCAAGTCCACTTCTTTCTTATCAACACATCTGAGCAGAACCATGTCAAAGTTTCGCTTGTATAATGAACCATCAACATTAAGGAATAAACTATCGGCCATCCTTCTTAATGTATTTTTATCATTGGATGATGCCCCGGGGGGGTATGTTTGATCCTATAAGAAGCTTTTGATGTCATGGAACCAAGGCTTGTCATCTTTAGCAATGTCCACGGAGAATACGTATGATGGTCGGTCTAGTCTGGATACCGAAATCTGAGGCACATAATTGGCAGTTTGAACCTTGATCATGGAGGAAATGGTAGCTAAAGCATCTGCAAACTGATTCTCATTTCGAGGGATGTACTCAAGTTTAACTGTTGTGAAGAAAGTCAATAGTCTCCTCGTATAATCACGGTATGGAATCAGATGCTCTTGGTGAGTGTACCATTTGTCGTTGGTCTGATTGATTACCAAAGCTGAATCTCTGAATACATTCAAAGTCTTGATCCTGAGGTAAATGGCTTCCTTAAGACCCATGATATAGGCTTCGTATTCAGCTTCGTTGTTAGTGCAGGAAAAGGTGAGTTTTGCCGAGAAAGGCATATGAACTCCTTTAGGTGTAATGAACACTACACCAACTCCACGACCATTCATATTGACAGCCCCATCAAATATCATTGTCCACTCTTCTTCTGGGTCAGACCCTGCAGTGTGAACAGGCTCTTCATGATCTTTTGCTTTTAAGTACATGATGTCTTCATCAGGGATGTCAAATCTTATGGGCTGGTAATCATCAATGGGTTGCTTAGCTAGATAGTCAGACAGTACACTGCCCTTGATGGCCTTTTGAGATGTGTACTGAATGTCATATTCTGTCAGAATCATTTGCCATCTTGCAACCCTTCCGGTAAGTGCTGGCTTCTCAAATATGTACTTGACGGGGTCCATTTTTGAGATCAATAAAGTGGTGTGGGTCAACATATACTGCCTTAGTCGGCGAGCAGCCCACGCTAAATCACAACAAGTTTTCTTGAGTAGTGAATAACGTTGTTCACATTCAATAAACTTTTTGCTTAGGTAGTATATTACATACTCTTTTCGACTAGACTCGTCATGCTGGCCCAACACACACCCTATTGATCCTTCTAATACTGTCAGGTACATTATTAGAGGTCTTCCTTCAACTGGAGGCATAAGAATTGGAGGTTCTTGTAGGTACTCCTTGATCTTGTCAAAAGCCTTCTGACAATCTTCGTTCCACCTGACCGTTTTTCCTTTCTTAACAATTTGAACATAGGTTCACAGGTTGCAGTGAAGTGAGATATGAACCTTGATATGTAGTACAATCTACCTAAGAACCCCCGAACTTCTTTTTCAGTCCTCGGTGCAGGCATCTCCTGAATGGCTTTGACTTTGTCAGGATCAACTTCAATTCCCTTTTCACTTACGATAAATCCCAGCATCTTACCGGACCGCACCCTGAATGTGCATTTGTTGGACTTTAACTTCAGCTGATACTTTCTCAAACGCTTGACCAACTTCAGCAGGTTCACCAGATGGTCTTCTTCAGTAAGGGACTTGGAAATCATGTCATCCACATAACATTCAATTTCTTTGTGGATCATATCGTGGAATAATGTTACCATAGCCCGTTGATACGTCGCACCAGCATTCTTTAGTCCAAATGGCATTACCTTGTAACAAAATGTTCTCCAAGGTGTGATGAAGGTTGTTTTTTCCATGTCTTCAGGTGACATCTTGATCTGATTATACCCAGAAAAACCATCCATGAAAGAAAACACCGAAAACTGAGTTGTGTTGTCCACCAATACATCAATGTGAGGTAAAGGGAAATCATCCTTCGGGCTAGCTCTGTTCAGATCCCGGTAATCCACACACATGCGTAATTTTCCATCCTTCTTAGGCACTGGTACAATGTTAGCAACCCACGGCGGGTAACTAGTTACAGCAAGGAAACCAACGTCCCCCTATTTTTGTACTTCTTCCTTAATCTTCATTGCCATATCCGGGAAGGTACGACGTAGCTTTTGCTTCACTGGAGGGAAATCTTTTTTCAAGGGAAGCTTGTGCATAACAATGTCCGTATCTAGACCTGGCATATCTTGATAGGACTAAGCAAAGATGTCGACGTATTCTCGAAGCATATCAATAAGCTGTTCTTTTACTGAAGCCTGCAGACTGGCCCCAATCTTCACTTCTTTCAAATCCTCCTCGGTACCAAGATTCACTGTTTCAACTTCCTCCTGATGAGGAGTAATCATTTTCTCTTCTTGTCTCAACAACCTGGCTAACTCTTCAAGTAACTCATAGTCTTCTTCAACCCCTTTATCAACTTGATTAATTGGATTATCGAAGTCATACAAGGTCATAGCGGTGCTGTTGTCGGTGCAATCTAAAGGATAATCTCTGCAAGGGTTGAGATTTGTTCGTTTTAGTGATCAATTTTAATCTTGTTTATAAAAAGTGTAAAATGAAGTTATTTTATTTTGAAAACATTGCCATTTTATTGTTTTGTACAAAAGTGAAAAACGAAAAGACAGTGAGCAAAAAAGAGACTTGTTTGCAAAAGATGTCTGGTATTCATTGATAATCCATTTGCACAAAATTACAATATGGCTCTATTACAAAACGAGTCCTGACACCTTGGGCAAGATGCAGGACTTGATGCATGCTAAAAAAGGCAGGAAATAATAATTACTCTGCAGGAGTAACCCTTATAATTTCCTGGGAAGACCAGTTAAGGACTTGGTGACCCGGGATCCTTGGACGTATCCAGCTCTCCAGGTTGAGGTCGCTTTCCGCCTCATCTTCCATGTTATTGACAACATCTGGGGTGAGCATCCCCCCACTGATGAACTTGGGCTCCTTAGCAACCTCTGCTTGATCTTGTCGGAATGGTTTGTAACCCAAACCAAATTTGTCCTCCTTCTTCTCCATCGGTAGCAGCTTGCCCCAACCTTGGGCATTACCATCTTCAACAACCTTCCGGGCTTGCTGATAGGAGACAATTGAAGTACCCATCCTATCCTCCTGGGATGCAGCAAATACTTCAGTCGTCGCCTCATTGATGTTCAAGGCCTCGAACCCCTGGCTCATGGTTTCATGGATTTCACCATCCATCTCGATGTATTTGTACGTAGCCAGATGGCTAACAAAGATGTCTTCTTCACCACAGATGGTGATAATCTATCCTTCCCACTCATATTTCAATTTCTGGTGAAAGGTCGATGTAACTGCGCTGGCGGCGTGAATCCATGGTCGACCCAACAAACAGTTGTAAGCCGACTGAATGTCCATCACATAGAAAGTATTCTGAAAGACCCGCAGACCGATTATCACAGGCAGCTCCACCTCTCCAAGAACAGACCTCTTGGAGCTATCAAAAGCCCTGACCACCTGATTGCTTGGTCGGAGAGCCATTCCATCATATTCGAGCTTGACAAGGGCCTTCTTTGGCAAGACATTGTGTGAGGACCCAGTGTCAACAAGAACATGAGAGAGCACAACCCCTTTGCACTCCAGGGTGATGTGAAAAGCTTTATTGTGGTGATGTCCTTTCGTTATTAAGTCAGCATTGGTGAAACCTAGCCCATGGCTAGTAGGCAGCGTGCAAGACTTTGAGTAGTGCATCCCGATGAGCTTCGGAACACAACAACAGGGATAAAATGGAGATCTTAGAAGGAGTCTGGTGGAGCTGATCCACAACTTTGTAGTCACTTCTTTTAATTATCCTCATAAATTCATCCACATCCTGATCAAAAGATGATTTATGAGTCTCTTTTGTTGCAGGTTCTTCAGGTGCCACACTTTTCCCTTTGGCTTTGGCAACAACCTCTGCCTCAGTATTAGTTCTTGGAGCTTGTGACGCGAAGAGGCGTCCGCTTCAGGTGAAGCCTTCGCCTCCCCCGACATTATCCACTTGTGAGGTAGGAACTGAAGAATCAAGAAGGACTTTTTCTCTGTTGCAGTAAAGGTTTGCACCATAATGCCATGGTACAACATTATATTTAACATATGGGATGGGCCCTGGCACCGTGATGGTGACTGGGCTAACTGCAGTAGAGGTTGGAACCATTATTGTCTATGGATCGTAGAAAATGGTGCCAGGACTTCTGGTGGATGTTGGTGGTGATGAATTGAAGCTTGATTGTTGCTGAAACTGCTGCTGAGATGGTTGTTGAAAGTTGTTGGAATTTGGGACAGTTGTAGGGTCATAATAAATAATAACTGTGGAGACGTCGTTGTTGGTGGTTTCTGTAGTTGTAGAAGTAGATGAAATAGAATTGTTGTTTGTTGAAGTGATGGAAGAAGTGGTTGCTGATTTTTTAGACGAATCAGTGGGAACAATTGTTGTTGCAGTTGTAGAAGAATCATTTGTTGTTGTAAAAAGAGTTATTGGTGTTGTAGATGTTGTTGTGGTTATTTGCAGAATTCCTTCTTTAATCAAGCCATTGACGCCATTCCTCAAGCTTGCACACCCGTTCTTGGAAACCTTGCAAGATTCACAACAGGCCTCACAACCTAGAAACACTTGGCATTTCAAAAGCTGAGCTTTAATCTCTGCCGAGGTGTCTGAATACTTGCAATATCTTCAATCAAACTCATGGGTGAGCCTTCCTCTATAGCATTAATCCTTGGCCCACTGTGGCTTGGCATAGGATTTTTCATGACATTGGGAGGTGGTGCAAAGTTCAGGGCCTTTGAATCTACCAGATCCTGGACCTTCATATGCAGAGCCCTGCATTTTTCCGTGGAGTGACCAGGTGCATTAGAATGAAAAGCACACCTAGCGTTGACGTCGTAATTTCTCATAAGGTTCTGAGGATCAGGTGTAGCCAATGTCCTCAACTCAACAAGATTGAGTTTTAGGAGTTGTGGCAGCAATGTGGCATTGGAATAGGGTCAATCACCCTGTTGATCTGAGATGGCCGTTGTTGAAAAGGGCGTTGTTGTTGATTGTTGTTATTGTTGTTGTAAGATCTTTGTTGAGGAAACTGTGGTTGTTGAGGAAAGTGTTGTGGTTGTTGAGTATACTGAGGAGGTGGAGTAGGGATAGTGATGGCAGCAACTGATCTGGGAAGAAATTGGGGTCTCCCTCTTCCCATGTGTACAAAATTTATTTCACCAGATCTACGGGGCCCAGAAAATGGCTTCCTTGCACTGCTTGAACTGGCACCATTGTCGGAAATCTCTCCCATCTTTAGTAAGCTCTCAATTCTTTCCCCAGCTATCACTACGTCTGCAAAGCTGGTGGAAAAAAATGCAGCCAATCTGTCAATATAAGTACCCTGGAGAGTATTCATGAACATGTCTGCCATCTCTCTTTCAGACATCGGGGATTGAACAACAGCACCTAGTTGCCTCCAACTTTGGGCGTACTCTCTAAATCTTTCTCGGGAAGACTGTGACATTCCCATTAGGAGGGTTCTGTTTGGAGCCATGTCCACATTATACTGATATTGACGAATGAAGGCTTCGGCCAATTCTTTCCAATTTCTAACTATGGCCCTGGTCAAGTGAGAGTACCAATCCCGGGATGCCCCTGTCAAGCTATCCTCAAAGTAAAACATCCATAGTCTCTCATCCATGGTGTAGGCTTTCAATCTCCCCAGGAAAGATTAGAGATGGGTACCTGGGCAGGATGTGCCATTGTATCTTTCAAAACAGGGAGGTTTGAACTTATGAGGAATTCTAACCCCCTCCACCAATCCCATGTCCATGACATCAAAACCCAGAGAGTTTTGGGATTCAAGAGACCTTAGCCTTTCTGCAATTTCATCCAATCGACGATCGTAAACTTCGTCTCCAGCCTCAACCACAGTAAACTACTCTTCCTGAGGGTCCTCCTGCAAGGACCTCCCTCTAGTGTTGCCTTGGGTATTTCTTATAGCATTGATGTCTGGGTTCAGATGAGGTCCAAACTCTGGGGGATCAATACGAGGTTGTACATGATCGTTGTTACTGGTACCCCCTGTACCTGGGTGGTTTTCCTCGGGAGTTTTCCGCTCGACTAACTCTCTCAGTCTTTCCTGGCTCTGAGCCAAACCAGTCATCACTGCCATAAATTGATTCATTTGGGCCCTCATCTCTGTCCTTTCATTGGCTATTTCGGTCCTCACATTAGTCAAATCCTGTTGAACTTGATCCATTTGTAATCCCGGAAGGTTGTTTCTTGTCGGATACCGGTGCACTCTATTGACGGGGAACACTCTTCTACGAGCAATGTTTCCTGAAACCACAACAAAGCGAGAAACAACAACAAAACAAAAACCTACAAAACAAAGAGAAAATGTTAGTATGCAATGCAAGATGCCTATTTGTCTTCCAAGGGTATCCGGTTTGGTTCTTTGGTTTTGACCTTTCCAGACCTTGAGGAAATGATAATGTTGCAGAGAGATAAAGCTCATTAAGTAAAACAAACCATGTATTACAAATAGTGAAGATACATAGTTTGATTACAACAAATTTCCCATGGTGGGTTAAAATACAACAACAAAATCAAAAGTACAAACAAAAGGAAATACAAGTACAAGGAAATCAAACATCCAGTCTAAAGTCATCTTCTTTGACTTCCTTCAGGAGAGCCTTAGTCACTGGACCAACTGGGTGCTCTGTGATGGTCCTAATGAGACGATTTCTGGTGGCAATGGCACTGGTAAACTTCTTATGCTTATCCTGATCCTTTGACCTCTTCAACCCTGCCCGGAGTTTCAACTCAGAGATCTCCTTCTGTGCTGCTAACAAAGCTGCCTGATTCTTCTTCTCACTAGCCTCCAGCTGCTCTACCCTAGCTTGGGTTCTCTGATCCTCCTGTGCACGAGCCTCAGTGATCCTGATCCACCTAGCCTGACTTTCCTCTAAGTAATGTTCAGCTCTGGCCTTCTGAGTCTTAGCTTCCTTGCAAGCATTCTTCAGCACTAACTCTCCCGCTCTAGCCTTTCTGATGTAGTCATCCGTTCTTTCAATCTTGGTCAAGTGCTCAATCCGGAGCTTCTCTAACCTTTCATTATCCAGACGGCTGTCATTCCTCTCCCAGAGGGTCTTCTTCAAAGCTTCAGATAGTTGAGCATTCCTTTCCTTCAATTTCTCAAACTCCTCTAAGCTGACAGTAGCTGCAGGCTCCACTGCCGATGGTCCAAGTATATCCTCTAAGGTGAATGGCATCCGGGTGATCTATCCTCTGACACAGGACCAGTCAAGGTACTGAGCTGAGGCTATGTTGTTGCACTTGCCAATAATAGTTGTCCCCTTAGTCTGAATATTTTCCCAAGCCCAGGAAGCTTGTCTGACAATGGCAAGATTGTGCTGGATGTCACAATAGAGGGTTTCTGTCAAATCTTTCCCTCTTGGGGGATGTACCAAAGCATACCCTAATTGCCTTTTGAAAAGCAAAGGGTTGTAGTTGATGCAACCTTTTACCCCAATCAAAGGTACATTGGGATACTGCCCACAGCTAGTAATGATATGTTTGCCCTTGGTGCTCTGAGTGCACCATCTGATGTCTTCTGATGTAAGGGAAATCATCCTTTTAGCCCAGTTCCTTGGCTGATGAGGGTTCAAGAAAGTATATGACTTCAGGAAGTGCCTTAACAACCAACAGTAGAAGAGGGGTGCACATCGTCTGACCAATCTTCCCCTTTGTTTCTCATTCCTTTGATGCACTGAGTAGTAAAAGTCTCCAAGCAAGGTAGGGACTGGATTCCTCAACAGGAAGATGGGAATAGCACTCTTGCTTACAAAATTTAGCTCGTCTGCAAACATGATAACTCCATATATGCTGAGGGCTAGAAGAGCACAAACAGTTTCCCATTTCCCTGTTGCAGCATGCAGGGTGGCCTGGGAGATCAAGAAGTCCAAGTGAAGGCCTGGGATTCCAGCCTTAGTGGTCATACTCTGGTCAATGAGGGTGGACTCCAAGTGAAAATCCTTAGCTATATCTTCATTCTTGGGAGCAACCATCTCAGGGTTGAAAGGAATTCCCTTCCTGATAGGGACACTTAACAACATGGAGAACTCTTCCATCAATGGTCCCAACTGAAAATGTGGGAAAGTGAAACATCTGAGAGGAGTGTCATAAAACTGGAGACAGGTGTGGATCATGCTCCTCTGGGATGCATCCAAATCCATGATCATGTCCATAATGCCACCATAATGTTCCCTAGATAAAGGGACATGATCAGGAGTGATGAGAGACTGGATCTGTCTGATGCCTGTCAGAGTGGGCTCAAAGAAATGATAGGTGATGTTACTCTTCCTGGATGTGTCCATGCTGACAATGGATGATGATGAAGAAGACAGAGGAGAAGCACTGATGAAAGCAACTGCTGAAGACTGATGGAGATAACTGGAGAAAGTACTGAAGAAGAACCCCTGATGAAGATAACTAATGAAGAGTCTGGTGCAGATAGATGAAGGAATCTGAGCAGTAGAACAGGTCAAAACCAAACCAAGATAAGATGTGGATACCCTGTAAAACAAATAGGCAAATGTCAAATGATGTAAAATGATGTATGCAGAATGATATGCAAAGGGTTTGTGATCAAGTGCTGGATCTGTTATCTGCCTTGATAAAGTCCATGTGTGTTCATAAGTCCGGATGGAGGCTTAGAAAACTAGTAACCAGGTGGGGGACTCAAATAAAGAGTCACAAATCCAGGGTTTCACAAGAACTGTCCAAAATGATACAACCTTAACAAATCTAGTAACAAGGTATGATGAGGCCAAGGGTTCCTGCAAACCTGTAAACATCCCAACCCCCTCACATATATTGTTCTAGAACAAGGATCCTCATACTTGGATCAGTTATGAGAAGTGTAAACACTTCTAACCCGAAGGTACATTGTTTACAATAACCATAAAGGATCCTCCTCTAATTCACCTCAGATGCTGAAGGTCATAAAAGGTCATCCAGACTTAGCAGGCTTCCCAGATAGCCATAGTACTACAGGGAATCTGTAGCACAGAGTTCTCAAGAAGAAACCCATGTCTGAACCGTGTTTCATATTCCCGCACCAGACCGAAATGGAATGGGAAAGAATATGAAGCCACTCTATCCTATGTGTCACTCAGGTCCCCGGTATGGAACCTTAATCACTCAACAATCCCACCCACCAAAGCAGACAGGAGATCCAGCACCAATGGTATGATAATAATAGTATGAAATGCATAAAACTGTAAATGAAAGAAATAAATAAAGCTGTACAAAAAGAAATAAATAAAGCAATAAACAAAGCACAAGTAGCACATAACACCCCCATAAACACAAGTCAAACAAGCGCTAGGATAAACCCACAAAAAGAACCAGAAACCCTGGTTGCAAGATAAGATTCCCCAGCAGAGTCGCCAAGCTGTCGCTCCAAAATATTTGCATCCCGGTACAAGCGCGAACGGTCGGTGAAAGGAGAAATTGAAGATGAACTGAATAGAGTCGCCAATTAGGCATTTTTATCCCGAAGGAAAGGTAATGCTGCATAAACCTAGAAAAAGATGGATAAGACGGTTGCGAACCAGAGAAACTGAGAAAGGGGGTTGGTTACAACCTAGGAAGGTATTAGCACTCAGATTGTCCGTCCTACTCGATGTGATCCACGCTTAAAAGATTGTGTTTAAAAGGGGTAGTGTATGTGCTATCTGTGTGCAAAAGCTGGAAGAGAATATACAAGTGTCAGTGCAAAAAGGGAATGCTCAGGACTGAGGCTTAGAAAAGAATGCTGAAAGAGGGGGATGACAAAGAGACTTTTATTCGATAACAGTTAAGTTATGCCTACGTATCCTCTTGTGCAATGAGGAAGTCAGAACACCGTAGTTCGACTCAAAGAGATTGGAAAATAAATTGATTGTGAATTGCTTACTTGCCTATGCTCAAGTGTATGACTCGTCTGGCTCGAGTGCTAATTGTCTTGCATTAGACGGAAGAAGCAAGTTCTTGTTTGTGAATGAGTGTGATGAGAAAAGAATCCCGAAGGAGCGATTATTGTTTGTTTTTGTGTTTTCAGTTTTGTTATTGTTTTTGCTGTTTTGCATAAGTTAATGAGCTTAAGCCTAAATCAAAGACTTGTAAACTCATTATATCCTCCCTGATTAGGGATAATGAGCCTACTTAAGTATGAGATAAGCATATTGACTTAATTACCATGATGATGTAGGATTAAGATCATTAACCTACTTGTGATTATTTAGATGTTTTTTGGGTTTTTGTTTAGTGTTAGTAATGAGTTTAATCTCTAATCACAGATTAGTGGGCTCATTACACCATCCTAATAGAAGGATAATAGATGAGAACACTTAAGCTGAGGAAGATACCTCAACTTAATCCATGGTTAGGGATTAAATTCATTATATACCAAAGCCTTTATTAATTGGATTTTAATTAGAGGATGAGATTAAGAAGTGAATTTTATGGTTTGTAAGACAACTTGAGGGGGACTTGTCCATTAAACACTAGGGTTAGTCCTTCATAACCATAAAGGAAGAATTAGAACCCTAATGTAAGGCCCAAGTTACAAGATAAAGTCTTGATGATTATTAAGTGATTTGATTAAGAGGTTTAAACAAATTAAATGTTTAACACTTAGGTTTAAAGTTATACACTCCATCCTAAGAGAAGGATGCATGCATAAATCTAATTCCAATGTCCTAAAACTTTAAGAGTTTAGTCTCTGATTATGAAGATGAGAAGAGAGACTCAAGGAGACTCAAAGGTAAAATCAAAGGGGGGACTAATCAAAACCCTAATTATTATCATGCTTGGATGTTCCTATGGTTTGTGAGGCTTAAGAAAGATCTTCAAGGAATCCACCAAAGGGAAGAAGTAGATGAAAGGAAGAAGAAGCAGAAGAATAAGTTACTTACTTCAATGAAGAAGATAAGTAACTTAAAGAAATAAAGTGAGAGAGATTGAACACAAGTGAATCAAATTCATTTAAAAGACAAGTAAGGATGCAAATGAAAGAGATAAGATAAATTAGAAGTGAACGCAAATCCACTTCTTAAAGTAACTTACCACCTGAAAATGTTAGCATGAATGCATAAGGTACTAAACATAAAGAAATGAAATGAAATGAGATGCAATGAGATGAAATGACCAAATTCAGAAGTGTTTATGCAATGTTAATGTCATGTGAAATGATGCAAAGGCATACAAAGTGCATATGTGTGATCATACAAGAATGAGATGTCATGTAAGCATGCTTTGAGGTTTGAAAACACATGAAAGTTAATGAAATAAAATGAATGAAAATCATGGCAAATGAATGATGAAATGATCAATCATGATTCTAACATGTCCTAAGATGTCTAAAATGACATATGAGTGCAAGAAATGTCATGGCAAGTTCATGTATGGATGCATATGCAAGATGAATGAAAATGAACATGTAAAATTAGGGTTTTATGGACAAGCAGGATGCAAATGAACAAAACAGAAGCATATGACATGATAAAAATTGGGAATCATGCTCAAACAAACCCTGATCCCATATTAAGTCACACCCCAAAGGAGGAGGTCAGAAGCCTTACCACTCAAAAGTTATGAATTTCCTAAGTTTCTAGGGTTTTTGGATGGTTCAAAAGGGAAAAATACAAATCAATTTGAAAATGCAAGATAAATTCATGAGATAAATGCCCTATAAACTACATGTTATGCACAAAACAATGCAAAAAGGATCGTCTTCAAACTCTTTTTGGTTAGGCAGAAAAGATTTTTTTAAGTTAGGGTTCAAAAATATGATTTAAATGACCCTTAATTCAAAGAAAATTCTCAAGTTATGATCAAACCTAAAAATATATTTGTGGGAAGAGTTTGAAAATATTTCTAAATGCAATGGGATGATTCATGATTTTTTTGGTGATTTTTAGAAACCTAAATGTATTTTTAATTAATTAAAATACTTTAATTAATTAAAAATAACATTTAAATATTCTAAAAATAGTTTTTTAATGCAAAAAATAAAATAAAAATCATTTTCAGGTTAAGAAAAATATTTAATAGCAAAATGCAAAAGGAAATATGTTTTGGATGATTTTTGCTATTTTTAATAAATTGTACAAAAGAAATGAATAAAAATGAAATAAACTGAATAAAAATGCAAAGTCTGCTGATCCTAAGGCCAGGATTTAAACTGGGGAGGACTGCGCGCGTGAATCGGAGGCCTGGATTGAATCTGGCTAATTATTCTGATTAACCTAATTAATTAATAATTAACCTTAAGTGAAATGATCTGAGCCGTATACACGCGCGTGAAATCAAATCTAAGGGCTGACATTCAAACTGAGCCACTAAACCCTAATTAAGGTTCTAAACATTTTCAGGTGACCGGAGCTAGCTCCGGTCATCTTCTCCGGCAGTCCAAAACAACTAACTCTTTCCCTAGGCTAAATCAAAGGCTCTAAAGCTCCAGAATCACTCTCCTAACATCCCTAAGCAAGAATCCATCATCAAAACACATTTATCATACATCAAAAACAAGATTCGAAGAAAATCGTAAAACTAAACAAAACTTTAAGAAATTCAATACATGCTTAATACTCAGCCATTTTCAAAACAAATTACATCAGGGTGATCAGTGAAACATGAAGATTCATCTAGAAACTTAAAACACAAGTTCTGGAAAAAATGTTCTTGAGATTACCTGAGGTTGAGCTTTCAGTTCTTGAGCTTTTTGGACCTTTCTTTGGTGCAAATCAACTCCAATGAGCTTCCTGAGAATGCTTTGATGATTGAAGTGAGTTTATTTGGCCTCTTTCTGAAGTTTAGTTTTGAGAGGTGAAAAATCGTATTTTGATTTGGGTGGGTGTTTGGCTGAAATGAAGGGTGGGGAATGATCCTTAGGTGGTGGTGAGGTGAATGGTGGAAATATATTTGAGTTTGAGTGACTGGTTTTGCAGATTCAAAGAGAGGAAAGTTTTTGATGATTTTGTCAATCCTGGCTTGAGGGAGGTTCTGAGCTTGTGTGTGGCGTGTTATGGATTGCTTTAGGTTAGTATAAACAATTGCAATTGGTTCAGAGAGTTGTTGAGGCTCAACTTGATTGGTATGGTTGTTTTTGCAAAAATTCAACATTGGTTGTACTATGAGCATGGGTCATGGCAGGAATGGTTCTATGGCATGTCTGGCCTCAGCTGACTTTGTGGATGGCCCTTAGATCATTAGAAAGCAGCTGTAATGCCTTGATCATGAGTTTACAATGTTTATGCATAAATGCCATTTTGTGAACTTTGTAACATTTGGTCATGGAAGTGTCTTGTTCAATGCTGAATTTTGGTCATGGCATGTTACATAATGTTGACTTAACTTGCTCAAGAAGTTACCCAGTGAACAGATGACTTCCACAATGAATTTCTTCATCAAGCTTGGTAAACATGATCCTTATAAAATCTTAAGAACAATAGAAACAAGAATGGCCCAAAAATTTGGAGTTAAGGCCTCTGAAACCAAAACCCTAATTTTGGTCATCTGTGTAGTGAAAACCCTAGCTCTGCTTCCATGCCTTGCCAGTTCTTGTGATCTCTTGACTTCCATGAACTTTGAGGGACATAATATGATGATAGAACACACATGGATCCTCTTGGAAAGCTTTGAGGCTTTTGGGATGGCTCAGATGAATTCTTGGATTGCTCAGATCACAAACCCTAGATGCAGATGAACTTGAACTTATGTAGTGAAACAAATATGCAATATGAGATGATATGCTTATGTTAATGCAAACATGAAAGATCACAAGCCATGGTGTGATAAAGAGTGAGGGAAAATTTGGGGTGTTTACATATATGATCATTATGAAATCGACCGATGATAGTCGAGGAAGACGAAATGGCAGTAGCACCGCTGCCCAATCCAATTCTGGCAACAACAGTAGCTTCGGCTGCTACCTGTTCCAAAGTCGCGGGGTTGCCATCCGTAATCAACCCGAGAGGGATACCTAAATCACCCCATTCCCATTCGCCATTATTCCAACCTCTTATACAAGCTATATAAACATCTTTAAGACACGATACCTCAAATAAATCCAGAAAAATCTCCCTCAAACAACTCGAGCCGGTCCAATCCACATTCCAAAAAGAAGTGTCAAAACCATTACCAATATGAAAAAAGCAATTGTTGATAAAAATGCCTTTTTTATAGGAATAAATAATAGAAATCAAATCACCCCACCATGCCGATTTAGAACTCCATTTAAGAAGATAAGCACCACAATACGACATATGTAATTTAATATCCTCGTGCCTAGCTTTCAAAATACGGAACCATAATTCCTCCGATCCCTCCAAAATTCTCCACCCCATTTATGGAGAAAAGCTAATTTGAAATATTTAATTCTTCTAAAATTTAACCCACCTCTTTCATATGGAAGACACAAAAAATCCCACCTAAGCCAATGAATTTTCCTAGTAGTTTCCTAATCACCCCAAAGAAAACCACTTTTAATTCTAACAATATCTTTCCTAATTTTAATCAGAGCTTTAAAGAAGAATAGATGAAAAATAGAAAGACTATTGAGCACCGACTTTAACAAAGTGATTTTACCTCCGAGACTCAAAAAGCGATTCTTCCAACTTGAAAGTCTTTTTTCCAATTTATAGACCAAAGGAGACCAAGTAGAGATTCTACGAGGATCGGAACAAACCGGAATGCCAAGAAATAAAAACTCTTTCTTTTCCATAGAGCAAGAAAGGAAAACCACTGCCGCTTCAAGAAAATAAAGAGAAACATTAATACCAGTAAGCTTACTTTTGTGAAAATTGATTCAAAGACCCGAAACCAACTCAAAATCCCTAAGAACCGATTTGATAGCCAACATATGGCGCCAACTACCATTTCCTATCAAAAGAGTATCGTCTGCGAATTGAAGCACATCAATAAAACAACTCCCTTTGATATTCAAACCAGAAAACGCACCCATTGCAACGGATTTCCTAACCAATCCTAACAAATTCCGAAGACAAAAGGAAAGTTGTTGCAACGTCTCCATCTGAAACTCTTGCGCCAAGCTCTGAGAATTTGGTTAATTATGTTGAAGAAACCTCTTCATCCTCTTTTGTGCTAAAAACTCTGGAAGAGTTAAAGAAAGAGAATGAAGCGGTCAAGATCAGACTGGACAAATAAGATGAAATAAATACAGAACTCAAGGATATGATTGGTCAGCAAGTAGAGTCTACTTCTCAGATCAAAAGTATTCTAGATGCATTGTTCACAAGACTTCCTCTTCCTCCACAACCTTAGTTTTTGTTTATTTGTTTGTCTCAATGCTTTGTTCTTTGTTTTTCTGCTTATGTGCTATCCTGATTATTATTAATGAAAGCTTCCATGTTCTGCTTATATATGTTTTGATTTCATACTTTTTTACTCCGATTACATTTCTTTTTGAATTATGACAAAAAGGGGGGAGAACATAAAATATTTTGATTAATAACAGCTCACCAAGACTAAGCCTCAAACATCCTAAGACTCTGATAATTTTAATCTGATGTTAAGTAAACAGGAAAAGGCTTCAACTCAGGGGGAGCTTCTCTCATAAGAACTTCTAATAAAAAACTATGAAGGAAAATTTTCAAAGGACTTCATAACTCAAGGGGAATCTCACTATCATCTTTTGTTCTTAATTAAATATCTCAAAATATAAGTTTTGTCATTATCAAAAAGGGGGAGATTGTTAGAACAAGAATTTTGATTCTACTCTCTTTAATTAAGTTTTGATGATAACAAATATTTATATGTTATAAAGAACAAACTATGCTTATTAAAATTATTGATTTTTGTGAAGAATCTCTGATGAAAAACAAGAAGTTTTTAAGATGATAGAAGTTCTGACGCACCAATAAGAAGGTTCTCATAACAGAAGTTCTACACAAGAAAATATTCTGAAAGTCCTTATGGAAAATCTCAATACGCAATGCACGCTCATCCCAAGCTTCTAAGTTAAGCAAACTCTGATACTCTAATATACGCAAACTCTAATTTTCAGAATCAGCTTCATTAATTGAAGATCAAAGAATTAACGGCTCCAGACACAAATCTTTATTTTTGGAAACTCTTCAATGAATTTTATCTCCATCCAAAAATATGTTAAGACGTCTCCAACGGTACAAATATCCACATATATATAAAGGAGTCAACTGAAGAAATTTACAACAACTCTCTCGCGCGTATACTCATTATTCAAATTTCTCTTTTCCATCAATCTTGAAATAATATTGTGTAATAATTTCACAGTTGTGATAATAGCTTTTTAGAAGCATTTTTCTTTACAACTTGTAATCAAATTTTGATAAACCTTGAGTGACTAAGTGTTAGTTAGTAGACTCAAGAAGACTTTGACAGTAGGTCATTGTGATTTTGTAATCTTGATTTATTAGTGGATTAAGACCTCATTGAGAGAGGCGAAATCTCTTTGGCGGGTGGACTGGATGTAGTTTGAGTTCAAACGAACAAGGGTAAGTTAATCGTGTTCATTACCTTAATTTTTTGAAAACCTCAATTCAAACCCCCATTTCATGTGTTTTTCGTCCTTTCACTTCTATCATCTATCTCAACCTCCATAGTTTCGTTCAATGCAAATCCTACAGAAACCCTCACCAGAACCCTGGCTACTTCCATACTAAGCCATTCAATGGTATTTTCATCAACACAAATAAAGTTTCTGATACTATTAGCATCTAAAATAAAGAAACTCATATTCCAAGCATGAAAAAGAATCCCGAAAAATCCTTACCCATATCACCCTGCCCTTTTCTACATCCTCCTCCCTCCATCTATGGATATCAAGCAACCAAACCTTCCACCAAGAAAGATCTTCTGCAATCAGATCATCCAAAACACCATATTCTAATTCTTCCAATAAATATTTCTTTGCGCCGAGTGGGATAACTTTGACAGAGAAAATTCCCTTCGTAGCTAACTTCCTTTGAAGATTGTATGTCATATTTGCCTCCACGGTAGTGCTAACATAAGCATTCCCCATCCTATTTCTATCTTCTACCGCCAACACATATTTTACATCAGGTTCCAACATTCCATTGCTCACGATCTTCGCGGATGATGTAGTTCCAACAAACCCTCTTGGCAACGGCCTACCCTGTGCAAACTTTGAATGATTTGCTTGAATCGACCCACCATTACCAATTTCTTTCGGAAACCGCAAAACACCATAAGAAGATTTTGTTGAGCCCCTCTCGAACTTAGGGGGATTAGCATGGATTTTTCTTCCATCAATAAGCACATTATCCAACTTAATTCCCAGCAGTCTAACATCTTCCTTTTCTCTAAATCTTACGACACCGAAACATTTACCATGTTTGTTACGCCTCGGGGAAATGACTACCTCTACCACATTTCATATACAACCTAAGAAAACATGGATGTCTCTAGCTCTGATCCTATTCGAAAAATCAGAAAAGAAATATGAGCAGAGAGAAACCTTCTCTTCCTCATTCACACCTCCTCCTCTGTAAGGAAAAAACATCCCATTTTAAAATCGGTTTCCTACGATTGACCACCATCCATCCATTCAAGTTCTTCAAAGTACTCATGGAGAAAACAACTCAAAACTATCAACCACTATTAAGGCCCCTAGCCCTAAGGATATGAGTTTAAGCAAAAAACAAGGATGACAATTCTAAACTTACTCCAAGAGCCTGAGCAGGAATTGAGCCTTACAAATCCATATTTAGCAATTCACGAAGAATGGGATGTTACTAGCTGGGACGTCGGAGAATGGCGCCTTACAAAATCATCAAACATACAAACAATGATAACTTTATCATATTGAAAAAACAAAAAATGGATTTTCTGAAATCTTTTTTCAAGATATTACTTTATATTCGTTTTTTAAAAATTATAAGAATAATTTTGACATCCTACAACATAAACATACATTATTGAAGATCAAAATATAATCAAAATCACAATTTTCGGAAGAACAAAAAACTTGTATCTCAAAAATGAATTTTATGATAATCTATTTGAAATAGCTTCAAAATTAAGTGATTTTATGAAATTTTGATATCCAATTTTTTCCCGATAAAATGATGAAATATTTAGAATAGCATTTTAAGCATAACTATTCAAACCAAATTCTTATTTGAAGTTTTTATGAAAATTTTCTTTGTAAAATTTTTTTCACAAAATTTTTCTACACTATAAAAATCTTTTTAAAAAAAAATGCCAAAACAAACGAATCATTAATTTGAATTACAATTCAACTTAACTAATATTTCCCACCTAACATTCTCTTAACATCCAAAATAGTTGAAAATTGAATTTTTGGCATTTCAGCTGTGGTAACTGATTATAGGTTTTGGCGTAATCGATTACCACATTGGATTTTGACCAGGATTTACAAACACTGACTCGTAATCGGTTATAGGATTGGCGTAACCGGCTACGAAGGGAAATTTCATTTTTTTTTGTTTTTCAGTTTTGTTTTGTTTCAGCTTATTTAGATAAGTTGTTTCCCCAATCACTTTGTAATTGTTGTATATAAGCATTGTAATAGCTCTCGTTTGTGGTTAATGCCATTTTCACTCACCCTCAATCACTCTCTCTCTCTCTCTCTCTCTCTCTCTCTCTCTCTCTTTCTCTCTCTCTCTCTCTCACTCTCTCTCTCTCTCTCTCTCTTTCTCTCTCCCTCTCTGTCTCTCAATTCTTAACTTCATCTTCCCCAAATTAAATCAATTTTCCATTGATTCACCTTAATTGATTTTCTCTGTTCTAACATTTGGCATCAAGAGCAATGGTTATGATCCAATTTCGCTGCAATAATGAGTACTTTTTCCAACAATATAATCCCCACAAACCTACCAATTCTTGATTCAAAGAATTATGACAAGTGGTCCAAACAAATGAAGGATTTGTTTGGGTATCAAGAAGTTCTTGAAGTGATAAACAATAGTGTCACACCACTTGGGACAAAAGCTATGTAACACCCTGTATATTAATTAATTATTTAATTAATTATATTCGCGTTATTGGTGTTGATTTATGTTGAATTGTCGAAGTTGTTTGTGATAAGTTGCTAAGTTGGTTTGAATTAAGTTGAATGAGTCGATTTAAGTTGCATTGTCGTTCATTGGATAAAGTTGAATTTGTTAAGTTGTGTCTTGATAAGTTGGATTAAGACTTTAGTTAATTAAGTTGTGGGAATCGATATTGAGTATTCTCCCGTTTATGGTTGGATAAGTTGTTTAGGTGCTTGGACCATTTGGTTAAATATTGGAAGATAATCTAATTAAGTCGGGAGGAAATAACTAGTCATGAATTATTAATTAATTTTTAGCATTGTGATAAATTAAGTTGTTAAGTCGGAAAGTCGACGAAATAATATTATCAGTGATATTATTGATTATTGAAGCATGTTGGTTATTGGGCTTGGATTTCATCAGAATTAGCAATTAAAGGGGTGCAGTGTTTAGGCCCATTAGTTATTTTATTGGATTATTATTTATTTAATAAAAAGGAATAAAAGAATGAGTAAAAAGGGAAAAAAAGTATCATTAAGTAGAAGGAATCGTGAAAATTGGGGGAAAGGAGGAAAAAGTATTAGAGAAGAATAAGGGTTTTAGAGGAGAGAAAATAGCATGGGAGAAAAAAAGGATTCATGATCATATCTCCATTTTCGCACTTACAGTACAACCTCTACTAAATAGGTGATAACTTTTTACTCGTAATTCTGATTAAATCTATTCTTGAATTTCTGGAAAGCTTATGAAATTCCCTTCAATTTGATATATTATTTCGTGTCAATAAGTTTGGTATTGAAGGAGAAAAATGCATTTGAAGTTTGGAAGTTCATGCTGGAAATTGGTCAAATAGTAGTTACGGGATTGATGATGATGGATGCTGAATTTTGGTCAAGATAGGAACTCAATGGCAACATGATCGTATTTTTAATCTTCATGGGTGAAAGAGGAGAGGAAAAGGGTCACAAAGGCAAATGGGTGTGAAATTCAATCGGAAATTCGAAGCGACCATCGATTAAGGTAAAGGTGGGATTCTGATTTTATAATCGGGTTATATGATGAATATGTGTGGAATTGGGTTTATGAATTATTATTGTCAATTGTTGTGGGTGAATAAGTTGTTTTGTCGAATAAGTCGTTTTGGTGAAATAAGTCGTTTTTAGATGATTAAGAAAATTATGAATTATCGTGTTGTTGAATTGTGTGTTGGTTGATTGGTTGGATGGTCGAAAAGGAAACTGGGATAAGAAGGAATTACAGTGACAAGTGAAGATTGAGGGAAACAGAAGGACGCATGGATTTCACATTGTAACGACCAACTGGTCGTTGTGCCGACCATCACGCCTTTGGTTGAGACGTCTGTCTCGTTTGTGTGACGCCCATCTCGTTTGTGTGACGTTCGTCCCATTTGGTCTTTGGGCAATATCTTGTGATGTCTATATTATTCTTGGCACGTGGGTTAGTTTAGTGGATTAGCATGATTATTGATACATAATAATTTTAGTGCAGGAGACATAATTGTATGAAGAAGCTTGTTACCACTAATTCATTAATTAAAACTAAGATTGTGGGTGATGAATACTAGTGCTATGATGGAATAATAATAGATTAATTAGTTAACATTGGAGTATACTTCAGTAGTAACTTTAGTAGATTGGTTGTTGACCTGGATTAGAAAAAGTATGGTTGGAATGATAATTGGCTAGTAATAAGTGGAGATGTATAGAAATAATGTGGCAGGAGTCCAAAATAGCAGTAGCAAGTTTTAGTAATAAGTAATATATTGGTTGTTGTTATAAATCTGGAAGAGGTATGGTATTTGGTAGTTGTAGCATATTTGAATTCTTGATGACAGATAATAGAAGATATATTGTAGGAGTGAAGTATAATTAGCAGAATCCATAGGATCAATCAGTTGGAACTTGAGTGAATGAGATTGTTGTATAGTTGATTGTTGTTGTCATAAGTTGTATAGTTGATTGTTGTTGCTATGTTGTATAGTTGATATCATTGTAGTTGGAGGCCTTTGGCCAACGTTGATAAGTCGATGATGTTAAGTTGTAGGCCTTTGAGCCAAGGTTGGTTGTTGTTGTTATCATTGTTGTAATGTTGTAGGCCTTTTGAGCCAATGTCGATTGTTGTTGTTATGTTGAGTCACATAGCATATATTGCATTTCTAAGTTAGAGCGGATGCTCACCATGTTGGCCTGGATTAGAAAAATTATTACGTTGAAGGCTTACGCCTTGCAGATGCCTTAATAACCTGGCATATTTTACGTTAAGAGATCTACTTCTATGGCACCACATGCATACGCATCATGTTGAGTCGCGTTTCGTGTTGCATGCTTAAGTTGTGATAATGTTGATGTATTAAGTTATTAAAGTTGTTGTTGTTGTATATTATTGATAAAGTTGTTATTGTGTTGTTGATTGATGTTGTTCGAGATGTTGTGAAGTGGTGATTTATATAATCCAAATTTACATGTTATTTATCATATTCTTGATTATATTTTTAAATATCTCACCCCTTTTGTTTGAATGTTGCCCCTATGTTGGTAACGTGCAGGTTTTCCCAGATTAGAGTTGCTTACTTTCGTAGTTCAGTCGGTGCCGTCGCTCTGATGCGTAACACTCGGGGGGTTGACGCTTGTTATATCAGTGTAGTTTTCTTTGTTGTTGCATTTAAAAGTTGAAGTTGAATAAAAAAATAAGTTGCTATAAGTTGTTTTCTAGTTGAATAAAGCTGTTATGTTCACATAGTTGAAGCTTTGAATTTGTTGTTTAATAATACTGAGGTTTTGGTTTAATTATAATGATAAAGTTGTTATTTGTCTTCCAATGGCTAAGTGTTATGTATCCATGTTGGCATGCGATAATTGTTGTTGTTTTTAAATACGTTGAAAATGTGGAACCCTATTATATGTTGAATTTTGATAACTCTGATTTATGATTTTCCGCTGGGTAGATTTGGGGTGTTAGATTAGTGGTATCAGAGCAGGTTAGTCCGTTCGGCCAATGTTGTCTAATGTTGATAATTCCTTACTACGCGACATGTGTGTGAAACACTGTCGGTACTTGTTGTTAGTTTCTAGTCGTTGTTTGCAGGTGTTTGTTGGAATTAAGTGGGGGAGAAGCTTGACTCCTGGACTGTTGTTGGAATGTTGAAGTTGGTTCAAAGTTGATGTTGATTGCAAGAGTGCAAGGTTGTTGAAGAGATGTTGTTGCAAACCAGCGAGAGCATGGACTCGTGAATTTGTATTGGTCGGGTTGAGAAGTGCGTGGATTTTGGATGGAGATTGTTTTAGAAAGAAGATTTATTCCAAATGAAAAGACAAGTTGATGGATCAAGTTGAAGGATCAAGTCGGTAGATTGCTATGCTTTGAGTGTAGTTGGATTAAAGTCAAGTAATTTTGAAGTTGGAAGTAGAGCAAGATTTTTGGTAGATCTTGGAAGCAAGAGGGAGAAAGATGGAACTTGTATTCATCAATCTCAAAATTCTGGTTTTTGCAATCTTGGAGCAGCTGTCACGAGAAGAGGAATAAAGTTTTACTTGTGATTCCAATGGAGGTGGTTCTAGAATTTTTGGAAAGCTTACAAAATTCCTTACAATTTGCATATAAGATTTGAATTCAGGAGGTTTATGATGAGGGAGATAAGTGCATTTTATAATTGGGTCTGCTACTGATTTTTGGAAATTCTGCATACGGGAATTCTAAACCAGTCCCATCGTAAGGAGGCTAACTTTTTACTCGTGAGTCAGATTCAAGCGATTCTCAAAGTTCTGGAATCTACACAAAATTCTCTTCATGTTGGAATATGATTTTATATTTGGGAGGTCTGTATTGGAAGATATTTTTGTGTTCGGAGTTGAGCAATTTTTGTTGAAAATTTAGAAAGGTGAAAATGTTGATAAAAAATAAAATGTTGGTATTAGAAGGAATATGAAGGTATCGGAGAATGCATAGAGATGTGATGTATGTAGAATAAGGATGATTAAGTTCCTATGTTAGATGATGGTGATGTTGAGAGGAAGATGGAAGTTGATTAGTGTTGTTAAATATTTTAACTTGGATGAAAGTTGTAATTGGAAGCGAACCGAATTGGATTATGCTTGACATTGTAGAGACTCCGGTGTTAGAAGAATATTTAAAGTTGTGTTATGCTACGAGCATGTATAAGAGGTTGTGTAGTAGATTTTGGACGTTTTTGGTAAAATTGACGAAATCGGAATTAAGGAGATCGAGAACACGTTGGTAAGCCTTAGAGAGTTGGCGGAGCTTTATGCTTACGGACTTTGGGCACAAGTTGAAGTACGCTATTGTATTGGGTAATGATGATTTATGCCAACTTTATGGTTGTCGGATGTCTATTGACAAATTGAGGAACTGATCACCCTTAATCTATTGTTGATAGCTGACGAAATCATAATTGATGGATAGATGTGTCATGCCAACTAGTATAGTATGTACGCCGAATTGATTGAAGTCAAGCCAAGCGCTTGAGGATTGTTTGATTTGTCGATGGTAGTTCGTATATAAGAAAATTAGTTGGATTTAAAGATGATAGTATGAAGTTGCATTTGGATTGAATAGTATTGAGGAGACTCATAGTTGAACTCTGGATAATTTGAGTGTTGTTTTGTGATGAATCAAGTGGCTTGAGACTTAAAGTTTTCTTGAGATGATTCAAGAGGAAAGTATATGGAAATGTAAGACCGTGATTTGACGAGAATGTTGGATAGAGTGAGTTGCAAGTATTAGACGAAGTGAAATTATAAGTTGGAAGCGAAGAAAATTATTTATCTGGTTGAAGTTAAGTGAACTCAGATGTTATATGTTGTTGTAATGATGTTATGCATTTAAGATGATTTTAGAGGACGTGTTGATGAGAGATGGTAAAGTTGTAGTATATGTTGATGAAGTATATGAATATTTTATCTAAGAATTGAGAAGTAGTCGCCGTTGTAATTATGTAGGACGTTCAAAGATGTTGCCTCATGGATCTAAGTTGGAAGTATTTGGTAACTACAAGAGTTAGAATACCTGTTGGAACAAAATTTTCGAAGAGTTACGTTGAAGGCTTTGTTGATATGTCAATTTTGGTGATTGGAAGTTGGAGTTAAACTCGGTAGACTTGTTAGTTCGCAAGTAAACAGAATGCACAGCGACCGTTTGGTGTAGTGCAATTGTTCATAGGTAGCTTGGTTATATTAATGTTGTGTTTAAGTTGTGTGTCCCCGTGTTGATGTGTTCTAAGTTCTTAAGTTGGTTACTCGTTGTGTGGTGTTGATAGTTTTCAAGTGCATTGCTTGAGGGTCGTTCGTGTTGTTTTTGCCATTAACATTGTGTATTATTATTTGTGGTATGTGTAGGTTGCCTTCGGAGTTGAAAGTTGACTAGTCGGATGGGATAAGTAGTTGGAGTAGTTGAATCAGATAAATTTTCGAGGACGAAAATATCCTAAGTGGGGGAGAGTTGTAACACCCTGTTTATTAATTAATTATTTAATTAATTATATTCGAGTTATTGGTGTTAATTTATGTTGAATTGTCAAAGTTGTTTGTGATAAGTTGCTAAGTTGGTTTGAATTAAGTTGAATGAGTCGATTTAAGTTGCATTGTCGTTCGTTGGATAAAGTTGAATTAGTTAAGTTGTGTCTTGATAAGTTGGATTAAGACTTTAGTTAATTAAGTTGTGGGAATCGATATGAAGTATTCTCCCGTTTATGGTTGGATAAGTTGTTTAGGTGCTTGGACCATTTGGTCAAATATTGGAAGATAATCTAATTAAGTCGGGAGGAGATAACTAGTCGTGAATTATTAATTTTTTTTTAGCGTTGTGGTAAATTAAGTTGTTAAGTCAGAGAGTCGAAGAAATAATATTATCAATGATATTATTGATTATTGGAGCATGTTGGTTATTGGGCTTCGATTTCGTCGGAATTAGCAATTAAAGGGGTGCAGTGTTTAGGCCCATTAGTTGTTTTATTGGATTTTTGTTTATTTAATAAAATGGCATAAAAGAATGAGTAAAAAGGGAAGAAGTATCAGTAAGAAGAAGGAATCGTGAAAATTGGGGGAAAGGAGGAAAAATTCTTAGAGAAGAATAAGGGTTTTAGAGGAGAGAAAATAGCTTGGGAGCAATGAAAAATTCATGATCATATCTCCATATTCACAATTACGGTATAACCTCCACTAAACAGACGATAACGTGTTACTCGTAATTTTGATTAAATCGATTCTTGAATTTCTGGAAAGCTTTTGAAATTCCCTTCAATTTGATATATTATTTTGTGTCAATAAGTTTGGTATTGAAGGAGATAAACGTATTTGAAGTTTGGAAGTTCATGATGGAAATTGGTCAAATAGTAGTTACGGGATTGATGATGATGGATGTTGAATTTTGGTCAAGATAGGAACTCAATGGCAAAATGTTCGTATTTCTAATCTCCATGGATGAAAGAGGAGAGGAAAAGGGCCACAGAGGAAAAGGGGTTGGAAATTTGATTGTAGATTCGAAGCGGCCATCGATTAAGGTAAGGGTGGGGTTCTTATTTTATAATCGGGTTATATGATGAATATGTGTGGAATTAGGTTTATGAATTATTACTGTCAATTGTTGTGGGTGAATAAGTTGTTTTGTCGAATAAGTTGTTTTGGTGAAATAAGTCGTTTTTAGATGATTAAGAAAATTATGAATTGATGTGTTGTTGAATTGTGTGTTGGTTGATTGGTTGGATGGTCGAAAAGGAAATTGGGATGAGAAGGAATTATAGTGACAAGTGAAGATTGAGGGAAACAGAAGGACGCAAGGATTTAGCACTGTGATGACCAGCTGGCCATTCTGCCGACCTTCACGCCTTTGGTTGAGATGCCCGTCTAATTTGTGTGACGCCAGTCTCGTTTGTGTGACGCCCGTCTCGTTTGGTCTTTGGGCGATATCTTGTGATGTCTGCATTATTCTTGGCACATGGGTTAGTTGAGTGGATTAGCATGATTACTGATACATAATAATTTTAGTGCATGAGACATAATTGTATGAAGAAGCTAGTTACCCGTAATTCATTAATTGAACTAAGACCACTGTGGGTGATGAATAATAGTGCTATGATGGAATAATAATAGATTAATTAGTTAGAATTGGAGTATAATGCACTAGTAACTTTAGTAGATTGGTTGATGAATTGGATTAGAAGAAGTATGGTTGGAATGATAATTGGCTAGTAATAAGTGGAGATGTATAGAAATAATGTGGCAGGAGTCCAAAATAGCAGTAGCAGGTTTTAGTAATAAGTAGTATGTTGGTTGTTGCTATAAATCTGGAAGAGGTATGGTATTTGGTAGCTGCAACATATTTGAATTCTTGATGACAAATAGTAGAAGATATATTGTAGCAGTGAAGTATAATTAGCAGAATCCATAGGATCAATAAGTCGGAACTTGGGTGAATGGGATTGTTGTATAGTTTATTGTTGTTTTCATAAGTTGTATAGTTGATTGTTGTTGCTAAGTTGTATAGTTGATTTCGTTGTTGTTGGAGGCCTTTGGTCAACGTTGATAAGTCTATAATGTTAAGTTCTAGGCCTTTGAGTCAAGGTTGGTTGTTGTTGTTGTTGTTGTGATGTTGTACGCCTTTTGAGCCAATGTCGATTATTGTTGTTATGTTGAGTCACATAGCATATGTTGCATTTCTAAGTTGGAGCGGATGCTCACCACGTTGGCTTGGATTAGCAAAATTATTACGTTGAAGGCTTACACCTTGCCGATGCCTCAATAACCTGACATATTTTACGTTAGGAGTTCTACTCCGATTGTACCACATGCATACGCATCATGTTGAGTCGCATTTCATGTTGCATACTTAAGTTGTGATAATATTGATGTATTAAGTTGTTAAAGTTGTTGTTGTTGTTGTATATTGTTGATAAAGTTTTTATTGTGTTGTTGATTGATGTTGTTCGAGATGTTGTGAAGTGGGGATTTATATAATCTAAATTTACATGTTATTTATCATATTCTTGATTAAATTTTTAGATATCTCACCCATTATATTTGAATGTTTCCCCTATGTTGGTAACGTGCAGGTATTCCCAGATTAGAGTTGCTTACTTTCGTAGTTCAAGTTGGTGTCGTCGCTCTAATACCTAACACTCGGGGGGTTTGAGCGTGTTATATCATTGTAGTTTTCTTTGTTGTTGTTGTATTTAAAAGTTGAAGTTGAATAAAAGAATAAGTTGCTATAAGTTTTTTTCTAGTTGAATAAAGTTGTTATGTTCACATAGTTGAAACTTTGAATTTGTTGTTTAATAATACTGATGTTTTGGTTTAATTATAATGATAAAGTTGTTATTTGTCTTCCAATGGCTAAGTGTTATGTATCCATGTTGGCATGTGATAATTGTTTTTGTTTTTGAATAAGTTGAAAATTTGGCACCCTATTATATGTTGAATTTTGATAACTCTGATTTATGATTTTCCGCCGGGTAGTTTGGGGTGTTAGCTTAATTGGTAGTGAAATTCTGGGATCAGATACATGATGTCGAACCAGATGTTTAAACACTTGAAATCTTAAACAAAACTTAATGAGCTGGTAAATTAAATAACACAGGAAATTGTTAACCCAGTTCAGTGTATCTCCACACTTACATCTGGGGGCTACCAAGCCAGGAAGGAAATCCAATATAAGTAATATTAATTATGGAGTTAAACCAACCAGTTTAATCCTTCACTTAATATCTACCCAAGGCAATTTCTACCTAAGACTCAACTTAGATATGAGTACCTACTCACTCCCCCTCAATCACACAGTGATCTTTACAATGATTAATAAAATTGAAGTCACACTTCAAACACAACAGCTTGATCTTACTTAAAAGTTTCAATCAAGACACTATTCACTTTTTGCTTAAAAGCTCATAAAGTGACAAACAATTAAAACCTGCTTAAAATAACCAGCTTCACAAACACCCTTTACAGTCTTCTAAAATTCGTGTCTTTTCTTGAGTGTTTCGGTTCCTTAAATAGATGCTTGGTTTGTGGGCTTTTTGCAAATTATCCAGACTTTGATAAATCCCACAATCATCTCCTTGAATTAGGGTGAGTTAGTTTGTTATCTCCTTGAATCAAGGTGAGTTAATTATTCTGTTACACTGAAACCAGATAACTAAGCTTCCTAAATATGCGCCTCAACATCAGAGTCAGATGGAGTTGGGACATCCTCCTCAACATCAGAGTCAGATGGAGTTGTGGCCTTCCTCTTCTGAGTGCTGACCTTACCCCATTGCTTTGTAGGTCCAAAAACAGGTTTGGCCTTGTCCTTCTTGGGAGTTGACTGTCTCTTCTCAGGAGTTGCATGAGCAGCTGGCTTTTTATCCTTCTTAGCCCTAAGCCTCATGGCTATGCTAGGATTAACATAAGTTATGATCTCTGTGTCAGAGTCATCATCTAGATTTTCAACAGGTGGAGGTTGGGAAGCCTCATTTTCAGCAGCTTGATCAACATGAGCTTGATCATCAGTAGCTTTATCATCAGTAGCTTGATCATTTGGGGCTTTGTCCTGGCCCTCAGATGTTTCAGCATTATTTGGGACATCCTGTGAAGCAGGTATGTCTTCTTCAGCTTGGCAGCTTGGGTTATCTTGTGGAGCAGGCATATTGTTCAGGGGAACAGACACCCCAGGCACAACTCTTTGTTCATCCAGGATCCTGTTTACAAGCTGTTTGATTGATGCATCCATATAAGCAGATGCTTTGGGGGTACTGGAAGATGAAGGGGTTCCCTTACTCTTGCTGAAGACTGGCTCTTTAGGTCTTCTAGCATGGGGAATCCTGGGCTTTTGAGCAATAGGAATGCTTCCTCTGATCACATTGATAGGAGTAGCATCCATTGGTACTACAGATATTGGAGTTGCATTCACTACGTCTTCATTATTGAGACCCTCGTCAATGGAGTTAGGGTTCTGATGTTGAGACATTTTTTCGATTGTTGTGGAAATGTGTAAAGGTTTGATAGATTTTGATGAGTTTAGAGATTCAGCTGTAGCATGCAAAACGTTCAGTGGTGCTAATGAGGATGTGAGGAGTTGAAAGCACGTTTGTACATTTATAGAATCTGTTGCTAGTGGAGTTTTTAAGATTGGAATACAAACAATTATTGGCCAGACTGGTGCTGCCATCTGGTGATCATGCCACACGATGTCATGAGACATGTTGGCACTTCTCCATAACTGCTATATGTCACATATGCAGATTCCCAATTTACCCCTTAGGTTTTCAAATTGGGTAGCATCCAAAGCTTTAGTAAATATGTCAGCTAATTGCAGCTCTGTGGCTACATGCTCTAATGTGACCACCTTCTCTTCCACAAGGTCTCTGATGAAATGATGTCTGATATCTATGTGCTTAGTCCTGCTGTGTTGGATAGGATTTTTGGAGATATTAATATCACTCAAATTGTCACAGTACAATGTCATGACATCTTGTGGGACATTGTATTCTGTGAGCATTTGTTTCATCCATACCAGCTGTAAACAACTGCTACCAGCTGCAATATATTCAGCTTCAGCAGTGGATAAGGACACACAATTTTGTTTCTTACTGAACCAAGAAATTAAATTGTTCCCTAGAAAGAAGCATCCTCCTGATGTACTCTTTCTATCATCAGCACTTCCAGCCCAGTCAGCATCACAAAATCCAGTGAGAATTGGTTCACAACCATGAGAGTACATTATGCCATAGTCACATGTACCATTTACATATTTCAAGATCCTCTTAACCTGGTTTAGATGGCTCACTTTTGGTTCAGCTTGATACCTTGCACACACACCTACTGCAAAAGCTATATCTGGTCTGCTAGCTGTAAGATATAGTAGACTTCCAATCATTCTTCTGTACAAGCTTTGGTCCACACTCTCACCTTTGTCATCCTTTGTCAGTTTTAAATGAGTGGGGGCAGGTGTTCTCTTGTGACTTGCATTGTCCATCCCAAACTTCTTGACAGTGTTCTTTGCATACTTTCTTTGGGATATGAACATGGAGTCCTCTATCTGCTTGATTTGCAGTCCAAGGAAGTAGGTTAGCTCTCCCACTAGGCTCATTTCAAACTCAGACTCCATTTGAGTAACAAAATGTTTAACCATCCTGTCTGATATCCCACCAAACACTATGTTATCCACATATATCTGAGCAATCATAACCTTTCCCTCTTCATCCTTTACAAACAGGGTTTTGTCTATTCCACCTTTCCTGTATCCATGTTTAATGAGAAAGGTGGTCAGTCTTTCATACCATGCTCTGGGGGCTTGCTTTAGACCATACAGAGCCTTCCTCAGTTTATATACATGATCTGGACAGCTTGGATCTACAAATCCCTTTGGTTGCTCCACATATACTTCCTCATTAAGGTACCCATTTAGGAAGGCACTTTTAACATCCATCTGAAATAGTTTGAACTTTAAGATGCAAGCAATTCCTAGAAGTAGTCTGATGGATTCAAGTCTTGCTACTGGTGCAAAAGTTTCATCAAAATCTACCCCTTCAATTTGTGTATATCCTTGAGCCACAAGCCTAGCCTTGTTTTTTGTACTTACTCCCTGCTCATTAGACTTGTTTTTGTACACCCACTTAGTGCCAATCACATTAATGTCATCAGGCATAGGAACAAGATCCCATACTTCATTCCTTGTAAACTGGCCTAATTCTTCCTGCATAGCAGAGATCCAGTACTCATCATTCAGAGCTTCCTTGATGTTCTTAGGTTCTATCTTTGAAACAAAGCAGGAGCCTGAGATCACCTCTCTTGATCTAGTGATGACACCTCTGTTGGGATCACCAATTATCAGTTCTTTAGGATGATCTTTCTGGATTCTGATGGAGGGAGGTTTGTTGGATTGCTCTGACCTTGCCTCAGTTAAAGTGAAGTCAAGATTATCACTTTCTATTTCAACTTCAGTTTGATTGTCAGCAGATGTTCCAACATCATCAGCATCATCTGTCTTTGCATAGGCATCATCAATGATCACATTTATTGACTCCATTATAACCTTGGTTTTGGAGTTAAATACTCTGTAAGCTTTTCTATTTATGGAGTATCCAAGAAATATCCCTTCATCACTCTTAGGGTCCATCTTCCTTCTTTGATCCCTATCAGCCAGAATGTAGCACTTACTTCCAAATACATGAAAGTACTTGACTGTAGGTTTTCTACCCTTCCAGAATTCATAGATGGTGGATAAAGTTCCCTTTCTTAGTGTGACTCTATTGTGGATGTAGCATGTTGTGTTCATAGCTTCAGCCCAAAAATACAGGGGTAACTTCTTGGCATGAATCATGGCTCTAGCTGACTCCTGAATAGTTCTGTTTTTCCTTTCAACAATCCCATTCTGTTGAGGGGTGATGGGAGAATAATACTCATGGTTGATCCCTTCTGAAGAACAGAAATCTGAGAATTTTTTATTCTCAAACTCCTTTCCATGATCACTTCTTATTCTGACCACACAACTTGCTTTTTCTCTTTGGATCCTATGGCACAGATCTTTAAATACCTCAAACACATCAGACTTTTCTTTGATGAAGCTTATCCAGGTATATCTTGAAAAGTCATCAACAACCACATAGGTATATCTTTTTCCACCAAGACTCTCTACTTGCATTGGTCCCATAAGATCCATGTGCAATAATTACAAGACTTTGGAAGTTGTCAGATGTTGAAGCTTTGGGTGTGACATCTTGGTTTGCTTGCCTATTTGACATTCACCACAAACTTTACTTTCATCAATCTTAAGTCTTGGGATCCCTCTTACAGCCTCCATAGATATGATCTTCTTTATTCCTCTGAGATGGAGATGGCCCAGTCTTTGATGCCACAACTTCACTTCTTCTTCTTTGGCTAGGGAACAAGTAGATGTGAGGCTGAAATCTTGGGGTTCCCACATATAGCAGTTATCTTTTGATCTGGCTCCTCTCATGAACACTTTCTGTTCTTTATCAGAAACTATGCAATCAAATTTGGTGAAGTTGACACTGTAACCTTGGTCACATAACTGACTTATGCTGATCAAGTTAGCAGTTAATCCTTTTACCAATAGCATATCATCTAGACTTGGTACACCTGAGCAGTCCAGGGTCCCAACTCCCTTGATTTCTCCTTTTGCTCCATCTCCAAAGGTTACATAGCTGGATGAGTGTGACTTTAAGTCTACTAACAGATTCTTCAGTCCAGTCATGTGCCATGAGCAGCCACTGTCAAAATACCAGTCTTCCATAGCAAATACTCTGAGAGATGTGTGAGCTATAGAGGCAACAACCTGCTTGGACCATTTGTGCCTGTTGTGAGGTTTCCTTTGATGCATCTGCCCTGGGTAGTGTCCATCTCTAGAGTTCCAAGGTTGCCTGGTGAATTTGTTCTTAGGCATGTACTGGTAGCTTTGATCAGCATAAAGACTAGCTTTAGGTATCCAAATTTTCTTGGTGACCTCTGTCTTCTGCTTAGGAGGGTGCTGGGAACTCTGATTGGGGTATCCATGCAGCTTGTAGCAAAAAGGTTTGATGTGACCAAACCTTCCACATTGATGGCATCTCCATCTTTGATATTTCTTTTTCATCATGTTTTTGTCATGATGTTGAGACATCTTCTTGAACATCTTGTTTGACTTCATGGGATTTGGGGTTGTTTGGTTGGTGCTAGCCTCAAAGTTTTGAGCTTTATTAAATCCCAACCCAGTCCTATCCCCTGAGTGCTTGTTGTTGTTGAGAATGGCATCCAGTGTGTTTGAGCCACTGTTTAGCATTCTGACAGATTTAGACATATGCTCCATTTTAGAGTTGAGTAGGCTGACTTCACTTTTCAAAGTGTCAATAATCTCTAGATGACTTGCCTTTTTAGCCTTTAATTCCTCAATCTGCTTCTTCTACTGTTTATTTTCCATGCATACTTCAGTGCTCCTTTTACACAGCATCCTGTAAGATGCTTCAAGCTCTTCAAATGTCAGATCCTCATCACTGGATCCCTCTTCAGTTTCACATACTCCAGCTAGAGCAGTGATGTGCTTTGCAGATTTTTCTTCTGACTCACTACCCGAGTCTTCATCTGACCATGACACAGAGAGACCTTTCTTTTGCTTCTTTAGGTAGGTTGGGCATTCACTTCTAATGTGTCCATACCCTTCACATCCATGACATTGGATCCCTTTTCCTTGGTTAGTCTTCTCATCATAGTTGGACTTTCTATTAGAGTCATAAGGTCTTTTATTCTCAGAGGTTGAGTTTCTTCCACTTTGTCTGGGCCTGTTTTCCATTCTTTTGAGAATTTTGTTAAATTGTCTTCCAAGCATAGCAATTGATTCTGATAAGTTGTCCTCAGAGCCTGCTTCATGACTTTCTTATTCTTTATCAGTGTTTGAGACCAGGGCTATGCTTTTGTTTTTCTTCACAATTGTATCATTCATTCCCATCTCAAAGGTTTGAAGGGAACCAATGAGCTCCTCAACCTTCATTGTGCAGATGTCCTGAGCTTCTTCTATGGCAGTAACCTTCATGTCAAACCTCTTTGGCAATGATCTGAGAATCTTCCTTACCAACTTTTCATCACTCATCTTCTCTCCCAAGGCACCAGAAGTATTAGCAATTTCCAGGATGTTCATGTAAAATTCATGAATGGTCTCATCTTCCTTCATCCTCAAGTTCTCAAACTTGGTGGTGAGAAGTTGAAGTCTTGACATCTTCACCTTTGATGTTCCTTCATGAGTAGTTTTGAGAGTGTCCCAAACATCCTTGGCCATCTCACAGTGATGCACAAGCCTAAATATGTTCCTGTCAATGCCATTGAATAAGGCATTTAAGGCTTTGGAATTTCCAAGTGCTGACTCTTCTTCCTCCTTGCTCCACTCTTCTTCAGGCTTCATCACTTTTGCCCCATCCTTATTGTCTTGGACAGGGTGCTCCCATCCTTTGTTAACTGCTTTCCAAGCCCTGCTATCAAGAGATTTCAAGAATGCTACCATTCTTGGCTTCCAATAATCATAGTCGGATCCATCCAAGATAGGTGGTCGATTCACAGATCCTACATCTCTGTCCATGTTCCCAAAATTTGCAATCCCTAGATCTCACCCAGTTATACAGGAAGGGTGCCTGCTCTGATGCCAATTGAAATTCTGGGATCAGATACGTGATGTCGAACCAGATGTTTAAACACTTGAAATCTTAAAAAAAACTTAATGAGCTAGTAAATTAAATAACACAGGAAATTGTTAACCCAGTTCAGTGTATCTCCACACTTACATCTGGGGGCTACCAAGCCAGGAAGGAAATCCAATATAAGTAATATTAATTATGGAGTTAAACCAACCAGTTTAATCCTTCACTTAATATCTACCCAAGGCAATTTCTACCTAAGACTCAACTTAGATATGAGTACCTACTCACTCCCCCTCAATCACACAATGATCTTTACAATGATTAATAAAATTGAAGTCACACTTCAAACACAACAGCTTGATCTTACTTAAAAGTTTTAATCAAGACACAATTCACTTTTTGCTTAAAAGCTCATAAAGTGACAACAATTAAAACCTGCTTAAAATAACCAGCTTCACAAACACCCTTTACAGTCTTCTAAAATTCGTGTCTTTTCTTGAGTGTTTCAGTTCCTTAAATAGATGCTTGGTTTGTGGGCTTTTTGCAAATTATCCAGACTTTGATAAATCCCACAGTCATCTCCTTGAATTAGGGTGAGTTAGTTTGTTATCTCCTTGAATCAAGGTAAGTTAGTTATTCTGTTACAATGAAACCAGATAACTAAGCTTCCTAAATATGCGCCTTGGAGTGCTTATCTTTTTACAATTAATTCCAGATAATTTCTCCTGAATTTACTCACTTCTGTTACGCATCATTTAAGTCATATAGCAGGTTTGTGATGTCACAACATCTGGTGTGACATCCTGATGTCTTGACCTAAGTTCATTAACCTTTACTTTGTTTGTCAATGTCACAACATCTGGTGTGACATCCTGAACTAAGTTCATAACTTCTTGTTTGTCAAAAATTCTGCCAATTCTTAACATCTACAGGTAGTGGGAATGTAATGAAAATGTACTTGAACCCCAAGGTATAGGATTCGATTCCCACAGAAGGAAAAAACTCTACTAGTGAGGGGGGTAGAGAAGATCATGAGGTAATAGTGCCGGGAGCGCAGAAGTCTTGGGCTGTTACAAATAAAAAGGCGCCTTTTTTTTGTAACAGCCCGAGCATTCTGCGCTCCCGACACTATTCCCTCATGATCTTCTCTAACCCCTCACTAGTAGAGATTTTGCCTTCCGCGGGAACGAACCCTCTACCTTGGGGTTCAAGTACATGTTCATTCCATTTCCACTACCAATTGAGCTAGTAGCTCAAGTGGTAGTGAAAATGGAATGAACATGTACTTGAACCCCAGGGTACATGGTTCGATTCCCACGGAAGAATAAAACTCTACTAGTGAGGGGGTAGAGAAGATCATGAGGTAATAGTGTCGGGAGCGCAGAAGGCTCGGGCTTGTATAAGCTACATATGCTCAAAAGGTTGCATTCAAGGAAGAAAAGAAGAAGGATTACAAGACATTCTTCTTGATTCATTCTTGCGTCGATGGCGACAATTTTGAGAAAGTTGGCGATTGAGACTCGGCGAAGCGAGATTGGGAGATCTTGTAGAAAGTTAATGCAGTGGCTATTATCGCAAAGGTGGTGAGGTGACAAAATCAAAAAAGGCAATTCACGTTAACGCAAGTGGAAGAGAAGGAAATAATCAACGATTATGTGAGGTGTATCATGTGTTTGGTGAATCAAATCAAGTCATGCGCAAAAATGTTGTTGAGCAGAATGTTTTGTCAAAGATTTTGCGTTCTTTAACGTCAAGATTTGAATACATTGTATTGGCTATCGAAGAATCGAAAAAACTTGCGACATTGAGCAAAGATGAGCTTCAAAGCTCTCTTGAGACTCATTAACAAAGAATGAATGAGAGGGGAAATGAAAGCACAAATGATTTGACTAAATATTGGTAAAACATAATGAAGAACAAGATGTTCCAATAAGAAGAAATCTGCCAGCAAACAAAGATGTCAAATAAAATGTCTTAACATCAAGACTCGACATCCTAAATTGTTATAACAGGTTATTTTAAATCTGTAACTAATCTGTCCAAGATTCTGGTGTGATTAGCAGTGGATGAAAGACCATGGATTTGAAGCCCATAGAGCAGCAGAAGACTATAAAAGAATACTTAGACCTAGGGTTGTTTAACTAATCCTTGTAACACTTTTGTAAAGGGAAATGAGGGTTTAAGGTTTTGAGATTCGTTGGCTCTTTTGTATTGTAAGTCTCCCTTTATATCAGTTTCATACATTGTGGTAGACATATGTTGTATACAAATTCAGAAGCCTTGAGGTAATGAATTGTATATTGTTCTTGGATGAACCTTTTAAGCAAATTTGAATTAACTTGTTAGTTAAGAATGCAAGACTAAACTTTGAATTGAAAGAGGCGTGTTTCAAGTAGGATGCATAAGTAACTAGTGCGATAACTGTTAGATATTACAGGTTGCTATTAGGGAAAATTGAAAGTGGGTCTCATATTTAGGAGAGACTAGTGAATAAGTGAAAAGTTGTAAGCGGGGGAGTTTTGCTTCGAATTAATACTATGATAGTGGATTTCATTCCTGGCTTTGTAGTCCCAAAAGTAAGTCAATTGCACCGAACTGGGTAAACATATCTTGTGTTATTTATCATTCTGTAAATTTACAAGTTTTGTATTAGTTGTTGATTAACATGTCATAACAAATGTTGTAACATTTGTTGTAACTTTATTACTGATATTTAGAGTATCAGTTGGTTCTGTTATGTCCTTATTTATATGATGCAGAGATCAATGTCTTGACATGTGGTTAGGACAATTGTGATTTGTATTCCATAACTTTAATTGGTATAAGAGCTAGCATCCTGTCTATTTCTGGGTCAGATCTTGGGAGATACTTTCTGGTACATTAAACAAGGAGGCATTGGTGAGATTTGCTCATTTATTCTAATATACTCAAAGGTATTGATGGATGAGATAAGTGTTCTAGATCAAGGGTGACATTACTGATGGTTGTTAAAGGTTTCTGAGGAGTTTCTACAACAACAATAGGAAAAGTGGCCAGTTCTTATGTATGGTTTCTATAAGATATTTTGACATCTTGTTTAGGGCATGTTTGAAGATCTTCTTTGGTGGTTCCGCTGCATATGTTTTTGATGGAAGAAATCTGGTAGTCCTGTGACTTTGGACTTGTGATTGATGAAAGATGGTGGAAGATCCTACTTGTGATTGATGAGTATCTATGAAAGTTGTAGTCGTTCCAAAGTCGCAATAGAATGTAGAGAGTTGGTTGTTGATGTCCGTCATGTGACTTGGTACTTGGAAGTTTGGTTTCATTATGTATCTTAAAGTTAGTTTGAAGAGAAGGTGAGTTGAGGTCGTGTTTATCAAATTCATAATCTCTGAAATTGGTAAATACACTTTTCGACAAATTTGCTAAAGATACTTGAGATTTCTCTCAAGTTCACTCATAAAGGCATCTCTGGTCGTGTGTAAGAGCTTTTTTAGAAAGATAATCTAGTTCTCATGCTGAAGATGGATTTCTAAAGATATATGGTGCTAATGGATGTTATTCAACTTGAAGATAATAGGAGGTGATTTATTTTCACCATTCATGATTTGCAAGAGTTCTATTAGCAAAGAAAAGTCATAGGCAGGTTGAGTCAAGGGTGACAGACTTGATGTCTCAACATGTTGTTTGAATAGAAAGATGTTGACACAAAAATACTTGATTTATGTTGATATCTGGTAGATTATATATCCTATGGGATGTATGGATTTCTGAACAAGGATTTAAGATCAATTGTTATTTGTGAAATTCACAAGTATTTGATTGATTATCCATGTTCCAGAGGCTAATTCAGTGTGAAGAAGAGTCAAATTATCAGATTTAGTTCTAGACTTAATAAAATATATTATTTAGTTTCGGGCCAACTTATGTTTTTCGGGCCGATGCTCTTAAAGCCCGGTTTTCTTTATTATTTAAGATAATCTCGGCATTAGGGAAATTTAGAAAGTATTTCAGAAATAAAGAAAAACACTAGGATTACATGGATGGCTAAACTCCAAGGTTAATCTACTATTTCCGAATTTCATCAAGACTTTGAGGTTATTATATTGTTATTTTTTATCCAATTCCTTTCAATCTTATTTTGTTTATCCTTGTTTTCTTAATTCGAGCTGCATAGAATAATATTGCTTAAATTTGATCGAAGCATGTTCCTTAACTTCACGTATTAACTTACCTTATTCGCTAAATTCGCCTGATCTTCAATCTTCATGCTTAACTCAATAAATAGGAATATAATACACATGATGTTTATTGCGCTTGTCTAATCTAGATTATAATCAAATATGAATTGATTCCGCTTAGGAAATTGGTGATATAATAATTGATGATAAGTCTAAAATTCTTGAACCAGTAGATTAATTCGTTAATCATAATTATAATAGTATTCTTAATTTTCAATTGTCTGAAAACCTAAAACCCCTCGTTTGTGTTTCTTTCCTTTGGGTAAGTTTATTTGAAGTCCTTGCGATTCGACTTGAGTGTCACTTCCTTATTCTATAATTTATCTACTCACTTTTTACCCATATGCGACAACGGATTAAGCAAAAAATGGTGTTATCAATCTAACTCAGACCAATTATATAATGCACTTGCTAGTCAAGGCAAACATGGAAGGTTCAAATAGTGTCAACATACACCAAAATTCAGCCATTGCAAGTTGAGCAAGTATGGAACAAATATAATATATAAGCCAGTTTTCCTATATAAATAGGCTCCTTTAGAGCATTTTTTCAGGACGTCCAAATACCTTGCGGAAGCGCTGCCGAATTTTCACCAGATCTAAACATATTACTAGCCAAAGTATTAATCGCTCACATCGAGTGGTTAATACACAATTGTAATCGTTTTCTTTTCCATTTCGCTTGTACTTGGATCGCATTTTCAAATTAATAAAGTTTCATTTCAGTTTATTTTCAGGTTATTGATTTATTGCTTTCTTTAAATTTCTGCACTTAAATTTACTGTATGTTTATGTTCATCACTTTAAGCACTTTTCCATAAAAACTCTTAAAACATAATTTTCTTAAAATCAACTATGTTAGGCTATATTTGTATGAGCCCGTAGTTTGAGGATTGTCGTCTCGACGGGGCTTCGTAGGATAACCGACATATTTTTAATACTTGAAATTCTGGTTTTGTGTTCTAAGTTTAATTTAGGTAGTCTTGTCGTGAGAGTGAGAGGCTGCTTATCAGTGTTTCGTCACGAGAGTGAGAAATGCACTAAGACGAGTCCAATAGAGCAAGAGTTTGAGGTACGCGTCAGATAGTAGGCACAAGACACTGGAACCTAAACACAACGAGAGCGCTTTAGGTATTTCTTTTCGATCTTACTCATCTTCAAATAGACGTCCTTTAACTATCGAGAAAGCGAGAGAAAAATCTTGAGGTTATCGGTTTAGGTTGGTATTTTCATAAGAATAAATTCTGCATTAAATTCAGCCCCAGATCCTTTAGAGTCCCTAAGAGTCCCGAAAATCATTCTACGGTCTCGTTTCTTTTATTCGTACAAGTACCCCTTTCTTTTCGTAATTATTATTTTATCCTTTTCTTCCGTTGTAAACACCCCAAATTTGCCCTCACCCATTCACACCATGGCTTGTGATCATTCTCATATGCATAAGCACAATCATATCATCTCACATCTCATTTTTGATTCACTGGATAGTTTCTAAGGCATCTGCACCTAGGGTTTGTGATCTGAGCAATCCCAAAGCTTCTTGAGGCATTCCAAAGGCTACCAATCAATTCAAAGTGGTCCATGTGTGTTCTTATATCATATTTCATCTCCCCAAAGTCAAAATTGCAGAGGAATCACAAGAGCTAGGGTTTGAGTGGATGCAGAGCCAGGTTGAACTGCACAGTTGACTGAAAATTAGGGTTTTGGTTTCAGAGGCCATAACCCCAAATTTTTTGGTCATTCTTGTTCCCATTGATCTCTATATGGTATAGGGAGTATACATATCAATTTTCATGAAGAAATTCCATGGGGAAGTCATCTGATCAAGAGTTGACTTTTCAGACAAGTCAGTGCAAAATCAGGGCATCTGAGGCCCCCAGTGACTCAACCAATGGGTGATCTTCATCATTTTGAGTGTATATGATCTTTATTTGATCATGGAAGAAGGTTGAAGTTCATAAAATCAAGAATTTAGGGTTTTTGCAAATGTTGACTTTTTGGGCATAGTTGACTTTTCAAGAATGCATCATTTTAGGTCAATTTTCAAGCTTTGATTCTTGATCCAAAAATGCTTCAAATGGAAAAACTTTGGTCATGAAAGTTGTAGATATCATCTTTCCCTTTTCAAAAAGTACAAGAACATGATCAAACTCCTCTTGGATCAAAAGTTATGGCAATGCAAAGTTGGCTAAAATCATTAATTTCTAAGGCATGCTTCAAATGGAAATTTTGCAAAACCTTGAACCAATGCACCATGTGACCTCTAATTCATTTCAAACCATTACACAAACATTCTCTAAGTCCTAAAAATCAGATTTGAACTAAGAATGCCATGGTTTTATGTTTGGTTAGGCAAAAGAATCACATGTGAACCAAAATGTCACAACTTGCAAAAACTCATGATCATGCTTTACCAACTTGCTGCCTTGAATGCTGGACCAAGCCTAGCCTTTCCCTTCACTTTGCTGCGCCAGAACCAGCCCATGTCCTTGACTAGCACCTCACCATACTTTCTCTTACACAAGAGTTGACAAATTGCAAAAGTTGCCTCACCTATCCATAAAGCACATGTCAAATCAACTGACCAATGAGAGAGAGTCATGTGGACAATTTGCAAGCAAAGCATAAGACTAAGCAAGGCTGAAACACATTCATTCACCACATTCACAAAAACCTTCCATTTTGCAAAAGCTTTCGAATTTCTCTATACAGCCTGCAAACACTCAAACCTTCTTCATCATCCAACTCAACACACTTCATAGACCTAAAACCACCCAAAGCATAAGCCTGAAACAGCCAAAGCACCACACTACCATTCTTCACCCTCATTCTGCAGTTCCATTCGAATCTTCCATCCTAGCTCACAAACAGCCAAACAAACCTTGCAAAGCTTCTCCATACATCATCTGGACCTCAAACCATCATTCACAATGACCTGAAAGTGCCAGAATCTCCATTGCCATTTTTGACTGAACTGAAGCAGGAGCTTTCGAAACTCATCATCAAGCCAACTTAAACTCCATTTGAGCATTCAAACATCTTCTGGGGACCAAGTGGAGCAGCTTGCACAAAGAGAGGTGGCCAGAAAGTTCCTAAACTGAAAGCTTCGAATCTCAGGTAGCCTGAAATTTATTTTTCCAGAAGTTGCTTTTCTTGTTACAAACTTGTTCTACTAGCCTCACTGATCATTCTGGTACCATTGGTTTTGAAAATGGTTGTGATTTGAGCATTTAATTTGTTTCTGAAGCTTGCGTGACCTAGAATTTCTTCTCTTCGATTCAGTTGATTTAGGAAACATAAATTTGTTTTGATTGGGGGTTTTGATTCGTGAGCTTGTGGGAATCATTTCTGGGTTCTTAGAATTCATTTTAGATGCGTATGGAGTGAGTTAGGGATTTTGGTTGAACGGAGAAGATGACCGGAACACTGTTCCGGTCATCTGAGTGTGTTTAACGGCGAGATTAGGGCATAAGCATTGATTAGCGGAATTTGAATTCTGGCCTTTGGATTTGGCGCCAGGTCAACGCGCGCGTGTTTCCATTTGAATCTCCACCATCAGATCACTTGACTTTTGTTTATTTCAGTTTAATTTCATTTTTAATTCATTTTAATTCATTTGTTTTGTACAATTATTTTAAAATGGCAAAAAATTCATAAAAATTATGAAACTTTTTCCTTAAAGTTTTAATAATTTTTATGACACAAAAATATTTTTATTTTATTTTTTATCATTAAAAAGGTATTTTTAAATATTTAAAAGATTATTTTTAATTGATTAATGGGAATTAATTAATTAAAAATACTTTTAGGTATTTAAAAATTACAAAAAAAATTCATGAAATGTTCTAAGACATTTAGAAACATTGTCCAACCTTCAAACCAAATTTCTTTTTTGATCTTGATGCATTTTGAGAATTTTTCATTGAATTAAATCATTTTTTATGCATTATTTTGATCATGGATTCAAAAATTCATTTCTGCCAATTGGTGAAGGTTGAGACATTGATTCTTCTTGCATTGTCTTTTGTTTTGCATGTAGTTTCAAGGATAAAAAGGCCATGATTTGTTCTTGCATTTTCAAATTGTTTGGCATTTTTTTTGTTAAGAACCCTAAAAAACCCTAATAACTTAAAAAATTCATATCTTGAGTTTGGTTGAGAGTTGGGAGCTCCCCTTTGGGCAGTGGTTCATCATAGGCCTAGGGTTTCTTTGAGTGTCATTTTCCATTTTTACTTTAGGGTTTTGCTTCTGTTTTTGGTTTGTGTTTGATGTTTGATCCATAAACCCTAATTTGGGCTTTCTCTTGCATTCTTCTTGCATTTCCTTGCATAACATGACTTGTCTTTGCATTTTGTGCATTCTTATGATTCATTTGACATCTTAAGACATGTATAAAGCATCTTTGATCATTGCATTACATATTTGCCATGTCATTTGTCTTGTATGATTCATAACATTTCATGTTTGTTCATGCTCCTTAACTTGCATCATTTGCATTCATGATCTTGTATGAACATCCCCATTGTCTTGCCTCATGTTTGCAGCACCTCATAACATCACAATCATCATCAACATGCTTCTGGTTTGGTCTAGCATCATACCATTTCATCTCATCTTGCATTGCATTGCATTTCTTTCTAACATTTCAGGTGGTAAGTAACTTGAGAAGTGGATTTGCCTTCACTTCTCATACCTTTTCTTTTCATCTCTCTTGCATCCATTGCTGCATTCCTATATGTGTTTGAGATTGAGCTTGCTCATTCTTGTTCTTCCCACTTTCTTTCTTCAAGTGACTTGACTTCTTGAATGAAGCAAGTCACTTTGCTTCTCTTGATCCTGTTCATCTGCTTCCTGGTGGCTCCTTTGAAGATTGTTCTTGCAAACCTCACAAACCTTAGGACCAACCAAGCATGACAATGAATTAGGGTTTTGACTAGTATCCCCTCTTAGTTTTACCTTTGTGTCTCTCTTTGAGTCTTCTCTTCTCATCTCATAATCAGGGACTAAACCCTAAAGGCTTTAAGACTTTGTGATTAAGCTCATGCCTGCATCCTTCTCTTAGGATGGAGTGTATAACTTTAATCCTAAGTATTAAACCCTTAAGGTGTTTAAATCTCTTAATCAATTCATCTAATAATCATCAAGACATCACACTTGTAACTTGGGCCTTGCATTAGGGTTCTAATTCTTCCTTAAGTGGTTAAGAAGGACTAACCCTAGTGTTAATGGACAAGTCCCCCTCAAGTTGTCTTACAAATCATAAAAAACTTCATCATTATGCCATTAACTAAAATCCACTTAATCAAAGGCTTGTTTTGTCATGGGTTTAATCCCTAATCATGGATTAAGTTGAGGAGTCTTCCTCAGCTTAAACATTCTCATCTATTATCCTTCTTTTAGGATGGTGTAATGGGTCTGTTTAATCCTTGATTATGGCTTAACCTCATTACTCAACACTAAACAAAAAAACACAAAAACATCTAAATAATCAACAAGTAGGTTAATGATCTTAATCCTGCATCAAAGGTGATTAAGTGTGAGAATCTGACTTCACACTTAAGGTATTATCATTACCCCTGATCAGAGGGAAGATGTGATGAGTTTACTAAATCCATTGGTTTAGACTTAAGCTCATTTTCTTATGACAAATCTTCAAAAAGCAATAAAAGACTGAAAACACTCAAAAACAAACAATAATCGTCTCCTTCGGGATTCTTTTCTCATCACCTTCACTCATAAACGAGAACTCGCTTCTTCCGTCTAATGCAAGACAGTAAGCACCTGAGCCAGACAGGTCATACACTTGAGCATAGACAAGCAAGCAGTTCACAAGTCAATTCATCTTTCAGTCTCTTTGGGTCGAACTACGGTGTTCTGACTTCCTCATTGCACGAGAGGATACGTAGGCATAACTTAACAGTTATCGAACAAAAGTCTCTGTATATTCCCCCTCTTTCCAGCTTTATTCTCTTAGCCTCATGATCATGAGCATACTCTTTCCTTACACTGACACTTCACTTATGCACTTCACACTTCTTTTACACTGACACCTGTACATCTTTTCCAGCTATTTTACACACAGATTGCACTGACACTACCCCTTTAAAACACAAATCTTTTAAGCGTGGATCCCGTCGAGTACGACGGACAATCTGGGTGCTAATACCTTCCCAGGTTGTAACCAACCCCCTTTCTCAGTCTCTCTGGTTCGCAAACCGTCTTATCCGTATCTTTCTAGGTCTATGCAGCATTGCCTTTCCTCCGGGATAAAAATGCCTAGCTGGCGACTCTATTCATCTCCAGTGAGTTCACGGCTGTGTGTTCTCACTGTTCCCTTCGCCGACCGTTCGCGTCTGTACCTTCATCTGATCCGGTCCCATTTGTCGGGAGCGACAGCTTGGCGACTCTGCTGGGGAACCTTATACTGCAACCAGGGCTTCTGGTTCTTTTTGTGGGTTCCTCCTAGCGCTTGTTTGATTTGTGTTTACTGGGGTGTTATGTGCTTGTTTGTGCTTGTATTTATTTTTGTTTATTGCTTTATGTACAGTTGCTTTACTGCTTTCTTTACTGCATTTATATATCATACTGTCATTGTTGCTGGCTGGATCTGGTTTTTTCTTTGGTGGGTGGGTGTTTCATTGAGAGTTAAGGTCCTATACCTGGGACCTGAGTGACACCTAGGCTAGAGTGAATCATATTCTTTCCCATTCCATTTCGGTCTGGTGCGGGAATATGAAACACGGTTCAGATATGGGTTTCTTCTTGAGAACTCTGTGTTGCAGATTTCCTGCAATGCTAGGGCCATCTGGGAAGCCTGCTAAGTCTGGATGACCTTTTAGTACTGACCTTCAGAAACTGAGGTGAATTAGAGGAGGAATTGTTATGGTTATTGTAAACACTGTACCTCCGGGTTAGAAGTGTTTACACTTCTCATAACTGATCCAAGTCTGAGGATCCTTGTTTTAGATCATCACCTGTGAGGGGGTTGGGCTGTTTACAGGTTTGCAGGTACCTTGACCTCAGAATACCCTGTTACTTTGACTTTGTTAAGAATACTCCATGTTGGACAGTTCTTGTGATTCTAAAACCTTGGACATGTGGCTCTTTATTTGAGTCCCCCACCCTGGTTACTGGATTTATAGACCTCCATCTGGAATTCTTGAACACACATGGATCTACACCAAGGCAGTTAATCAGATCCAGCTCAGTCACAAACCCTTGCATTTCATTTGCATACATACTCATTGCATCATATTAACATTTGCTTATTTGTGTTTCAGGGTATCCACCTCCATCTGGTTTTGGTTTTGACCCCATCTGCAGTTTTGACCTGTCTCCACCAGCACTCGCATCAGTTTGTCAGCCATATACTTCAGTTACTTGCACTAGCCAGCCAGTGGCCCACTCCTCAGCATCTTCATCAGCACTTATCCTACTCAGTCCTCAGCATCATGGCTCCAAAGAAAAGCAACATCACCTATCATTTCTTCCAACCAGACTTGTCAGACACCAGGAGGATCCAAACCCTGATCACTCCAGATCACATTCCTTTGTTCAAAGAGCATTATGGGGATATACTGGACTTGGTCATGGATCTGGACCCATCTCAGAGGAGCCTCATCCACACTTGCATTCAGTTCTATGATCCCCCATTGAGATGTTTCACCTTTCAAGACTTTCAGTTGGGGCCTCTATTAGAAGAATACTCATCTTTGATTGGTTTGCCTATCAAAAGAGAAATCCCATTCAACCCTGAAATGGTCTTTCCTAGCAATGGAGAGGTAGCAAAAGCTCTGCACCTGGAACCTGTTTTGATTGAACAGCACATGACCTCTAAAGCTGGGATCCCTGGATTTCACCTGGACTTCTTAATTTCCCAAGCTAGTCTGAAGGCCTCCTCGGGGGAGTGGAAAGCTGTTTGTGCTCTGTTGGCCTTAAGTGTATATGGAATTGTGTTATTTGCAGACGAGCCTCGATTCATCAGCAAGAATGCAATCCATTTGTTCATCCTGAAGAACCCAGTGCCAACTTTGCTAGGAGATCTCTATTACTCAGTCCATCAGAGAAATGAGAAGCAGAGGGGAAGATTAGTGAGGATTTGTGCTCCATTATTCCATGCTTGGCTCCTTAAGCATCTACCCAGGACAGATGCATTTCTAAATCCTCATCAGCAAAGCAACTGGGCTAAGAGGCTCACTACTCTCACTTCAGCAGATATCAGATGGTGTACTCAGAGCACCAAGGGCAGAGATATGATCACCAGCTGTGGGCACTTTCCCAATGTGCCTTTGATAGGAGTTAAGGGAAGTATCAACTACAACCCTCTGCTGTTCAGGAGACAATTGGGCTATGCACTGGTTCATACTCCTAGGGAACAAGATTTGGTTGAGACCCTCTACTGTGAGAACAAGATTAGTCTGGCAACTGTTAGGCAGGCTGCCTGGGCTTGGGATCATGTTCAGACTAAGGGAATCACCATTCTGGGGAAGTGCAATAATGTGGCATCAGTCCAATATTATGAGTGGTCCCATGCTAGGGCCCAATTCTCTGGATTGCCCTTCACCATAGAAGACATGCCTGAGTCATCTTCAGCACCACCCCCTGCCACTATCAGTTTGGAAGAGTTTGAAAGCTTGAAGGAAAGAAATGAGAAGCTAACCCAGGCTTTGCAGAAGACCCTCCGGGAGAGGAGTGAAGGTGTGAGGGAGATTGAGAGATTGGAGAAGTTAAGAGTGGAACACTTGACTAAGATTGAGAAGTCTGGAGATTATATCAACAAGTCTAAAGCTGGTGAGCAGATTCTGAAGAATGCTTGTAAAGAAGCCCAGTTCCAAAGAGCAAGAACAGACTTGTACCTGAAGGAGAGTCAGGCCAGGTGGGTCCGGATCACTGAGGCCCGTACTCTAGAAGACAAGAGAGCTCAAGACAAGATGGAGCAGATGGAAGAAGCCCTGGCAGCAGCCCAGGAGGAAATATCAGAGCTGAAAATCAAAGCAGGAGTAAAGAGGTCTAAGGACCAAAGTCAGAACAGGAAGTTGACTGCAGCTGTTGCAACAAGAAACCTTCTCATCAGAAGTCTCACGGAGCATCCGGCTGATCCTGTGACCGAAGCACTTCTCAAGGAAGTTCGTGAGGATGAGTTTGGCCTTGGAGTTTGATCATTTGCTTGTTGTTGTTCCTTTTCCATGTACTTTTGCTTTTTGTGATGTATTCTGACCCCTTTGAGGGCTTGTGTTGTAAAATGAACAAGTTGTATCATTTCACCTTTGTAATATATTTGTGTTAGTTTCTATCTGGGTTCACATCAAAAGCAACTTCAACAGCATCATCTTCAAGGGTCTGGAAGGGTCAAAACTGAAGGCCAAACCGGATACCTTGAGAACAAATAAGCATAACTGCATTGCATGCTAACCCTTTTGTTTGTTTTGTAGGTTTTGTTTTGTTGTTGCTAACCTCTGTTGTGAATCTCAGGAATTATTGCTCGCCGCCGGGTATTTCCTCTCAACAGGCCTCACAGGTACCCAACTAGAAACAACCTTCCGGGAATTCAGATGGATCAGATGCAGCAGGACCTTACGGAGGTCAGAAACCAGATGGCCAACGAAAGGTTGGAGATGAGAACCCAGATAACACAATTCATGGAAGTGATGAACAATTTAGCTCAAAGCCAGGAGAGGCTCAGAGTTTTGGTAGAAGGGAGGAATCAAGAGGAGCCCCATGTGGGAACTGCTGGCACAAGTAACAACGAGAGGGTCCAACCTCATGTCAATCCCCCAGTTTTTGGACCCCATCTCCATCCAGAGGCCAACATCCCAGTCAACATTCAAGGGACAGCCACAGCAGCCAGAGTACTTCAAGAAGATCCTCAGGAGGACCAGTATACAGTGATGGGTGCCGGAGAGGAAACATATGATAGACGGTTGGAAGAAATAGCTGAGAAGTTGAGGTCCCTGGAATCTCAAAACTCTTTGGGGTTTGACGTCATGGACATGGGGCTGGTAGACGGGGTCAGGATCCCCCATAAGTTCAAGCCTCCTTGCTTCGAAAAGTATAATGGGACTTCATGCCCCCGAACTCATTTGCAATCATTTCTGGGAAGGCTGAAGGCCTATACAATGGATGAGAAATTGTGGATGTTCTATTTTGAAGATAGCTTGACTGGAGCTTCGAGGGAGTGGTATTCCCATCTGACAAGAGCAACTATAAGATGCTGGAAGGACCTGGCAGAAGCCTTCATCAGACAGTATCAGTATAATCTAGATATGGCACCCAACAGGACCCTCCTAATGGGAATGTCACAGTCTTCGAGGGAGAGTTTCCGAGAGTATGCCCAAAGGTGGAGGCAACTGGCTGCTGCTGTTCAACCACCAATGTCTGAAAGGGAAATGGCAGACATGTTTATGAACACTCTTCAGGGAACGTATATTGACAGGTTAGCTGCTTTCTCTTCCACCAGCTTCGCAGATGTTGTCATAGCTGGGGAGAGAATTGAAAGCCTGTTAAAAATGGGAAAGATCTCAGACAACGGTGCAAGCTCGTCCAGTAGTACAAGAAAGCCTTTTGCAGGCCCGAGAAGAACTGGCGAGACCAATGCCATTCACACCAACAGGGGTAGGCCCCAATATGTTCAGAGGTCAATAGCAGCAGTCACTATCCCTGCTCCGGCACATCCTTAGCCAGTCTATCAACCTCCTCAACAAAACTTCCAACAACAACCTCAGTATCAGCAGAATCAGTATCCTCCAAGGAACTTCAACAACAACACCAACAACAACAATCAACAGAGGCCATTCCAACAGAGGCCCTCTCAAGCTAACAGAGTGATCGACCCGATCCCAATGCCGTATGCTGCCTTGCTGCCACAACTTCTGAAACTCAACCTGGTTGAGCTAAGAACGTTGGCACCTCCGGATCCCAACAGTCTACCAAGGAACTATGACTCCAATGCTAGGTGTGCTTTTCATTCCAACGCACCTGGTCACAGTACAGAAAAATGCAGGGCTCTGCATATGAAGGTACAAGACTTGGTAGACTCCAAGGCTCTGAATTTTGCACCTCCGCCCAATGTCAATAAAAACCCTATGCCAAACCATGGTGGTCCTCGGATTAATGCTATTGAAGAAGACCAACCGTCTTATTTAATAACCAGTGTGGATCAGATCCGGACACCATTGGTGGAGATCAAAGCTCAACTCCGAGAAAACCAAATATTTCCGGGGTGTGAGCTAGGGTGTCCCTATTGCAATATCTCATGGAATGGGTGTGAGGACTTGAGGAATGGCATTGACAGCCTTATTCAGAGTGGCCTGCTACAGATCACTACATCATTTCCGACAAATCCGGCAACTTCATCAACAACGGTTTCAGAACCTCCTACAACTGCAGCAACTATTGTACCCGACAATTCATCGGCACCATCAACAAGTACTTCACCTGTCCTTCCAAATGACCAGTTTTCAACAGTTCCTCCTGCTACAACTTCAGCTTCATTCAATTTCGACCCTCCATCAACAACAACAACAGTCCTTCCAACAATACCTCCTACAACTCCAGCAATCAATCATGAAGATGTCTCTACTGTTACCATATTCTATGATCCTGAAAATAATTCCGCCTACCATTCAGAAGGTGCTGCTCCCGCCAGAGCACCAGTTACAATCTTTTATGATCCACACACAATTACAGTCCCTTCAGCAGCAGCAATCAGTCCAGTCACTGTCACGGTGCCTGGACCAGTACCATATGAAAGCAATAGGGCCATCCCTTGGCACTATGGCTCTGACTTGTATTGCGAAGGAAAAAGAATCACTCTGGAAACATCAACACCTGCACCACAAGTAGATAATGTGGGGGGAGGCGGAGGCTTCACTCGAAGCGGACGTCTCTTTGCTTCACAAGTTCAAAGACCTACAGCCGAAGCAGAAGTTGCTGCCAAGGCAAAAGGAAAAGGCCCGGTGCAGGAAGATCCAGCTGCCAAAGAAGCCCTGAAGACTCCATTTGATCAGGAAGTTGATGAGTTTATGCGGATCATCAAAAAGAGTGACTACAAAATTGTGGATCAACTTCACCAGACGCCATCCAAAATCTCTATCCTCTCACTGCTTATGTGCTCCGAAGCCCATCGGAATGCACTACTTAAAGTTTTGCACGCAGCTTACGTGCCTGAAGAGATTACTGTCAACCAGTTGGAAACCGTGGTTGGAAATGTTACTGCTAGCAATGGGCTAGGATTCACCAATACTGACTTGACAGCGGATGGCCGCAACCACAACAAAGCCCTGCACATAACCATGGAATGCAAAGGAGCTGTCCTTTCTCATGTGCTGGTGGACACAGGTTCTTCCCTGAATGTCTTACCAAAGAAGGCTCTGGTGAAGCTTGAATATGATGGACTGGCATTGAGACCCAGCAACCTGGTGGTAAGAGCCTTTGATGGTTCTAAGAGATCGGTTCTGGGAGAGATTGAGCTGCCTGTGACAATTGGCCCACAGACTTTTAAAACTATCTTTTATGTGATGGACATTCAGCCCGCCTACAGCTGTTTGTTGGGTAGACCCTGGATTCACGCCGCCGGCGCAATAACGTCTACCCTTCACCAAAAGTTAAAATTTGAGTGGGAAGGTCAAGTTGTCACAATCTGTGGAGAGGAGGACATTTTTGTCAGCCACCTGGCAACCTATAAGTACATTGAGATGGATGGAGAGATCCATGAAACAATGAGCCAGGGGTTTGAAGCTTTGAATGTGAATGAAGCATCTGCTGTATCTGGTATCTCCATGTCATCTTACCAACAAGCCCGAAAGGTTGTTGAAGAAGGAACTGCCCTAGGCTGGGGCAAGGTCTTAGCTGTGGAGGAGAAGAAGGACAAGTTTGGGTTGGGTTACAGACCAACTCAACATCAAGCAAAGGCTGCTGCAGAGCCTGGTTTTGTCAGTGGGGGGATGCTCACCCCCGATGCTATCAACTGTCTGGAAGACGAGCTGGAAGAGGAGCGCAATCTGGAGAATTGGATTCGTCCAAAGATCCCGGGGAGCAGTGTCTCGAACTGGTCTTCCCAGGAAATTATAAGGGTTACTCAAGCAGAGTAATTATTATTTCCTGTATTTTTATAGCATGCATCAAAGTCTTGCATCTTGCCCAAGATGACAAGACTCATTTTGTAATCAGGGCCATCTGTACTTTTGTGCAAACAAGATTAAATTAATGAAATATCAGACATCTTTTTGCAAACGAGTCTTTTTCTTTTCTGCTCACTGTTTTTCCATTTTTCTTTTTGTACAAAAATAAATGGCGGTGTTTTCAAAATGATAACTTCATTTCACTTTTTCTAAAGCAAGATTAAAATCAATCACTAAATGAACCAACTTAACCCTTGCAGAGAGTGCCTTCCTGACAGCACCGACAACAGCACGGCTATGACATCGTATGACTTTGACAATCCGATCAATCAAGCTGATGAAGGGGTTGATGAAGAATATGAGCTTCCTGAAGAGCTAGCCAGGTTGTTGAGACAAGAGGAAAAGGTTATTACTCCTCATCAGGAGGAGATTGAAGTGATTAATCTTGGTACTGACGAAGACGTGAAAGAGGTTAAAATCGGGGCCTGCCTGCAAGACTCGGTGAAGAGACAACTGACAGATCTGCTTCAAGAGTATGTTGATGTGTTTGCTTGGTCGTATCAAGATATGCCAGGGTTGGACACCGATATAGTTGTGCACAAGCTGCCTCTGAGGGAAGAATGCCCACCAGTCAAACAGAAGTTGCGCCGAACTCGCCCAGACATGGCTATGAAAATCAAGGAAGAGGTACAAAAGCAATGGGACGCCGGGTTCCTTGCTGTGACTAGCTATCCACCGTGGGTTGCTAATATAGTACCTGTGCCTAAGAAGGATGGCAAAGTAAGAATGTGTGTTGACTACCGGGATCTGAACAGAGCCAGCCCGAAAGACGACTTCCCATTACCTCACATTGACGTGTTGGTGGATAACACGGCTCAGTTCTCGGTATTCTCCTTCATGGATGGATTTTCAGGATATAATCAGATCAAGATGTCACCTGAAGACATGGAGAAGACAACATTCATCACACCTTGGGGCACGTTCTGTTACAAAGTGATGCCATTCGGACTGAAGAATGCTGGTGCAACATATCAACGGGCTATGGTGACATTATTCCACGATATGATCCATAAGGAAATCGAGTGTTATGTGGATGATATGATTGCCAAGTCCCTTACAGAAGAAGATCACCTGGTAAATCTGCTGAAGTTGTTCAAGCGCCTGAGGAAGTACCAACTAAAGCTGAACCCCAACAAATGCACATTCGGGGTGCGATCCGGTAAGCTGCTGGGCTTTATTGTAAGCGAGAAGGGGATTGAGGTTGACCCTGATAAAGTCAAGGCTATACAAGAAATGCCTGCACCTAAAACAGAGAAAGAAGTTCGAGGGTTCTTAGGTCGATTGAACTACATTTCACGGTTCATATCTCACCTTACAGCAACCTGTGAACCCTTGTTCAAGCTGTTAAGAAAAGAACAAACGGTCAGGTGGAACGAAGATTGCCAGAAGGCTTTTGACAAGATCAAGGAATATCTGCAAGAACCTCCAATCCTTATGCCTCCAGTTGAAGGAAGACCTCTGATAATGTACTTGACAGTATTATAGGAGTCGATGGGGTGTGTGCTGGGCCAGCATGACGAGTCTGGTCGAAAAGAGTATGCAATATACTACCTGAGCAAAAAGTTTACCGACTGTGAACAACGTTATTCACTGCTCGAGAAAACTTGCTGTGCTTTAGCGTGGGCTGCTCGCCGACTGAGACAGTATATGTTGACCCACACTACCTTATTAATCTCAAAAATGGATCCAGTTAAGTACATTTTCGAGAAGCCAGCTCTTACCGGACGGGTTGCAAGATGGCAGATGATTCTCACAGAATACGACATACAGTACACATCTCAGAAAGCCATCAAGGGCAGTGTACTATCTGAATATCTTGCTGAGCAACCCATTGATGACTACCAGCCTATGAGGTTTGACTTCCCTGATGAAGACATCATGTTCATTAAAGCAAAAGATCACGAGGAGCCTATTCACACCGAAGGGCCTGACCCGGAGGAAGAATGGACTATGATGTTTGATGGGGCTGTCAACATGAATGGCCGTGGTGTTGGTGCAGTACTCATTACACCCAAAGGAATTCACATGCCTTTCTCGGCAAAACTCACTTTCAACTGCACTAACAATGAAGCTGAATACGAAGCTTGCATTATGGGTCTTGAGGAAGCCATTGACCTCAGGATCAAGACATTGACCGTATTCGGAGATTCAGCTTTGGTAGTCAATCAGACCAACGGAAAATGGTATACACACCAAGATCATCTGATACCTTACAGGGATTATACAAGAAGGTTATTGACTTTCTTCACAACAGTCAAGCTTGAGTATATCCCTCGAGACGAGAATCAGTTTGCGGATGCTCTTGCTACCATTTCATCCATGATCAAAGTTCAAGCTGCTAACTTTGTACCTCAGATTTCAGTATCGAGACTCGATAGACCAGCATATGTATTTGCAGCAGATGTTGTGAAAGATGATAAGCCTTGGTTCCATGATATTAAGTGCTTCTTGGAGGATCAAACATACCCACCTGGGGCATCTTCCAATGATAAGAAGACTTTGAGAAGGCTTGCTGGTAGTTTCTTTCTGAACGCTGATGGGTCTTTGTACAAGAGGAACTTTGACATGGTACTCCTCAGATGTGTTGACAAGACGGAAGCAGATTTGTTGATGCACGAAGTGCACGAAGGATCCTTTGGCACCCATGCTGGAGGGCATGCCATGGCAAAGAAATTGCTAAGATCAGGCTATTACTGGATCACAATGGATGCAGACTGTTGTGCCTACGCCAGAAAATGCCATAAATGCCAGATCTATGCGGATAAGGTGCATGTGCCTCCCAATCCTTTGAATATCATGTCTTCACCATGGCCCTTTGCCATGTGGGGCATTGATATGATTGGCAAGATTGAGCCAACTGCTTCAAATGGCCACAGATTCATCCTGGTTGCCATTGACTATTTTACCAAGTGGGTTGAAGCAGCCTCATATGCGAACGTCACAAGGCAAGTGGTAGCCAGATTTCTGAAAAGAGATATCATCTGTCGATATGGAGTTCCCGAGCGAATCATTACTGATAATGGTTCCAATTTAAACAACAAAATGATGGCAGAGCTGTGCCGGGACTTCAAGATCCAACATCACAATTCTTCTCCTTACAGGCCAAAGATGAACGGCGCTGTTGAGGCAGCAAACAAGAATATCAAGAAGATTGTGCAGAAGATGGTAATCACCTACAAAGACTGGCATGAAATGCTGCCCTTTGCCTTGCATGGGTACCGCACATCAATCAGAACATCCACTGGGGCAACACCGTATCAACTTGTATATGGTATGGAAGCAGTCCTACCTGTTGAAGTTGAATTACCCTCTCTACGAGTTTTGATGGATGTTAAACTGAGAGAAGCAGAATGGGTTCGGTCCCGATACGAACAACTGAGTCTGATCGAAGAGAAGAGATTGGCTGCAATCTGCCATGGGCAGTTATATCAGAAGAGAATGAAGAAAGCCTTCGATCAGAAAGTCAGGCACCGAGAATACCAAGTGGGAGATCTTGTGCTGAAAAGAATTCTCCCTCCTCATACAGACCATAGGGGCAAATGGACTCCAAATTATGAAGGACCATTTGTTGTAAAGAAAGTTTTCTCTGGTGGAGCGCTGATGCTCAGCACCATGGATGGTGAAGACTTCCCGTCCCCTGTGAATTCAGATGCAGTTAAAAAATACTTCGCATAAAATGACCCGCTGGACATAAAAACAGAATGTAAGTCCAGGCAAAAATAGGGCATCCCGGCGAGTCAAAAACAGAATAAAAGACTCGGGCAAAAGTAAGGGAAATAAATGAAAAAATGTACACCCGCTGAGTTGAAAAGCCGCATTGGACAGCTCAGGCAAAAATGGGTATCCTGATGGATTGAAAACCCGAAAGGGCGATCCATGCAAAATAAGGGAATAAGCGAACAACTGCATTCTGAATTCGTCTGTATTATATACAACTTGGTAAGCTCCAAAGGATCAAGCTTCAATCAGAATCAACTCTCTCCAGAAAGCAAGACGAGAAGAACGTCATTGTCATACGAGTCATAGCAGAAGAGGAAGCTCCTCAAAGCGTCGTCAACACCGCCGGCACTTTATTTCTCAATTTGTAACAATCTCCTCATTTCAGGGGATATGTTTCTTTGACTGTATCTTGCCAATTCAGGGCACATGAATTAATAAAATCAGATTTTCAGTCATGTTTTGTCTTTTACATTTATGTTTTGCAAAGAGTTGTCTGATATCTCTAAAAATACAATTGCATAAGTACAGATGCCTTTCTCTAAAAACAAAACACATGCTTACAGGGAATGTGATTATTCTCGAAAGTACTTAACTCCTATGACGGAATCCAGTAAGGGATACCTCGGGACCTTTTGTACGTTTCCTTATCTTTGCAGGATTGCAGGTATCCAGAACGCAACTTGGGGCATGCAAGGTACATCCCAGCAAGCTGGCAAATCAACAAAAGATATCAGCATCCGAGATGCTCTATCCCCAGCTGAGTTGCTCCCCATTGCCTTCCCCAGCAAAGTTGCCACATCAACTAACAGGCTTAACACTCAGGATGCTATATCCCCAGCTGAGTTGCCTCTTGTTGCTCTCCCCAGCTGAGTTGCCTCTTGCTGCTCTCCCCAGCTGAGTTGCCTCTCACAATTCCCCAGCCGAGTTGCCATTCTTCCTCAGCAGAATGCAGAAATCAGGGAATCATCTCCCCACAGAATCTTTAGCCTCTATCCAGAAGAGCAACGCACGAAGAAGTCACAACAGAGTACAGGAAGCTTCTACAAACCCCAGCTGGGTCCCATATTATGAGGATATGTCAATCAGCGACCTATATCCCCAAGCAGATGCATCATTAGATCTACCAGTGATCTCATCCCCAGTTGGGAGGTCCATTTCAAGCAGATCGACCAGAGATCTTCGCGGCAATGGGATCCGAATCCCGGATCCGTGCCCCTTTGCATAATCATGGCATCCGCATCATATTCACCCCCCAGAGCGTAGCATTCCGTCTAACACGGAACATTACGGCAAAAATCAAATGCATAGCATAATCATAAGTCATGTTGTGAATTGAACACTTGTGAATAATAAACCGTTCATCATCACTGTACAGAAATCCCCACCAGAGTCTCCGGCAAAAGCAGTTGCCTCACAAATCACAAACACCAGTATATACACCTTTTGGCACCCGTCCGTGTCATCTTTCCCCAGTAAAGTCGCCTGAACACCCTTTACAAACAAATCACCCTCATTACAGATACGTCCTGACACCCGTCCGTGTCATATCCCAACAGAAAGCCAAAGACATCCTCTTTGCACTCACATATACTTATATATATACACCCTTTTTGACACCCGTCCGTGTCATATCCCCAGCGCAGTCGCGTACACTTTCATCAACCCACACACTTGTTAATATTATACCTTTCTCTCTTGACACTCGTCCGTGTCACTCCCCCCCAGCAGTTAAAACACTCATCTATACAATACAATACTACTCATGGTACGCTTATACAGATACTCGTCCGTATCTTGTATACATCGTCACTCATAACCCCACAGATTCGGCAGTAGTCCTTGTTCTTTGTTAACCAGTTGGTACCCGTCCGTACCATCATCTCAGAACATTGCGTCTAGTGTTTGTTTCTACATGATACTCGTCCGTATCATAGTCTTAGGGATGCTCGTCCGCATCTTTAATCCATACACTGTGTCAAACACCAATGTCTTCTTGAATATAGATACTCGTCCGTGTCTATTATTCCCCAGAAGGATACTTTCAGATGCAACACTCGTCCGTGTTCTTTGTTAACCAGTTGATACTCGTCCGTATCATCATCTCTGAACATGTGTCAGTATTTGATACTCGTCCGTATCATAGTCTTAAGGATGCTCGTCCGCATCTTTAATCTATACACAATACCAAACACTTATACCTTTTGCTTCTTGGATGTAAACGCTCGTCCGTGTTTACTATCTCCCCAGTAGATCGCCAACAAAACAAATTTTCTTTTTATCTAACACTCGTCCTGTGTTATGATACCTTTGAGAGCAGCCGTACCCTGCTGAGTGGTCGTCCTCCACTTCTTGATGGTCGTCCTCCATCATGCTCATCCGATGGCCGTCCCCATCGTTGATTTTTAGCAGCCGTCCCCTGCTAGGTGGTCGTCCTCCACCTTTTGATGATCATCCTTCATCAACTTTATCCAATGGCCGTCCCCATTGTTGATTTTGGTTATCTGACATTCGTCCTATGTCATGACAAACCTCGAGAGCAGCCGTCCCCTGCTGAGTGGTCGTCCTCCACTTCTTGATGGTCGTCCTCCATCTTGCTCGTCCGATGGCCGTCCCCATCGTTGACCTTTTCTATCCGATGGCCGTCCCCATCGTTGATATTTTCGGCAGCCGTACCCTGCCAGGTGGTCGTCCTCCACCTTTGATGGCCGTCCCCATCATTTTTCTTTATACCCAACAGAGCAGCCGTACCCTGCTAGGTGATCGTCCTTCACCTTTGATGGCCGTACCCCATCATCTGTTTATTTCATTTATTCTTTAACCCGATGGCCGTCCCCGTCGTGGTCCCTTTTCCTTTTTAGCCCGATGGCCGTCCCCATCGTTGGTTACTTGACCTTTATGAACTTGATGGCCGTCCCCGTCATGTTTCATTAATCCTCAGAAATTTTACAGTTTTATCGTGATGGCCGTCCCCATCATGATTTTATTTTCCCCAGCTAGTCGGCCGTCCCCGTCTTATCTTTACCTGTTTTTCCCCAGCTAGTCGGCCGTCCCCGTCTTAGCTTTACCTTTTATCCCCAGCATGTCGGCCGTCCCCGTCATCGCTTTATTTCCTGCACTTTACCCGCATGTCGGCCGTCCCCGTCATCGCTTTGCTTCACATACCACTTTACCCAGCAGTCGTCCTCTGCTCGACGGTCGTCCTCCGTCGCCCATACTTTACAATATACTTTATTTTGCTTTTACAATCTATATCCCTTTTCTTCTTCATTCTGTGAGTGCAAATTTTGGACTGTCTTTGGTATTCAACCACAAGTTATCTTGTTTGGCCTGTTAAGCCGTCGCTTACATCCTGCACAGCTAACTCATGTTTGAATAGGGGCAGCTGTAAACACCCCAAATTTGCCCTCACCCATTCACACCATGGCTTGTGATCATTCTCATATGCATAAACACAATCATATCATCTCACATCTCATTTTTGATTCACTGGATAGTTTCTAAGGCATCTGCACCTAGGGTTTGTGATCTGAGCAATCCCAAAGCTTCTTGAGGCATTCCAAAGGCTACCAATCAATTCAAAGTGGTCCATGTGTGTTCTTATATCATATTTCATCTCCCCAAAGTCAAAATTGCAGAGGAATCACAAGAGCTAGGGTTTGAGTGGATGCAGAGCCAGGTTGAACTGCACAGTTGACTGAAAATTAGGGTTTTGGTTTCAGAGGCCATAACCCCAAATTTTTTGGTCATTCTTGTTCCCATTGATCTCTATATGGTATAGGGAGTATACATATCAATTTTCATGAAGAAATTCCATGGGGAAGTCATCTGATCAAGAGTTGACTTTTCAGACAAGTCAGTGCAAAATCAGGGCATCTGAGGCCCCCAGTGACTCAACCAATGGGTGATCTTCATCATTTTGAGTGTATATGATCTTTATTTGATCATGGAAGAAGGTTGAAGTTCATAAAATCAAGAATTTAGGGTTTTTGCAAATGTTGACTTTTTGGGCATAGTTGACTTTTCAAGAATGCATCATTTTAGGTCAATTTTCAAGCTTTGATTCTTGATCCAAAAATGCTTCAAATGGAAAAACTTTGGTCATGAAAGTTGTAGATCTCATCTTTCCCTTTTCAAAAAGTACAAGAACATGATCAAACTCCTCTTGGATCAAAAGTTATGGCAATGCAAAGTTGGCTAAAATCATTAATTTCTAAGGCATGCTTCAAATGGAAATTTTGCAAAACCTTGAACCAATGCACCATGTGACCTCTAATTCATTTCAAACCATTACACAAACATTCTCTAAGTCCTAAAAATCAGATTTGAACTAAGAATGCCATGGTTTTATGTTTGGTTAGGCAAAAGAATCACATGTGAACCAAAATGTCACAACTTGCAAAAACTCATGATCATGCTTTACCAACTTGCTGCCTTGAATGCTGGACCAAGCCTAGCCTTTCCCTTCACTTTGCTGCGCCAGAACCAGCCCATGTCCTTGCCTAGCACCTCACCATACTTTCTCTTACACAAGAGTTGACAAATTGCAAAAGTTGCCTCACCTATCCATAAAGCACATGTCAAATCAACTGACCAATGAGAGAGAGTCATGTGGACAATTTGCAAGCAAAGCATAAGACTAAGCAAGGCTGAAACACATTCATTCACCACATTCACAAAAACCTTCCATTTTGCAAAAGCTTTCGAATTTCTCTATACAGCCTGCAAACACTCAAACCTTCTTCATCATCCAACTCAACACACTTCATAGACCTAAAACCACCCAAAGCATAAGCCTGAAACAGCCAAAGCACCACACTACCATTCTTCACCCTCATTCTGCAGTTCCATTCGAATCTTCCATCCTAGCTCACAAACAGCCAAACAAACCTTGCAAAGCTTCTCCATACATCATCTGGACCTCAAACCATCATTCACAATGACCTGAAAGTGCCAGAATCTCCATTGCCATTTTTGACTGAACTAAAGCAGGAGCTTTCGAAACTCATCATCAAGCCAACTTAAACTCCATTTGAGCATTCAAACATCTTCTGGGGACCAAGTGGAGCAGCTTGCACAAAGAGAGGTGGCCAGAAAGTTCCTAAACTGAAAGCTTCGAATCTCAGGTAGCCTGAAATTTATTTTTCCAGAAGTTGCTTTTCTTGTTACAAACTTGTTCTACTAGCCTCACTGATCATTCTGGTACCATTGGTTTTGAAAATGGTTGTGATTTGAGCATTTAATTTGTTTCTGAAGCTTGCGTGACCTAGAATTTCTTCTCTTCGATTCAGTTGATTTAGGAAACATAAATTTGTTTTGATTGGGGGTTTTGATTCGTGAGCTTGTGGGAATCATTTCTGGGTTCTTAGAATTCATTTTAGATGCGTATGGAGTGAGTTAGGGATTTTGGTTGAACGGAGAAGATGACCGGAACACTGTTCCGGTCATCTGAGTGTGTTTAACGGCGAGATTAGGGCATAAGCATTGATTAGCGGAATTTGAATTCTGGCCTTTGGATTTGGCGCCAGGTCAACGCGCGCGTGTTTCCATTTGAATCTCCACCATCAGATCACTTGACTTTTGTTTATTTCAGTTTAATTTCATTTTTAATTCATTTTAATTCATTTGTTTTGTACAATTATTTTAAAATGGCAAAAAATTCATAAAAATTATGAAACTTTTTCCTTAAAGTTTTAATAATTTTTATGACACAAAAATATTTTTATTTTATTTTTTATCATTAAAAAAGTATTTTTAAATATTTAAAAGATTATTTTTAATTGATTAATGGGAATTAATTAATTAAAAATACTTTTAGGTATTTAAAAATTACAAAAAAAATTCATGAAATGTTCTAAGACATTTAGAAACATTGTCCAACCTTCAAACCAAATTTCTTTTTTGATCTTGATGCATTTTGAGAATTTTTCATTGAATTAAATCATTTTTTATGCATTATTTTGATCATGGATTCAAAAATTCATTTCTGCCAATTGGTGAAGGTTGAGACATTGATTCTTCTTGCATTGTCTTTTGTTTTGCATGTAGTTTCAAGGATAAAAAGGCCATGATTTGTTCTTGCATTTTCAAATTGTTTGGCATTTGTTTTGTTAAGAACCCTAAAAAACCCTAATAACTTAAAAAATTCATATCTTGAGTTTGGTTGAGAGTTGGGAGCTCCCCTTTGGGAAGTGGTTCATCATAGGCCTAGGGTTTCTTTGAGTGTCATTTTCCATTTTTACTTTAGGGTTTTGCTTCTGTTTTTGGTTTGTGTTTGATGTTTGATCCATAAACCCTAATTTGGGCTTTCTCTTGCATTCTTCTTGCATTTCCTTGCATAACATGACTTGTCTTTGCATTTTGTGCATTCTTATGATTCATTTGACATCTTAAGACATGTATAAAGCATCTTTGATCATTGCATTACATATTTGCCATGTCATTTGTCTTGTATGATTCATAACATTTCATGTTTGTTCATGCTCCTTAACTTGCATCATTTGCATTCATGATCTTGTATGAACATCCCCATTGTCTTGCCTCATGTTTGCAGCACCTCATAACATCACAATCATCATCAACATGCTTCTGGTTTGGTCTAGCATCATACCATTTCATCTCATCTTGCATTGCATTGCATTTCTTTCTAACATTTCAGGTGGTAAGTAACTTGAGAAGTGGATTTGCCTTCACTTCTCATACCTTTTCTTTTCATCTCTCTTGCATCCATTGCTGCATTCCTATATGTGTTTGAGATTGAGCTTGCTCATTCTTGTTCTTCCCACTTTCTTTCTTCAAGTGACTTGACTTCTTGAATGAAGCAAGTCACTTTGCTTCTCTTGATCCTGTTCATCTGCTTCCTGGTGGCTCCTTTGAAGATTGTTCTTGCAAACCTCACAAACCTTAGGACCAACCAAGCATGACAATGAATTAGGGTTTTGACTAGTATCCCCTCTTAGTTTTACCTTTGTGTCTCTCTTTGAGTCTTCTCTTCTCATCTCATAATCAGGGACTAAACCCTAAAGGCTTTAAGACTTTGTGATTAAGCTCATGCCTGCATCCTTCTCTTAGGATGGAGTGTATAACTTTAATCCTAAGTATTAAACCCTTAAGGTGTTTAAATCTCTTAATCAATTCATCTAATAATCATCAAGACATCACACTTGTAACTTGGGCCTTGCATTAGGGTTCTAATTCTTCCTTAAGTGGTTAAGAAGGACTAACCCTAGTGTTAATGGACAAGTCCCCCTCAAGTTGTCTTACAAATCATAAAAAACTTCATCATTATGCCATTAACTAAAATACACTTAATCAAAGGCTTGTTTTGTCATGGGTTTAATCCCTAATCATGGATTAAGTTGAGGAGTCTTCCTCAGCTTAAACATTCTCATCTATTATCCTTCTTTTAGGATGGTGTAATGGGTCTGTTTAATCCTTGATTATGGCTTAACCTCATTACTCAACACTAAACAAAAAAACACAAAAACATCTAAATAATCAACAAGTAGGTTAATGATCTTAATCCTGCATCAAAGGTGATTAAGTGTGAGAATCTGACTTCACACTTAAGGTATTCTCATTACCCCTGATCAGAGGGAAGATGTGATGAGTTTACTAAATCCATTGGTTTAGACTTAAGCTCATTTTCTTATGACAAATCTTCAAAAAGCAATAAAAGACTGAAAACACTCAAAAACAAACAATAATCGTCTCCTTCGGGATTCTTTTCTCATCACCTTCACTCATAAACGAGAACTCGCTTCTTCCGTCTAATGCAAGACAGTAAGCACCTGAGCCAGACAGGTCATACACTTGAGCATAGACAAGCAAGCAGTTCACAAGTCAATTCATCTTTCAGTCTCTTTGGGTCGAACTACGGTGTTCTGACTTCCTCATTGCACGAGAGGATACGTAGGCATAACTTAACAGTTATCGAACAAAAGTCTCTGTATATTCCCCCTCTTTCCAGCTTTATTCTCTTAGCCTCATGATCATGAGCATACTCTTTCCTTACACTGACACTTCACTTATGCACTTCACACTTCTTTTACACTGACACCTGTACATCTTTTCCAGCTATTTTACACACAGATTGCACTGACACTACCCCTTTAAAACACAAATCTTTTAAGCGTGGATCCCGTCGAGTACGACGGACAATCTGGGTGCTAATACCTTCCCAGGTTGTAACCAACCCCCTTTCTCAGTCTCTCTGGTTCGCAAACCGTCTTATCCGTATCTTTCTAGGTCTATGCAGCATTGCCTTTCCTCCGGGATAAAAATGCCTAGCTGGCGACTCTATTCATCTCCAGTGAGTTCACGGCTGTGTGTTCTCACTGTTCCCTTCGCCGACCGTTCGCGTCTGTACCTTCATCTGATCCGGTCCCATTTGTCGGGAGCGACAGCTTGGCGACTCTGCTGGGGAACCTTATACTGCAACCAGGGCTTCTGGTTCTTTTTGTGGGTTCCTCCTAGCGCTTGTTTGATTTGTGTTTACTGGGGTGTTATGTGCTTGTTTGTGCTTGTATTTATTTTTGTTTATTGCTTTATGTACAGTTGCTTTACTGCTTTCTTTACTGCATTTATATATCATACTGTCATTGTTGCTGGCTGGATCTGGTTTTTTCTTTGGTGGGTGGGTGTTTCATTGAGAGTTAAGGTCCTATACCTGGGACCTGAGTGACACCTAGGCTAGAGTGAATCATATTCTTTCCCATTCCATTTCGGTCTGGTGCGGGAATATGAAACACGGTTCAGATATGGGTTTCTTCTTGAGAACTCTGTGTTGCAGATTTCCTGCAATGCTAGGGCCATCTGGGAAGCCTGCTAAGTCTGGATGACCTTTTAGTACTGACCTTCAGAAACTGAGGTGAATTAGAGGAGGAATTGTTATGGTTATTGTAAACACTGTACCTCCGGGTTAGAAGTGTTTACACTTCTCATAACTGATCCAAGTCTGAGGATCCTTGTTTTAGATCATCACCTGTGAGGGGGTTGGGCTGTTTACAGGTTTGCAGGTACCTTGACCTCAGAATACCCTGTTACTTTGACTTTGTTAAGAATACTCCATGTTGGACAGTTCTTGTGATTCTAAAACCTTGGACATGTGGCTCTTTATTTGAGTCCCCCACCCTGGTTACTGGATTTATAGACCTCCATCTGGAATTCTTGAACACACATGGATCTACACCAAGGCAGTTAATCAGATCCAGCTCAGTCACAAACCCTTGCATTTCATTTGCATACATACTCATTGCATCATATTAACATTTGCTTATTTGTGTTTCAGGGTATCCACCTCCATCTGGTTTTGGTTTTGACCCCATCTGCAGTTTTGACCTGTCTCCACCAGCACTCGCATCAGTTTGTCAGCCATATACTTCAGTTACTTGCACTAGCCAGCCAGTGGCCCACTCCTCAGCATCTTCATCAGCACTTATCCTACTCAGTCCTCAGCATCATGGCTCCAAAGAAAAGCAACATCACCTATCATTTCTTCCAACCAGACTTGTCAGACATCAGGAGGATCCAAACCCTGATCACTCCAGATCACATTCCTTTGTTCAAAGAGCATTATGGGGATATACTGGACTTGGTCATGGATCTGGACCCATCTCAGAGGAGCCTCATCCACACTTGCATTCAGTTCTATGATCCCCCATTGAGATGTTTCACCTTTCAAGACTTTCAGTTGGGGCCTCTATTAGAAGAATACTCATCTTTGATTGGTTTGCCTATCAAAAGAGAAATCCCATTCAACCCTGAAATGGTCTTTCCTAGCAATGGAGAGGTAGCAAAAGCTCTGCACCTGGAACCTGTTTTGATTGAACAGCACATGACCTCTAAAGCTGGGATCCCTGGATTTCACCTGGACTTCTTAATTTCCCAAGCTAGTCTGAAGGCCTCCTTGGGGGAGTGGAAAGCTGTTTGTGCTCTGTTGGCCTTAAGTGTATATGGAATTGTGTTATTTGCAGACGAGCCTCGATTCATCAGCAAGAATGCAATCCATTTGTTCATCCTGAAGAACCCAGTGCCAACTTTGCTAGGAGATCTCTATTACTCAGTCCATCAGAGAAATGAGAAGCAGAGGGGAAGATTAGTGAGGATTTGTGCTCCATTATTCCATGCTTGGCTCCTTAAGCATCTACCCAGGACAGATGCATTTCTAAATCCTCATCAGCAAAGCAACTGGGCTAAGAGGCTCACTACTCTCACTTCAGCAGATATCAGATGGTGTACTCAGAGCACCAAGGGCAGAGATATGATCACCAGCTGTGGGCACTTTCCCAATGTGCCTTTGATAGGAGTTAAGGGAAGTATCAACTACAACCCTCTGCTGTTCAGGAGACAATTGGGCTATGCACTGGTTCATACTCCTAGGGAACAAGATTTGGTTGAGACCCTCTACTGTGAGAACAAGATTAGTCTGGCAACTGTTAGGCAGGCTGCCTGGGCTTGGGATCATGTTCAGACTAAGGGAATCACCATTCTGGGGAAGTGCAATAATGTGGCATCAGTCCAATATTATGAGTGGTCCCATGCTAGGGCCCAATTCTCTGGATTGCCCTTCACCATAGAAGACATGCCTGAGTCATCTTCAGCACCACCCCCTGCCACTATCAGTTTGGAAGAGTTTGAAAGCTTGAAGGAAAGAAATGAGAAGCTAACCCAGGCTTTGCAGAAGACCCTCCGGGAGAGGAGTGAAGGTGTGAGGGAGATTGAGAGATTGGAGAAGTTAAGAGTGGAACACTTGACTAAGATTGAGAAGTCTGGAGATTATATCAACAAGTCTAAAGCTGGTGAGCAGATTCTGAAGAATGCTTGTAAAGAAGCCCAGTTCCAAAGAGCAAGAACAGACTTGTACCTGAAGGAGAGTCAGGCCAGGTGGGTCCGGATCACTGAGGCCCGTACTCTAGAAGACAAGAGAGCTCAAGACAAGATGGAGCAGATGGAAGAAGCCCTGGCAGCAGCCCAGGAGGAAATATCAGAGCTGAAAATCAAAGCAGGAGTAAAGAGGTCTAAGGACCAAAGTCAGAACAGGAAGTTGACTGCAGCTGTTGCAACAAGAAACCTTCTCATCAGAAGTCTCACGGAGCATCCGGCTGATCCTGTGACCGAAGCACTTCTCAAGGAAGTTCGTGAGGATGAGTTTGGCCTTGGAGTTTGATCATTTGCTTGTTGTTGTTCCTTTTCCATGTACTTTTGCTTTTTGTGATGTATTCTGACCCCTTTGAGGGCTTGTGTTGTAAAATGAACAAGTTGTATCATTTCACCTTTGTAATATATTTGTGTTAGTTTCTATCTGGGTTCACATCAAAAGCAACTTCAACAGCATCATCTTCAAGGGTCTGGAAGGGTCAAAACTGAAGGCCAAACCGGATACCTTGAGAACAAATAAGCATAACTGCATTGCATGCTAACCCTTTTGTTTGTTTTGTAGGTTTTGTTTTGTTGTTGCTAACCTCTGTTGTGAATCTCAGGAATTATTGCTCGCCGCCGGGTATTTCCTCTCAACAGGCCTCACAGGTACCCAACTAGAAACAACCTTCCGGGAATTCAGATGGATCAGATGCAGCAGGACCTTACGGAGGTCAGAAACCAGATGGCCAATGAAAGGTTGGAGATGAGAACCCAGATAACACAATTCATGGAAGTGATGAACAATTTAGCTCAAAGCCAGGAGAGGCTCAGAGTTTTGGTAGAAGGGAGGAATCAAGAGGAGCCCCATGTGGGAACTGCTGGCACAAGTAACAACGAGAGGGTCCAACCTCATGTCAATCCCCCAGTTTTTGGACCCCATCTCCATCCAGAGGCCAACATCCCAGTCAACATTCAAGGGACAGCCACAGCAGCCAGAGTACTTCAAGAAGATCCTCAGGAGGACCAGTATACAGTGATGGGTGCCGGAGAGGAAACATATGATAGACGGTTGGAAGAAATAGCTGAGAAGTTGAGGTCCCTGGAATCTCAAAACTCTTTGGGGTTTGACGTCATGGACATGGGGCTGGTAGACGGGGTCAGGATCCCCCATAAGTTCAAGCCTCCTTGCTTCGAAAAGTATAATGGGACTTCATGCCCCCGAACTCATTTGCAATCATTTCTGGGAAGGCTGAAGGCCTATACAATGGATGAGAAATTGTGGATGTTCTATTTTGAAGATAGCTTGACTGGAGCTTCGAGGGAGTGGTATTCCCATCTGACAAGAGCAACTATAAGATGCTGGAAGGACCTGGCAGAAGCCTTCATCAGACAGTATCAGTATAATCTAGATATGGCACCCAACAGGACCCTCCTAATGGGAATGTCACAGTCTTCGAGGGAGAGTTTCCGAGAGTATGCCCAAAGGTGGAGGCAACTGGCTGCTGCTGTTCAACCACCAATGTCTGAAAGGGAAATGGCAGACATGTTTATGAACACTCTTCAGGGAACGTATATTGACAGGTTAGCTGCTTTCTCTTCCACCAGCTTCGCAGATGTTGTCATAGCTGGGGAGAGAATTGAAAGCCTGTTAAAAATGGGAAAGATCTCAGACAACGGTGCAAGCTCGTCCAGTAGTACAAGAAAGCCTTTTGCAGGCCCGAGAAGAACTGGCGAGACCAATGCCATTCACACCAACAGGGGTAGGCCCCAATATGTTCAGAGGTCAATAGCAGCAGTCACTATCCCTGCTCCGGCACATCCTTAGCCAGTCTATCAACCTCCTCAACAAAACTTCCAACAACAACCTCAGTATCAGCAGAATCAGTATCCTCCAAGGAACTTCAACAACAACACCAACAACAACAATCAACAGAGGCCATTCCAACAGAGGCCCTCTCAAGCTAACAGAGTGATCGACCCGATCCCAATGCCGTATGCTGCCTTGCTGCCACAACTTCTGAAACTCAACCTGGTTGAGCTAAGAACGTTGGCACCTCCGGATCCCAACAGTCTACCAAGGAACTATGACTCCAATGCTAGGTGTGCTTTTCATTCCAACGCACCTGGTCACAGTACAGAAAAATGCAGGGCTCTGCATATGAAGGTACAAGACTTGGTAGACTCCAAGGCTCTGAATTTTGCACCTCCGCCCAATGTCAATAAAAACCCTATGCCAAACCATGGTGGTCCTCGGATTAATGCTATTGAAGAAGACCAACCGTCTTATTTAATAACCAGTGTGGATCAGATCCGGACACCATTGGTGGAGATCAAAGCTCAACTCCGAGAAAACCAAATATTTCCGGGGTGTGAGCTAGGGTGTCCCTATTGCAATATCTCATGGAATGGGTGTGAGGACTTGAGGAATGGCATTGACAGCCTTATTCAGAGTGGCCTGCTACAGATCACTACATCATTTCCGACAAATCCGGCAACTTCATCAACAACGGTTTCAGAACCTCCTACAACTGCAACAACTATTGTACCCGACAATTCATCGGCACCATCAACAAGTACTTCACCTGTCCTTCCAAATGACCAGTTTTCAACAGTTCCTCCTGCTACAACTTCAGCTTCATTCAATTTCGACCCTCCATCAACAACAACAACAGTCCTTCCAACAATACCTCCTACAACTCCAGCAATCAATCATGAAGATGTCTCTACTGTTACCATATTCTATGATCCTGAAAATAATTCCGCCTACCATTCAGAAGGTGCTGCTCCCGCCAGAGCACCAGTTACAATCTTTTATGATCCACACACAATTACAGTCCCTTCAGCAGCAGCAATCAGTCCAGTCACTGTCACGGTGCCTGGACCAGTACCATATGAAAGCAATAGGGCCATCCCTTGGCACTATGGCTCTGACTTGTATTGCGAAGGAAAAAGAATCACTCTGGAAACATCAACACCTGCACCACAAGTAGATAATGTGGGGGGAGGCGGAGGCTTCACTCGAAGCGGACGTCTCTTTGCTTCACAAGTTCAAAGACCTACAGCCGAAGCAGAAGTTGCTGCCAAGGCAAAAGGAAAAGGCCCGGTGCAGGAAGATCCAGCTGCCAAAGAAGCCCTGAAGACTCCATTTGATCAGGAAGTTGATGAGTTTATGCGGATCATCAAAAAGAGTGACTACAAAATTGTGGATCAACTTCACCAGACGCCATCCAAAATCTCTATCCTCTCACTGCTTATGTGCTCCGAAGCCCATCGGAATGCACTACTTAAAGTTTTGCACGCAGCTTACGTGCCTGAAGAGATTACTGTCAACCAGTTGGAAACCGTGGTTGGAAATGTTACTGCTAGCAATGGGCTAGGATTCACCAATACTGACTTGACAGCGGATGGCCGCAACCACAACAAAGCCCTGCACATAACCATGGAATGCAAAGGAGCTGTCCTTTCTCATGTGCTGGTGGACACAGGTTCTTCCCTGAATGTCTTACCAAAGAAGGCTCTGGTGAAGCTTGAATATGATGGACTGGCATTGAGACCCAGCAACCTGGTGGTAAGAGCCTTTGATGGTTCTAAGAGATCGGTTCTGGGAGAGATTGAGCTGCCTGTGACAATTGGCCCACAGACTTTTAAAACTATCTTTTATGTGATGGACATTCAGCCCGCCTACAGCTGTTTGTTGGGTAGACCCTGGATTCACGCCGCCGGCGCAATAACGTCTACCCTTCACCAAAAGTTAAAATTTGAGTGGGAAGGTCAAGTTGTCACAATCTGTGGAGAGGAGGACATTTTTGTCAGCCACCTGGCAACCTATAAGTACATTGAGATGGATGGAGAGATCCATGAAACAATGAGCCAGGGGTTTGAAGCTTTGAATGTGAATGAAGCATCTGCTGTATCTGGTATCTCCATGTCATCTTACCAACAAGCCCGAAAGGTTGTTGAAGAAGGAACTGCCCTAGGCTGGGGCAAGGTCTTAGCTGTGGAGGAGAAGAAGGACAAGTTTGGGTTGGGTTACAGACCAACTCAACATCAAGCAAAGGCTGCTGCAGAGCCTGGTTTTGTCAGTGGGGGGATGCTCACCCCCGATGCTATCAACTGTCTGGAAGACGAGCTGGAAGAGGAGCGCAATCTGGAGAATTGGATTCGTCCAAAGATCCCGGGGAGCAGTGTCTCGAACTGGTCTTCCCAGGAAATTATAAGGGTTACTCAAGCAGAGTAATTATTATTTCCTGTATTTTTATAGCATGCATCAAAGTCTTGCATCTTGCCCAAGATGACAAGACTCATTTTGTAATCAGGGCCATCTGTACTTTTGTGCAAACAAGATTAAATTAATGAAATATCAGACATCTTTTTGCAAACGAGTCTTTTTCTTTTCTGCTCACTGTTTTTCCATTTTTCTTTTTGTACAAAAATAAATGGCGGTGTTTTCAAAATGATAACTTCATTTCACTTTTTCTAAAGCAAGATTAAAATCAATCACTAAATGAACCAACTTAACCCTTGCAGAGAGTGCCTTCCTGACAGCACCGACAACAGCACGGCTATGACATCGTATGACTTTGACAATCCGATCAATCAAGCTGATGAAGGGGTTGATGAAGAATATGAGCTTCCTGAAGAGCTAGCCAGGTTGTTGAGACAAGAGGAAAAGGTTATTACTCCTCATCAGGAGGAGATTGAAGTGATTAATCTTGGTACTGACGAAGACGTGAAAGAGGTTAAAATCGGGGCCTGCCTGCAAGACTCGGTGAAGAGACAACTGACAGATCTGCTTCAAGAGTATGTTGATGTGTTTGCTTGGTCGTATCAAGATATGCCAGGGTTGGACACCGATATAGTTGTGCACAAGCTGCCTCTGAGGGAAGAATGCCCACCAGTCAAACAGAAGTTGCGCCGAACTCGCCCAGACATGGCTATGAAAATCAAGGAAGAGGTACAAAAGCAATGGGACGCCGGGTTCCTTGCTGTGACTAGCTATCCACCGTGGGTTGCTAATATAGTACCTGTGCCTAAGAAGGATGGCAAAGTAAGAATGTGTGTTGACTACCGGGATCTGAACAGAGCCAGCCCGAAAGACGACTTCCCATTACCTCACATTGACGTGTTGGTGGATAACACGGCTCAGTTCTCGGTATTCTCCTTCATGGATGGATTTTCAGGATATAATCAGATCAAGATGTCACCTGAAGACATGGAGAAGACAACATTCATCACACCTTGGGGCACGTTCTGTTACAAAGTGATGCCATTCGGACTGAAGAATGCTGGTGCAACATATCAACGGGCTATGGTGACATTATTCCACGATATGATCCATAAGGAAATCGAGTGTTATGTGGATGATATGATTGCCAAGTCCCTTACAGAAGAAGATCACCTGGTAAATCTGCTGAAGTTGTTCAAGCGCCTGAGGAAGTACCAACTAAAGCTGAACCCCAACAAATGCACATTCGGGGTGCGATCCGGTAAGCTGCTGGGCTTTATTGTAAGCGAGAAGGGGATTGAGGTTGACCCTGATAAAGTCAAGGCTATACAAGAAATGCCTGCACCTAAAACAGAGAAAGAAGTTCGAGGGTTCTTAGGTCGATTGAACTACATTTCACGGTTCATATCTCACCTTACAGCAACCTGTGAACCCTTGTTCAAGCTGTTAAGAAAAGAACAAACGGTCAGGTGGAACGAAGATTGCCAGAAGGCTTTTGACAAGATCAAGGAATATCTGCAAGAACCTCCAATCCTTATGCCTCCAGTTGAAGGAAGACCTCTGATAATGTACTTGACAGTATTAGAGGAGTCGATGGGGTGTGTGCTGGGCCAGCATGACGAGTCTGGTCGAAAAGAGTATGCAATATACTACCTGAGCAAAAAGTTTACCGACTGTGAACAACGTTATTCACTGCTCGAGAAAACTTGCTGTGCTTTAGCGTGGGCTGCTCGCCGACTGAGACAGTATATGTTGACCCACACTACCTTATTAATCTCAAAAATGGATCCAGTTAAGTACATTTTCGAGAAGCCAGCTCTTACCGGACGGGTTGCAAGATGGCAGATGATTCTCACAGAATACGACATACAGTACACATCTCAGAAAGCCATCAAGGGCAGTGTACTATCTGAATATCTTGCTGAGCAACCCATTGATGACTACCAGCCTATGAGGTTTGACTTCCCTGATGAAGACATCATGTTCATTAAAGCAAAAGATCACGAGGAGCCTATTCACACCGAAGGGCCTGACCCGGAGGAAGAATGGACTATGATGTTTGATGGGGCTGTCAACATGAATGGCCGTGGTGTTGGTGCAGTACTCATTACACCCAAAGGAATTCACATGCCTTTCTCGGCAAAACTCACTTTCAACTGCACTAACAATGAAGCTGAATACGAAGCTTGCATTATGGGTCTTGAGGAAGCCATTGACCTCAGGATCAAGACATTGACCGTATTCGGAGATTCAGCTTTGGTAGTCAATCAGACCAACGGAAAATGGTATACACACCAAGATCATCTGATACCTTACAGGGATTATACAAGAAGGTTATTGACTTTCTTCACAACAGTCAAGCTTGAGTATATCCCTCGAGACGAGAATCAGTTTGCGGATGCTCTTGCTACCATTTCATCCATGATCAAAGTTCAAGCTGCTAACTTTGTACCTCAGATTTCAGTATCGAGACTCGATAGACCAGCATATGTATTTGCAGCAGATGTTGTGAAAGATGATAAGCCTTGGTTCCATGATATTAAGTGCTTCTTGGAGGATCAAACATACCCACCTGGGGCATCTTCCAATGATAAGAAGACTTTGAGAAGGCTTGCTGGTAGTTTCTTTCTGAACGCTGATGGGTCTTTGTACAAGAGGAACTTTGACATGGTACTCCTCAGATGTGTTGACAAGACGGAAGCAGATTTGTTGATGCACGAAGTGCACGAAGGATCCTTTGGCACCCATGCTGGAGGGCATGCCATGGCAAAGAAATTGCTAAGATCAGGCTATTACTGGATCATAATGGATGCAGACTGTTGTGCCTACGCCAGAAAATGCCATAAATGCCAGATCTATGCGGATAAGGTGCATGTGCCTCCCAATCCTTTGAATATCATGTCTTCACCATGGCCCTTTGCCATGTGGGGCATTGATATGATTGGCAAGATTGAGCCAACTGCTTCAAACGGCCACAGATTCATCCTGGTTGCCATTGACTATTTTACCAAGTGGGTTGAAGCAGCCTCATATGCGAACGTCACAAGGCAAGTGGTAGCCAGATTTCTGAAAAGAGATATCATCTGTCGATATGGAGTTCCCGAGCGAATCATTACTGATAATGGTTCCAATTTAAACAACAAAATGATGGCAGAGCTCTGTGCCGGGACTTCAAGATCCAACATCACAATTCTTCTCCTTACAGGCCAAAGATGAACGGCGCTGTTGAGGCAGCAAACAAGAATATCAAGAAGATTGTGCAGAAGATGGTAATCACCTACAAAGACTGGCATGAAATGCTGCCCTTTGCCTTGCATGGGTACCGCACATCAATCAGAACATCCACTGGGGCAACACCGTATCAACTTGTATATGGTATGGAAGCAGTCCTACCTGTTGAAGTTGAATTACCCTCTCTACGAGTTTTGATGGATGTTAAACTGAGAGAAGCAGAATGGGTTCGGTCCCGATACGAACAACTGAGTCTGATCGAAGAGAAGAGATTGGCTGCAATCTGCCATGGGCAGTTATATCAGAAGAGAATGAAGAAAGCCTTCGATCAGAAAGTCAGGCACCGAGAATACCAAGTGGGAGATCTTGTGCTGAAAAGAATTCTCCCTCCTCATACAGACCACATGGGCAAATGGACTCCAAATTATGAAGGACCATTTGTTGTAAAGAAAGTTTTCTCTGGTGGAGCGCTGATGCTCAGCACCATGGATGGTGAAGACTTCCCATCCCCTGTGAATTCAGATGCAGTTAAAAAATACTTCGCATAAAATGACCCGCTGGACATAAAAACAGAATGTAAGTCCAGGCAAAAATAGGGCATCCCGGCGAGTCAAAAACAGAATAAAAGACTCGGGCAAAAGTAAGGGAAATAAATGAAAAAATGTACACCCGCTGAGTTGAAAAGCCGCATTGGACAGCTCAGGCAAAAATGGGTATCCTGATGGATTGAAAACCCGAAAGGGCGATCCATGCAAAATAAGGGAATAAGCGAACAACTGCATTCTGAATTCGTCTGTATTATATACAACTTGGTAAGCTCCAAAGGATCAAGCTTCAATCAGAATCAACTCTCTCCAGAAAGCAAGACGAGAAGAACGTCATTGTCATACGAGTCATAGCAGAAGAGGAAGCTCCTCAAAGCGTCGTCAACACCGCCGGCACTTTATTTCTCAATTTGTAACAATCTCCTCATTTCAGGGGATATGTTTCTTTGACTGTATCTTGCCAATTCAGGGCACATGAATTAATAAAATCAGATTTTCAGTCATGTTTCGTCTTTTACATTTATGTTTTGCAAAGAGTTGTCTGATATCTCTAAAAATACAATTGCATAAGTACAGATGCCTTTCTCTAAAAACAAAACACATGCTTACAGGGAATGTGATTATTCTCGAAAGTACTTAACTCCTATGACGGAATCCAGTAAGGGATACCTCGGGACCTTTTGTACGTTTCCTTATCTTTGCAGGATTGCAGGTATCCAGAACGCAACTTGGGGCATGCAAGGTACATCCCAGCAAGCTGGCAAATCAACAAAAGATATCAGCATCCGAGATGCTCTATCCCCAGCTGAGTTGCTCCCCATTGCCTTCCCCAGCAAAGTTGCCACATCAACTAACAGGCTTAACACTCAGGATGCTATATCCCCAGCTGAGTTGCCTCTTGTTGCTCTCCCCAGCTGAGTTGCCTCTTGCTGCTCTCCCCAGCTGAGTTGCCTCTCACAATTCCCCAGCCGAGTTGCCATTCTTCCTCAGCAGAATGCAGAAATCAGGGAATCATCTCCCCACAGAATCTTTAGCCTCTATCCAGAAGAGCAACGCACGAAGAAGTCACAACAGAGTACAGGAAGCTTCTACAAACCCCAGCTGGGTCCCATATTATGAGGATATGTCAATCAGCGACCTATATCCCCAAGCAGATGCATCATTAGATCTACCAGTGATCTCATCCCCAGCTGGGAGGTCCATTTCAAGCAGATCGACCAGAGATCTTCGCGGCAATGGGATCCGAATCCCGGATCCGTGCCCCTTTGCATAATCATGGCATCCGCATCATATTCACCCCCCAGAGCGTAGCATTCCGTCTAACACGGAACATTACGGCAAAAATCAAATGCATAGCATAATCATAAGTCATGTTGTGAATTGAACACTTGTGAATAATAAACCGTTCATCATCACTGTACAGAAATCCCCACCAGAGTCTCCGGCAAAAGCAGTTGCCTCACAAATCACAAACACCAGTATATACACCTTTTGGCACCCGTCCGTGTCATCTTTCCCCAGTAAAGTCGCCTGAACACCCTTTACAAACAAATCACCCTCATTACAGATACGTCCTGACACCCGTCCGTGTCATATCCCAACAGAAAGCCAAAGACATCCTCTTTGCACTCACATATACTTATATATATACACCCTTTTTGACACCCGTCCGTGTCATATCCCCAGCGCAGTCGCGTACACTTTCATCAACCCACACACTTGTTAATATTATACCTTTCTCTCTTGACACTCGTCCGTGTCACTCCCCCCCAGCAGTTAAAACACTCATCTATACAATACAATACTACTCATGGTACGCTTATACAGATACTCGTCCGTATCTTGTATACATCGTCACTCATAACCCCACAGATTCGGCAGTAGTCCTTGTTCTTTGTTAACCAGTTGGTACCCGTCCGTACCATCATCTCAGAACATTGCGTCTAGTGTTTGTTTCTACATGATACTCGTCCGTATCATAGTCTTAGGGATGCTCGTCCGCATCTTTAATCCATACACTGTGTCAAACACCGATGTCTTCTTGAATATAGATACTCGTCCGTGTCTATTATTCCCCAGAAGGATACTTTCAGATGCAACACTCGTCCGTGTTCTTTGTTAACCAGTTGATACTCGTCCGTATCATCATCTCTGAACATGTGTCAGTATTTGATACTCGTCCGTATCATAGTCTTAAGGATGCTCGTCCGCATCTTTAATCTATACACAATACCAAACACTTATACCTTTTGCTTCTTGGATGTAAACGCTCGTCCGTGTTTACTATCTCCCCAGTAGATCGCCAACAAAACAAATTTTCTTTTTATCTAACACTCGTCCTGTGTTATGATACCTTTGAGAGCAGCCGTACCCTGCTGAGTGGTCGTCCTCCACTTCTTGATGGTCGTCCTCCATCATGCTCATCCGATGGCCGTCCCCATCGTTGATTTTTAGCAGCCGTCCCCTGCTAGGTGGTCGTCCTCCACCTTTTGATGATCGTCCTTCATCAACTTTATCCAATGGCCGTCCCCATTGTTGATTTTGGTTATCTGACATTCGTCCTATGTCATGACAAACCTCGAGAGCAGCCGTCCCCTGCTGAGTGGTCGTCCTCCACTTCTTGATGGTCGTCCTCCATCTTGCTCGTCCGATGGCCGTCCCCATCGTTGACCTTTTCTATCCGATGGCCGTCCCCATCGTTGATATTTTCGGCAGCCGTACCCTGCCAGGTGGTCGTCCTCCACCTTTGATGGCCGTCCCCATCATTTTTCTTTATACCCAACAGAGCAGCCGTACCCTGCTAGGTGATCGTCCTTCACCTTTGATGGCCGTACCCCATCATCTGTTTATTTCATTTATTCTTTAACCCGATGGCCGTCCCCGTCGTGGTCCCTTTTCCTTTTTAGCCCGATGGCCGTCCCCATCGTTGGTTACTTGACCTTTATGAACTTGATGGCCGTCCCCGTCATGTTTCATTAATCCTCAGAAATTTTACAGTTTTATCGTGATGGCCGTCCCCATCATGATTTTATTTTCCCCAGCTAGTCGGCCGTCCCCGTCTTATCTTTACCTGTTTTTCCCCAGCTAGTCGGCCGTCCCCGTCTTAGCTTTACCTTTTATCCCCAGCATGTCGGCCGTCCCCGTCATCGCTTTATTTCCTGCACTTTACCCGCATGTCGGCCGTCCCCGTCATCGCTTTGCTTCACATACCACTTTACCCAGCAGTCGTCCTCTGCTCGACGGTCGTCCTCCGTCGCCCATACTTTACAATATACTTTATTTTTCTTTTACAATCTATATCCCTTTTCTTCTTCATTCTGTGAGTGCAAATTTTGGACTGTCTTTGGTATTCAACCACAAGTTATCTTGTTTGGCCTGTTAAGCCGTCGCTTACATCCTGCACAGCTAACTCATGTTTGAATAGGGGCAGCTGTAAACACCCCAAATTTGCCCTCACCCATTCACACCATGGCTTGTGATCATTCTCATATGCATAAACACAATCATATCATCTCACATCTCATTTTTGATTCACTGGATAGTTTCTAAGGCATCTGCACCTAGGGTTTGTGATCTGAGCAATCCCAAAGCTTCTTGAGGCATTCCAAAGGCTACCAATCAATTCAAAGTGGTCCATGTGTGTTCTTATATCATATTTCATCTCCCCAAAGTCAAAATTGCAGAGGAATCACAAGAGCTAGGGTTTGAGTGGATGCAGAGCCAGGTTGAACTGCACAGTTGACTGAAAATTAGGGTTTTGGTTTCAGAGGCCATAACCCCAAATTTTTTGGTCATTCTTGTTCCCATTGATCTCTATATGGTATAGGGAGTATACATATCAATTTTCATGAAGAAATTCCATGGGGAAGTCATCTGATCAAGAGTTGACTTTTCAGACAAGTCAGTGCAAAATCAGGGCATCTGAGGCCCCCAGTGACTCAACCAATGGGTGATCTTCATCATTTTGAGTGTATATGATCTTTATTTGATCATGGAAGAAGGTTGAAGTTCATAAAATCAAGAATTTAGGGTTTTTGCAAATGTTGACTTTTTGGGCATAGTTGACTTTTCAAGAATGCATCATTTTAGGTCAATTTTCAAGCTTTGATTCTTGATCCAAAAATGCTTCAAATGGAAAAACTTTGGTCATGAAAGTTGTAGATCTCATCTTTCCCTTTTCAAAAAGTACAAGAACATGATCAAACTCCTCTTGGATCAAAAGTTATGGCAATGCAAAGTTGGCTAAAATCATTAATTTCTAAGGCATGCTTCAAATGGAAATTTTGCAAAACCTTGAACCAATGCACCATGTGACCTCTAATTCATTTCAAACCATTACACAAACATTCTCTAAGTCCTAAAAATCAGATTTGAACTAAGAATGCCATGGTTTTATGTTTGGTTAGGCAAAAGAATCACATGTGAACCAAAATGTCACAACTTGCAAAAACTCATGATCATGCTTTACCAACTTGCTGCCTTGAATGCTGGACCAAGCCTAGCCTTTCCCTTCACTTTGCTGCGCCAGAACCAGCCCATGTCCTTGCCTAGCACCTCACCATACTTTCTCTTACACAAGAGTTGACAAATTGCAAAAGTTGCCTCACCTATCCATAAAGCACATGTCAAATCAACTGACCAATGAGAGAGAGTCATGTGGACAATTTGCAAGCAAAGCATAAGACTAAGCAAGGCTGAAACACATTCATTCACCACATTCACAAAAACCTTCCATTTTGCAAAAGCTTTCGAATTTCTCTATACAGCCTGCAAACACTCAAACCTTCTTCATCATCCAACTCAACACACTTCATAGACCTAAAACCACCCAAAGCATAAGCCTGAAACAGCCAAAGCACCACACTACCATTCTTCACCCTCATTCTGCAGTTCCATTCGAATCTTCCATCCTAGCTCACAAACAGCCAAACAAACCTTGCAAAGCTTCTCCATACATCATCTGGACCTCAAACCATCATTCACAATGACCTGAAAGTGCCAGAATCTCCATTGCCATTTTTGACTGAACTGAAGCAGGAGCTTTCGAAACTCATCATCAAGCCAACTTAAACTCCATTTGAGCATTCAAACATCTTCTGGGGACCAAGTGGAGCAGCTTGCACAAAGAGAGGTGGCCAGAAAGTTCCTAAACTGAAAGCTTCGAATCTCAGGTAGCCTGAAATTTATTTTTCCAGAAGTTGCTTTTCTTGTTACAAACTTGTTCTACTAGCCTCACTGATCATTCTGGTACCATTGGTTTTGAAAATGGTTGTGATTTGAGCATTTAATTTGTTTCTGAAGCTTGCGTGACCTAGAATTTCTTCTCTTCGATTCAGTTGATTTAGGAAACATAAATTTGTTTTGATTGGGGGTTTTGATTCGTGAGCTTGTGGGAATCATTTCTGGGTTCTTAGAATTCATTTTAGATGCGTATGGAGTGAGTTAGGGATTTTGGTTGAACGGAGAAGATGACCGGAACACTGTTCCGGTCATCTGAGTGTGTTTAACGGCGAGATTAGGGCATAAGCATTGATTAGCGGAATTTGAATTCTGGCCTTTGGATTTGGCGCCAGGTCAACGCGCGCGTGTTTCCATTTGAATCTCCACCATCAGATCACTTGACTTTTGTTTATTTCAGTTTAATTTCATTTTTAATTCATTTTAATTCATTTGTTTTGTACAATTATTTTAAAATGGCAAAAAATTCATAAAAATTATGAAACTTTTTCCTTAAAGTTTTAATAATTTTTATGACACAAAAATATTTTTATTTTATTTTTTATCATTAAAAAAGTATTTTTAAATATTTAAAAGATTATTTTTAATTGATTAATGGGAATTAATTAATTAAAAATACTTTTAGGTATTTAAAAATTACAAAAAAAATTCATGAAATGTTCTAAGACATTTAGAAACATTGTCCAACCTTCAAACCAAATTTCTTTTTTGATCTTGATGCATTTTGAGAATTTTTCATTGAATTAAATCATTTTTTATGCATTATTTTGATCATGGATTCAAAAATTCATTTCTGCCAATTGGTGAAGGTTGAGACATTGATTCTTCTTGCATTGTCTTTTGTTTTGCATGTAGTTTCAAGGATAAAAAGGCCATGATTTGTTCTTGAATTTTCAAATTGTTTGGCATTTGTTTTGTTAAGAACCCTAAAAAACCCTAATAACTTAAAAAATTCATATCTTGAGTTTGGTTGAGAGTTGGGAGCTCCCCTTTGGGAAGTGGTTCATCATAGGCCTAGGGTTTCTTTGAGTGTCATTTTCCATTTTTACTTTAGGGTTTTGCTTCTGTTTTTGGTTTGTGTTTGATGTTTGATCCATAAACCCTAATTTGGGCTTTCTCTTGCATTCTTCTTGCATTTCCTTGCATAACATGACTTGTCTTTGCATTTTGTGCATTCTTATGATTCATTTGACATCTTAAGACATGTATAAAGCATCTTTGATCATTGCATTACATATTTGCCATGTCATTTGTCTTGTATGATTCATAACATTTCATGTTTGTTCATGCTCCTTAACTTGCATCATTTGCATTCATGATCTTGTATGAACATCCCCATTGTCTTGCCTCATGTTTGCAGCACCTCATAACATCACAATCATCATCAACATGCTTCTGGTTTGGTCTAGCATCATACCATTTCATCTCATCTTGCATTGCATTGCATTTCTTTCTAACATTTCAGGTGGTAAGTAACTTGAGAAGTGGATTTGCCTTCACTTCTCATACCTTTTCTTTTCATCTCTCTTGCATCCATTGCTGCATTCCTATATGTGTTTGAGATTGAGCTTGCTCATTCTTGTTCTTCCCACTTTCTTTCTTCAAGTGACTTGACTTCTTGAATGAAGCAAGTCACTTTGCTTCTCTTGATCCTGTTCATCTGCTTCCTGGTGGCTCCTTTGAAGATTGTTCTTGCAAACCTCACAAACCTTAGGACCAACCAAGCATGACAATGAATTAGGGTTTTGACTAGTATCCCCTCTTAGTTTTACCTTTGTGTCTCTCTTTGAGTCTTCTCTTCTCATCTCATAATCAGGGACTAAACCCTAAAGGCTTTAAGACTTTGTGATTAAGCTCATGCCTGCATCCTTCTCTTAGGATGGAGTGTATAACTTTAATCCTAAGTATTAAACCCTTAAGGTGTTTAAATCTCTTAATCAATTCATCTAATAATCATCAAGACATCACACTTGTAACTTGGGCCTTGCATTAGGGTTCTAATTCTTCCTTAAGTGGTTAAGAAGGACTAACCCTAGTGTTAATGGACAAGTCCCCCTCAAGTTGTCTTACAAATCATAAAAAACTTCATCATTATGCCATTAACTAAAATCCACTTAATCAAAGGCTTGTTTTGTCATGGGTTTAATCCCTAATCATGGATTAAGTTGAGGAGTCTTCCTCAGCTTAAACATTCTCATCTATTATCCTTCTTTTAGGATGGTGTAATGGGTCTGTTTAATCCTTGATTATGGCTTAACCTCATTACTCAACACTAAACAAAAAAACACAAAAACATCTAAATAATCAACAAGTAGGTTAATGATCTTAATCCTGCATCAAAGGTGATTAAGTGTGAGAATCTGACTTCACACTTAAGGTATTCTCATTACCCCTGATCAGAGGGAAGATGTGATGAGTTTACTAAATCCATTGGTTTAGACTTAAGCTCATTTTCTTATGACAAATCTTCAAAAAGCAATAAAAGACTGAAAACACTCAAAAACAAACAATAATCGTCTCCTTCGGGATTCTTTTCTCATCACCTTCACTCATAAACGAGAACTCGCTTCTTCCGTCTAATGCAAGACAGTAAGCACCTGAGCCAGACAGGTCATACACTTGAGCATAGACAAGCAAGCAGTTCACAAGTCAATTCATCTTTCAGTCTCTTTGGGTCGAACTACGGTGTTCTGACTTCCTCATTGCACGAGAGGATACGTAGGCATAACTTAACAGTTATCGAACAAAAGTCTCTGTATATTCCCCCTCTTTCCAGCTTTATTCTCTTAGCCTCATGATCATGAGCATACTCTTTCCTTACACTGACACTTCACTTATGCACTTCACACTTCTTTTACACTGACACCTGTACATCTTTTCCAGCTATTTTACACACAGATTGCACTGACACTACCCCTTTAAAACACAAATCTTTTAAGCGTGGATCCCGTCGAGTACGACGGACAATCTGGGTGCTAATACCTTCCCAGGTTGTAACCAACCCCCTTTCTCAGTCTCTCTGGTTCGCAAACCGTCTTATCCGTATCTTTCTAGGTCTATGCAGCATTGCCTTTCCTCCGGGATAAAAATGCCTAGCTGGCGACTCTATTCATCTCCAGTGAGTTCACGGCTGTGTGTTCTCACTGTTCCCTTCGCCGACCGTTCGCGTCTGTACCTTCATCTGATCCGGTCCCATTTGTCGGGAGCGACATCCGTGACAACCTTATCCTTAGCCTTACACCGTAATTATATGACACTCCCTATTGACTATCAATCCATGTGGGCTCGACAATCTCTTAAAACTACACGATCACCTGTATGCTTGCAGTATCTATCTGATCAAACACATAGAGTCAAACGATCAGAGGCGATATCTCAGTCTTTATCTCTAGATGATACTAGGACCATACTTAGTTGGGAATTAAATGTCCGTGAGTATTCGGGTCGGGTGAGGGGTAAGGGATTTGGGATCACTCCGACCTCCTTGAATATTAAAAAATGAAAGGCTCCTCGTAATATAGAACTTAATGCAAAATTGGAAGCACTGGAAGCTGAAGTTCGTGCATTAAGGAAAGAAAAAGAGGCTAGCGCTTCAACATGTTTTAAAGATGGTTCGGACAAAGATAATATCAATTGTAACTTTCAACCGAACATTCCAGAGGTAATTATATATATTTTTATGAATTTGAGCCGTTAGCTTAAATTATGTAATTGACATATATACATATTAACAATTTCATATTTATTATTGGTTTTAGGGCATTTCCCCTTGTCACCTCTACTTATCGTCACCATATTATCGGATGGTTGACAAGGGAAAAATGCATAACACTAGCGAAAAATTACTTCACACTAGACAGTTCCCTACTAGATGTTTGAAAGTCACGGTTGATATTGCAGTAGAGCCGAATGCATTATTACCATATCCTGACGATGTTTTGAATGAAACAACGGTGGAACAAGCAATATGTTCGTTTGTTGCATGGCCGACAAGCCTCATTAGCGTGGGATATGAGGTATGCTTAAAACCATTATGAACCTTTGTTAACCTTAATGTGTAGATTCAAAGTTTTTATGCGCATTTTACGTACATTTTTTACATGGTTATGTTAATTAGACTCCAACAAGATCCAAATCAAAAGATAAGGCTATTCTGCGGCATACCGAGTTTGTTGTTTCAAAAAACACAGGTACATTACAATTATATGATATTTATGCATGGAAAATGTTAAATTCTTGATTTTATACTTTATCTAACTATTTGTATGATATGTAGCTTCATGATAAGGAGGTTAGCAACGTCTCCACACAAAAAAAGGTTGGTGCTAAGAAGACCGCGGCTAGAAAAAAACATACCTCCCAATATAGGTCGTGCCTTCAGACGTTTCTAGAATTGACAGACATTCCGACTGGAGGTATTCGTCTTATACATATGGAGGAAGGTATTTTTGGCTTTGAATATGAACAATCAGTTGGTAATGAATAATTTGTGAAGCTTTTCGTCATGAAGAAATAGGCGTCAGTTTTGTCAATACATACGTGAGGTATATCCGGTCTACTTTGTTATATTAATTGAACAACTTATTTACTTTATGTTTCAAATGAATAGTCTAATGTTAATGATGTTTTTATTTAAGGTTTTTGTATGACAAAGTGATACGCCCAAGTGGATTGGACGAAAGATTTGGATTCTTAAGTCTCGCGTCCGTCAACTTAATTTTAATCTTAAGTAAACCAGATGAGGTCATGGTGTACGTACACAACCTCTTCATGGCCAACAAAGATACGAAAAAGTTGTTCTTTTTACCGTTTAATAACAGGTTAGATTTTTATTCTAAATTCATCTATTATAATTATTTTGTATTTTGACATCGTGTAGAAAATGATTGAACATGCCCGAATATGAAGAACATGATTGACACGTAAGTGAGATTGTTCTAAATATTCATGTGTGTATTTATTTATGTGAATTGTTCTAAATATTCATTTATATTTTATTAGCATTATACAAGCTTTTTGAGCCCAACGAGATATCCAAGTATCAAAGAGGAGAGCCAACAACATTACATGGATAAAAGTGACGGTATATTATTAATTATCACATTTTTTATTATATTAGTGATGATACTTGATAAAACTTATGATTTATCCATATTTTCTTTTCATGTGTAGTGTCCTCTACAACGTAATGGTATAAATTACAAATATTTCATGTTGAGGTTTATTAGAGAAACTCTTTCTTTGGGTCGATTAGAGATTCCATCTGATGTATGTAATTCTAACTTATGTGTTATTTTAATATTTAACACATATTTCTCATATAATTAAATAGTTGAAACTAAATCAAACTATGTTATATTATTATGTAGTACTTTGATGAATTCAAGTGTGCATATTATTCAAAAGATCATTTGGAAGAAATTAAAGAGGAATGGTGTCAATTCACTACAACAAACAAGACCTTAGACAGCGCTTTTTTTTGCCTTAGACAGCGCTTTAAAGCGCTGTCTAAACCTCCGCTGCTAAAGGTTTAGACAGCGCTTTTAAAAATGTTAAAAGCGCTGTCTATTCCCCCACCCTTAGACAGCGCTTTGGCCAAAAGCGCTTTAAAAGACCCTCTTAATTTAAATTTTTTAGGTACACCTTAGACAGCGCTTTTCAAAAGCGCTGTCTAAGCCCCCAACCTTAGACAGCGCTTTGGCCAAAAGCGCTGTCTAAGCCCCTCCTATTTTAATTTTTTTAGGTATACCTTAGACAGCGCTTTGGCCAAAAGCGCTGTCTAAGCCCCTCCTATTTTAATTTTTTTAGGTATACCTTAGACAGCGCTTTGGCCAAAAGCGCTGTCTAAGCCCCCCCCTTAGACAGCGCTTTTGCCTAAAGCGCTTTCTAATCCCCCCCTTAGACAGCGCTTTTGGCAAAAGCGCTGTCTAAGGTATACGAAATTTTTTGTAGGATTTGTTTGTAACCACATTTTTTCCAGGTTTATAAACCAGAATTGGTACCTGTTTTCAACCAGATTTTTGCAGTCAATTATCACATTTTATATATGCCATTTTGGCCTTTTTTTACCAAAATTTGGCTAACCAATTCAAAACAAATTTGCCATAAATGTATCAAAATATATACAAATGTACAAATACTACTACAAATGTATCAAAATATATGTTTACATTTATAAGTCATTACATATACTACTACAAATGTACAATTAATTACACACTTTGAGCTCTATCATGTATTGACACCACTCCTCTTTGATTTCATCCACTTGATCCTTTGTATAAGATGCACACTTGAATTCATCAAAGTACTACATAATAATATAACATATTTTGAATTAATTCCAACTATTTAATTATATGAGATATGTGTAAATATAAAAATAACTCATAAGTTAGAAATACATACATCGGTGGGAATCTCTAATCGGCCCAACATGAGAGTATCTCGCATAAACCTCAACATGAAATACCCGCAATCTATTTCATTACGTTGAAGAGGACACTACATATGAAAAAAAAAATATGAATTATAAATCCTAAGTTTTATCAAGTGTAGTCATCACTAATATAATTAAAAACGCGGTAATTAAAAATATACCGCCACTTTAATCCATGAAATGGAGTTGGCGCCCCTCCTTGAGGTCTGGATAACTCGTTGGGCACGAAAAGCTTGTAGGACGCTAATAAAATAAAAATGAAGCAATTAGAACAATTCACATAAACTAAGAAAAATTTTGAACATTCTCACTTACGTGTCAATTAGGTCCTTCATAACCGGGTATGTTGTCCAATCATTTCCTAACGAGTCAAGATAATACACAATTTCTCGGATAGGATTGATTGCGAGCAACAACCAATGTCCACTGTAATGATTAGTTGATACTGTCTTTGTCCGAAGCATCTCTGTATACTGTTGAGGCGCTAGCCTCTCTTTCTCTCCTCAATGCATCAAGCTCAGCTTGCATGGCTTCCATTCTTGCATGAAGCTCCCGATTACTAGGAGCCTTTCCTTTTTTAATACTCATGGAGGTCGGAGTGACTCCAAATCCCTTACCCCTCACCCGACCAGAGTACTCAGGGACATCTAATGCCCGACCAAGTATGCTCCTAGTATCATCGGGAGATAAAGACTGAGATAGCTCCTCCTGAAAAATCAGATGAATATCGTACACTTGTCAAATATTTGTGTATAAAAATGTTATTCAATTAATGAAAAAATGTTATACTTACACATTTCTGGTATACTTGTAAAACTTCTTCTTGAGCAACTCCAGATTTGCCCACACGGGCTTCCTTCCACAAAACATGTGCAGGAAGAGATGATTCTGAACTTTCCTCCTTCTGCAGCTACACATTAAGTCATACAATTTTATCAGATAAAACTAATATATGATGAACAAATTTGTTATCGCAATTTAAAAATACTTACCATGGATTGTTCTAAACGTCCATATCCGACACGTCCTTTTCGGTACGGATATGCGGGACTTGATGCTCTTTCCCGATTTGTAGCACTTATTCTTTGAAAAACCGGGTCTTGTCTTTTGGATTTGAACGCTTCCCATTCTTCAGCCGATATCAAACTTTCATATTTTTTGGGAAGCTCCGCATCCACAAAATTACCATCCGCATCCTTAAGGAACTTGGATGATAAAAATGTCCGAAACCCTCTTAGAAGCTTTCCGGCCAATTTCATACAAAAGCCTCTTCTTTCGTCTTCGATGTTAAAACATCGCTAAGAAAAACATACAGATTGATAGTTAGTATCGGTAATTGAAAAAACATAATTGAAAAAACATGATTGTACCTTTATCTCACTCCAAATTTTATCTTTGGACTCTTTCAGCTCTTTGTTTCTCCAATCATCACATGTAATGGGAATTTCATTCCTTACTAGTGCACCGATAAAACTAGTTAAGGTATGCCCATTAGGTTCTATAAGCTGTCCCTGGGTGCTCCAATAGACATCTAGTATGATGCCTCGAGATCTTCCTTGGACCACCCTTCTCATTACTGTGATGCCTCTTCGAATTTCTTCTTCCGCGGATACTTTTTTAGGAACTTCCTCAGGTTGGTCATCAGCCATGTCTAACCTGTAATAAACCAAGGAAACCATCAAATATCAAATATAACTTATAATCAAAGCAATTGAAAACAAAAAAATAAAGAAATCATGCATTATCATATATAACTTATAATCAAAGTAATTGAAAACAAAAAAATAAGGAAATCATGCATTATCACATATAACTTATAATCAAAACAATCGAAAAAATAAAATAAAGAAACCATGGATAATTTACCTAAGTCACTAACATCTCTTTCTTTTCTTTGTTGGAATATTAATCACTTGTTTCTTAGCAATGCGTACGGATGAATTGATCCAAATTCCCTCATTATGATCGTTTCTTATATATGACTCATCCGGTATAAGATCCTCAACTTCATCATTTCTATTCAACTCATTCCGTCTAATGCATGACTCATTCTCAACATCAATATCACATTGATCGACACCGCTATCATCAGTCACTTTGTTAGAGAAAAGCACTATAGACCATTTTGTACTCTTCGGGTCATTCACATAGAACACTTGTTTAGCCTGAGATGCTAGAATAAAAGGTTCATCTTTGTACCCCACCCTAGTAAGATCAACTTGCAAAAATCCAGACTTATCCATTCGTATGCCACTACTATTCACCCACTTGCAACCAAAGATGGGAATCTGAAACTTCTCGTAATCAAACACCCAAATGTGCTCAATAACTCCAAAATACGACAGATTTGCATATTTGGGGTTTAAGTCCTTCATGCTTGATATATGCATTGCTTCAGCTAGCACGGTGACACCACTATTTTGCATAGTACTCTTATCATCTTGTTCTTTGGTATAAAATGTGTATCCATTAATTGAATATGCGCTATGAGAAAACACATGCAAACTTGGACCATATGCCAAACATCTCAACCTTTCTGTTACCGAAGAAGGATCTGAAGAGCGCTTCAAGTAAATATGATCCTTCAACCATTGTATGAAACTTTGATTGTGCTCTATAACTATCCAATTTTCATTTCTGTTCGGATTTAACCTTCGGAGTACATCCTTGTGCATTTCAACATATGGCTCAACCTCATTATTATTGTGCAGAACATACAAATGAACTTGATCCCGTTCATCCCTTGATATTGTCACAATTTTATTCCCAATTAATTTTTTACCTTCCATTTTGTCGAAAATCTGAGCTCTGGGGAGTCCAATCGATTGAACGTTAGACAAATATTCAGTACAAAACTCAACAGCTTCTTCAACAATGTATCGTTCAACAATACAACCCTCTGGTCGACTTCGGGATTTCACGTACCCTTTTAATATTTTCATATACCGTTCAGCAGGGTACATCCATCTCATATAAGCTGGTCCACACAACTGTGTCTCTTTCACAAGATGAACAACTAAATGAACCATTATGTCAAAAAAAGACGGAGGAAAATACATTTCAAGCTCACACAAGGTAATTACAATCTCTTTTTGTAGTGTTGGTAACATCTCGGGATCGATCACCTTACCACAAATTGACCTAAAGAAAAAACACAATTTAGTTATGGAACTTCTTACTTTTTCTGGCAAAATAGAACGTATACCGATCGGTAGAAAATGTTCCATTATAACGTGACAATCATGTGTCTTCAAATTCTTCAACTTGAGGTCTTTCATAGAAACAAGTCTTCTGATATCAGATGAGTATCCTTCTGGAACCTTAACTTCACTCAGAGACTTACACAAAATTTTTTTCTCCTTTCTAGATAAAGTAAAAGCAGCAGGTGGTAGATATGTTCGTCTTCCTTTCTTCACGGGTGCTAATTCAGTTCTCATTCCCATTTTTAACATGTCCTCCCTTGCTTTAAGGCCATCCTTAGACTTGCCTTTTATATTGAGTAATGTACCGATAACACTTTCAAATACGTTTTTTTCAATATGCATAACATCGAGAAAATGTCTCACGTACAAAGACTTCCAATATGGCAATTCAAAAAATATCGACCTTTTCTTCCACCCACCTTTCACAATCTTATGTGCAAAAGGCTTGCCAAACTCAGTACGCACATCTTTCACCTTTTCAAAAACTTGTTCACCTGACAATGCGGGTGGAGCTCTACGATGTTCGGTGTCTCCATTGAATGCTTTTCTCCACCCACGGTAATGATGTTTAGAATGTAAGAATCTACGATGACCGAGAAACACATTCTTCTGGCAAAGTTCCAATCGGATCGTATCGGTTCCGTCTTCACAAACAGGACACGCACGTTGACCCTTGATGCTATACCCAGATAGATTCCCGTATGCTGGAAAATCATTAATTGTGCCAAACAACATCGCCCTCAGATTGAAACTTTCTTTCCTATATCCATCATAAACCTCCACACCGTTCTCCCACAAAATCTTTAAATCTTCGATCAGAGGTGTCAAGTATACGTCTATGTCATTACCTGGTTGTTTAGGCCCAGAGATTAACATAGATAACATCATGTACTTACGCTTCATACATAGCCACGGAGGTAGGTTATAAATCATAAGAATCACAGGCCATGTGGTATGTGAAATACTTTGAAGACCATGTGGGTTCATTCCATCAGTAGATAATGCCAATCGAAGGTTTCTTGCTTCTGATCCAAACTCAGGATAATCATTATCAATCTTCGACCACTGTGGTGAATCAGCCGGATGCCGATACTTTCCATCGGTGATTCTTTCATCTGCATGCCAAGTAAGATGTCTTGCATCGGTTTCACTACGAAACATGCGCCTAAATCTCGGAATTATCGGAAAATACCATAAGACTTTTGCGGGAGATAATCTTTTCTTATATCGAGACAAACCGCATTTGGGGCACTCAGTTAACGTTGCATATTCGTTACGAAACAAAATGCAATCGTTAGGACAAGCATGTATCTTATCATAGCTCATGCCAATAGAGCACAACATTTTTTTTGCCTCATAGGTTCGATTAGGAAGAACATTATCATCCGGTAGCATTTCTCTCATAAGGGCCAACAACTCTGTGAAACTTTTATCCGACCATCCATTGCCCGCCTTTAAGTTGTACAACTTTAATACCGCAGAAAGTCTTGAGAATTTAGTGCAACCTTTGTACAACGGTTTCTCTGCATCGCTTACCATCCTCTCAAACATTTCAGGACAATCATGAAGATCTTCTTCCAGTGCTTCTACAATCTCTTCAACTCGATCACAATCATATGTTTCCGTGTCTTTGTCGTATGAAGCATAGGTCGTATTACTTTTTCCACTCGATTCAACATTCCCGTTAATTTTCTCACCATGAAATATCCAACACCGATAACTTTGATCAATTCCATGCCTCAGCAAATGCGATTTCAATCCATGTGCGTCAACCTTACCAATATAACAACAACGCAAGCAAGGACAATGCATTCGTCTGGGGTTTTCAGCGTGTTGAACAGCATACTTAACGAATTCCGCAACCCCACTCTCGTACTCTTTGGTCATTCGATCGGCACAGATCCATGTTTTATCCATGGTTTTCCTACTTAAAAAACGTATACATAACCAATGTTAATATAAACTTCAATGACGTATCCGATAAGCCAATATACCAACTTTAATTACCTCATCACTTTCATTTTTTATATTACAAGAATCAAACTTTTTCTATTACAATATAACTATAACTATACCTATAACTATATAAGAGTTCGTTCAATCATTTTATGGGAGAAATCTTTTGGCTAGATTTGCAGCCAGAAAGCAAATTGTTGTTGCTTTAGAATGAAATGTTAGTGGACCTGTCATATCCTCCATGGATTCTATGAGGAACCACATTAGATTGCTAATGGTTGTTATCAAGGTGTATTAGCAGTTGGATCTATTTGTGGAATTCAAGATTTGAAGTTCCTTTGAAGAAAAAGAGAGAGTTATTCTCTACTGAAAATAGCTTCCTTTGAAAATTTATTAGTTAAAAAAAATTTCCCTAAAGGAGTAAAATCAACGCGTTAATTGTCTATGAAACGGAAAACAAACCAACGCGGTAATTGTTACTAGTGTAATTCAGAGTTTACAATCTAAACTATCAAAATAAAATTCGGATTGTAGAATACAAATTACATCATAACATAACAAAATAGAAAAAACTGAGTTATATATACCACAAACCAAGTTTTGTATCAATCTTAATATATACCTTGCAAACCTTCATTTCACAAAAATATAACAAGGGTTTGAGAGACAATTGTTCTTGATCGTTTGTTATAGCCATAGAAAAAAGCCAAGAGTGAATCTTCAGTTGAAAGACACGCAAGAACACGTAGACTTTCTCCTTAATCGGAAGCATATAATTACTCCCTCTAACACTTTAATTATCGTCGAATCCAATCTGACAGTTGTTCGCTCAACACACCACATAAGTAATTTTAACTGTTCGTTATTTCAAGTATTCAAATTCATTCTCACTCACATGTTGCTTCTAATTTCTCAATAACTTGAACGTAGGAACGAGATAACCTTGTTGGTCAAACTCCTCTCCACTAAATCAATAATATAGATCCACCAATAATATAGATCCACCACAACTAGACACAACTTCGCTACTTCACCTTTCATTTCTAGTTAGTAACCGAACAATTGATATTGTTATATTTTTGTGAAAAGTAAAATATATTGTGCATGGTAAAATTTGTATTTAGGATCAAGGGAATAACACTTTGACTTTCATATAAGTTTTTTCAAGTATTAATCTGATTTTAAGTATTCAATTTTAGAGAGTAATTAAAATATTTGCTAAGAAAAATTATGTTTCGCCTGGATGACAAACAATTTAGAATTTCAAAGACATTCTTGACAGATTTTCAATTTCAGGTATCAACTTACTCAAGTCCAACAATATAGAAACCAACTTAAAATTCACTCAAATTTACCCAAGTACAACATAGAAAATAAGAATGCTAGAACCATGAGCCTGTCTCCCAAATTTCCAAGGTCTAGTGACCCTCAAAAAATCCCACCTGAAACCCTGCAGGGCAGACCATAAGGAAACCAGCCATTGCCCCATTCTTATTTTTCTCATTCATCATTGAACCATATTGCTGACCGACATTCAATAACAACTTTAGTCATCTAATGTTTGGATAATCTATATTTAGAGCAGAGTAGTCGATATATTTTATCATGTATCAGATTAATTGTATACTCGTACACCGGATATTCTGCTGTGAACCTAAGTCTCCTTCAAGTTTCATTCTAATTTTTAGATTGTTTTTATACAGTTATTACTATGAGTAGTGAGGATCTCAAAAAAACTGTCACAAGAGCAACATGCAAAGGTATGAAAATATTGAACATTTTTTCAGAAAATAAAATGAAACAGAACCAATGAAGAACAGTAGAAACAGAACCAGAACCGTAGAAACAGAAAAAATGAAAAAAGGAAAAAATGAACATACCTCAATGAAGAACAGTAGAAACGAATGATTCTTTAATAACTTTCAATGACTGAAACGAATGAAAGAAACCAATGTCATGAATTTCGCGGTCAGCCGTAGGGTTTCTTCGAAGAAAAGAACAAATGAAAAAATGAAAAAATGATAATACCTCAATGAAGAACAGTAGAAACTGGCGATTCTTACTCTTTCAATGCCTGAAACGAATGAAGGAATACAATCTACTGAAGATCGCTGTAATGGCGTTCGTTCGCTGGTAGGGTTCGTTCGCTGGGAGGGAAAACAGAAAGACGGGAGAACGAAAATAGAAGTCTGAATTTTAATTTTAATAAGACCTTAGACAGCGCTTTTGGGAAAAGCGCTTTCTAAGGTATGCCTTAGACAGCGCTTTCTAAAAGCGCTGTCTAAGACCCCCCTTAGACAGCGCTTTTGGATTTAAATTTTTTTTTAATTTAAAGACTTTAAACAGCGCTTTATCAAAAGCGCTGACTAAGGTATATATTTAAAAGCGCTTTCTAAAAGCGCTGTCTAAGGGGGGGTCTTAGACAGCGCTTTTATAAAGCGCTGTCTAAGACCCCCCCTTAGACAGCGCTTTCATTATTTTTTTGGACCATTTTCCGTGTTTTATTTTATTTTTAACCTTAGACAGCGCTTGCTTTTAAAAGCGCTGTCTAAGATGCGCTGTTAAAAAACGTTTTTGGCGTAGTGATTCATTATGGAGCTCGGAGTGTTATAAGGTATATTGTACTCTTACTTTAATTGATGAAAATTTTGAGTATGTGTATGTAACTATAGACATATTGATTATGACTTGTTTTAATTGATCAATGACAATATTTTTGTGTTGTTTCAGGTTATAGTATAGTTGCAATTGGATGAAAATGTATAGCTCGGAGTGTTATCACATTTGTGTTGCTTATATATAGTTGGATGAAATGATTTGTAAAAACTATGTTGTATATTTAATTGGTTCTTAAATTGGTACGATTGTATGAATTGTTTCGTAGATATTGGTACATTTATATGAATTGTTTCGTAGATATTGGTTTGAAAATCCAATTATTTTGTATCTACAAATCGGTGCCTAAATTAGTAGGTTTAAATAGGATAATTTGGTGCAAATTCTAGATTGGAAAACAGGTACAAATTCCTGTTTAAAAACCAGGTAAAAAAGTGGATACAAAATAGGTGCCTATAATTTGGCCACTTTAGACAACACTTTTTAAAGGAAAATATTTTAAAATTTTTGTATACCTTAGACAGCGCTTTCAACAAAAAGCGTTGTCTAAGGTGGGGTTTAGAAAGCGCTTTCAACAAAAAGTGTTGTCTAAGGTGGGGTTTAGAAAGCGCTTTTAGTGAAAGCGTTGTCTAAGGCATACCATTAAAATAATAAAAGTGTTGTCTAAGGTATATTAAAAAAGGCAAAAAGCGCTGTCTAAAGTGGGGTTTAGAAAGCGTTTTTGATAATAAAAGAATAGTATAAAGCCCCTTTAGACATTGCTTTTGACATTAACAAAAGCGTTGTCTAAACCTTTAGCAGCGTAGGTTTAGACATCGCTTTAGGGCAAAAAAAAACGTTGTCTAAGGTCTTGTTTGTCATAGTGATTGCAATAAAAAGAATAACAACTTACTTTTCTAATGATAGCAAATCAATTTGAAGCATGATTGCATTGATAGAGAGTGTATTCAACTTGTTTTTAAAAGGAGAAAGCATTGCATTCAAGGTATCACCTCTTCCATTGCCTACAAAATCGTCCTCAGATCCTCATATTGTTAAAATTCTTGACGCGACGATATTCTATTTACAAATACATCAAATGCTTTTCACCTCATTTCAATAAACTTAGCATTGAACTGGAAGTTCATTATAATAAAACCCAAAACTTAAACCCAAATAGAGCTTTAGATGACTTGATATTTGAAGTCTTAAGTTAACTACAATAAAAAGTCAACAATTTTCTATTAGGGGAATCATTAATAGTATTACATAATTAAACAATATTCAACAGTAGTGTATCAATTTATGAATAAATAAAATACGAAAAAATAAACTGATGAAAAAGTTTCTTACCGATAATAATTTCTCTAAATGAACCACTTTCGATGCTGCGAGCAATCTTAAACTTACCTCCAAAAAGTACGCATTCAACGTTGAACAACCGTGATAAACAAAAAAAGAGAAAAAAATAGGGTTTGGTGAAGATAAAGATAAAGAGAGGACATAGAAATTGAAATCGAGTCCACAGAACCAATACAAGAAATACATATTTTGGTTTTAAATCGAATCTACAACCCAAAAGTATATGTATATCTTTTTGTTCGCTTAAAATTAAAACAACAATTAGTAAATATATTTATCACTTGAACTCAAATAAGATTTTTCTTCGCTTTGTAAATCAATGTTGTAGATCATTGCTTGTTTCTAATTGATTTCAATAAATAAATAAAAAGAAGAGGAGAAGGAAGAAGAAAAAGAATAAAAAGCAAGTAGAGAGAGAGAGAATTCAAAAGAAAAGAGTTGAAACACTGGGAAAAGAGAAAAAGAATAAATGTTGGAAATAATTAGTTAGAATCTAACCAACTTGAGGGAAACCATTTAAAAATGTATGTAAAGAGAAACCAAATTGTAACATTACCATTTAAATTGGCTAACTATGTTAGTTTGGTTGAAAAAAGTAATTTCTGGACCAAAATTATACTCATTTTGATGAGGTGGCAGAATTAGAGAAAAGGGCAAAAAAATGTTTTCCACAACATCTTATTTTCTTTATTATAGATTAGAAAATAATAATATGAAAGATTAAGTTATGTTATAAAACAACTTTCATGGATCAATGTTTTATGAGCTTTCTTTAACATGTTATCCATATCTCGTTGATAGTTAAAATTTAGTTTAATGCTTGTAGTTCTTCAATCTACGCTTTCATTTTTACTAGGCCAAAATAAAATATTATATTGAATACGTAATATTAAACATTCCAAGAATGAAACAAATCATACTCAACTCAAATTTACAACATATCAAGTCTTATGTAATATCTTATTCATATAAGAACAAAATTTACAACAATCAAATTCATTACCTCGTGAAAGAAAACTCTAGTACCAAAAAGTTTTCATGATCGACTTTATTATGAAAGAAACTTTAGTACCAGGACTTTCCAAAGAAAAACTACTTGAATAATTCAATTTTTCCATTTCTAAAAAATAATTATTATTACTAATAGGAAGCTCTAGTTGAAAGTAAGAGTCTTATTGTAGAACCCAAGAGATGAGTAGTTTTAAAGCCAATCAGAGTCCTCTACATCATACATAAAAGCATATTTTCTTTTAATTAAATAATAAAATATAAGTAAATAATGTTGCAAATAAAAATAAAAATAAAATATTTCAATTGCCTTATTTCATTTTATTATCAACATTTTAAAATACCAAGTCTTAAATGTATGGTATGTGAAATTATGAAAGAAAAAATAAATAAAAAGTACATTTATTAGGGCTAGTACAACAAGTCATTGACAAATAAGGAATATTTTATTATAAGGTATATTGTGTAAGAACTCTTTTTTCATGTATTGAGTTTGTTTACTCTATTGGCTTTGTTTGGCGGAATTCTAACAAATATACATAGATTGTCAATGCACTTTAAATCATAATGAACAAAATAATTAGGCGGTCGTGTACAATCTGCATCTGTTTCACATTCAGTTTTTGCTGTAATAAAAGAACAAAATAAAGAATAATATTAATAGAAAAATATTTTTTTTTATTAAAATTAAAAATGTAAAGATCAAAATTTGAAAAAAGGTTAGAAAAATGTCTTACTGCAAATGTTTCTTTCAATAGAAAATACAAAAAACAATAAAATCATAAAATGAACATTTTTGAGAAATTTAACCATATTTTTCTCTTTTTGAATGTAATAGATATAATTTGATATGATCAACTTATAGTGTATAAACTTAACCTAATTTAAAATAAAATAATTATTTTTAGCCTTTAAGGAGTATGGAAAAATATCTTTAAATTGTTGATGTGATATGTATCTTTTAGATTAATCTATTATGTTTGTCCACTTTTAACACATTAAAGAGTAAGACACATAATTTTTTAAAATTAAAATTCACTCTTTTTTAAATTAAATTTTCAACCTTTCATGATAGATAAACAATATTTGATTTGTTTTAAAAATATTTGCAATATGGAAAAAGTTCTTTGTACGCATAGTTTACCCATAGTTGATCATATTATAAGATTTATTTTTATAATAAAATCATTTAATTTTTTAGATAAATATTTTTTAATAGTAAATAATATATATAAAAAAGAAAAAGGAGGGTGAAATCCAACCTCAAAAAGAGTACAAAAGTATATCTGGCACAAGAAGTACCAAAAGAACAATAAAATGCTAAAGTCAAAGCCAAAACAAAACAATAAAAAACAAAGAACAACAAGATAACTCCGACTAAAACCTCCAAGAACAAATTACTAGATAATATCCGCGCAACGAATATCTACCCACTAGAAAAAGGGCTAGATCTCTGACCCCGAACCCATCATCAATAGGCCAAAAACACCACAATAAACCATAACCACTTAACAACTTTAAACAAGGTCAAACCACTTGAACCACTATTGGCCAAGACACTAGATATGAATCTGAAGCCAACATCAAATATATATTCTTCTAATATATTTTACATAGAGCTTGATATAGATAATACTAGTGGCACTGTGACATAAATAAAACTTAAAAGAAAAGTACACAAAGGAAACCAAAAGAAAGAAAGGACCTCCTAAGTCCAACATAACTGAGACTTATACGAAATATACATAATAATATGTAATGGTAGAGACATAAGCAGGATTTGACAAAATGATAAAAACCTTCAATCTTGACGTTGTCGTAACCCATATTTGGATCACTCCATAGTCTCCCCTCCTGAACTGTTGAGATGTAAGAAGGAGTCTAGCTCGACGCCTGATCATCATAGATTAATAAAAAATGCAAGATAAAAAGAACACCGATCTAAGATTTACGTAAAAGTTTAAAGGTGGGAATGAGGTGTAGAATGATAATATATATGACAAACATAATTAGACAAAAAAGTGTATTGTTATGACATTATAATTTCTACTCAATGTTTGTTTATTTTAATGCAACTTTGAACTATATGTTGCCTTAGGTTTTTAAACGTTGTCAAGGATATTTATCCTATTTACCAAGATCATATATCACAAGACCACATGCCACCAACGTACTCCCCATTACCAAGAGTTATGCCACATGACTTAACGTCGAGTCCAAGTGTTATAAGTCGAACTTCCCTACAAAATTAGACCAAGAACCTCGTTTTTACTCCATGCATAAATAATAATCCATGTCTGGATTGTAGGCGACCAGACAGATTAAAAAGATACAAATATCAATGTTTATAATATAACTATTTAATATACCACTTAATTTAATATAAATATTATAGAAATTAAACAATAAAAAATTATTAATACACAGTTGTAACATATATTTATTTGTGTAGTTTTGTTGATGGGTGTATACCTGCCCCAGTGGATGGACTTGTGTGTTACTCTTCATCTTTGTCAGGGCAAAGGTTCAACACCAATGTGGGGGGAATGACCTTAGTTGCCAGTGGGTTGTTGTACTAGCCCTAATAAAGTACATTTTATGTTTCGTTTCATAATTTCACAAACCATACATTTAAGACTTTGTACTTTGAGATGTTGGTAATAAAATGAAATAAGGCAATTGAAATATTATATATTTATTTTTGTTGGGAATATTGTTTACTTATATTTAAAATGACTAGAACTTGAGCGTATAAAAAGTTTGAATTGAACTCGAGTCGAATTTAAAGCTAAACTAATTCTTATCGAGTCGAGCCGAGTTGAGACAAGTTTGACTCGACTTGACTCATTTGCAATCCTAAAATCAAATAAATAAAAAAGTTAATATTCACTACCTAAAATCTAATGATTTTATTTATAAAAAATAAATCTTAAAAAATGTTTAAATATCTGTAAACCATGTGTACAAATAACTTTTCCATATTCCAACTATAAGAATCCTATTTCACTATACCAAACAAGACCTTAGACAGCGCTTTTTTTAGCCTTAGACAGCGCTTTAAAGCGCTGTCTAAACCTCCGCTGCTAAAGGTTTAGACAGCGCTTTTTTAAATCTTAAAAGCGCTGTCTAAGCCCCCCCCCCCCCCTTAGACAACACTTTGGCCAAAAGCACTTTCTAAGCCCCTCCTATTTTAATTTTTTTAGGTATACCTTAGACAACGCTTTTCAAAAGCGCTGTCTAAGCCCCCCCCCCTTAGACAGCGCTTTGGACAAAAGCGCTTTCTAAGCCCCTCCTATTTTAATTTTTTTAGGTATACCTTAGACAGCGTTTTTCAAAAGCGCTGTCTAAGCCCCCCCATTAGACAACGCTTTTGCCAAAAGCGCTTTCTAAGCCCCCCCTTAGACAACGCTTTTTCCAAAAGCGCTGTCTAAGGTATACAATTTTTTTTACAGCTTTTGTTTTAAACCACATTTTTTCCAGGTTTATAAACCAGAATTTCTACCTGTTTTCAACCAAATTTTGGCAGACAAATATCACATTTTATATATGCCATTTCAAACCATTTTGGCCTTTTTTCTACCAATTTTTGGCTAACAAATATATATATATATATATACCAATTCAAACCAATTTTGCCTTAAATGTATCAAAATATATACAAATTTATGTACACATTTACAAGTCATTACATATACTACAAATGTACAATATAATTACATAAATTTATGTACAAACATTGAGCTCTATCATGAATTGACACCACTCCTCTTTGATTTTGTCCACTTGATCCTTTGTATAAAATGCACACTTGAATTCATCAAAGTACTACATAATAATATAACATAGTTTGAATTAATTTCAACTATTTAATTATATGAGATATGTGTAAATATAAAAATAACTCATAAGTTAGAAATACATACATCGGTGGGAATCTCTAATCGGCCCAAAACAAGAGTATCTCGCATAAACCTCAACATGAAATACCCGCAATCTATTTGATTACGTTGTTGAGGACACTACATATGAAAAAAAATATGGATTATAAATCCTAAGTTTTATAAAGTTTCATCACTAATATAATAAAAAATGTGATAATTAAAAATATACCGCCACTTGAATCCATGTAATGGAGGTTGCGCCCCTCCTTGAGGTTTGGATATCTCGTTGGGCCCGAAAAGCTTGTAGGACGCTAATAAAATAAAAATGAAGCAATTAGAACAATTCACATAAACTAAGAAATTTTTTGAACATTCTCACTTACGTGTCAATTAGGACCTTCATATCCGGGTATGTTGTCCAATCATTTCCTAACGAGTCAAGATAATACACAATTTCTCGGATAGGATTGATTGCGAGCAACAACCAATGTCCACTGTAATGATTAAGCAAATGTTAGATGGTAACTTGGAAAAAAATTATAATAGATGAATTTAGAATGAAATTCTAACCCGGTATTAAACGGTATAAAAAACAACTTCTCCGCATCTTTATTGTCCATGAGGGTCCGAAGAACGTACTCTGTCTCGGTATCCGGTCTACTTAAGATTAAACCTAAGTTGACGGTCGCGGGTGCTAAGAATCCGAATGACACGTCCAAACCATTGGGGCGCATCAATTTGTCATACAAAAACCTAATATAAAAACATCATTAACACCTCTTTTGAAACATAAAGTAAACCGGATTAACATAAAGTAAACATCATTAACATAAGTTGTTCAATTAATAAAACAAAGTAGACCGGATTTACCTAATATATGTATTGACAACGGTGACGCCGATTTCTTCACAACCAAAAACTTGCATGAAGTCTTCATTACCAATCATTTGGTCGTAATCAAAGCCGAAAATCCCTACCTCCATATGTACAGTCCGAACACCTCCGGTCGGTATATCGGTCATCTCTAGAAATGTCCTGAGGCACAACCTATACTTGGTGGTAGGTTTTTTCCTAGCTACGGTCTTCTTAGCACTAGAACTTTTTACCCGTGCGGAGGCGTTGCTAACCTCCTTTTTTTGTTGTGCGGAGGCATTGCTAACCTCATTTTCTTGAATCTACATGTCATATAAATAGTTAGATCAAATTAAGAATGTAACAACTTCCATGAATATATGTCATATAATTGTATATTACCTCTTTTCTTGAAACCACGGACTCGGTATGCCGCGGAATCACATTATCTTTTGATTTGGATTTTGTGGGAGTCTATTTAACATAACCAAGGAAAATATGTACGTAAAATGCGCGTAAAAACTTTGAATATACACATTAAAGTTAACATAAGTTTTAAGCATACCTCATATCCTACGCATATGAGGTTTGTCGGCCATGCAACAAACGAACCTACTGCTTCGTGCACCGTTGTTGCATCCGAATCATCGCTAGGATATGGTAATGATGCATTCGGCTCAACTGCAATATCAACCGATACCTTCAAACATCCAGCAGAGAGCTCTCTAGTGTGGAGTAATACTCCTCTAACGTTATGCACTTTTCCCTTGCCAACCATCCGATAGTATGGTGTCGACAAATATAGCTGACAATGGGAAATGCCATAAAACCAATAATAACAAGAAATCATTAATGTGTATATATGTCAAATACATAATTTAAGCAAATAGTTCAATTTAAGACAATTATATGTAATTACCTCTGGAATGTTCGGCTTAAAGGTACAGTTGATACTATCTTTGTCCGAAGCATCTCTGTATAATGTTGAGGCGCTAGCCTCTCTTTCTCTCCTCAATGCATCAAGCTCAGCTTGCATGGCTTCCAATCTTGCATGAAGCTCCCGATTACTAGGAGCCTTTCCTTTTTTAATACTCAGGGAGGTCGGAGTGACTCCAAATCCCTTACCCCTCACCCGACCAGAATACTCAGGGACATCTAATGCCCGACTAAGTATGCTCCTAGTATCATCGGGAGATAAAGACTGAGATAGCGCCTCCTGAAAAATCAGATGAATACCGTATACTTGTCAAATATTTGTGTATAAAAATGTTATTCAATTAATGAAAAAATGTTATACTTACACATTTCTGGTATACTTGTAAAACTTCTTCTTGAGGAACTCCAGATTTGCCCACACGGGCTTCCTTCCACAAAACATGTGCAGGAAGAGATGATTCTGAACTTTCCTCCTGCAGCTACACATTAAGTCATACAATTTGATCAGATAAAACTAATATATGATGAACAAATTTGTTATCGCAATTTATAAATACTTACCATGGATTTTTCTAAGCGTCCATATTTGACACGTCCTTTTCGGTACGGATATGTGGGACTTGATGCTCTTTCCCGATTTGTGGCACTTATTCTTTGAAAAACCGGGTCTTGTCTTTTGGATTTGAAAGCTTCCCATTCTTCAGCTGATATCAAACTTTCATATTTTTTAGGAAGCTCCGCATCCACATAATTACCATCCGCATCCCTAAGGAACTTGGATGATAAAAATGTTCGAAACCCTCTTAGAAGCTTTCCGGCCAATTTCATACAAAAACCTCTTCTTTCTTCTTCGATGTTAAAACATCGCTAAGAAAAACATACAAATTGATAGTTAGTATCAGTAATTGAAAAAACATAATTGATACCGTATAATTAAGGGCCAAATGATTGTACCTTTATCTCACTCCAAATTTTTTCTTTGGAGTCATTCAGCTCTTTGTTTCTCCAATCATCACATGTAATGGGAATTTCATTCCTTACTAGTGCACCGATAAAACTAGTTAAGGTATGCCCATTAGGTTATATAAGCTGTCCCTGGTTGCTCCAATAAACATCTAGTATGATGCCTCGAGATCTTCCTTGGACCACCCTTCTCATTACTGTGATGCCTCTTCGAATTTCTTCTTCCGCTGATACTTTTTTACTAACTTCCTCATGTTGGTCATCAGCCATGTCTAACCTGTAATAAACCAAGGAAACCATCAGATATAACTTATAATCAAAGCAATTGAAAACAAAAATATAACGAAATCATGCATTATCAGATATAACTTATAATCAAAGCAATTGAAAACAAAAAAATAAAGAAATCATGCATTATCAGATATAACTTATAATCAAAGCAATTGAAAACAAAAATATAACGAAATCATGCATTATCAGATATAACTTATAATCAAAGCAATTGAAAACAAAAAAATAAAGAAACCATGCATAATTTACCTCAGTCACTAACATCTCTTTCTTTTCTTTGTTGGAATATTAATCACTTGTTTCTTAGCAATGCGTACGGATGAATTGATCCAAATTCCCTCATTATGATCATTTCTTATATATGACTCATCCGGTATAAGATCCTCAACTTCATCATTTCTATTCAACTCATTCCGTCTAATGCATGACTCATTCTCAACATCAATATCACATTGATCGACACCGCTATCATTAGTCACTTTGTTAGAGAAAAGCACTATAGACCATTTTGTACTCTTCGGGTCATTCACATAGAACACTTGTTTAGCTTGAGATTCTAGAATAAAAGGTTCATCTTTGTACCCCACCCTAGTAAGATCAACTTGCAAAAATCCAGACTTATCCATTCGTATGCCACTACTATTCACCCACTTGCAACCAAAGATGGGAATCTGAAACTTCTCGTAATCAAACACCCAAATGTGCTCAATAACTCCAAAATATGACAAATTTGCATATTTGGGGTTTAAGTCCTTCATACTTGATATATGCATTGCTTCAGCTAGCACGGTGACACCACTATTTTGCATAGTACTCTTATCATCTTGTTCTTTGGTATAAAATGTGTATCCATTAATTGAGTATGCGCTATGAGAAAACACATGCAAACTTGGACCATATGCCAAACATCTCAACCTTTCTGTTACCGAAGAAGGATCTGAAGAGCGCTTCGAATAAATATGATCCTTCAACCATTGTATGAAACTTTGATTGTGCTCTATAACTATCCAATTTTCATTTCTGTTCGGATTTAACCTTCGGAGTACATCCTTGTGCATTTCAACATATGGCTCAACCTCATTATTATTGTGCAGAACATACAAATGAACTTGATCCCGTTCATCCCTTGATATTGTCACAATTTTATTCCCAATTAATTTTTTACCTTCCATTTTTTCGAAAATCTGAGCTCTGGGGAGTCCAATCGATTGAACGTTAGACAAATATTCAGTACAAAACTCAACAGCTTCTTCAACAATGTATCGTTCAACAATACAACCCTCTGGTCGACTTCGGGATTTCACGTACCCTTTTAATATTTTCATATACCGTTCAGCAGGGTACATCCATCTCATATAAGCTGGTCCACACAACTGTGTCTCTTTCACAAGATGAACAACTAAATGAACCATTATGTCAAAAAAAGACGGAGGAAAATACATTTCAAGCTCACACAAGGTAATTACAATCTCTTTTTGTAGTGTTGGTAAGATCTCGGGATCGATCACCTTACTACAAATTGACCTAAAGAAAAAACACAATTTAGTTATGGCACTTCTTACTTTTTCTGGCAAAATAGAACGTATACCTATCGGTAGAAAATGTTCCATTATAACATGGCAATCATGTGTCTTCAAATTCTTCAACTTGAGGTCTTTCATAGAAACAAGTCTTCTGATATCAGATGAGTATCCTTCTGGAACCTTAACTTCACTCAGAGACTTACACAAATTTTTTTTCTCCTTTCTAGATAAAGTAAAAGCAGCAGGTGGTAGATATGTTCGTCTTCCTTTCTTCACGGGTGCTAATTCAGTTCTCATTCCCATTTTTAACATGTCCTCCCTTGCTTTAAGGCCATCCTTAGACTTGCCTTTTATATTGAGTAATGTACCGATAACACTTTCAAATACGTTTTTTTCAATATGCATAACATCGAGAAAATGTCTCACGTACAAAGACTTCCAATATGGCAATTCAAAAAATATCGACCTTTTCTTCCACCCACCTTTCACAATCTTATGTGCAAAAGGCTTGCCAAACTCAGTACGCACATCTTTCACCTTTTCAAAAACTTGTTCACCTGACAATGCGGGTGGAGCTCTACGATGTTCGGTGTCTCCATTGAATGCTTTTCTCCACCCACGGTAGTGATGTTTAGAATGTAAGAATCTACGATGACTGAGAAACACATTCTTCTGGCAAAGTTCCAATCGAATCGTATCGGTTCCGTCTTCACAAACAGGACACGCACGTTGACCTTTAATGCTATACCCAGATAGATTCTCGTATGCTGGAAAATCATTAATTGTGCCAAACAACATCGCCCTCAAATTGAAACTTTCTTTCCTATATCCATCATAAACCTCCACACCGTTCTCCCACAAAATCTTTAAATCTTCGATCAGAGGTGTCAAGTATACGTCTATGTCATTCCCTGGTTGTTTAGGCCCAGAGATTAACATAGATAACATCATGTACTTACGCTTCATACATAGCCACGGAGGTAGGTTATAAATCATAAGAATCACAGGCCATGTGGTATGTGAGATACTTTGAAGACCATGTGGGTTCATTCCATCAGTAGATAATGCCAATCGAAGGTTTCTTGCTTCTGATCCAAACTCAGGATAATCATTATCAATCTTCGACCACTGTGGTGAATCAGTCGGATGCCGATACTTTCCATCAATAATTCTTTCATCTGCATGCCAAGTAAGATGTCTTGCATCGGTTTCACTACGAAACATGCGCCTAAATCTCGGAATTATCGGAAAATACCATAAGACTTTTGCGGGAGATAATCTTTTCTCATATCGAGACAAACCGCATTTAGGGCACTCAGTTAACGTTGCATATTCGTTACGAAACAAAATGCAATCGTTAGGACAAGCATGTATCTTATCATAGCTCATGCCAATAGAGCACAACATTTTTTTTGCCTCATAGGTTCGATTAGGAAGAACATTATCATCCGGTAGCATTTCTCTCATAAGGGCCAACAACTCTGTGAAACTTTTATCCGACCATCCATTGCCCGCCTTTAAGTTGTACAACTTTAATACCGCAGAAAGTCGTGAGAATTTAGTGCAACCTTTGTACAACGGTTTCTCTGGATCGCTTACCATCCTCTCAAACACTTCAGGACAATCATGAAGATCTTCTTCCAGTGCTTCTACAATCTCTTCAACTCGATCACAATCGTATGTTTCCGTGTCTTTGTCGTATGAAGCATAGGTCGTATAACTTTTTCCACTCGATTCAACATTCTCGTTAATTTTCTCACCATGAAATATCCAACACTGATAACTTTGATCAATTCAATGCCTCAGCAAATGCGATTTCAATCCATGTGCGTCAACCTTACCAATATAACAACAACGCAAGCAAGGACAATGCATTCGTCTGGGGTTTTCAGCGTGTTGAACAGCATACTTAACGAATTCCGCAACCCCACTCTCGTACTCTTTGGTCATTCGATCGGCACAGATCCATGTTTTATCCATGGTTTTCCTACTTATTAAAGTAAACAATCAATCCAGACGAAAATACATAACTAAGGTAGTATCTTTGAATATCCTAACAATTTTAAAGTTCAATTCATTTTAAACTTCAATAACGTATACATAACCAATGTTAATATAAACTTCAATAACGTATCTGATATGCCAATATACCAACTTTAATTACCTCATCACTTTCATTTTTTATATTACAAGAATCAAACTTTTTCTATTACAATATACCTATAACTATACCTATAACTATATAAGAGTTCGTTCAATCATTTTATGGGAGAAATCTTGTTGCTTTAGAATGAAAGTGAGATGAACAACACTTTCACAGTTAAAAAGAAAAAAAACTACCTATTCAATCTTCAAGTAAAATCACTAAGGAAACATGAATTTTGAACAATATTGAACATCTCAACAAAGTTAAACCAAAAAACATCAAGTTATAATTATTAGTCATCACACAATCTTTTTGATTGCTTTCCAACATTATATCACCAGAACCATAGTATGATAAATCAGAACTGTTAATCTCAAAATACTGATATCACCATTTAATCTCAAAATACTGATATTTCCCTAAATAACATAGCATGAAAAATCAGAACTGAAACCGAAGAAATGGAAAAATGAAGAACATACCGCAATGAACGATTCTTCAAACACTTTCAGAAATGAACGATTCTTCAAACACTTGCAATGCCTGAAACCGAATGAATGAAAAAATGAAGAAATGAAGAACTGAAACCGAACTGAAATCAGAAATGAAAAAATGAAGAAATGAAGAACATACCGCAATGAAGAACAGTAGAAACGAACGATTCTTCAAACACTTTCAATGACTGAAACCGAAGGATTACAATGTATTCAAGTTCGCTGTTAGGGTTCGCTGGAGGGGTTTGTTCCCAGGAGGGAAAAAAAAAAGAACAGAGAACGAAAATAGAAGTCTGAAATTTAATTTTAATTAGACCTTAGACAGCGCTTTTGTAGAAAGCGCTTTCTAAGATATGCCTTAGACAGCGCTTTCCAAAAGCGCTTTCTAAACCCCCCCCCCCTTAGACAACGCTTTTGGTTTTAAATTTTTTTTTAATTGAAAGACTTTAAACAGCGCTTTATCAAAAGCGCTGACTAAGGTCTATATTTAAAAGCGCTTTCTAAAAGCGCTGTCTAAGGGGGGGTCTTAGACAGCACTTTTAGAAAGCGCTGTCTAAGACCCCCCCTTAGACAGCGCTTTCATTATTTTTTTAGAACATTTTCCGTGTTTTATTTTAATTTTAACCTTAGACAGCGCTTTCTTTTAAAAGCGCTATCTAAGATGCGCTGTTAAAAAACAATTTTGGCGTAGTGTTTTCAGTTAGCATTCCTTTGCAAACGCCTGGTACTGAGTTTTTTTTTTCATAATATGTTAAAGTCGATCATTGTAACTTTTTGGTACTAGAGTTTTCTTTCAGGAGATAAGAAAGGTGATCATTGTAACTTTTGTTCTCATATGAATAAGATATTATATAAGATTTGTTATGGTGTAAAGTAGAGTTGAATATAATTTGTTTTATTCTTGGAATGTTTATTTTTCTTTAATTGTATCCGCATAATTTTATTTACATATCATTTGATTTCACCATAATTATTTTCAATGAAAGTTAAAGAATTGTTATTTATTTTTATGCACATTGTTAATAATTACATGGGTTTTCGACCTCTAAAATAAAAATTTCTCCAGTTTAAATAGGATATGAGCAGTCACCTAAAACCCTAGCAAACTCTTTATAATAAAATTTCTTTCATCATGTAATAAAGTCGATCATTGTAACTTTTTGGTACTAGAGTTTTCGTTCATGAGGTAATAATGTTGATCATTGTAAATTTTGTTTTTTTATATTAATAGCATGTTACATAAGACTTGATAGGTTGTAAAGTTCAGTATGATTTATTTCATTTTTGGAATGTTCAATGTTATATATTTAGTATAATATTTTATTTTGGCATAGTAAAAAATATTTAGATCGGATAACTACAAACACTAAACCAAATTTTAACAGTCAAAGAGCGAGATATGGATAAGGGGTTAAATAAAGCTCGTAAAATATTTATCAATGTAAGTTGTTTTCTAACATAACTTAAGTTCATATTATTATTTTCTAATTCAATTCGAACAATTATATATTCAATGACGAGTTGGTGAAACAGTCAATTTATATACAATATAATAAATTCATCTTATAGGAATGTTGGTTGAATGTATAAGTAAAAAAAAAAATAACAAAAACATAAACAATAATATAAATAGTAACATACCTATACAAACACATTATTCAATAACAAAAACAACAACATTTATCTAAGGTACCTCAACAATAGCCTTTATCAACCTACACCAACAAACATATCAATATACTTTAGAAAAAACATCTAAATTAAATCAAACAACATCAGTTATCAACAAATTATAACAAGTTATCTTAATAAAACAACAACCTACCTCAACAAAAACAGCAAAATACTTAAAAAAACATCTAAAATAACACAAAGTATAACATTTATGAACAAAATCATAAACTTATCTTTCAAAACCATAACATACCTCAACAAAACATTAACATATCTGATAAAAAAACATCTACAATAATACAAACTACAACATTTATCAATAAAATAGAACTTACATTAACATAAGCAACAACTTACTTTAACAAACCAACAACATACCACAACAAAAACTAAAATATAAAACCTATAATCTCATATTAAAAACAAGAAAACAATAGACCTTATGTTGGACGAAAAAAATATTTGATGTAGCTTTTGAACAAGAAAAATAAGACTAACATTTTGAATAACAATAACATGATATCAAAACTCATAAAGTGCTTCATATACATAACTTTCATCGAAAAGGTTCGTGGAAGATGAAGACAAAGATATGAGTTATCTACTTGTTTCATAACAACATTCCTTGATTCATACTAGTTGGAGAAGTTATGTTGGAGTTTTATAAATTTATGATGAATGATAAACAATTCTAGCAAGTGTACTTGTTTCGTCGGAGTAATAAATTAACTTAATTTTCACTAGAATTGTGAATTTTAACAAGGTAACTAACATGTGAATTAAAATAAATAACAGAGGGTTTCAATATTGCTTATGTGTGAAATAAGAACAAGAATATTTATGGAACAAAATTCAATAATTAAAAAGGAGATTAGATCTTTATTTGGAATCCTCTACTTATACTTGTTCATGAAATGTGTATTAATTGAATTACTAATATATTAAAGTATTATGACGAAATAACAAGGTCATTGCGCCCAATTCCTTGATGTACAACTCACTAATTTACACAATAATTCCATAATAATTTAGGCCAATTAAAAGTAAAAATAGGCATTCTAAGTGTATTAATTCAAAAGCCACAACTTGTAATTAGTTATCCCTCGTTAATTTCAAAGTTGAATAATTTCCCAAGATTTGATCAGTAGATTTACGGTCAATAAACCCTAATTGAAATTCTGGCACGCAGATACCAGATATCGAGATAAATATCATAACATTGGGATCAAACTATACATTTAAGACTTTGTACTTTGAGATGTTGGTAATAAAATGAAATAAGGCAATTGAAATATTATATATTTATTCTTTTTTGCAATGTTGTTTAATTATATTTAAAATGAGCAGAACTTGAGCGTATAGAGAGTTTGAATTGAACTTGAGTTGAATTTAAAGTTGAACTAATTCTTATCGAATCAAACCGAGTTGAGGCAAGTTCAACTCGACTTGACTCGTTTTTCAATTTGAATAACTAAAGAATTTAATATTCATTACCTAAAATCTAATGATTTTATTTATAAAAAAATAAATCTTACAAAATGTTTAAATATTGCAAATATTTTTGATATAAATAAAATATTATTTTTCTATCATCAAGGTTGAAAAATTAATTTAAAAAGAGTGAATTCTAATGATAAGAAAGTTTTGTATATTACTCTTTAATATGTTAAAAAGGACAAACATAACACATTAATCTTAAAAAGATATATCAATTTGCAATTTAAAGATGTTTTCCATGCTAGGAAACATCTAACACCATAGGTAGCTCCTAAAAATTAATGGGTATTGATCGGTGTTCTGGGCAGGCCCAATTTCCATAATTGGGCCAAGCAAACCAACTTGGCAGAAGCGCTCGACGTCGAGCGACGTCAAGGATAATGGTCTTTGTCGACCAAAGGCATACCGACCAAGGCAAAGTCCTCCAACGGCTAGTTTTGACCATTATATAAACCCTCTCATTTGGGAGGGTCAGGTATTCAATTCTCTGACCTTAATTCTCGTACTTGCTCACTCTTTGCTTAGTGTCTTACTTCAGCATCGGAGTGCCTTGCAGGTACACCCCCTCCTCTCCTCACCAACCGTCTTTTAACAACACTCGAAGCCAGCCGTATCGGATCCTGATCTCCAGGTACGATCAGGTGACGTCGTCTGTGGGAAACTGATTTCCCCTTTCTTCTCTCTCAAAGTCTTCAAAGAACCAAAGTTTTTACCAAGATCCATGGCTGCTCGAGACAATCCAGACAACCGATCAAACGACGACATGATCCTCATGCAACGTGAGAGCAATATTCATCACCCTCCGCATGAAGAAACCGTGCAAGATCAACCCATAAGACAATTTCTCAGTCGACCAGACATGGCCGGGCGAATGTTAAAATGGTCGTTGGAACTATCCGAATTCGACATCAAATTCGAGGGAAGACAAACTCTCAAAGCTCAAGCACTGGTCGACTTCGTGGTAGAACTCACTTTCACTGAGCAGGAGCCAAAATCTTCCTCCAAATGGACTATTTTTGTGGAAGGGGCATCCGGCCCAGCGGGTAGCGGAGTTGGGGTTATTCTAGAAAACGAGGAAGGGAATATCATCGAAGTATCCTTAACCTTATCTTTCCCCACTTCCAACAACCAGGCGGAATACGAGGCCTTCCTGGCAGGCATACGGCTCACGACCGACTTGGAGGCAGAGGAAATCACAATCTGCACGGATTCTCAGCTGGTCGCTAGCCAAGTCCGAGGGGACTTTCAAGCCAAAAACGATAACATGGCCGAATACCTGGACCTCGTAAAAGGTGAACTAAAGCGATTCAGAAGCGTGGAAGTCAAACACGTCCCGCGAGAGAACAATACCCGAGCCGACATCCTTTCCAAGTTGGCAAGCACTAAAAGGAAGGGAAACAACAAATTCGTCATACAGAAAACGCTTCCCCGACCAAGCATTGGGCAATCATCAATCCACCTAGACGTTAATCTCGTGGGCGACACGAACTGCTGGATGACCCCAGTGTTTAACTACCTGACTAAAGGAGAGTTACCGACCGACCCGAAAACGGCCAGCACAATACGACGAAGATCATGCTCATATTCTCTAGTGGGTGGACGTATGTATCGTCGAGGATTCTCTACACCTCTCCTCAGGTGCGTAGAAGAAGAGAACATCCCACACGTGCTAAGAGAAATCCATGAAGGAATTAATGCGCAACATCCAGGCGGACGGTCGTTGGCCCGAAAGATTCTTCGAGCAGGATACTATTGGCCCAAACTCCAACAAGACGCAAAGGAGCACGTGAAAAGGTGCGACAAGTGCCAACGACACGGGGACGTACACGTAGCACCCCCTTCCGAGCTAAAATCACTATCGTCGCCTTGGCCATTCGCATGGTGGGGGATGGATATCTTAGGACCATTCATTGTTGGATCCGGCCAAAATAAATACCTAATTGTAGGCGTCGATTATTTCACCAAGTGGATAGAAGCTGAGGCCTTAGCCAAAATTACTGCACTCAACATACTACGTTTCTTCAAGAGGAACATCCTCGTCCGGTTCAGGGTACCGCTCGCCATTGTGAACGACAACGGCACTCAGTTTACAGATAAACACTTCAAAGAATTTGTTGCATCAATAGGAACGAAACATCACTTCGCTTCGGTGGAGCACCCCTAAACTAACGGGCAAGCAGAGGCCGCGAATAGGGTAATCCAAAGAGGCTTGAAACGAAGACTGGACGAACACAAGAAACACACGGTCGAGGAGTTACATAACGTGCTGTGGGCATATAAGACCACCCTCCGCTCAACAACCGGGGAGTCCCCATTCCGATTGGCGTATGAGACCGAGGCAGTGATCCCTATAGAAATGCACGTCCGATCCAGACGCACAGAGTCCCCAATGGACCAGGACACCAACTCCGAAGCTTTGAGGGACGAGCTTGATCTGGTCGAAGAAGGTTGATCAGAAGCTGCTCTCCGGGAGGCCGTTCTCAAACAAAAAATAGCCGCTCGATACGATTCAAAAGTCATAAGACGAACGTTCGAGGTGGGCAGTCTTGTTCTCAGAAGAAATCACAGGGACCCCCGCGAGGGAAAGCTTACATCCAATTAGGAGGGCCCATATCACGTCCGAGCAAAAACCGAAAACGGAGCCTATTATTTAGAAAATCTACACGGGGAAGAACTTGCTCGGCCATGGAATGCCGAGAAGCTCAAGCAATATTACAGCTAACTCACAAAGTCACCTTGCTCAACTCTCAAGCGAGGAGCGATAGGACTGACTAAGAACTGCGTGCCCAGGTACAAGCACGACAACCCAAAAAATAACATGATCATCAGGGTCTCCCTCCAAGAGAAGGAGAAACCTGTCGCACGGGCGGATACTCAAACGAGTCCGACGTTGCCTAAGTACCACGACCAGGAAGAACCCCAGCTCGCGATGGGACGTTCAAGCCACGGAGCCCGGGCCATTACCTTGGCCCGAGCACCGACCAGGAGTAAAACTCCAAAATCTGATTGGTCCCCCAAACCAATAGATAAAAAACACACCCCGTATTCATTCGATCATATCCAATTAGTGCAAAAATGCACGAAAAACACTTAGCATTTGAAATATAAAGAAAACAATCCTCCGACGGACGAGCAGTTGAACAGTAAATATAGTGAAACAAACGAGCATTAATAACATCAATTTTCGATACAAAAATGCGACCTCGAGGGGCCAACTTGTTCATAATTACTTACAAAGGGGACCACGTCCCCAAAAAGAAACAAAATAAATTACAAGGCACGCAGGCCAAAAACTAACTATCTTCGCCATCAGGTTGACCCTCCCCTTGTCGAGCCTCGCCCTGGTCTGGCTGCACTTCGGGTTGACCAGGATGAACAGTCGCCCCAGGCTGTGAATTCTCAACAACCAAGTCCGAGGGAACCACAATCTGGCCATCCTCGACTTTGTAGAGGTAGCTGATCCGACTGGTGTCCAAGGCCAGGTCAGGATGAAGAACCCTTATCTGATCCACAACATTCTGGAAACTGAGCTCAGTCGACGAGTTCAGATCTTCCATATCCTGGTCGATCCGAGCAAGGAAATGTGCCCTAGTCACCATGCTCTTGGTTTCAGCATCTTTATCCTCCTTCGGGCAGAAGGCATCCTTCAACCTTTTATTTTGCTCCAGAGCTCTCCTCTTGTCAACCTCCAGTTTAGCAATAATGCTGCCCCGCTCGGTCAGCTCCTTGGCCGTGGCACTGGCTTATTCAGTGGCCGTCTTCAACTTCTCCTCAGCTGTAGCCAGCTGCTCCTTCAGCTTCACTATCTCCCTCTCCTGCCCGGGATTTCCTTCAGCCGTTTGTCAGGCCATCGACAAGACCCGCGTGACAGCACTTACATCCTGGGCCAGGGACAGTCGCCGGGCAGGACGATCCATAGCTTCTAGGTACAAGGAATCTGCACGGTCCACCTCCATGCTCGTCCCTTCGAAGAAATTACGTTTCACGAAGCACGGAGGCAGCAAATGCTTCGGCTTGGGAGGAGTGTTGGCCGTCAGATCCATAGTCGCTGCAGACTTGTGCTTTTTCATCAGAGAGCCAGTTGAAGCGCTTGGAGAACCCTGGACCACGGGGCCCGACCCAGATTCGCTTGTTTCGGTCAGCTTAGTCTGCACGACCCTCGATCTCTTTTTCTGCTGCTGTTGACGCAAGCGTTCTTGAATTTTGTCGAGCGGGTTCGACAGGGAGCCTAAAAAAGGGAAAAGAGAATTAGACTAATCATGGACGACAAAATAATATCAAAGACATAACAAGAAGAAATAAAACAGATACCAAAAACTCGGACACTTCCTGCCCAGTATTGCAAGCCAACAAGTCTGTGACGTCGATCAAGGGACGCTAGACAACTTCCCCCCCGTCTTGATCCAGCATGACTTTCCCTTCTCCATCTAGCAGGGGATTCGGGGTAAAAGATGCTATCAATTTCCTAAAGGCCTCGAAACTGGCCGCATCATCCTTGTTCAGAGAGTCCCCCACCTGGACGAACTCGCTGACCGACCTCTCGTAGTGGGTATAGCTCCAAGAGAAGGGAAATAGCCAAAGCCTCCTCGGAATCACATGTCCTTGGTCGTCAAGCTTGGGCTCATCATTCTCGTCAGTATCTATCCCTACAAAGCTCAACGCCCTCACAGCCTCCACGCTCGCGGGTTTGATCAGAAAATAATCCGTCTTGAAAGCCCGGATGGACTATGAGTGAGCCTTAAAAAATTTTGTCCTCTGTTTAAAAGAGACGAACCCCTTCCGATCAGTCCCTCGCCCGACATGACGCTGCAGGGAGAATAAACGGAAGAACAGAGGGAGCGTGGCTCCAACACCCAGATGGGCGCACGTCACCTCAAACGCTTTCAGAAACGCGAGGAATTGGGATGTAGTTGAGACGGGGCAACACCCAGATGCCCGAGCACAGCACAAACTAAGTCACTGAAGGGCAAAGTTACCTCCAGGACCGAAGTCGCGTACTCATACATAGAGAATTTTCGACCGAGAAGATGCGGTCATCATCCCCTGGGCAAGTTACAATCCAGTCAGCAGGGTCACCAACAACGGGCAGCGGCTCCGCGCGAGGCCTTGAAAACGAGGACACTTTGTCCAGCAGATCCTCTACCACCCATTCTTCGGGAGAGCTCCTTATTTCTTTAGGGCATCGAGGCGAATCTGTCGAAGCCCCCTCCTCCATGGTGCTCGCGTACGACTCTCCTGAAGAACTCCCGGAGTCTAAGGGAACTGATGCAGAAGATCCAGAGTCTTCCGAGGACATGTCTTCCGAGGAAACCTCCAACGGGTCCATGAGCGAGTTTTCACCTGAAAAGCAGAGGAAAGGCGTCAGTGAATTCGATTAAGAATATCAAATACACCCTTCCACCGCTCGACAAGTGAAAGGGCGCACATCGACCCAGGAACAGGATCCCGAGCTATAGCCCTGGCTGACCATCGCTCAAAGCGATGGCTAACGCCCAACGTCAGAAATTACGGAATCTAAGCCTAAATACTTATCAGATCCCAAGTCAAGGTCGACCAACACCTACGTCGACCATGAGCTAGGGTTTGTGGCCGACCAACAACGATGGCAGAAATTCTAGGGCTTACTGGTTTTAATCTAAAACTACCGTAAAAACTACCCTAAACCACATGCATTTCTAAGATATCTAGCCTATAACTACCGTAAACACAAAAAAGAAGCCGTACCTTGTGCTTGAGAAGCCACTTGTAGAAGAGGTAGAGTCTAGAAATGGTGGTCGACGGTAGGATGCGGTGGTCGACGGCTGTGAGTGGCGGTTGATAGACGAGCAAGACGTCGGAGAAGAAGATGAAGCGAAAAAGCTTAAAATAAAGCCTTGGGATTCTCTTTATAGGGATGGAAACACGTGCAGACGCGCGTGACCCCTACCCCTAGCCAATTATTGCCTACGCACTAGCCCCTAGGCTAGCCGTCAGAGCATTAATAGGCGCAAATTCCCAAATATTCCAACTTTTCGTTTCATATTCTCCTGTCGAGCAACGTATCAACTGCTCGCCCATCGAAGATCGGCAGCGAAAAATTCCTGGCCCGAATACTGTACATCCTTGAGCACGAAACCATTACTAAGTCACTGCTCCTCCGCACGAGAAATGACTTGGGGGGCTCCTGTTCTGGGCAGGTCCAATTCCCATAATTGGGCCAAGCAAACCAACTTGGCAGAAGCGCTCGACGTCGAGCGACGTCAAGGATAATGGTCTCTGTCGACCAAAGGCATACCGACCAAGGCAAAGGCCTCTAACGGCTAGTTTTGACCGTTACATATCTTTACGGATTCCGCGATCCGCGCCCAACGGTGTGGACCAATAATCTTCCGTTTAACCCCTTATATAAACCCTCTCATTTGGGAGGGTCATGTATTCAATTCTCTGACCTTAATTCTCGTACTTGCTCACTCTTTGCTCAGTGTCTTACTTCAGCATCGGAGTGCCTTGTAGGTACACCCACTCCTCTCCTCACCAACCGTCTTTCGACAATGCTCGAATCCAGCCGTATCGGATCCTGATATCCAGGTACGATCAATTGGTTTGTCAACCTTGTGCATGATCAACCCTACCATGACAGTTGTGTTTTCATTGGGCACTTAAATTTTATTGTGTCAATAATTAGGTGTTATTTTTCTCTATAATCATTAGCTGAATATCTCATATATATATATATATATATATATATATATATATATATATATATATATATATATATATATATATATATATATATATATATATATATATATCTTACATAATTTCCTCATTAATATCTCAAAATCTTTAGATATATGTTTTGAGAAATTTGTTGTATATATTCCTTTGACAGACTATGACATAATTTCCTAAATTAACTAATTTAGTTTAGACTATTTTAAATGATCGAAATCCTCTTTATTTTATTAAAACTATCACAAAACCTTTTTATGTATAGGTAATGAATTAGGAACTTATCTAATCAATTAAGAGGATTTTTACATGGCATAATCGATTATCCCACTAGAATTAATCAATTATCCCTTTTGTAACCCTAATCGATTAGAGAGAGGTATAATTGATAAGTAAAGGCTCCATTTAAAAATCATATTTGAATGATACAATCAATTATTTGATATTTATTGGGAACATTAAAAATTCCATGGATTATTTTCATTCTAAGCCACCAAAATGTACATTTTGTTTATTTTTCCTTTCAGAATTTCACACACCATACATTTAAGATTTTGTACTTTAAGATGTTGGTAACAAAATAAAATGAGGCAATTGAAATATAATTTATTTATTATTCTTAGAAATATTATTTACTATATTTTATAATTTAATTGATAAAAAATATGCTTTTATGTATGATATAGAATAGTCCAATTGGCCTTAAAACTACTTATCTATTAGATTCAACAATAAGAATCCTACTTTCAACTAGAGTTTCCTATTTTAGTAACTGTAACACCCCAAAAATTTTCCTCATATTTATTACCACAAATAAATGGTTTATGTTTCATTCATTTTCATTTAGGTCATAAACATCATACATGCATCATTGGTTTTCCCGAGGCATGGAATCAACATGATTTTTTTTTTGGTTCAGATGGATTTATTCCAAATTTTCTCAACAACTATTATCAGAGGCTCTGACATTTATCATGCCCAACAATTCAGTACCAGGCAATTTTCGCTACTGCGAGATATTTTGAATGTCAGGAGGAATTCATGGTTATTTGGGGTGTTATTTAATGGCAATATCAATCATTGAGTTTCAGAATCAAAATCAGGCTCGGAATAGATTGCATCAGCGGATTTTCCAGATTTCCCTCCAAAAGGAGGAAAATTCAAAACAATTGAAGGGAGTAATCAGTTACTGCATTAGAGTAATCGGTTACCACATGCATATTTTTCCACAAAATTTGATTTTTCAGCATGGAAGGAATTTCTCAATTTTCACTTCACTTCATTCTAATGTTGATTAAGGGAATAATCTAGAACCATCTTCCAATTTATAAGGGAAAGATCTAGAACTTACTTCCAAACTAACTCCCAAATGTAAACACCCCAAATTTTCCCTCACTCATTTCACCTTGGCTTGTGGTTCTTTTCATTAGCATAAGTTCAATCATACCATCTCATATTGCATTTTTGCTTCACTGCATTGATTCAAAGTCATCTTCATCTAGGGTTTGTGATCTAAGCCATCCCTGAGCCATTTGAGCCACTCCAAAGGTCATCAATCATTTCAAGAGGGACCATGTATGTTCAAGAATCATATTTTAGCCTCCCAAGATCAAGAAAGTCAAAAATCACAAGAACTGAGGAAAGGCATGGAAGCAGAGTCAAGCTTAACTGCACAGATGACCTGAAATTAGGGTTTTGGTTTCAGAGACCATAACTCCATTTTTTTTGTCATTCTTGTTTCTATTGGTCTCTATATGATATGAGGATCATGCATACCAATTTTCATGAAGAAATTCAATGGGGAAGGCATCTGGCCAAAAGATGACTTCTTGAGCAAGTCAGTGCAAAATCAGGGCATCTGAGGCCCCCAATCATCCAACCAAAGGGTTTTCTCCATCATTTTAAATGTGTATGATCTTTATTTGATCTTAGAAGATGTTAGAAGTTCACAAAATTGAATAATTTCAAGCCATTTGAAAAGTTGCCATTTTGGGAAAGTGACTTGTAATGTAAACTTGCCATTTTGGGAAAGTTTTTCAACCTCCTCTTTTTGATTCAAAAATGCTTCAAATGGAAAATTGTTGGTCATGAAAGTTGTAGATTCGATCCTCCCATTTTCAAAAAGTACAAGAACTCATTCTAATTCATCATAGAACAAAAGTTATGGCTTTGCAAAGTTGGACAACATCACTTATTTTTCACTTTTGTACCAAAGAGGAAACTTGCAAAAACACTTGCCAAAACCAAATGTAACTTCAAATCAACTTCTAATCATCACACAAACATAATTCATGGTCCATAATTCAGATTTGCCCAAATAATTTCTCACTTTCATGCCTTGGATTCCAAGTACCATAAGCCATTTTTCTTAAAAGTCACAAAGAGGGAAGTCTTGCAAGAATGGTTCTTAGGGTTTTGTTTGATCTCTAATCAATCTCAAAGTGTCATAGCAACTTCATATGGTTCATTTTGCTGCAATTTGTCCAATAATTCACAAGATTTTTTGCCTTGGTTCACAAGAAATTTCAAAGAGGGAAATATGCAAGAACATTGAAAACTCTTGATCAAGACCATCCAACTCACAAAATCAGATCCAAAGGCCTTCCTTGACTCAAGCTGAAGCAGGACAAGCCCTAAGATCTCCTCTGACCCGAGCCATACCTATGGTACACAAAATCTTGACTTTTTGCATTTTGCCCATGCCAATCAAACTGTGCCACTACCAACTCTCTGCCCAATCAGAGCCTCATATATGGACCTCAAGGACTTGAAAGAGACACACAACACAGCCTGAAACTCCAAGAACTCAGCACACTCCAAAATCCCCAAATTTGCAAAAGCCTTTGAATCTCTTGATTCAACCATCAAACCTTCAAGTTTCTTTCACCATTCAACTCACCATGATCCACTGGTCATTTCCCACCTTTCATTTGGCCCTAAAACCTTCACAATCAAAAATACGATTTTCACATTTCACAAACTGAACCTCTGCCATTTTCATTTTGAGGCCATATAAACTCTAGCTAAGCACTGCAAGCTCTTAGGGGGAATCATTGGAGAGGATTTGAAGCAAAGAACTGGCCATAAAGTCCCTGTTTTGAAAGCTCAAGTTCAGGTATCACCAAGAACAATTTTTCCAGAACTTGTATTTCTTGTTGTAGATTTGTTCTCCATGCTTCACTGATCATGTTGCTCTTTTTATTTTTGAAAATAGTTGAGAAATGAACATGTTATGACTCTCTGAAACTTTGCCCAGTTTTCTATTCTTCTTCGATTCTCCATGTATGCTTGTTATAAATTATGTTTGGATGGTGGTTTGAGTTCGTTTTGAGTGGGGGATTATTTCTGGGCAGTTAATTTGGGGTGGGGTGGCTTGTAGAGAGTTAGGGATTTGGCCTCGCCGGAGAAGACGACCGGAACCACTGTTCCGGTCGTCTGAAGGTAATTAGGGTTAATTAGGATTTTAGGTCAGTTTGAATATAGGCCCTTGGATCCAGCTTCGCGCGCGTTTTGGACGTCCCAGATTTCACATTAAAACCCTAATCAGTCATTAATTAGCTTAATTAGGTTTTATTAAATTCAAATTCTCAGAACGAATCCTAGCCCTCTATTCACGCGCAAGTCAACTCCCGCGCGTCCCATTTGAATCCAGGCCTTTGGATCTGATTACTTTTCATTTAAATTAATTTAGTTTTCATTTTATTTGTATTTCTTTCTACAATTTATTTAAAATAGCAAAATGCATCCAAAAATTCTTATTTTTTGCACCATGGCATGAAATATTTTTCTCTTTCTGAAAATAATTTTTATTTTATTTTTTGCATAATTTTCGTATTTTAAAAATATTTAAATGTTTATTTTAATTAGTTAATGAGAATTAATTAATTAAAATAGCATTTAGGTTTCTAAAAATCACAAAAAAATTCACATTGCATTTTAATACATTTAGAAACATTATCAAACTCTTCAAACAAATTTCTTTTTGGTTCTTGACCTATGTTGACATTTTTTCTTGGAATTAAAGTTCTTAAAAGGCAATATTTTTGTTCCAACTTAGAAAACTTCATTCTGCCTAACCATGAAGAGTATGATGTTGTTTCTTTTTGCATTGCATTCCTCATATCATGTAGTTTCTAGGGTAAAATTGGTTTGAATTTATCTTTCATTTTCAATTTGATGTGCATTTTTCCTTTTGAAGTACCTTAAAACCCTAGCCAACTGGAGAAAATCATAACTTCCATTAGGTTAAGATTTAGGTCTCCTCCTTTGGGCAGTGAACTTGTGTAGGGTTAGGGTTCCTTTGATCCCATTTTCAATTTTTTATCTTGTTATTTTCTTCTGATTTTGGATTTTGCTTTGTGTCTTGTGTATAAACCCTAATTTTTGCTTTCATTTGCATTCATCTCTCATTTGCTTGCATACATGAACTTGCCATGACATTTTGTGCATTCACATGACTCCTAAGACATATTAGGACACATTAGAATCATGATAAGGAATTTCTTCATCCATTTGCCATGTTATACCTCCATTGCATTTCATAAACTTTCATGAACTTTCATGGTTCAACGCATGCTCCATTTGCATCCTTATCCTTGTATGATCATCCACAACTCTTGACTTGTGTTTGCTTTATCTCTTGGAATCATTAACATCATGTTTATGCTTCTGACTTTGGTATGCATCATTGCATTTCACCTCATTTTCATTTCATTTCTTGTTACTAACTTTTCAGGTGGTAAGTCATTGAGAAGTGAATTTGCCTTCACATCTCATAATCTCTTCTCATCTCTCTTATGCATCATTTCTTCATTTTACTTGTGTATTAGAGTGAGCTTGCTCATTCATGTCTCCTTCTCACTTTCCTTCTTCCAGCAACTTATCTTCTTAAGTGAAGTAAGTTGTCTTGCTTCTTCTGCTGCTTCCTCCTTTCATCTGCTTCTTCCTTGGTGGCTTCTCCCTTGAAGATCTCTTGCAAGCTTCATAAACCCTAGGAACACCCAAGCATGATCATAATTAGGGCTTGATTAGTTCCCCCATTAGTTTTACCTTTGTGTCATCTTTGTGTCTTCTCTTCTCATCTCATAATCAAGTACTAAACCCTAAAGGTTTTAAGGCTTTGTGATTAAGCTTATGCCTGCATCCTTTTATTAGGATGGAGTGTATAACTTTAATCCTAAGTGTTAAACCCTTAATGAGTTTAAATCCTTTAATCAATCCATCTAATAATCATCAAGACATCAAACTTGTAACTTGGGCCTTGCATTAAGGTTCTAATTCTTCCTTAACTGGTTAAGAAGGACTAACCCTAGTGTTAATGGACAAGTCCCCCTCAAGTTGTCTTACAAACCATAAAATTCACTTCTTAATCTTACCGCTAACTAAAATCCACTTTAATAAATGTTTTGTTTTGTCATGAGGTTAATCCCTAATCATGGATTAAGTTGAGGAGCCTTCCTCAGCTTAAATGTTCCCATCTATTATCCTTCTATTAGGATGGTGTAATGGGTCCATTAAATCTTTGATTATGGCTTAAACTCATTACTTAACACCAAACAAAAACTCCAAAAACATCTAAATAAATTCAAGTAGGTTAATGATCTTAATCCTACATCATGGTGATTAAGTGTGAGGTGTTTACTTCATACTTAAGGTATTCTCATTACCCCTAATCAGAGGGAGGATGTGATGAGTTTACTATCCCTTGGTTTAGGCATAAGTTCATTTTCTTATGACAAACTCCAAAAGCAATAAAAGAATGAAAACTTAAAAATAAACAATAATCGTCTCCTCCGGGATTCTTTTCTCACCACATTCACTCATAAATGAGAACTCGCTTCTCCCGTCTAATGCAAGAAAGTTAGCATCTGAGCCAGACAGGTCATACACTTGAGCATAGACAAGTAAGCAGTTCATCGGTCAATTTATCTTTCAGTCTCTTTGAGTCGAACTATGGTGTTCTGACTTCCTCATTGCACGAGAGGATACGTAGGCATAACTTAACAGTTATCGAACAAAAGTCTCTGTATATTCCCCCTCCTTCAAGCATTATTCTTTAAGCCTCATAGTCTTGAGTATTTCATTCCTGTTCTTACACTGACACTCTCATATTTCACTTCACTTTATTCTAGCATTGGCACTTGCATTCTTTCCAGCTTTGATACACAGATTGCACTGACACTACCCCTTTTTAACACAAATCTTTCAAGCGTGGATCCCGTCGAGTACAACGGACAATCTGGGTGCTAATACCTTCCCAGGTTGCAACCAACCCCATTTCTCAGTATCTCTGGTTCGCGACCGTCTTATCCATATCTTTCTAGGTTTATGCAGCATTACCTTTCCTTCGGGATAAAAATGCCTAGTTGGCGACTCTTTTCTTTTCAGTTCACCCTTGTGTGTTCTCTCTCTTTTCGCCGACCGTTCGCATCTGTACCCCATTTGACCTAGCCTCATTTGGTGGGAGCGACAGCTTGGCGACTCTGCTGGGGATACTTATATGGCAACCAGGGCTTCTGGTTCTTTTTGTGGGTTCCTCCTAGCGCTTGTTTGATTCGTGTTTACTTGGGTGTTATGTTCTAATTGTGTTTATTTATTTGCTTTATTTATTGCTTTATGTACAACTTTATTTATTGCCTTCTTTACAGTCTTATGCATACTTCATACTGTCATTGCTGGATCTGGTTTTCTTTGGTGGGTGGGGTTCCATTGAAAGTTTAAGGCCCTATACCTGGGACCTGAGTGACACCTAGGCTAGAGTGGTTCATGTTCTTTCCCATTCCATTTCGGTCTGGTGCGGGAATATGAAACACGGTTCAGATGTGGGTTTCTTCTTGAGAACTCTGTGCTACAGATTTCCTGTAGTGCTAGGGCTATCTAGGAAGCCTGATAAGTCTGGATGACCTTTATTATGACCTTCAGAAGCTGAGGTGAATTAGAGGAGGATCTTTTATGGTTATTGTAAACACTGTACCTCCGGGTTAGAAGTGTTTACACTTCTCATAACTGATCCAAGTCTGAGGATCCTTGTTCTAGAACACTACCTGTGAGGGGGTTGGGCTGTTTACAGGTTTGCAGGTACCCTTGGCCACATCATACCCTGTTACTATACTGTTTAAGAGTACCTCATTTTGGACAGTTCTTGTGATTAACCCTGGACATGTGACTCTTTATTTGAGCCCCCCACCCTGGTTACTGGATTTCTTAGTCTTCATCTGGACTTCTGAACATACATGGGCCTAATTTCAAGACAGATAATCAGATCCAACTTGATCACAAACCCTTGCATATCATTTGTATATATCATCATTGCATCATTTAACATTTGTTTATTTGTTTTTCAGGGTATCCACATCATATCTGGTTTTGTTTTGACCCCTTCTTCTGCATAGACCTCTGTTTCATCAGTTATCTACTTCAGCTATTCTCATCATCACCAGCATCAGCCTGTCAGTAGCTCACTTCTAGTATCAGTCTGTGATCTTCATCAGCACCTATCTTCATCCTCTTCAGCACACTCATGACTACCCCCGAGAAGAGCAACATATCCTACCATTTCTTTGAACCTGTGTTGACTGGTATTAGGCAGGTCCAATCACTTATCACACCTGACCACATCCCATTGTTTAGAGAACACTATGGAGGTATCCTGGATATGGTTATGGACATTGATCCTTCTCAGAGGAGCATGATCCACACCTGCTTGCAGTTTTATGATCCTCCATTGAGATGTTTCACCTTTCCAGACTTCCATCTAGGGCCTCTGCTGGAAGAGTTTTCTTCATTGACTGGAGTACCTATCAGAGGTGGAATCCCTTTCAACCCAGAAATGACTTTTCCCAGAAATGAGGAGATATCAAAGGCACTATACTTCGAGCCTTCCTTGATTGAGCAAAGTATGACAACAAAAGCTGGGATCCCTGGTTTGCACTTGGATTTCTTGATTTCTCAGGCCATCCTGAAGGCCTCTTTAGGAGAATGGAGGGCAGTTTGTGCACTGTTAACCCTCAACATATATGGGGCTATACTGTTTGCAGATGAGCCCAAATTTGTCAGCAAGAATGCCATCCATCTGTTTCTTCTAAAGAACCCAGTACCCACACTGCTGGGAGACTTTTATTACTCCATTCGTCAGAGGAATGATAAACAAAGGGGGAAGTTAGTGAGATGTTGTGCTCCTTTGTTTTACACCTGTCTGCTCAGACACCTGCCTAAGTCAGATGCCTTCCTGAATCCTCACCAACAGAAGAATTGGGCCAAGAGGCTCATTGCTTTGACTTCAGATGATATTAGATGGTGCACCCAGAGCTCCAAGGGCAAGGACATTATCACCAGCTGTGGACAATACCCAAATGTACCTCTGATAGGAGTGAAGGGTTGCATCAACTACAATCCTTTGCTGTTTAAAAGGCAACTGGGCTATGCTTTGGTTCACCCTCCTAGAGTGCAAGATTTAGCTGAGATCCTGTATTGTGAAGTAAAACCTAATTCAGCTGCTGTCAGACAAGCATCCTGGACTTGGGATAACATCTAGACAAAAGGGATGGCTATTCTTGGAAGGTGTAATAATGTTTCCTCAGCTCAGTACTATGACTGGTCCCGTACAAGAGCTCAGATTACTGGAATGCCTTTCACCTTGGAGGATATACCTGGACCATCTACAGTACAGCCTGCAGCAACAGTTTGCCTGGAGGAATTTGAAAAGTTGAAGGAAAGGAATGAGCAGCTATCTCAAGCCTTGAAGAAGACTCTTTGGGAAAGGAGTGATGGTCGTCTGGACATTGAGAGATTGGAAAAGCTCAGGGTGGAGCATCTCACCAAAATTGAGAAGACAGAGGACTACATCAGGAAAGCAAGAGCTGGAGAACAAATATTGAAGAATGCCTGTAAGGAAGCCAAAATTCAGAAGACTAGGACTGAGCTCTATCTACAAGAGAGTCAAGCTAGGTGGGTCAGGATCACTGAGGCCCGTACACAAGAAAACCAGAAAACTCAAGCCAAGATTGAACAGCTAGAGGCCAATGAGAAGAAGCAGCAGGAAGCTTTGTTGGCAGCTCAGAAGGAGATTTCAGAGTTGAAGCTCAGAGCAGGATTAAAGAGATCAAAAGACCAGGACAGGCATAAGAAGCTGACCACTGCCATTGCTACCAGGAACCTCCTCATTAGGACCATTACAGAGCACCCAGCTGGTCCAGTGACTGAGGCACTCCTGAAGGAGGTCAAAGAGGATGAGTTTGGACTGGATGTCTGATTTTTGTTTGTTGTTGTTTCCATTTAATGTACTTTTCCTTTTATTGTATTTTGACCCTCCAGGGGCATGTATTTTAAAACAAACTATGTATTGATTCACCATTTGTAATATATTCTAGTTTGTTTTCATTTTGGGCTTTTCTCTCAACAACATCAAGCGTCTTCCTCGAGGTCTGGAAAGGTCAAAACCGAGAACCAAACCGGATACCTTGGAAAACAAATAAGCATACTGCATTGCATACTAACTTTGCTTCTGTTTTGTAGGCTTTGTTATTATTGTTTCTAACTTTGTTGTGACTTCAGGAAACATTGCTCGTCGCCGAGTGTTCCCTGTCAACCGCGCGCACCGGTACCCGACTCGCAACAACCTTCCCGGTATTCAAATGGAACAAGTACAGCAGGATCTGACCGAGGTCATAAATCAAATGGCTAATGAAAGAGTAGAGATGAGAAATCAAATGACTCAATTCATGGCTGTGATGACTGGCTTGGCCCAGAGTCAAGAAAGGCTAAGGGAACTGGTGGAAAGACAAACTCACGAGGAACCTCATCTTGGAACAGGAGGGACTAATAACAATGAGCGGGGGCCAGCCTCGTATTGACCCACCGGTATTTGGACCTCACCTGGATCCAGAAGCTAACATCCCGAGGAATGTACAAGGTAATACTGCTGGAGGGAGAATCTTGCAAGAGGATCCCCAAGAAGAGCAGTTTACTGTTATGGGAGCTGGAGATGAAGTCTATGATAGGAGATTGGATGAAATTGCTGAGAAGTTGAGATCTTTGGAGTCTCATAATTCCTTAGGCTTCGATGTGATGGACATGGGGCTAGTGGATGGGGTGAGAATTCCCCACAAATTCAAACCCCCGTGCTTTGAGAAATACAATGGAACCTCTTGTCCACGAACTCACCTGCAGTCTTTCCTGGGAAGACTTAAAGCGTATACTATGGATGAAAAGTTGTGGATGTTCTACTTTGAAGACAGTCTGACTGGGGCTTCAAGAGAGTGGTATTCACACTTGACCAGAGCTACCATCAGATGCTGGAAAGGCTTAGCTGAAGCCTTCATCCGGCAATATCAATACAACCTGGACATGGCTCCCAACAGGACCCTCCTAATGGGAATGTCTCAGTCTTCCAGAGAAAGCTTTAGGGAATACGCCCAGAGGTGGAGACAGCTTGCTGCTGCTGTCCAACCACCTATGTCAGAAAAGGAAATGGCTGACATGTTCATAAATACTTTGCAAGGAACCTATATTGATAGATTGGCTGCTTTCTCCTCTACCAGCTTTGCTGATGTCGTCATAGCTGGTGAAAGGATTGAAAGTCTATTAAAAATGGGTAAAATTTCCGACAATGGTGCAAGTTCATCCAGTAATCCCAGGAAGCCTTTTGTGGGACCCCGAAGAGCCGGTGAAACTAATTCCATTCATGCAAGCAGGGGCAGACCTCAGTATGTACACCGATCAGTAGCAGCAGTTACCATTCTAGCTCCGATTCCTCAACAACCAGCATATCCTCAACAACAACAGCCATAGTATCAACAACAAGTTCATTATCCGCATTAGAGAACCTACAACAACAACAACAACCAACAACAGCGTCCTTTCCAACAAAGACCATCACAGGCAAACAGGTTGATTGGCCCAATCCCAATGCCGTATGCTGCACTCTTGCCACAACTCCTGAAGCTCAACCTGGTTGAGTTAAGGACATTGGCACCTCCAGATCCCTCCAATATGCCAAAGAACTATGACGCCAATGCCATGTGTGCATTCCACTCAAACGCACCGGGGCATAACACTGAAAAATGCAGGGCCTTACAGATGAAAGTCCAAGACCTGGTGGACTCAAAAGCTCTCAACTTTGCACCTCCTCCGAATGTCACAAGGAATCCAATGCCTAGTCACAATGGGCCTAGGATTAATGCCATTGAGGAAGGCAAACCATCCACCTTAATCACCAGTGTTGCACAAATTCGAACACCTTTGGTTGAAATTAAAGCTCAACTTTTAGAATGCCAAGTGTTCCCCGGGTGTGAGCTCGGCTGTGGGTATTGCAACATTGCAGTCAATGGGTGTGAAAGGTTGAGAAACGGCATAGATGGTCTTATTAAGGATGGTATCCTTCAGATTTCGACAACGGCGCCTACAAATCCAACAATTCCTCCACCGGTAATCACAGATACTCCTACAACGTCAGCAACCATTGTTCCAACGGATTCTACTACAACTCCAACAACTGCTCAATTAATCACTTCTGCGGATACAAGTTCGGTCACCATTCCTGCTACAACTTCAACACCCATCCAGTCAATAGAATCTTCTACAACGCCAGCAAAAATTAATGAAGATGTTTCAACAGTTACAATCTACTATGTCCCATCAAATGTTCCTCCTAGCAGCAATTTCCAACAACAAACCGTGGCACCTCCTGCCAGATCACCAGTCACAATTTACTATGATCCGCACACCATTACAGTACCTTCCTCTGCAGCAATCAGTCCAGTCACCATTACGGTGCCTGGACCAGTTCCTTATGAAAGCAGTAATGCCATACCTTGGCATTATGGCTCTGATCTCTACTGCAACAGGGAGAAAATCACTCTGGATTCATCAACCTCTTCTCCACAAGTTGATAATGTTGGGGGAGGCGGAGGCTTCACCAGAAGTGGACGCCTTTTTGCCTCACAAACACAAAGACCTAATGTTGAAGCAGAAGCTGCTGCCAAAGCAAAAGGAAAGAATGTGGTATCTGAAGAGCCAACTGCCAAAGACACTCAGAAGACATCTTTTGAACAAGATGTAGACGAGTTCATGAGAATCATAAAAAGGAGTGATTACAAGGTGGTGGACCAGCTTCACCAAACACCCTCCAAAATCTCCATATTATCACTGTTGATGTGTTTCGAAGCTCACAGGAACGCATTGTTGAAAGTCCTGCACGCAGCATACGTGCCGGAGGAGATTACTGTTAATCAGCTAAAAACCGTGGTTGCAAATGTCAACACTAGTCATGGACTGGGCTTTACCAATGCTGACTTAACAATAGAGGGACGCAACCATAACAAGGCTTTGCATATCACCTTGGAATGCAAGGGTGCTGTTCTGTCTCATGTACTGGTGGACACTAGGTCATCACTCAATGTTCTGCCAAATAAGGCCTTAGTGAAGCTGGAGTATGATGGCTTGGCATTGCGTCCGAGTAATTTGGTGGTGAGAGCATTTGATGGCTCTAAAAGATCAGTGCTTGGGGAGATTGATCTGCCTGTGTTGATTGGCCCGCAGACCTTCAAAATTACCTTCTTTGTGATGGACATACAACCGGCCTACAGCTGTCTGTTGGGTAGACCCTGGATCCACGCCGCTGGCGCTGTTACGTCTACCCTTCACCAGAAGTTAAAATTCGAGTGGGAAGGCCAAATCATCACCATCTGTGGGGGGGAGGACATTTTTGTTAGCCAGCTGGCTACGTATAAGTACATAGAAATGGATGGGGAGATCCATGAAACCATGAGTCAGGGGTTTGAGGCCTTGAATATCAATGAAGCATCTGCTGTGCTTGGAACTTCCATCACATCATATCAACAAGCCCGAAAGGTTGTTGAAGAAGGTACCGCCCAAGGCTGGGGCAAGCTGCTGGCCGTGGAAAAGAAAGAAGACCGATTTGGGTTGGGTTACAGACCAACTCAACAAGATCAATCAGAGGCCGCAACGGAGCCCAAGTTTATTAGTGGGGGGATGCTCACCCCGGATGCTGTGAATAGCTTGGAAGATGAGTCAGAAGACGAGCGCAACCTGGAAAGCTGGATACGTCCAAGGATCCCAGGGAGCCATGTCTCAAACTGGTCTTCCCAGGAAATTATAAGAGTTACTCCTGCAGAGTAATTATTATTTCCTGTATTTTACAGCATGCATCAAGTCTTGCATCTTGCCCAAGATGTCAAGACTCATTTTGTAATCGGACCATCTTGTATTTTGTGCAAAGATCAATTAATGAATATCAGGACATCTTTTGCAAATGAGTCTTTTCTTTTCCGCTCACTGTTTTTCATTTCTCATTTTTTGTACAAAAATAAAATGGCAATGCTTTTCAAAATAAATAACTTCATTTCCACTTTTTCTAAATAAGATAAAACTGACCACTAAAATAAATCAATCTAAACCCTTGCAGAAAGTGCCCTCCAGACTGCACCGACAACAACACTGCTATGACTTCGTATGACTTTGACAATCCGATTAATCAAGCTGATGAAGGGGTTGAAGAAGATTATGAGCTACCTGAAGAGCTAGCCAGGTTGTTGAGACAAGAGGAGAAGGTTATCACTCCTCATCAGGAGGAAGTTGAGACGGTTAATCTTGGCACAGAAGAAGACCTGAAAGAAGTTAAGATCGGGGCCTGTCTGCAAGATTTAGTAAAAGAGCAACTGATTGACATGCTTCGGGAGTATGTGGATGTTTTTGCTTGGTATTATCAGGATATGCCAGGGTTGGACACCGACATTGTTATGCACAAGCTTCCTTTGAAAGAAGATTGTCCGCCAGTAAAACAGAAGCTACGCCGTACTCGCCGAGATATGGCAATGAAGATAAAAGAAGAGGTACAAAAACAGTGGGACGCCGGTTTCCTTGCTGTAACTAGTTACCCGCCGTGGGTTGCTAACATTGTACCTGTGCCTAAGAAGGATGGCAAAGTAAGGATGTGTGTGGATTACCGAGATCTGAACAGAGCTAGCCCGAAAGATGACTTCCCATTACCTCACATTGATGTATTGGTTGATAATACGACTCAGTTCTCGGTGTTCTCCTTCATGGATGGATTTTCAGGATATAATCAGATCAAGATGTCACCTGAAGACATGGAGAAGACAACTTTCATCACACCCTAGGGCACATTCTGTTACAAGGTGATGCCATTCGGACTGAAGAATGCTGGTGCCACTTATCAACGGGCTATGGTTACATTATTCCACGACATGATCCATAAAGAAATTGAATGTTATGTGGATGACATGATTGCCAAGTCCCTTACAGAAGAAGACCACCTGGTGAACCTACTGAAGTTATTCAAGCGTCTGAGGAGGTACCAACTGAAGTTAAACCCCAACAAGTGCACATTCGGGTTGTGATCCGGTAAGCTGCTGGGTTTTATTGTAAGTGAGAAGGGAATTGAAGTTGACCCTGACAAAGTTAAAGCCATTCAAGAAATGCCTGCACCAAAGACAGAAAAAGAAGTTCGGGGTTTCTTAGGTAGATTGAACTACATTTCACGGTTCATATCTCACCTTACTGCAACCTGTGAACCTTTGTTCAAGTTGTTGAGAAAAGAACAAACGGTCAGGTGGAACGAAGACTGCCAGAGGGCTTTTGACAAAGTCAAGGAATACTTACAAGAGCCTCCAATCCTTATGCCTCCAGTTGAAGGAAGACCTCTAATCATGTACTTGACAGTATTAGAAGAGTCAATGGGGTGTGTGTTGGGCCAGCATGACGAGTCTGGTCGAAAAGAGTACGCAATATACTACCTAAGCAAAAAGTTTACCGACTGTGAACAACGTTATTCACTGCTCGAGAAAACTTGTTGTGCTTTAGCGTGGGCTGCTCGCCGACTAAGGTAGTATATGTTGACCCACACCACTTTGTTGATCTCCAAGATGGACCCAGTCAAGTATATATTTGAGAAGCCAGCACTTACCGGACGGGTTGCAAGATGGCAAATGATCCTCACAGAATATGACATTCAGTACACATCCCAAAAGGCCATCAAAGGCAGTGTATTGTCTGATTATCTCGCTGAGCAACCCATCGATGATTACCAGCCTATGATATTTGACTTCCCTGATGAAGACATCATGTTCATAAAAGCAAAAGATCATGAAGAGCCTGTTCACACTGAAGGGCCTGACCCAGAGGAAGAATGGACTATGATGTTTGACGGGGCTGTTAATATGAATGGTCGTGGTGTTGGTGCAGTACTCATTACACCTAAAGGAGTTCACATGCCTTTCTCGGCAAAGCTCACCTTTAACTGCACTAACAACGAAGCTGAATACGAAGCTTGTATTATGGGTCTTGAGGAAGCCATTGACCTCAGGATCAAGACTTTGACAGTATTCGGAGATTCAGCTCTAGTAATCAATCAAACCAACGGCAAATGGTACACCCACCAAGATCATCTGATACCTTATCGGGACTATACAAGGAGGTTGTTGGCTTTCTTCACAACAGTCAAGCTGAAGTATATCCCTCGAGATGAAAATCAGTTTGCAGATGCTCTGGCTACCATTTCATCCATGATCAAAGTTCAAGCTGCCAACTTTGTACCGCGGATTTCAGTATCCAGACTTGACAGACCAGCATATGTGTTCTCAGCAGATGTTGTTAAAGATGATAAGCCCTGGTTCCATGACATCAAATGCTTCTTGGAGGATCAAACGTACCCACCTGGGGCATCTTCCAATGATAAGAAGACATTAAGAAGGTTGGCTGGCAGTTTCTTCCTGAATGCTGATGGCTCCTTGTATAAGAGGAACTTTGATATGGTGCTTCTCAGATGCGTTGATAGGGCAGAAGAATACTTGTTGATGCACGAGGTGCACGAATGATCTTTTGGTACCCATGCTGAAGGACATGCCATGGCTAAAAAGTTGTTGAGATCGGGCTATTACTGGATTACAATGGATGCAGACTGTTGTGCCTATGCCAGAAAATGCCATAAATGCCAGATCTATGCGGATAAAGTGCATGTGCCTCCAAATCCCCTGAATGTGATGTCTTCACCCTGGCCCTTTGCAATGTGGAGCATTGATATGATTGGCAAGATTGAACCGACTGCTTCCAATGGCCACAGATTCATCCTAGTAGCCATTGACTATTTTACCAAGTGGGTCGAAGCAGCTTCATATGCAAATGTTACCAGGCAAGTGGTAGCCCGGTTCCTGAAGAGAGACATCATCTGCCGGTATGGAGTGCCCGATCGAATCATTACCGATAATGGTTCCAACTTAAACAACAAAATGATGGCAGAACTATGTCGGGACTTCAAGATCCAACACCACAATTCTTCTCCTTACAGGCCAAAGATGAATGGCGCTGTAGAGGCAGCTAACAAGAATATCAAGAAGATTATGCAGAAGATGGTGGTCACCTACAAAGGCTGGCATGAAATGTTACCATTTGCCTTGCATGGGTACCGTACCTCAATCAGAACATCCACTGGGGCAACACCGTATCAACTTGTGTATGGTATGGAGGCAGTCCTACCTGTTGAAGTTGAATTACCCTCCTTGCGGGTACTAATGGATGTCAAACTGAATGAAGCAGAATGGGTCCGATCCCGGTACGAACAACTGAGTTTGATCGAAGGGAAGAGATTAGCTGCAATCTGTCATGGGCAGTTATATCAGAAGAGAATGAAGAAAGCCTTCGATCAGAAAGTCAGGCTTCGATAGTACCAAGTAGGAGAACTTGCGTTGAAAAGACTCCTTCCTCCTCATACAGACCACAGGGGCAAGTGGACTCCGAATTATGATGGTCCGTTCATAGTAAAGAAAGTTTTCTCTGGTGGAGCACTGATGCTCAGTACTATGGATGGTGAAGACTTCCTGTCCCCTGTGAATTCAGACGCAGTTAAAAAATACTTCGCATAAAATGACCAGCTGGACATAAAAACAGAATGTAAGTCCAGGCAAAAATAGGGCAGCCCGGCGAGTCAAAAACAGAATAAAAGACTCGGGCAAAAATAAGGGAAAATAAATAAAAATGTACACCCGCTGAGTTGAAAAGCCGCATTGGACAACTCAGGCAAAAATGGGTATCCCGGTGGATTGAAAACCCGAAAGGGCGATCCACGCAAAATAAGGGAATAAGCGAACAACTGCACTCTGAATTCGTCTGTATCACTTATAACATGGCAAGCTTCAAAAGTATAAAGCATCGGTCAGAATCAGCCTTCTTCAGAAAGCAAGATGAGAAGAACGTCAATTTCATACAAGTCATAGCAAAAGGGAAGCTTACTGAAGCGTCGTCAACATTGCCAGCATCTTTTTGTTTCTCAATTTTGTAACAATTCCCTCATTTCAGGGGATCTGTTTCTTTGACTGTATTTGCCAAATTCAAGGCACGCAAATTAATAAAATCAGATTTTCAGTCATATTCCGTCTCGTACGTTTTATTTTCATTTGCAAAATGTCCGATGTCCTTAAGATGTTGATTGCATAAGTACAGATACGCCTTTTCTTATTACATGCTTACAGGAAATATATTTGCTCCCGGGGGTGTCTAAACTTCTCTCATGGAATCCAGTAAGGAATACCTTGGGATACTTGTGCGTTTCTTTGTCATACAGGATTGCAGGTATTCAAAGCGCGACATGGGGCATGAAAGCTTCTCCCCAGCAAGCCGCTAAATCATTATTTCCTCAACACGTCTTCCAAATAGCATCAGGGGTGACCTCTCCCCAGCTAAGTTGTCAAAATCATCATCCTCAGCAGAATCCCTACAGGATTTTAGGAAGATCGTTCAGTGATCATTCCTCCTCGGCCAAGTGTTAGACAGGGAACCATCTCCCCGCAGAGTTTCTGTCTCTATCCAGAAGAGCAATGACAAACGATCTCACAACAAAGTGACGAAAGCATCCACAGACCCCAGCTGGGCTCCTCATCATTAAGACAGGTCTGGCAGTGACCTATTTCCCCAAGCAGAATCATACATCTTATCAAGATCTGCCAATGATTTCATCCCCAGCTGGGACATTCTTCCAAAGCAGATCAGTCAGGGATCTTCACCGCAACGGGATCCGAATCCCGGATCGGTATCTTCTGCATAATCATAGCATTCGCATCATATTTCCCCTCAGAGCGTAGCATTCTGTCTAATGTAGAACATTACGGAAAACATCAAACATATTGCATAATCATAAGCCATGTGTCGAACCAAACACTTGTAAATACTGACATTCCATCAGCAATATACAAAATACTCCCCAAATTCCCCGGCAGAAAGCCAAAGCTTCCCCTTTGCACTCACAAAAACATGTTAATACACTCTCTTGCACCCGTCCGTATCACCTTCCCCAACATAGTTGCCTAAATACTCTGTAAACCAAATACTTATTTACAATGCACTTCTTCTGACACCCGTACGTGTCATGCTCTCCCCAGCAAGTTGAACACTCGTATATGTCTCACTCATGTTTACTTGTTCAGATACTCATTCGTATCTTGTATACACCACTTATCTTTCTCAGATTCGACACTCGTCCGTGTTCTTTATTAACCAGTTGATACTCGTCCGTATCATCATCTCTGAGCATGCGTCAGCGTTTGTTTCTTCCGATACTCGTCCGTATCAAAGTCTTAAGGATGCTCGTCCTCATCTTTAACCTACACCAGCGTCAAACACTTATACCTTTCTCTCATTAAATGTAGACACTCGTCCGTATCTACTACTCCCCAGAAGAGTCCCCAGCAAATCCTTAGCAAATTTCCTTTCTATCTGACATTCGTCCTATGTCATGATACTTTTGGCAGCCATACCCTTCCAGGTGATCGTCTTTCACCTTTTCGATGTTCGTCCTTAATCATTTCCCCAGCGGAGTCTCCATTATTGGAACCCCTTCCTATCCGATATTCGTCCTATGTCGTGATATTTTAGCAGCCGTCCCCTGCTAGGTGATCGTCCTTCACCCTTCTGATGATCGTCCTTCATCACTCTTATCTGATGGTCATCCCCATCGTTGATTCTGTTATCTGACATTCGTCCTATGTCACGATAAACCCTGCCAGGTGATCGTCCTTCACCTCTTGATGATCGTCCTTCATCATGCTTATCCGATGACCGTCCCCATCGTCGATCCGGCATTCGTCCTATGTCGTGATATTTTCGGAAACCATACCTTTCCAGGTGATCGTCCTTCACCTTAGATGACCGTCCCTCATCTTACCTCCAACAGAGCAGTCGTCCCCTGCTAGGTGATCGTCCTTCACCTTTGATGATCATCCCTCATCATTTATTTCAATTAACCTGATGGTCGTCCCCATCATCGCCTTTACCTTTAAATCCCCAGAGAATCTTATGTCTTTGCCTGATGGCCATCCCCATCATGATCCCTCTATTTCCCCAGCATGTCGGGCGTCCCCGTCATTGCTTCATCCCCGGCAGTCGTCCTCTGCTCGATGGTCGTCCTCCGTCGCCCGCACTTTATAATCATACTTTACTTCCTTTTACAATCTATATCCCTTTTCTTCTTCATTTAGTGAGTGCAAATTTTGGACTGTCTTTGGTATTCAACCACAAGTTATCTTGTTTGCCTGTTAAGCCGCTGCTTACATCCTGCACAGCTAACTCATGTTTGAATAGGGGCAGCTGTAAACACCCCAAATTTGCCCTCACTCATTTCACCTTGGCTTGTGGTTCTTTTCATTAGCATAAGTTCAATCATACCATTTCATATTGCATTTTTGCTTCACTGCATTAATTCAAAGTCATCTGCATCTAGGGTTTGTGATCTGAGCAATCCCTGAGCCATTTGAGCCACTCCAAAGGTCATCAATCATTTCAAGAGGGTCCATGTATGTTCAAGCATCATATTTTAGCCTCCCAAGATCAAGAAAGTCAAAAATCACAAGAACTGAGGAAAGGCATGGAAGCAGATCCAAGCTTAACTACACAGATGACCTGAAATTAGGGTTTTGGTTTCAAAGACCATAACTCCATTTTTTTGGGTCATTCTTGTTTCTATTGGTCTCTATATGATATGAGGATCATGCATACCAATTTTCATGAAGAAATTCAATGGGGAAGGCATCTGGTCAATAGATGACTTCTTGAGCAAGTCAGTGCAAAATCAGGGCATCTGAGGCCCCCAATCATCCAACCAAAGGGTTTTCTCCATCATTTTAAATGTGTATGATCTTTATTTAATCTTAGAATATGTTAGAAGTTCACAAAATTGAAGAATTTCAATCCATTTGCAATGTTGCCATTTTGGGAAAGTGACTTGTAATGTAAACTTGCCATTTTGGGAAAGTTTTTCAACCTCCTCTTTTTGATTCAAAAATGCTTCAAATGGAAAATTCTTGGTCATGAAATTTGTAGATTGGATCCTCCCATTTTCAAAAAGTACAAGAACTCATTCTAATTCATCATAGAACAAAAGTTATGGCTTTGCAAAGTTGGACAAAATCACTTATTTTTCACTTTTGTACCAAAGAGGAAACTTGCAAAAACACTTGCCAAAACCAAATGTGACTTCAAATAAACTTCTAATCATCACACAAACATAATTCATGGTCCATAATTCAGATTTGCCCAAAGAATTTCTCACTTTCATGCCTTGGATTCCAAGTACCATAAGCCATTTTTCTTAAAAGTCACAAAGAGGGAAGTCTTGCAAGAATGGTTCTTAGGGTTTTGTTTGATCTATAATCAATCTCAAAGTGTCATAGCAACTTCATATGGTTCATTTTGCTGCAATTTGTCCAATAATTCACAAGATTTTTTGCCTTGGTTCACAAGAAATTTCAAAGAGGGAAATATGCAAGAACATTGAAAACTCTTGATCAAGACCATCCAGCTCACAAAATCAGATCCAAAGGCCTTCCTTGACTCAAGCTGAAGCAGGACAAGCCCTAAGATCTCCTCTGACCCGAGCCATACCTATGGTACACAAAATCTTTACTTTTTGCATTTTGCCCATGCCAATCAAACTGTGCCACTACCAACTCTCTGCCCAATCAGAGCCTCATATGTGGACCTCAAGGACTTGAAAGAGACACACAACACAACCTGAAACTCCAAGAACTCAGCACACTCCAAAATCCCCAAATTTGAAAAAGCCTTCAAATCTCTTGATTCAACCATCAAACCTTCAAGTTTCTTTCACCATTCAACTCACCATGATCCACTGATCATTTCCCACCTTTCATTTGGCCCTAAAACCTTCACAATCAAAAATACGATTTTCACATATCACAAACTGAACCTCTGCCATTTTCATTTTGAGGCCATATAAACTCCAGCTAAGCACTGCAAGCTCTTAGGGGGAATCATTGGAGAGGATTTGAAGCAAAGAACTGGCCAGAAAGTCCCTGTTTCGAAAGCTCAAGTTCAGGTATCACCAAGAACAATTTTTCCAGAACTTGTATTTCTTGTTGTAGAGTTGTTCTCCATGCTTCACTGATCATGTTGCTCTTTTTATTTTTGAAAATAGTTGAGAAATGAACATGTTATGACTCTCTGAAACTTTGCCCAGTTTTCTGTTCTTCTTCGATTCTCCATGTATGCTTGTTATAAATTATGTTTGGATGGTGGTTTGAGTTCATTTTGAGTGGGGGATTATTTCTGGGCAGTTAATTTGGGGTGGGGTGGCTTGTAGAGAGAGTTAGGGATTTGGCCTCGCCGGAGAAGACGACCGGAACCACTGTTCCGGTCGTCTGAAGGTAATTAGGGTTAATTAGGGTTTTAGGTTAGTTTGAATATAGGCCCTTGGATCCAGCTTCGCGCGCGTTTTGGACGTCCCAAATTTCACATTAAAACCCTAATCAGTCATTAATTAGCTTAATTAGGTTTTATTAAATTCAAATTCTCAGAACGAATCCTAGCCCTCTATTCACGCGCCAGTCAAATCCCGCGCGTCCCATTTGAATCCAGGCCTTTGGATCTGATTACTTTTCATTTAAATTAATTTAGTTTTCATTTTATTTGTATTTCATTCTACAATTTATTTAAAATAGCAAAATGCATCCAAAAATTCTTATTTTTTGCACCATGTCATGAAATATTTTTCTCTTTCTGAAAATAATTTTTATTTTATTTTTTGCATAATTTTCGTATTTTAAAAATATTTAAATGTTTATTTTAATTAGTTAATGAGAATTAATTAATTAAAATAGCATTTAGGTTTCTAAAAATCACAAAAAAATTCACATTGCATTTTAATACATTTAGAAACATTATCAAACTCTTCAAACAAATTTCTTTTTGGTTCTTGACCTATGTTGACATTTTTTCTTGGAATTAAAGTTCTTAAAAGGCAATATTTTTGTTCCAACTTAGAAAAATTCATTCTGCCTAACCATGAAGAGTTTGATGTTGTTTCTTTTTGCATTCCTCATATCATGTAGTTTCTAGGGTAAAATTGGTTTGAATTTATCTTTCATTTTCAATTTGATGTGCGTTTTTCCTTTTGAAGTACATTAAAACCCTAGAAAACTTGAGAAAATCATAACTTCCATTAGGTTAAGATTTAGGTCTCTTCCTTTGGGCAGTGAACTTGTGTAGGGTTAGGGTTCCTTTGATCCCATTTTCAATTTTTTATCTTGTCATTTGCTTCTGATTTTGGATTTTTCTTTGTGTCTTGTGTATAAACCCTAATTTTTGCTTTCATTTGCATTCATCTCTCATTTGCTTGCATACATGAACTTGCCATGACATTTTGTGCATTCACATAACTCCTAAGACATATTAGGACACATTAGAATCATGATAAGGCATTTCTTCATCCATTTTCCATGTTATACCTCCATTGCATTTCATAAACTTTCATGAACTTTCATGGTTCAAAGCATGCTCCATTTGCATCCTTATCCTTGTATGATCATCCACAACTCTTGACTTGTGTTTGCTTTATCTCTTAGCATCATTAACATCATGTTTATGCTTCTGACTTTGGTATGCATCATTGCATTTCACCTCATTTTCATTTCATTTCATTTCTTGTTACTAACTTTTCAGGTGGTAAGTCATTGAGAAGTCAATTTGCCTTCACTTCTCATAATCTCTTCTCATCTCTCTTATGCATCATTTCTGCATTTTACTTGTGTATTAGAGTGAGCTTGCTCATTCATGTCTCCTTCTCACTTTCCTTCTTCCAGCAACTTATCTTCTTAAGTGAAGTAAGTTGTCTTGCTTCTTCTGCTGCTTCCTCCTTTCATCTGCTTCTTCCTTGGTGGCTTCTCCCTTGAAGATCTCTTGCAAGCTTCATAAACCCTAGGAACACCCAAGCATGATCATAATTAGGGTTTGATTAGTCCCCCCATTAGTTTTACCTTTGTTTCATCTTTTTGTCTTCTCTTCTCATCTCATAATCAAGGACTAAACCCTAAAGGTTTTAAGGCTTTGTGATTAAGCTTATGCCTGCATCCTTCTATTAGGATGGAGTGTATAACTTTAATCCTAAGGGTTAAACCCTTAATGTGTTTAAATCCTTTAATCAATCCATCTAATAATCATCAAGATATCAAACTTGTAACTTGGGCCTTGCATTAGGGTTCTAATTCTTCCTTAACTGGTTAAGAAGGACTAACCCTAGTGTTAATGGACAAGTCCCCTCAAGTTGTCTTACAAACCATAAAATTCACTTCTTAATCTTACCGCTAACTAAAATCCACTTTAATAAAGGTTTTGTTTTGTCATGAGGTTAATCCCTAATCATGGATTAAGTTGAGGAGCCTTCCTCAACTTAAATGTTCCCATCTATTATCCTTCTATTAGGATGGTGTAATGGGTCCATTAAATCTTTGATTATGGCTTAAACTCATTACTTAACACCAAACAAAAACTCCAAAAACATCTAAATAAATTCAAGTAGGTTAATGATCTTAATCCTACATCATGGTGATTAAGTGTGAGGTGTTTACTTCATACTTAAGGTATTCTCATTACCCCTAATCAGAGGGAGGATGTGATGAGTTTACTAACCCTTAGGCTTAAGCTCATTTTCTTATGACAAACTCCAAAAGCAATAAAAGAATGAAAACTCAAAAACAAACAATAATCGTCTCCTCCGGGATTCTTTTCTCACCACATTCACTCATAAACGAGAACTCGCTTCTCCCGTCTAATGCAAGACAGTTAGCACCTGAGCCAGACAGGTCATACACTTGAGCATAGACAAGTAAGCAGTTCATCAGTCAATTTATCTTTCAGTCTCTTTGAGTCGAACTACGGTGTTCTGACTTCCTCATTGCACGAGAGGATACGTAGGCATAACTTAACAGTTATCAAACAAAAGTCTCTGTATATTCCCCCTCCTTCAAGCATTATTCTTTAAGCCTCATAGTCTTGAGTATTTCATTCCTGTTCTTACACTGACACTCTCATATTTCACTTCACTTTCTTCTAGCACTGACACTTGCATTCTTTCCAGCTTTGATACACAGATTGCACTGACACTACCCCTTTTTAACACAAATCTTTCAAGCGTGGATCCCGTCGAGTACGACGGACAATCTGGGTGCTAATACCTTCCCAGGTTGCAACCAACCCCCTTTCTCAGTTTCTTTTGTTCGCGACCGTCTTATCTATATCTTTCTAGGTTTATGCAGCATTACCTTTCCTTCGGGATAAAAATGCCTAGATGGCGACTCTTTTCTTTTCAGTTCACCCTTGTGTGTTCTCTCTCTTTTCGCCGACCGTTCGCGTCTGTACCCCATTTGACCTAGCCTCATTTGGTGGGAGCGACACCAAACCTCTTTCCAAAGCTAACTCTTAATCACTCTCCTAAGATAATTATAACCCACACTCCTAATCTAATCCTCATTCCAAACCTAAGGGTTATTTAATCATTTTTACTCCAAACCTCACCAACTTAACTCACATAATTTCATTTTCACTCTCAATTCTCATAATCATCTCTCAATTCTCACTTTTCTCTCATTTCCCAAAACCCTCACTCAAAATTCCACCATTAAAATTCACCAAGTTTTGCATCGAAACTTGTTGAATTTGGAACTAAACCTCCATCAATTCTTGGATAATTGGGAATTTTCTATTGTTTTGATCTTAGAGTCATCTCTTGGAAGTGCTTCTTGGAAGCGATTATCGGGGTTTACGTCAAATCACATTTATTTTGCGTTTTCTTGCTAGAGGAGCTTTAGATCTCTGAGTTTCTTGTTAATTGAATTGCAATTTCACTTTGCAACAATTACCAAATCAAATCTCAGCTTTGTAGGTTGGTTGATTGTAAATCCACTTCTTTTTTAAACTTATTTTGCATTGTTACATTGAAAATCCATTTGCTTTTTGATGTTGTTAGATGCATTGATTATGTAAATTAGTGGAAGTTAGGATCTTTATGATTAATGCATTCTTGTAGTGCTTAATTACTTTTATTCGATAGTATTTCATGTACAATTGATTACACAAACATGTGGTTGATTGGAGAAGTGAAACACCGCTGAAAAGTGCTTTTGAAAACTGATTTTTTTGCTATCTAGAGCAGAGTAATCGATTACCCTATTAGAGTAATCGATTACTCAGTTAAAAAAAACTGATTTTTTGCTGATTTTGGCAGAGTAATCGATTTACTTATTAGATTAATTGATTACCACTGAAGCAAAATCATTTTTTTATTTCATTTTTGTCGTACCTCGAAAAATACGATCCTCGCGATGGACGCGGAAAAAAAACAACAGATTCGCCACCTAATTCTATTCATTCTAACTAAAGAAAAGGGAGATATAAACACAATTTAATAAGGATAAGAAATGGTCAACGAAACCACTAATCTAAGTTCGGGAGTCGGTTACACAAGAGGAAGGTATGAAGCACCCCTCACATCCTTTGTACTCGACGGGAACCTCTTAGTTTAATTTGCGCTTAAATGTTAACTTATATTATTGTCTTCTTCTAATGATTTAAAGTTTGCTAAGATTGTTTATTAGTGTGATTTATGATGGAGAAATGATTAAATTTTTTATTATTGTGCTCGCGAAGGATTAAAATCCCCGTGCCTACGTATTCCCTTGTGCAATGGGAAAGTCAGAGCTTCGTAGTTCGTGCGACTACGGTTTATTGGTGTTTTTTAATGAACGATCATTTAAACTGCTTTCTAACAACTAAGCGTTGGTTTATTTACTTGCAATAGGAGGCTGAAGTGCTAGCTTGTTGTCACTCCCTGGATTTCCATCCGGGTACAAACGCGAATGTGGCGCGGAAGAGGGTAGAGTCGCCAGCCAGACATTTTTATCCCGAAGGAAAGAGAATGGTAATGCTGCACAAACCAGAAGAAAGAAGAGGAAGGACACAGGTCCTACGAACCAAAGAGACTGGGTTCGGGAGTCGGTTACGACCTGGGAAGGTATTAGCACCCCAGATCATCCGCCGTACCCGACGGGATCCACGATTGCAAAGAAATGGTTTCAAAGGATGAAGAAATGAAAGTTGCTGCAAAACTGAAACTGAAGAAACAACGAGGAAAAATATAGGGAAAATAAAAGATTATGCTTGAATGGGCCCTACCCCGTTGCCTACGTACCTCATCTGGACATGAGGATCAGAGACGTCGTAGTTCCCCTAACTAGGGGTGGAAAGATTGCTTGTGAATTAAGGCTCGAACTGCCTATGTTAATGCTCAGGTGTTGCAGGCTCGGACGACGAGTGCGTAACCGTCTTGCAAAATGACAAGTAGGAGTAAGTTCGTGTACGGAGCGAAGGTGATGAGAAAAGAAATCCCGAAGGAAAGACGCTTATTGTTTGTTTGTGTTTTTTATGAGTTTTCTTTATTTGGTGTGTCATAAGAGAATGAACTCAAACTCTCTTCCATGGAATGTGTACTTTCTACTACATTCCAAGATGGAATAATAGAACAAGCACACCAAGCAAGGAGAATTTATCCAAGACTTGTTTCCAAGGGCAAGGGCCTAAATTCATTGACTTGTTGTACTTATTAAGTATTTTTTTGTAATTAAAATGAAGAAGTATTTTTTAGGGTTTTTCTTGATGAAAATGACTTCATGATCCGACTTGTGCATCATGCTAGACAAATGCACTATTCCAAGATGGAATGAATACATAGGCCCCATGGAATAAGGCTATTACACAAGAAGTCACTTTCTTTTATTAATGTTTTTTATGTTTTGTTTTGAGATGAGAAGAGAAAGAACCAAAGGAGAAAAAGGCAAAAGTCTAATGGGGAAAGACTAATCCTAATATTAGCATGCAAAAAGTGGTCCTAAGGTTAGTGAGGTTTCAACTATCCTAAGAGAAAAGAAGAACCAAAGAGGAGCAAAGAGAAGAGAAGAAAACTAGCAAGCAACTTACTCCTCTAAAGGAGATAAGTTGCTCCTAAAGGGGGAATATAAGAGTAGCATCACATGATGGCATAAGGCACATCAAAAAACATTAAGAGAAAGCAACTTAAAAAGGGAAAGAAAAAGAGTTGCAATGTGGATAAACATCCACACTTCTCTTACCATGAGACCCTGCAAGTGTTAGCAAAAATCCAGCATATGTTCATCAACATAATCATCGAATTGGCATGCTCAAATTCAACTTAACAAAGATCAAACAACATGCCAAACTTTGCACATACAAGCATTTACGCGTCGAGAACATGGAAGCATACATCAACCAACAAGCAAATTACCCTAAACTAGCATATTCAATGATCATACAACGATCCATGGCAATTAAAACATGTAAGGGGATCAAACAAGCTCAAAATAACTCCAAAATGGCATTCTGCATCATGTTAACCGGTTAACCAAAAGCGTTAACCGGTTAACCAGTTCAAACTTGCAGCAAATACGCAGAAAACAGGTGTGTTAACCGGTTAACCAAAAGCGTTAACCGGTTAACACTGTCAAAACAGCAGCAATTCCTGCAGAAAAATCAGCTCAAATCCAACTTATTCAAATAATTCCATACCAGACCAGCAATCAATTATGCATGAAATAAATGGATCAATTCAAATTAATTAACATCATTAAGCTCATGAACATTAGCACACAGATTCGACTACAAATCAACTAATCAATTCAAGCAAGCCAAGCAAATATACAAGCACATGGTGGATCTAAAGCACAAGCATGCAAATAAGCTAAAACGGAGCTAGATCTGAATTTAACCAACCTACAAAGCCGAAGTATGCTTTGGTAATTGTTGTTTGAGCTGGAAATGAGAGATCTCGGGGAAAACATTGAAGATCCGGTGCTAAGCTTCACACTCCATGCAAAATAAATGCAAGCAAAAGGTCTTGATGCAGAATTTTGGCTCCACAAGCACTTTTAATCTCCAAACCAGATCTGAACCACCAAGTAAACCAGCAAAATGATGCAAAGAAGCTATGGATGGAGGTCTAGTTCCAAGATCTACACACTTTAAGGCAAACGTATGTGATCTTCAAAGAGGAACTTTGAGTGAATTGGAAAATTGAGAGGAAAAAAAAGTGAGAGAATGGTGAGAGAGATCCAAAATTCAGAAAATGAAGAGGAGTGAATTATGAGGGAGGAGCCCCCTTGGTTTGGAGGGAAATGGATTAAATATGGTTTAGGTTTGGGGCCCAAAATTTAGGCTTGAGATCCAAAAAATATGGTTTGGAATTGGCTTTTGAAAGTGATTAGGACCTAGCATTGGAATTAGGCTTGGATAAATGCTCTAGGTCCTTCTCCTTAATTCAAATGAATAAAAATTGGAAAATTGGAACCAAAACATACATGCTGACTTTTGCTGCTGGAATTCAAAATTCGCAGCCGTTAACGGGTTAACCAAATGCGTTAATCGGTTAACGCAAGCAAATTTTGAATTATCCCTCCTTTTGGTGGGAAACTTCAATAATAACCCGACGCCAATCGTTTTGACCTGATTTTGATCCTCCATCTTTTTGAGGGCCTTGACCATGATACCAAGCTTGTGTAACATGCCTTGTGAGCATCTTGCCAGGTCACCATGATCTTGATTTTGCCTTGTAGTGTTTCAAACTTCCCGGATGACTGATCATATGCCTTATGTTAGAACATGCAAGTGCTATGCTTCATCTTTCTATGCAAAATGCTAAGGACATGACATGCTTATGATGATTATGATATGATGATGATGATAAACAGGAGAGGGCAAATTTGGGGTGTTACAGCTGCCCCTATTCAAGCAACTGTTAATTTGAAGAGGACGGTAGCACGACTATCGACCTTTTAAGATAAACCGTGGTTGAATACTAAGAAGACCTGAAATTTGCACTCTGCTGGAGAATGCAAGCAATGGGAAATAAACCCAACCAAATGACACTTTGGCGACTGAAGCGGGGAGAAAGCAGACGAGCTCCTTCCAACCTGAATTAATACTTAGACATACGAGTCTTCCTCGAGCAAACCTGTTACGCCAGATGCTGGACATACGAGCCCTCTTCAAATAAACCTGTTACGCCTGTCGCTCCCAAAGATTTGCATCCCGGTGCTGACGCGAACGGTCGGTGAAAAGAGAAATGAAAATGAACTAAATAGAGTCGCCAGCTAGGCATTTTTATCCCAAAGGAAAGGTAATGCTGCATAAACCTAGAAAAAGCCGGATAAGACGGTTGCGAACCAGAGAAACTGAGAAAAGGGGTTGGTTACAACCTGGGAAGGTATTAGCACCCAGATTGTCCGTCGTACTCGACGGTATCCACGCTTACAAGATTGTGTTTAAAGGGGTAAATGTATGTGCTATTTGTGTGCAAAAGCTATGAATAAATGTACAGGTGTCAGTGCAAAATGGTGAATTGCTCAGGAATTGAGGCTTAGAAAGAATGCTGAAATAGGGGGGATGACAAAGAAACTTTTGTTCGATAACTGTTAAGTTATGCCTACGTATCCTCTCATGCAATGAGGAAGTCAGAACACCGTAGTTCGACCCAAAGAGACTGAAAAATAAATTAAACTGGTGAACTTCTTGCTTGTCTATGCTCAAGTGTATGACTCGTCTGGCTCGAGTGCTAACTGTCTTGCATTAGACAGAAGAAGCAAGTTCTCGTTTATGAATGAGTGTGATGAGAAAAGAATCCCGAAGGAGACGATTATTGTTTGTTTTTGTGTTTTCAGTTTTGTTATTATTTTTGGTGTTTTGCATAGTGTCGCTCCCCGGATTTCCATCCTGGTACAAACGCGAAAGTGGCGCGGAAAAGAATAGTCGCCAGCCAGGCATTTTTATCCCGAAGGAATGGGAATGGTAATGCTGCATAAACCAGAAGAAAATAAAAGGAAGGACATGGGTCCTGCGAACCAAAGAGACTGAGTTCAGGAGTCGGTTATGACCTGGGAAGGTATTAACACCCAGATCGTCCGCCGTACCCGACGGGATCCACGCTTGCAAAGAAAATGTTTTAAAGGGTGAAGAAATGAAAGCTGCTGCAAAACGAAAAGGAACTGAACTGGATAAAAGAAAAGAAAAGGAAACTGAACGAGAAATGAAAAAAGAAAAAATGTAGGGAAAATAAAAATTGTGCTCGAACGGGCCCTACCCCGCTGCCTACGTACCTCATCTGGACAATGAAGATCAGAGTCGCCGTAGTTCCCCTAACTAGGGGTGGAAAAGATTGCTTGGGAATTAAGGCTTCAACTGCCTATGTCAATGCTCATGTGTTGCAGGCTCGAACGACGAGTGCGTAACCGTCTTGCAAAATGACAAGTAGGAGCAAGTTCGCGGACGGAGCGAAGGAGATGAGAAAAGAATTCCCGAAGGAAAGACGATTATTGTTTGTTTGAGTTTTTTAGAAGCTTTTTATGAGTATGTCACAAGGAAGTGAACTCAAGCTCTTTTCCATGGAATGTGTACTTTCCACTACATTCCAAGATGGAATAATAGAACAAGCACACTCAAGTAAGAAGAAGATCCCCAAAACTTGATTCCAGAGATTAGGGCTTAGGCTCACTAACTCATTGAATTTATTTAGTGTTTTTGTATTTTTGATGAAGAAGTCTTTTTTATGATTTTCTTGGTGAAGATGATATCCTGATCAGACTTGTGCATCACAAGACAAGCTTGTACTATCCCAAGATGGGAAAACTACAAGTGTTTCATGGAATAAGGCTATTTCACAGGAGATCACTTCAATCCTTATTAAGTGCTTTTTAGGGTTTTGAGATGAGAAGAGAAGAGAACCAAAAGGATCTTAAAGGTAAAAGTCTAATGGGGGATTAATGAATCCTAATTGTTATCATGCAAATAAAATCCTAGGTTAATGAGGTTTACTATCCTAAAGGAGGAAAGGATAATAAAAGAAAGAGAAAGATGAAGAAGAGAAGAAGGATGAAGTAAGGCCTAAGCCCCAACAATAACAAGTAATAGAATAACATGAAAGGAGAAGAGATGAAAATTGGAGATGTGGGAATCACATCCACACCTCTCACTTACCAAAGCCCCTGAAATAGTTAGTAATATAAGAATAAATGCAACACAAAATGAGCATAAGATCAAATCAAAGCTACACAATCAGAAGTGGAATCTCAATCACAAATGTCAAATGCAAATACACAACATAAGAATGAGAAATGAACTATACAACTCAACATGAAGCATCATGGATTATCATGACAAAACAAAGCAAACATGAGATAACACAAGGCAAACCAAGCAAAGCAACATCACAAACTTCAAGACCAGAACCCTAACATGTCAAGAATGTGCCTAAGCAACACAAGGGATGAAGAGAAGAAGCATACAAACTCAAGCATTAACATCATGAGAAGCAAAGAAGCATGAGAAGTGAGGTGAACATGTACAAAAGTGAATGAACTTCAAAAGCAAACAAACACAAAAAATTTCAAGGTACAAACATCAACTCAAGACCAGAGAGGTATCAACATCCTAAATGGGCTCTAATCAACCTAAAGAAGTTGGCACAAGTGCCTTCCTCACCTAAGGATTGAACATATGACCAAAAGAGATGCAAAAGAAGCCAAGCAAAGAACAAAATTCAAATCAAATCAAGCATACATCCAAAAATTCCACAAACTTGCACAAAGACTCCTCAAACATACAATGTTAACATTCCAAAAGGAAAGAATCAAAATCAGAATCTAAACAAGTCAAATATGAGCTTAAACATGGTTAGAAGACTTCATGCACAAGTTAAAGACCAAAACCAATTAAGCAAACTTCTAAAAATCAGAATAAAAATCACCAACAAACTACATCTCCATGTGAATCCAGAGCAAAAAGAATCAGTTCAAAATTCAAATTAGTGATCAAGATAGAAATTGCACAAGACAGCATGCTTCAAAAATGAAATAAAAGCAATTAATAAAAGAGAAAATTAATTTCAGCGTGGCAAATGAAAATAAATGAAAAGTAAAAATGCCAAAAATTAAAGAAAACTCAAAATATCATCCATGAATTTTTTGGGAATTTTGTGAAATTATTTCTATTTTTAAAAATTAAAAACCAAACTGAAAATAAAATGAAATAATAAAAGAAACAAAAAAGGTCAGGGGTGAGAATAGCAACCAATCCAGTTTAAATCGTTTGGGCTTACAACACAGGGGGTGGGAATAGCAAGGTAGGCCCATTGGATTTTGCGCAAGACACAACATGCTATGGTGGAAAATCAAATAATCAGGGAAAAACAAGAGCCAGTGGATCAAACAAACGCATGAGATCAAGTCACTCATTAAAACAAGTCAACCAATCCATTTAATCAGTGCGTGTGTGCATGGTAAGTTCAGTGAGGTGTGTCACACAATGCATTATTCAGATTCAAATTCAAAACATAAAATCACGTGAGGGAGGGGGTATCCACTTAATGTGTTGGCAAGCTCACAACCATCCAGATCAAACATCCAACGGCTCATGCATCATCTTTTTCATTTATCACAATTCCAGAATCCGGTGATGGAGCCCTAGCTCCGGTCACCGGAAAGTTCAACAGCAAGAATAAACCATCACCAAAATCAATCAAAAACTCCAGATCAACTAATTAAACCAAGCTGAATCCAAATATGACAATGAAATTCACAATGGATCAAAGATCAGATCAGATCGAAGACAAACAGTTTTACATATCAAACTTCAGATCCACATAAAACACTCAATATTCATTCATTTTTAATCTAATTATCACAGAATCATCAGAACAATAAGAAGATCACAATACATACATTTAATTCCAAATCCAGATCTCAAAATTTCAGAGCATACCTGAACTCGAAGATCCTTCAAAACACCAAGATAAGATCCCTCCAGCTGCAGATTTTCTCCTTTTAACTTCTTATTGCAAAATAAATGCAAAAGAAGCCTTGAATTCTCCTAGATCTTGAGATTCGAAAGCAACTGCACTTGAATGGCACCTTGTGAAATCGTGAGTTTCAACTTGAATCAATGGTGAATTGATGATCCTCAGGGTTCAAGGAAGAAGAATATGAAGTTTGTTTGGTGAATGAGTGAGAGAATCAGAGGATTCGAAGAGAAATGCAAGAGATGCAAGAACTTGAGGGTGATGAAATTGTGATGAATCTGATCAAAATAGAAACCCTAGCTGCTTATATATGATGTTAAGTGAACACTGATGCAAAATGGAGGGAAATGCACCTGAGGAATGAGTGGGAGAAAGAAATTGCAAAATTGGCATGAAGAGTGTGATGAGGTGATTTTCTCGTGCTCTCTTCCCATCTTTTGCACATGCTGATCCCTTGTGATTCACTAATTCAAAAATGGAACAATCCTGGCCCTTGGATGAATGCATCATGCTTTTCATGTGATCTTGCATTTTTGCACCTTATGAGAATATTCACTTCCCATGCACGAATTTAGTGACTTCTTTGGAGAAAAATACCTCTTATGCAATGCCTTGTAATGTTGTGACCTCATCTTACCCATAAAACAACTTGGAAATGACTTGCATGAGTTTTTGCATTTGGTGGAAACTTGAAATTTAAGGTAAACCCTAAAAATCAAGTGAACTTTCGAAGGCCATATCTCATGATCCATGAAGGCTATGAAAATGTACTTGTACTTTCTGAAATTGGGAGAACCTACCCTACAACTTTCATGTTTATTGGAAGTTTATTTGAAGTCTTTTTTCACCATGGAATAAGCCTTTGAAAATAAGGGCAAAAGTTGCCAAAAAAGGAACGTTCCATAACCAACCATATGCCAAAAATGGAAAATTCTTCAAAACCCCTTGATTCTTGATCTTTGACTTTGCCAAACCTCTTATAAGGTCTTAAGGACATCCCTTGACTTGAAAAATGAGGTTGGACCCTTTGAATTCTCACAATTGACTTTTAAAATGCACAGTTGACCAATTTCTTCTTTTGCAAGCAACTGATGAAATAACTGACTTCCACAAGGTATCTTCTCACCAAATTTCATCCCTAGGATCCTCTTGTAATATGAAAGACTTTGCCCACATTAAATGGCGAAAGTCACAAAGCATTCATGCCTGAAAGTGAAACCCTAATTTGGGATTATTGTGTAGGAGCTTGCCCTAGCCTGAATTCCCTGATGATCTCCCAACCTCTTGGGATTTTGTAAATAATCTTGGACTTGTGAATGTCATGTAGACTCTTCATGGGACTTGGAAAAGTCCACTAGGCCTCTTGCCATAGCTTGTAATGCCTCAAACCCCCCAACAATTGATCATATGCCTAATGCTAGAACATGAGAATGTTATGCTTTACTTTTTCATGCAAAAATGCCAAAGATATGATATGCTTATGATGACTATGATATGATGATGTTGCTAAAAAAGAAGAGGGCAAATTTGGGGTGTTACAGCTGCCCCTATTCAAGCAATTGTTAATCTGAAAAGGAAGAGAGCATGGGTTATCGACCGTTCAAGATAAACTGTGGTTGAATACCAAGAAAACCTGAAATTTGCACTCTGATGGAGAATGCAAGAAATGGGAAATAAACCCAACCAAATGACGCTTTGGTGACTGAAATGGGTAGAAAGCAGACGAGGTCCTTCCAAGTTGAACTGTTACACCAGATAAGGATACTTAGACAGGCGAGTCTTCTTCGAACAAACCTGTTGCACCAGGTGCTGGACATACGAGCCCTCTTCAAGCAAAACTGTTACGCCAGGAATGGACATACGAGCCATCTTCATACATTTACAAAAATATATGACTTGAGACAGACGAATCTCCTTCGGATAAACCTTTACGCCAGGACCGGTGATGCACTTAAGTCTGTGGGATAGACATGCATAATCAGGATAGACGAACCCTCTTAATATTTTATCCGTGGATATATGGTCTAAGACAGACGAGTCTTCTCCGAGCAAACCTGTTACGCCAGGTGCAACATTAGGATTTGACGAACCCCCTTCACAAATCTTGCGTAGATAAGCGGTGTTTGAGACAAAGGAACCTCCCTCGGATAACCTGTTACGCCAGGACCGGTAATCATTTTGACGTTTAATCCCACCGTCAAGACTTCAAACCTCTTTAACACAGACGAGCATTGGATGATCATCAAGAGAACACAAATAAGTGCCACAAGTCAATGATATAAACAAATATCAGACGATGATCTTAGAAACACAGACGATCGCTTCAGGCGATGATACAGACGAATATCAACCACTGGTACAGACGAATACCAGCAATCCAACACAGACGAGCAATTGGAGTAGCAATACAGACGAGTACCAGAGTGATTATCAAATCAACACATATGGATATAAGCTAACACGGACAAGTGTGAGGGATGATACAGACGAGTATCCAAACAATGCAAACGAGCTTCAAACAGATAACAAACACAAATGAGCGTTGGAGAATGCAAACGAGCAACAAGCAAGTTCAAACACAGACGAGTGTCAAGCACCAAAAGGGAGTTACACACAGACGAGTGCTGGGAAGTGCAGACGAGCAACAACATCTACCAAACCTGGGAAACTGCTGGGGAAAGCAAACGAGAAGGGCGAACACAGACGAGTGTTGAGGAATGCAGACGAGCAATAACAACGTGCCAACACAGACGAGTGTTGAGGGATGCTGACGAGCAATAACAACGTCAAACACAGACGAGCGTTGGGGCGCGCATACGAGCAAGAACAAATTATCAAACACAGACGAGTGTTGGGGGATGCATACGAGCATCAGACAAATTCCTGATTGGCAACAAGAATCACAACTCTGCAGGAGAGAACCAGATCGAGAGGCTTTGACAATTCCCGATTCTGACTGGGGATATTTCAATGATGGTTGTATACCAATCCTGAAACTCTGCAGGGAAATGACGATCTTCCGACACGGCTAGGGAGATGCTTCATCAAATATCCTTTGCTAGGAAAGGAATTCTGACAATTCTGACTCTATGGGGAATTGGGACTCCCACTGCCTGCTGGACATACTCCACTTATGGAAAAATAATCTGCTTGGGGATACTCCCTTCTCTAACTCAGCTGGGGAAAATTCTGTTTGGGAGAATGTGACGCCATCCTGCAAAACCTGCAACAACAGAAAACACATATGTGCCCCCGTGGACTTGCATGGTATGATCTATTCATCCATCGTCACCCGACACTCAAAGATGGTTTTAAATGCTTCCATGCGATGTCATTTTTTCCATTTAGAAAAACAAACACCATGTTTCAAATGCAATGTTATTTTTGCCAAAAATTTCAGGACATTTTTGCAAACAAAAACACAACACAGCTTTTTTGACTGAATATTCTTTTATTGAAAGGACTCTGAATAGGCAAAGTTTTTTTTACATTAGGAAGCAACCACCTGGAAAGAGGTAGCTACCATAAAATTGAGAAAATAAACTATCCTAATGGAAATGGGCACGACATCCCAATGAGTTTCCTTCTTGCTATGACCAGCATGTCTTCAGAACTCTCCATTCTTGCCTTTGCTTTCTGAGAAGATGAGGGGACTGATTCCTATTCTTATGATATTGTCAGGCTATACGAAACGATGACTTGGTTCAGATTACTCGGATCGCAGTTGTTCGCTTATTCCCTTGTTTTACGTGGATCGCCCTTTCGGGTTTTCAATCCACTGGGATACCCTTTTTTGCCTGAGCTGTCTGATGTGGCTTTTCAACTCAGCGGGTGTACACATTTTTTTAAATTTATTTTCCCTAACTTTTTCCCGAGCTTTTTATTCTGTTTTTAGCTCGCCGGGATGCCCTTTTCTTTCCTGGACTTTAATTCTGTTTTTGTGTCCAGCGGGTCTTTTATGCGAAGTATTTTTTAACTGCGTCTGAGTTAACAGGGGATTGGAAATCTTCTCCATCCATAGTAGTGAGCATCAGTGCTCCACCTGAGAAAACTTTCTTTACTATGAATGGTCCTTCGTAGTTTGGGGTCCACTTGCCCCTGTATATGAACCTGGAGGAACGATCCTCTTGAGCACAAGCTCGCCTACTTGATACTCCCGAGTACGTACTCGTTGGTCGAATGCTTGCTTCATTCTTCTCTGATAAAGCTGACCATGACAGATAGCCGCTAATCTCTTTTCCTCAATTAGACATAACTGATTGTATCGAGCACGTACCCACTCATCCTCATCAAGCTTCACATCCATCATCACACGCAATGAAGGAATTTCCACCTCAGCAGGCAAGACTGCCTCCATACCATATACCAATGAGAAATGAGTTGCCCCGGTTGACGTCCTGACTGACGTTTGGTACCCATGCAGCGCAAATGGTAGCATCTCATGCCAATCCTTGTAAGTGACAACCATCTTTTGCACAATCTTCTTAATATTCTTATTAGCCGCCTCTACCACACCATTCATCTTTGGTCGGTAAGGAGAAGAATTGTGATGCTGAATCTGGAAGTCCCGGCACAACTCTGCCATCATCTTGTTATTCAAATTGGAACCATTGTCACTAATGATTCGCTCGGGCACTCCGTTTCTTCAAATGATATCTCTTTTCAAAAATCTGGCTATCACTTGACGAGTGACATTGGCATAAGACGCTGCTTCAACCCACTTAGTGAAGTAATCGATCGCAACCAGAATGAAACGATGATCATTTGAAGCAGTAGGCTCTATTTTCCCGATCATGTCAATGCCCCACATAGAAAAGGGCCAAGGAGATGACATGACGTTGAGCGGGCTTGGAGGAACATGCACCTTGTCTGCATAAATCTAGCACTTGTGGCACTTACGGGCGTACGAACAACAGTCTGCATCCATTGTTATCTAATAGTACCCCAATCTCAACAACTTCTTAGCCATTGCATGTCCTCCTGCATGAGTACCGAAAGATCCCTCGTGGACATCTTGCATTAACAGGCTTGCTTCGTGTCTATCCACGCATCTGAGCGAGACCATGTCAAAGTTCCTCTTATACAAAACCCCATTTGAATTCAAGAAGAAACTAGCAACAAGTCGTCTTAAGGTCTTCTTGTTGTTGGATGATGCCCCAGCTGGGTATTCTTGTTTTTCCAAAAAAAGCTTGATATCAAAGTACCAAGGTTTCTCATCAGACACTGCGTCTACAGAGAAAGCATAAGCTGGTGCGTCAAGCTTGGAAATGTCAATCCTGAGCACATAATTCCAACACAAGACTTTGATGGACGAAGAAAGAGTAGCCAATGCATCGGCAAATTGATTCTCATCTCGTGGTATATACTGCAGCTTAACTGTTGTGAAGAACGTCAACAGTCTTCTGGCATAATCCCTATAAGGAATTAAATGTTCTTGATGTGTATACCACTTGCTGGTAATCTGATTGATGACGAGGGCTGAATCTCCGAATATATCAAGGGTCTTAATCCGAAGATTAATAGCCTCCTCTATTCCCATTATGCATGCCTCGTATTCCGCTTCATTGTTGGTGCAGCCAAACGTAATTCTGGCAGTGAAGGGAAAGTGAACACCTTCAGGAGTAATAAGAACAACACCAACTCCACGTCCGTTGATATTGACGGCCTCATCAGGGAAATCAAATTTCATTGGCTGATAATCATCTTCAAGGGGCTGCTGTGCAAGGTAATCCGACAATACACTTCCTTTGATGGCTTTCTGGGAAGTATAATGTATGTCATACTCTGTTAAAATCATTTTCCACATTGCAACCCTTCTGGTTAACGCTGGTTTCTCGAAAATATACTTGACAGGATCCATTTTTGAGATTAGCAGTGTTTTGTGGGTCAACATGTATTGTCTCAGTCGGCGAGCAGCCCATACCAAAGCGCAGCAAGTTTTCTCGAGCAGTGAGTAACGGGATTCACAGTCGGTAAACCTTTTGCTAAGGTAATAAATAGCATACTCTTTTCGACCAGACTCGTCATGTTGGCCTAGGACACACCCCATTGACCCTTCCAGATCAGTCAAGTACATGATAAGTGGCCATCTTGGAACTGGAGGCATTAGAATCGGAGGTGTCTATAAATATTATTTTATCTTTTCAAAGGCTCTTTGACAGTCCTCATTCCACCTGACCGTTTGCTCTTTTCTTAGCAATTTGAATATTGGCTCACACATGGCAGTTATATGAGATATAAACCGTGAAATGTAGTTCAATATCCCTAAAAACCCGCGCACTTCTTTTTCTGTTTTCGGTGCAGGCATGTCTTGTATTTCTTTTACTTTTGCAGGATCCACCTCGATTCCTTTCTGGCTAACAATAAAACCCAGCAACTTTCCGGAACGCACTCCGAAAGTACACTTGTTTGGATTCAACCTCAACTTATACTTTATCAGTCTATCAAACAACTTTTTGAGATTGACCAAATGCTCTTCTTCGTCCCGGGACTTGGCGAACATGTCGTCCACATAGCATTCAATCTCTTTGTGTATCATGTCATGGAACAATGTGACCATAGCCTGTTGATACGTTTCCCCGGCGTTCTTCAACCCAAAGGGCATCACCTTGTAGCAGAATGTACCCTACGGGGTAATGAACGTTGTTTTCTCCATGTCTTCCGGTGCCATCTTGATCTGATTATACCCGGAGAAGCCATCAATGAAAGAAAATACCGAGAATTGAGCGGTGTTATCTACCAGCACATCAATGTGTGGTAACGGAAAGTCATCCTTTGGACTTGCTCTGTTTAGATCCCGATAATCAACGCACATCCGAACTTTGCCGTCTTTCTTTGGTACAAGCACAATGTTAGCTACCCAAGGTGGGTAACTAGTTACGACAAGGAATCCGGCATCCCACTGCTTTTGAACTTCCTCTTTGATCTTCATCGCCATATCAGGACGAGTTCTTCTCAGCTTTTGTTTCACAGGAGGACAGTCTTCTCTGAGTGGCAGCTTATGCACAACAATGTCAGTATCTAGCCCTGGCATATCTTGATATGACCAGGCAAAGATATCCACATATTCACGTAGCATACCAATCAATTCCTTCTTTACCTCGGCCTGCAGACTGGCCCCAATCTTTATCTCTTTCTTTACATCTTCAGTCCTGATGTTGATGATCTCTATCTCTTCCTGATGAGGTTGAATGACCCTTTCCTCTTATTTCAACAACCTGACCAATTCTTCGGGGAGTTCACATTCTTCCTCAACCCCTTCATCAGCTTGGTAGATAGGATTGTCGAAGTCATGCGTGGTCATAGCAGGAACGTTATCACTAGAATCCGGATGATCAACACTGCACAGATGATGTGCTTATTTCAGAATCTGTTTTTTTTTTCAAAAGAGACGCAAACACAAAAGCAAAAAGGAAAAACACATTGCCATTTTATTTTTGTGAAAAATTTAAAATGAAAGAAAGAGAACACAATTTACTTGAAAAAATGTCCTTTATTTCATGGAAAAATATAAATGCATTAAAAGCATGGTGGCCCTACAAATGGATCTGTGCACCTTGGGCAGAGTGCAGGATTGACATGCAGCATGATAAAAAAGGAAACAAGTAAATTACTTTGATTTCCAGGTAACTTGAACGAAATCCTCGGCAGACCAGTTCCGAAGCTCCTCCCCAGGTGCACATGGGTGAATCCAGCTATCCCAGTCGCAGTCACTTTCCCCTTCTTCACTTGTTGCACAAATGTTGTTGCAATCAAGCATCTCGGCGCTTGTGAAAGTTATGGTCTATTACCCTGAGGCCAGTTGGACCCACCAGGATGGTAACCAAGACCAAACTTATCATCTTTCTTCTCCAATTCTAGCAACTTTCCCCAGCCTTGGGCACTTCCAGATTGTACCACTTCTTTGGCTTGTTTGTAGGAGTGAATGGAGGTCCCTTCCTTCTCGTTGTTCCTCTCTGTCGGAGCCAAAATACTGACATTAACCGCTTCAAAGGTCTGACACAACGTTTCATGAATTTCCCCGTCCATCTCCACGTACTTGAAAGTTGACAGGTGGCTCACAAAGATATCTTCTTCTCCACACACAGTGATCACCTGGCCATCAACCACATACTTCAGCTTCTGATGCAACGTGGATGTCACTGCGCCTGCAGCATGGATCCAGGGACGTCCCAGCAAGCAACTGTACGCGGTTTGAATATCCATCACATAGAACGTGCTTTTGAACACTTGAGATCCTATCTTCACAGGTAGCTCAACTTCCCCAAACACAGACCTTCGGGACCCATCAAAGGCTTTCACAATTAAATCACTGGGTCGTAACACAATGCCATCAACATTCAACTTCATCAAGGCCTTCTTAGGGAGTACATTGAGAGACGAGCATGTATCAACCAAGACATGTGACATGACATCACCCTTACACTCCATGGTGATATGCAGGGCCTTGTTGTGATTGCGGCCTTTAGAAGTAAGATCTCTATCCGTGAAGTCCAACCCATGGCTAGCATTCACACTGCCTACTATAGCCTCCAATTGATTAACAATTATCTCCTGTGGGACATATGCCATCTGCAACACTTTCAACAAAGCCTCCCTATGAGCCGAAGAACACATCAACAAGGACAGAATTGATATTTTGGACGGAGTCTGATTCAACTGTTCAACCACTTTATAGTCACTCTTCTTTATTATCCTCATAAACTCCTCAACTTCTTTTTCAAAAGTATCTTGCCCGGCAGCAGGAGTTGTCATTTCTTCGGTCGCTATCTGTTTTCCTTTAGCCTTGGCAGCAGCTTCAACCTTGGGATCTCCTCTGAGAGCTTGAGGAGTAAAAAGACGTATGCTTCTCGTAAAACCACCAACTCCTCCGACATTCACCACAGTCGGGTCAATTTTTACTGCCTTACTCTCCACCTTATGACCTTCCATATACACATCCGAGCCATAATGCCACATGATGGCTTTATCATCAGCATAAGGAATATGCCCTGGAACAGTAATAGTAACAGGACTAACCTCTGGAACATATATAGTCACAGGCTCCCTCCGGGCAGGTACTTCAGCTGGATCAAAGTAAATTGTTATGGTAGACACACAATCACTTCTATCACCAACCTTATCAAACTGCAGCGACCCCTCGTCAATCAGATATTGCAGTCCAACCTTCAAGTATTCACAACCATTCACTGAACTTAAACACTTTTCACAATCAGAACCACACCCCGGGAACACTTGTCCTTTCAACAATCTTTCTTTCACCACCAGCAATGGAGTCTTCACCTCTTCTACGTTCAAAATCAAGCTTAACTTCTCACCACCATCAACATCATTTATCCTCGTCCCTCTGTGGTTTGGAATAGGGTTTGATGTAACATTAGGCGGTGGTGAAAAGTTAATCACCTTTGAGTCGATCAAGTCCTGAACTTTGTGCTGTAGCGCCCTGCACTTCTCAGTTGAATGCCCGGGTGCTCCCGAATGGAACGCACATCTTGCGTTAGTATCATACCCCACTGGAAGCTCTCCGGGTGGAGGTGGTGCTAGTGTCCTTAGTTGAACCAAGTTCAAGTCTAACAACCTCTGCAGCAGTGTTGTGTACGTCATGGGAATGGCTTCAAGCACCCTATAAGTTGGACGAGCTTGTCTCGGTTGATAAGGTATTTGCTGATAATTGTTACACTGTGGTTGTTGTTGTTGTTGCGGTTGTTGGGGTTGAGTCTGTTGCACAGGACATGACGGAATAGTGACAGCTGCCACTTGCTCATATGATCTTCTATATCCTCGGCCGTACACAACATTAGTTTCCCCTTCTCTCCTTCTCGGAGGTCCGTTAAAAGCTTTTCTTGCACTGCTTGAGCTACCCGCACCGGTGTCTTGAATCTTCCCCGTCTTCAACAGAGTTTCAACCCTCTCTCCTGCTATCACAATGTCATTGAACTTTGTAGCTGAACAAGACGCCAACCTCTCGATAAACACCCCTTATAGCATTCCCATGAACATATCATCCATCTCATTTTCCAGCAAGGGGGGTTGTACTCTGGCAGCAAGCTGACGCCACCTCTGAGCGTACTCCTTAAACCCTTCTTTAGCATTTTGAGACATGGTCTGCAATTGAGTGCGATTTGGAGCCATATCCAAATTGTACTGGTACTGCTTCACGAATGCCTCTGCTAGATCCTTCCAGCTCCAAATGTTAACCCTGTTCAGCTTCATATACCACTCCAAGGAGGCCCCCACCAGGCTATCTTGGAAGTAATACATCCATAACTTCTCGTCATCAGTATGGGCAGCAATTCTTCCTACAAAGGACTGGAGGTGAGTCTTCGGGCAAGCCGTGCCGTTGTACTTATCGAAAGTAGGAACCTTGAACTTGTAAGGGATTCTGACCCCTGGCACCAAGCCCAAGTCAGTGATATCAAACCCCAGGGATCTCTGAGATTGAATGACACGGATCTGCTCAGCCATCTCTTCAAACTTTCTGCTCATTTCAGCCCCTTGGCCTTCTGCCTCGTCCAACAAAGTAAACTGTTCATCTTGACCATCCAACTGCACGTTGTTTAGTCAATCATTGATAATGGTGGCCCCTGGTTGTGCCACAGGGATTTCAACTTGACGGGCGCCATCCCCATTGTGATTACCTCCATCAGTAGTCCCATTGTTCCTGGTCTGATTATTTTCCACCATCTCGCGCAAGCGCTCCTGAGTCTGACCCGTCCTTGCCATAAGGGTCATGGAATTGTCCATTCTCGTTCTCAAGTCAGCCAAATATGTCTGCATTTGATCCACGACTCTTTCTCTGTTTACTCTTGTGGGATATCTGTGTACAATTGGCTGTTCTCGAACCTTCCTGGGAGCTATAGTGCCTGAAAGGACATAAACGTTAGAAACTGATGAACTACCTGCAAAACAAACAAACACGTTATATGCATGCAATGTAACTATTCATGTTTCCAAGTTTAGGAATTTATATGCCCCAGTTCTGGTATTTGCTCCAGATAGCCACTTTTGAGTATTAATTTTCAAACTCTCCCTTTGAAGAGTGTTCAGATCTTAGCAGTCTCAAGCTTTGCGTACTCAGAAATGAGAATTGGAATTTTTAACATTGCATAACATGGATAACCCACTAACAGCCAAAGAGTTAGAGCACAAGCAAATTCCCCGAAGGGTTACAAGTCAATACATGAACAAAGGAAAATAAAGCAAAACTCCTACAACAAGCCTGTAGGTAGTCTGAACAATAAATAAAATCTAAACTAAAGACTCAGGTTCTTCTTCTGCAGCTATCACCTTTGTCCGGTTCTTCTTTTGCAAAAGATGTCCATTGTTCATTGATATTCCATTTTCACAAAATACAAATATGGGCCTATTACAAAATGAGTCCTGACACCTTGGGCAAGATGCAGGACTTGATGCATGCTAAAAAGCAGGAAATAATAATTACTCTGCAGGAGTAACTCTTATAATTTCCTGGGAAGACCAGTTAAGGACTTGTTGGCCCGGGATCCTTGGACGAATCCAGCTCTTCAGGTTGAGGTCGCTTTCAGCCTCGTCTTCCACGTTATTGACAGCATCTGGGGTTAGCATTCCCCCACTTATGAACTTAGGCTCTTTAGAAACCTCTGCTTGATCTTGTCGGAATGGTTTGTAACCCAAACCGAATTTGTCCTCCTTCTTCTCCACATGTAGCATCTTGCCCCACCCTTGGGCGTTTCCATCTTCAACAACCTTCCGAGCTTGTTGGTAGGAGACAATTGAAGTACCCATCATATCTTCTTGGGATGCAGCAAATACTTCAGTTGTCGCCTCATTGACTTTCAGTGCTTCGAAACCTTGGCTCATGGTCTCGTGGATTTCACCATCCATCTCAATGTATTTGTAGGTGGCAAGATGGCTAACAAAAATATCCTCTTCACCACAGATTGTGATAATTTTCCCTTCTCACTCGTATTTTAATTTCTGGTGAAGGGTTGACGTAACTGCGCCAACGGCGTGAATCCATGGTCGACCCAACAAACAGCTGTAGGTCGGCTGAATGTCCATCACGTAGAAAGTAGTTTGAAAGACCTGAGGGCCAATTATCACAAGAAGCTCCACTTCTCCAAGAACAGACCTCTTGGAACCATCAAAAGCTCTAACCACCAGGTTGCTTGGTCGGAGAGCTATATCATCATATTCAAGCTTAACAAGGGCCTTATTTGGAAAGACATTGAGTGAAGACCCATTGTCAACTAGAACATGTGAAAGCACAACCCCTTTACACTCCAGAGTGATGTGTAAAGCTTTGTTATGATGATGACCCTCCGTTGTCAAATCAGCGTTGGTGAAGCCTAGCCCATGACTAGTATTAACATTGGAAACCATTGTCTCTAACTGATTTACCGTGATCTCCGAAGGCACATAGGCTGTGTGCAGGACTTTAAGTAATGCATCCCGATGAGCTTCGAAACACAATAGCAATGATAAAATGGAGATCTTGGAAGGAGTTTGGTGGAGCCGATCCACAACTTTGTAATCGCTTCTCTTGATGATCCTCATAAATTCATCCACAACTTGATCAAAGGACGTCTTATGGGCTTCTTTTGTAACTGGTTCTTCAGGCACCACATTTTTTCTTTAGCTTTGGCAGCAGCCTCTACCTCAGTGTTCACTCTTGGAATTTGTGACGCGAAGAGGCGTCCGCTTCGAGTGAAGCCTCCGCCTCCCCCGACATTATCGACATGTGGTGTATGAGTTGAAGAATCAATAACGACTATCTCCCTGTTGCAGTAGAGGTCTGAACCATAGTGTCATGGTACAACATTATCTTTTTCATATGGAATGGGTCCAGGTACCGTGATGGTAACTGGACTGACTGCAGCGGAAGTAGGAACTATTATTGTCTGTGGATCATAATATATGGTGACAAGACTTCTGACTGGTGGTGGTGGTGAAAGACTGAAGCTAGGTTGTTGTTGAGATTGTTGCTGAAAATTGTTGGAATCAGGGACCATTGATGGGTCGAAGTATATGGTGACTGTGGAGATGTCATTATTAATGGTTGTTGTAGTTGTAGAAGCGGATGCTGTTGAACTAACATTTGTTGAAGTAGTGGAAGAAATGATTGTTGACTTTGTAGCAGAGTCTGTCGGAATAATTGTTTTTGAAGTTGTAGGAGGAGTGCTTGTTGTTGCTGCAAGAGGAATTGCTGATGTTGTAGAAACCGTTGATGTTATCTGCAGGATACCTTCTCTGATAAGGCCATTGATGCCCCTTTTTAGGCTTGTACAACCATTGGTGTAAATTTTGCAAGATTCACAGCAGGCCTCACAACCTGGGAACACCTGGCATTTTAAAAGCTGAGCTTTAACCTCAGCCAGAGGTGTTTGAATGCTTGTAGTATATTCAATTAAGTTCATGGGTTGATCCTCCTCAATTGCATTTATCCTTGGCCCACCATGGCTAGGCATAGGATTCTTTATGACGTTAGGAGGTGGTGCAAAATTTAAAGCCTTTGAATCAACTAGATCTTGGACCTTTATGTGCAAAGCTCTGCACTTTTCTGTGATATGGCCAGGTGAATTAGAATGGAAGGCATGTCTAGCATTGACGTTGTAATTCCGTGGAAGGTTCTGAGGATCTGGTGGAGCCAGAGTCCTTAATTCAACAAGATTTAGCTTCAGAAGTTATGGTAACAAAGTGGCATAGGGAATCGGTATAGGATCGATTACCCTGTTGACTTGAGATGGCCTTTGCTGGAAAGGACGTTATTGTTGGTTGTTGTTGTTGTTATAGGACCTTTGTTGAATAAAATGTTGTTGAGGGAACTGTTGTGGTTGCGGAGTGTATTGTTGTTGAGGAGGTGGAATAGGAATTGTGACAGCGGCAATTGATCTTGGCATATATTGGGGCCTTCCTCTACCCATGTGAACTGAATTGGTTTCACCTGGCCTGCGAGGCCCTGCAAAAGGTTTCCTTGTGCTACTTGAGTTGGCGCCGTTATCAGAAATCTTACCCATTTTTAACAAACTCTCAATCCTTTCTCCAGCTATGACCACATCCGCAGAGCTAGTGGAAGAGAAAGCAACCAACCTATCAATGTATGTCCCCTGTAGGGTGTTCATAAACATATCTGCCATTTCTTTTTCCGGCATTGGAGGTTGAACCGCAGCAGCTAATTGTCTCCATCTCTGAGCATACTCTCTGAAGCTTTCCTTGGAGGATTGTGACATACCCATTAGAAGAGTTCGGTTAGGAGCCATGTCTAAATTGTATTGATATTGGCGTATGAAAGCCTCGGCCAAATCCTTCCAATTTCTGATTGTTGCCCTAGTCAGATGAGAGTACCACTCACGGGATGCCCCGGTTAAGCTATCTTCAAAATAAAACATCCATAGCTTTTCATCCATAGTGTAAGCCTTCAATATTCCCAGAAAGGATTGAAGATGGGTGTGAGAGCAAGATGTTCCATTATATCTTTCGAAACAGGGAGGTTTGAACTTGTGAGGAATTCTAACTCCCTCCACTAGCCCCATATCCATAACATCAAACCCTAAGGAGTTTTGAGACTCCAAAGACCTCAACTTTTCTGCTATCTCGTCTAGCCTACGATCATAGACTTCATCTCCTGCCCCAACTACAGTGAATTGTTCCTCTTGAGGGCCCTCTTGTAAATCCCATCCTCCAGTATTACCTTGGGTATTCCTGATAGCATTAATGTCAGGGTTGAGATGAGGTCCAAACTCCGGGGGATCAGACGAGGCTGTACATGATCATTATTGTTGGTACCCCCTATACCTGGGTGATTTTCTTCAAGAGTTTGCCGCTCGACCAACTCTCTTAATCTTTCTTGGCTTTGGGCCAACCCAGTCATTACTGCCATGAACTGGTTCATCTGAGCCCTCATTTCAGTTCTTTCATTAGCCATCTGGATTTTCACGTCAGTCAGATCTTGCTGAACCTGGTCCATCTGTAAGCTCGGAAGGTTGTTTCTTGTAGAGTACCGGTGAACTCTGTTGATGGGGAAGACTCTCCTACGAGCAATGTTTCCTGAAACCACAACAAAGTGAGAAAACAACAAACAAAAACCTACAAAACAAAGAATTGAGGTTAGTATGCAATGCAGTATGTCTATTTGTCTTCCAAGGGTATCCGATTTGGTTATTTGGTTTTGACCTTCCAAACCTCGAGGAATAATGATACTGGAGAGAAATGAAGCCCACAAAATAACACACAAACCATATATTACAAAATGTAAGGATACATAGTTCATGACTACAACAAGTTCCCATGATGGGTCAAAATACAACAAAATCAACAAAAGTATAAACAAAATGAAGTACAAATACAAAGAAATTAGACATCCAACCCATAATCATCCTCTCTGACTTCCTTCAGGAGAGCATCAGTCACTGGTCCAATTGGATGCTCTGTGATGCTCCTGATAAGAAGGTTCCTGGTGGCAATAGCATTTGTCAACTCCTTAAACTTGTCTTGGTCTTTTGATCTCTTCAACCCCGCCCGGAGTTTCAACTCAGAGATTTCCTTCTGTGATGCTAACAAGGCTTCCTGACTCTTCTTCTTATTAGCTTCTAGCTGCTCTATCTTAGCCTGGGTCTTCTGATCTTCCTGCGAACGAGCCTCAGTAATTATGATCCATCTAGCCTGACTCTCTTCCAAGTAGTGCTCAGCTCTGGCCTTCTGAATCTTGGCTTCCTTGCAAGCATTCTTCAATATCAACTCCCCTGCTCGGGCTCTTCTGATGTAATCATTTGTCTTCTTAATCTTGGTCATATGCTCGATCCGAAGCTTTTCTAACCTCTCATTGTCCAGACGACTATCATTCCTCTCCCAGAGGGTCTTCTTTAGAGCTTCAGAAAGCTGAGTATTCCTCTCTTTCAACTTCTCAAATTCTTCTAAGCTGACTGTTGCTACAGGCTCTACTGCTGATGGTCAAGGCACATCCTCTAAGGTGAATGGCATGCGGGTGATTTATCCTCTAAGACGAGACCAATTAATATACTGAGCTGAAGCTATGTTGTTGCACTTGCCAAGAATAACAGTCCCTTTTGTCTGAGTGTTATCCCAAGCCTAGACTACTTGTCGGGTAATGGCGTGGTTATGTTGAATGTCACAGTAAAGGGTTTCTGACAATTCTTGCTCTCTTGGTGGATGTACCAAGGCATGCCCTAATTGCCTTTTGAACAGCAAAGGATTGTAGTTGATGCATCCCTTCACTCTAATAAGAAGTACATTGGGATACTGCCCATAACTGGTGATTATGTCTCTGCCCTTGGTGCTCTGAGTGCACCATCTGATGTCTTCTGATGTAAGGGCAATCATTCTATTAGCCCAGTTTCTTGATTGACGAGGATTCAAGAAAGATTCTTACTTTGGCAAGTGCCTCAGTAGCCAACAATAAAAAAGAGGTGCACAACATCTGACTAATCTTCCCCTCCGCTTCTCATTCCTTTGATGCACTATGTAGTAGAAATCCCCAAGCAAGGTAGGAATTGGGTTCTTTAGCAAGAAGAGATGGATAACACTCTTGATTACAAACTTAGGATCGTCTTCAAATAAGATAATTCCATATTTTGTTCTAGGTCGTCTGAGAAAGGGGGTTGGTTACAACCTGGGAAGGTATTAGCACCCAGATAATTCCAGATCGTTTGAGAAAGGGGGTTGGTTACAACCTGGGAAGGTATTAGCACCCAGATCGACGGGATCCACGCTTAAAAGATTGTGTTTAAAAGGGGTAGTGTGTGTGCTATCTGTGTGCAAAAGATGGAAGAGAATATACAAGTGTCAGTGCAAAAAGGGAATGCTCAGGACTGAGGCTTAGAAAAGAATGCTGAAAGAGGGGGATGACAAAGAGACTTTTGTTTGATAACAGTTAAGTTATGCCTACGTATCCTCTCGTGCAATGAGGAAGTCAGAACACCGTAGTTCGACTCAAAGAGACTGGAAACTAAATTGACCGTGAACTGCTTGCTTGCCTATGCTCAAGTGTATGACTCGTCTGGCTCGAGTGCTAACTATCTTGCATTAGACGGAAGAAGCAAGTTCTCGTTTATGAATGAGTGTGATGACAAAAGAATCCCTAAGGAGACGATTATTGTTTGTTTTTGTGTTTTCAGTTTTGTTATTGTTTTTGCTGTTTTGCATAAGTTAATGAGCTTAAGCCTAAATCAAAGACTTGTAAACTCATTATATCATCCCTGATTAGGGATAATGAGCCTACTTAAGTATGAGATAAACATCTCAACTTAATTACCATGATGATGTAGGATTAAGATCATTAACCTAATTGTGATTATTTATATGTTTTTTGGGTTTTTGTTTAGTGTTAAGTAATGAGTTTAATCTCTAATCACAGATTAGTGGGCTCATTACACCATCCTAATAGAAGGATAATAGATGAGAACACTTAAGCTGAGGAAGATACCTTAACTTAATCCATGGTTAGGGATTAAATTCATTATATAACAAAGCCTTTATTAAGTGGATTTTAATTAGAGGATGAGATTAGGAAGTGAATTTTATGGTTTGTAAGACAACTTGAGGGGGACTTGTCCATTAAACACTAGGGTTAGTCCTTCTTAACCATAAAGGAAGAATTAGAACCCTAATGTAAGGCCCAAGTTACAAGATAAAGTCTTGATGATTATTAAGTGATTTGATTAAGAGGTTTAAACAAATTAAAGGTTTAACACTTAGGTTTAAAGTTATACACTCCATCCTAAGAGAAGGATGCAGGCATAACTCTAATTCCATAATCCTAAAACTGTAAGAGTTTAGTCTCTAATTATGAAGATGACAAGAGAGACTCAAGGAAACTCAAAGGTAAAATCAAAGGGGGGACTAATCACAACCCTAATTATTATCATGCTTGGATGTTCCTATGGTTTGTGAGGCTTAAGAAAGATCTTCAAGGAAGTCACCAAAGGGAAGAAGCAGATGAAAGGAAGAAGAAGCAGAAGAATAAGTTATTTACTTCAATGAAGAAGATAAGTAACTTAAAGAAAGAAAGTGAGAGAGATTGAACACAAGTGAATCAAATTCATTTAAAAGACAAGTAAGGATGCAGATTAAAGAGATAAGAGAAATGAGAAGTGAAGGCAAATCCACTTCTCAAAGTAACTTACCACCTGAAAATGTTAGCATGAATGCATAAGGAACTAAACATAAAGAAATGAAATGAAATGAGATGCAATGAGATGAAATGACCAAAGTCAGAAGTGTTTATGCAATGTTAATTTCATGTGAAATGATGCAAAGGCATACAAAGTGCATATGTGTGATCATACAAGAATGCGATGTCATGTAAGCATGCTTTGAGGTTTGAAAACACATGAAAGTTAATGAAATGAAATGAATGCAAATCATGGTAAATGAATGATGAAATGATCAAGCATGATTCTAACATGTCCTAAGATGTCTAAAATGACATATGAGTGCAAGAAATGTCATGGAAAGTTCATGTATGGATGCATATGCAAGATGAATGCAAATGAACATGTAAAATTAGGGTTTTATGGACAAGCAAGATGAAAATGAACAAAACAGAAGCATATGACATGATAAAAATTTGAAATAACACTCAAACAAACCCTAATCCCATACTAAGTCACACCCCAAAGGAGGAGGTCAGAAGCCTTACCACTCAAAAGTTATGAATTTCCTAAGTTTCTAGGGTTTTTGGATGGTTCAAAAGGGAAAAATACAAATCAATTTGAAAATGCAAGATAAATTCAAGAGATAAATTCCTTATAAACTACATGCTATGCACAAAACAATGCAAAAAGGATCATCTTCAAACTCTTCTTAGTTAGGCAGAAAATATTTTTTAAGTTAGGATTCAAAAATATGATTTAAATGACCCTTAATTCAAAGAAAATTCTCAAATTATGATCAAACCTAAAACGAAATTTGTGGGAAGAGTTTGAAAATGTTTCTAAATGCAATGGGATGATTCATGATTTTTTTGGTGATTTTTAGAAACCTAAATGTATTTTAATTTAATTAAAAGACTTTAATTAATTAAAAATAACATTTAAATAGTCTAAAAATATTTTTTTAATGAAAAAAATAAAATAAAAATCATTTTCAGGTTAAGAAAAATATTTAAAACCAAAATGCAAAAGGAAATATGTTTTGGATGATTTTTGCTATTTTTAATAAATTGTACAAAAGAAATGAATAAAAATGAAATAAACTGAATAAAAATGCAAAGTCTACTGATCCTAAGGCCAGGATTTAAACTGGAGAGGACTGCGCGCGTGAATGGGAGGCCTGGATTGAATCTGGCTAATTAATCTGATTAACCTAATTAATTAATAATTAACCTTAAGTGAAATGATCTGAGCCGTATACACGCACGCGAAATCAAATCTAAGGCCTGACATTCAAACAGAGCCACTAAACCCTAGTTAGGGTTCTAACCATTTTCAGGTGACCGGAGCTAGCTCCGGTCATCTTCTCCGGCAATCCAAAACAACTAACTTTTTCCCTAGGCTAAATCAAAGGCTCTAAAGCTCCAGAATCACTCTCCTAACATCTCTAAGCAAGAATCCATCATCAAAACACATTTATCATACATCAAAAACAAGATTCGAAGCAAATCGTAAAACTGAACAAAACTTTCAGAAGTTCAATACATGCTTAATACTCAACCATTATCAAAACAAATTACATCAGGTTGATCAGTGAAGCATGATGATTCATCTAGAAACTTAAAACACAAGTTCTGGAAAAAATGTTCTTGAGATTACCTGAGGTTGAGCTTTCAGTTCTTGAGCTTTTTGGACCTTTCTTTGGTGCAAATCAACTCCAATGAGCTTCCTGAGAATGCTTTGATGCTTGGAGTGAGTTTATTTGGCCTCTTTCTGAAGTTCAGTTTTGAGAGGTGAAAAATCGTATTTTGATTTGGGTGGGTGTTTGGCTGAAATGAAGGGTGGGGAATGATCATTAGGTGGTGGTGAGGTGAATGGTGGAAAAATATTTGAGTTTGAGTGGCTGGTTTTGCAGATTCGAAGAGAGGAAAGTTTTTTATGATTTTGTCAATCCTGGCTTGTGGGAGGTTTTGAGCTTGTGTGTGGTGTGTTGTGGATTGCTTTAGGTTAGTATAAACAATTGCAATTGGTTCAATGAGTTGTTGTGGCTCAGCTTGATTGGTATGGTTGTTTTTGCAAAAAGTAAACATTGGTTGTACTATGAGCATGGGTCATGGCAGGAGTAGTTCTATGGCATGTCTGGCCTCAGCTGACTTTGTGGAGGGCCCTTAGATCATTAGAAAGCAGCTGTAATGCCTTGATCAAGAGTTTACAATGTTTATGCATAAATGCCATTTTGTGAACTTTGTAGCATTTGGTCATGGAAGTGTCTTGTTCAATGCTGAATTTTCGTCATGGCATGTTACATAATGTTGTTATGGTACATTGAGACAAGTTAGAGGTCATACAAAGCCTTGGAGCTCATTCTTGCAAGAATCCCTCTTTTGAGAATTTTGTGAAAAATGGCTTATGGAAACTTGTGATCCAAGGAAATATTTTGATCTTGTAATGTTGCACCATGTTTGGTTGATGTCTAGAAGTCAATTAGAGGTTACTTGAATGCTTGAAACTTGATTTTGCACAAAATCCTCTTTGGCATGAAACTTGAAATTTTAGGATTTTTGCCAACTTTGAAAGGTCATATCTTGAGTTCTAGGATGAATAAAGACATGTTCTTGTACTTTTTGAAAAGGGAAAGACCGAATCTACAACTTTCATAACCAAGAATTTTTCATTTGAAGCATTTTTGGTTGAGAAAGAGGAGGTTGAAAAACATTCCCAAAATGGAAAGTTTCCATTACAAGTCATTTCCAATTTTGGCAAGTTTGCAAATGGCACAAAATTCTTCAATCTTGTGAACTTCCAACCACTTCTAAGATCAAATAAAGATCATAGAACTTCATTTTTATGAAAATACCCCTTTGGTTCCATTGTTGGGGGCCTCAGATGCCTTGATTTTGACTTAACTTGCTCAAGAAGTTACCTAGTGAACAAATGACTTCCACAATGAATTTCTTAATCAAGCTTGGTACACATGATCCTTATAACATATTAAGAACAATAGAAACAAGAATGACCCATAAAGTTGGACTTAAGGCCTCTGAAACCAAAACCCTAATTTTGGTCATCTGTGTAGTGAAAACCCTAGCTCTGCTTCCATGCCTTCCCAGTTCTTGTGATATCTTGACTTCCATGAACTTTGAGGTACATAATATGATGATAGAACACACATGGACCCTCTTGGAAAGCTTTGAGGCTTTTGGGATGGCTCAGATGAATTCTTGGATTGCTCAGATCACAAACCCTAGATGCAGATGAACTTGAACTTATGCAGTGAAACAAATATGCAATATGAGATGATATGCTTATGTTAATGCAAACATGAAAGATCAAAAGCCATGGTGTAATAAAGAGTGAGGGAAAATTTGGGGTGTTTACAGCTGCCCCTATTCAAGCATGAGTTAGCTGTGCAGGATGTAAGCGCCTGACTTAACAGACAAACAAGATAACTTGTGGTTGAATACCTAGACAATCTGAAAGTTGCACTCTTTATTAAAAGAAGAAAAAGGATATAAATTGTAACAAATAATATAGACTGAATATCAAATGAAAGCGATGGAGGACGGCCATCAAGCAGAGAACGACTGCTAGGGATGAAAAATGGTAAGTAAAGCAATAACGGGGATGACCATCATGCTGGAAAATAAAGAGACCGCGACGGGGACGACCATCGGGTAAATTGGTGAAGGATGATCATCAGGATAAAGGAAAAGACCACGATGGGGACGACCATTGTGTAAAGAAATAAAACTCGTTGGGGATTAAAGAAATGAGGAAAGCACTGACGGGGACGACCATCCGGTTAAAGGGTAAATAAACCGCGAAGGGGACGGCCATCGGGTAAAAGAATAAATGAAATAATGATGAGGGACGGTCATCAAAAGGTGAAGGATGATCACCTAGCAGGGGACGGCTGCTCTTTATCACGACGTAGGACGAACGCCGGATAGAAAAAGGTCAACGATGGGGACGACCATCAGATAAGCATGATGAAGGACGATCATCAAGAGGTAAAGGACGATCACCTAATAGGGTACAGCTGCTCTCAGGGTTTATCACGACATAGTACGAATGTCAGATAACAAGATCAACGATGGGAACAGCCATCAGATGATGAGGGACGATCATCAAAAGGTGAAGGACGATCACCTAGTAGGGGACGGCTGCTCTTTAGCATGACATAGGACGAACGCCAGATAGTAAAAGGTTCCACTAATGGGGACTCCACTGGGGAAAGGGATGAGGGACGGTCATCCAAAGGTGAAGGACGATCACTTGGTAGGGGACGGCTGTCGAAAATATCATGACATATGACAAATGTCGGATAGAAGAAACGTTGTTCTGTTGGTGACTTACTGGGGAATGGTAAACACAGATGAGTGCTTACGCTCAAGAATAAAATGTATAAGTGTTTGGCGCTGTGTATAGAATAAAGATGCGGACGAGCATCCTTAGGACCATGATACGGACGAGTATCGGTAGAAACAAACGTTGATGCGTGTTCAGAGATGATGATACGGACGAGTACCAACTGGTTAACAAAAAACACAGACTAGTGTCGAATCTGTTGAGGAGTGATATATAAACAGGATACAGACGAGTATCAGAGACTTCTGTATAAGTATGAGTGAGTATTGATTTGTTGGTGAAGTATGAGCAAGACACGGACGAGTTTTCAACTTGCTGGGGAACGTATGACACGGACGAGTGTAAAAAACATTATAAGCTATGAACAAATATTTGTATGTGAGAGTGCCAAAGGTATCCTGGTGACCTGTGGGGATAGGATGACACGGACGGGTGCCGAAAAGAGTGTGTTATAAACAAGTATTTGGTTTGCAACAAGTATTTTGGCAATCATGCTGGGGGAATATGACACGGACGAGTGTCGAAAGAGCATGTAGGTATCCGTATTTGAGAATGCCAAGGGGACGTTTTGGCTTATATCTGCGGGGAATAATACGACACGGACGAGTGTCGAAAAGAGTATATATGAACAGACATTTGTGTTGGAGAGTTCAAAGGGGATTCTTTGGCTTTTATTTGCAGGGGATGCGAGTTTTTATATATATTGCTGATGAAATACTGATGGTAATGGCAGGTGACTGGCTCGAACCTGGCTTGTGATAATGCAAATGTTTGATTTTTGCCGTAATTCTCCGTATTAGACGGAATGCTACGCTTATTTCGGTGATTTATGATGCGAATGCTATGATTATGCAAAAGAGAAACCGACTCAGGATTCGGATCCTACTCAAGACAAGATCTCTGGCTGATCTGCTTGGAGGGATATCCCAGTCGGGGAAGAGATCCTTGGATCTGTCAGGAGATAAAGCTCTGCATGGGGAAATAGATCTCTGGTCGATCTACCCATAAGGATAACTCAGCTGGGGAGAAGGAAACTTTCGTCACTTTGTTGTGTAAGAGTTTCCGGTATTGCTCTTCTGGGGAGAGGATGGAGACTATGTGGGAGATAGTTCTTTTATCATTGCTGAGGGTGAGAGATCTGGCACTCTGATGAGGATCTCGGCTGGGGAAGCTCCTGTTGAGTAGACTTGTGCTGGGGATGAGGAGGCTTTGGCAAATCCACTGGGGAAAAGCAGTTCAGATATTGCTCCGGAGATCCTGCTTGGGGGAAGAGGTACCTTCCGGGAAGTAGCCTGCTGGGGATGTGATGCTTGATATGCCCCATGTCGCGTATTGAATACCTGCAATCTGTTAAGTCAAAAGAAACACACAAGTATCCCGAGGTATCCTAACCGGATTCCGTCATAGGATTTAGGCTTTCCTGAAAGTAAATTTGTTTCCCGCAAGCATTTATTAAAAATGGCTCATTTGTTTTATGCAAGTGTTGTATCATGAATATTGGATATTTTGCAAACGAAACAAAAATGTACAAAACGAGGTGCGACTAAAAACTCTGATTTTATTAATCTGGGTGCCCTGAATTGGCAAATACAGTCAAAGAAATAAATCCCCTGGAATGAGGAGATTGTTATAAATTGAGAAAAGTAAAAGTGTTGGCAATGTTAACGACGCTCCAGTGAGTTTCCTTTGCTATGACCTATATGACCTTGACGTTATTCTCATCTTGCTTTCTGAAGAAGGTTGATTCTGACCGATGCTTTATCCTTTCGAGGCTTACCATGTTGTGAATGATACAGACGAATTCAGAATGCAGTTGTTCACTTATTCCCTGATTTTGCGTGGATCGCCCTTTCGGGTTTTCAATCCACCGGGATACCCATTTTTTCCTGAGCTGTCCAATGCGGCTTTTCAACTCAGCGGGTGTACATTGTTTTTATTTTTCCCTTATTTTTGCCCGAGTCTTTTATTCTGTTTTTGACTCGCCGGGATGCCCTATTTTTTCCTGGACTTACATTCTGTTTTTATGTCCAGCGGGTCATTTTATGCGAAGTATTTTTTAACTGCATCTGAATTCACAGGGGATAAGAAATCTTCACCATCCATAGTAGTGAGCATCAGTGCTCCACCAGAGAAGACCTTCTTTACTATGAATGGACCATCATAGTTTGGAGTCCACTTGCCCATGTGGTCTGTATGAGGAGGAAGAAGTCTTTTCAGCATAAAATCACCCACTTGGTATTCCCGAAGCCTAACTTTCTGATCGAAGGCTTTCTTCATCCTTTTCTGATATAACTGCCTATGACAGATGGCATCTTGTCTCTTCTTTTCGATCAGATTCAGTTGGTTGTACCGAGATCGGACCCATTCTGCTTCATTCAGCTTGACATCCATTAGTACTCGTAAGGAGGGGAGCTCAACTTCAACAGGTAGGACTGCCTCCATACCATACACAAGTTGATACGGTGTTGCCCTAGTAGACGTTCTGATTGAGGTTCGATACCCATGCAAGGCAAATGGTAGCATTTCATGCCAGTCTTTGTAAGTAACTACCATCTTCTGCACAATCTTCTTGATGTTCTTGTTAGCGGCCTCAACAGCGCCATTCATCTTTGGCCTGTAAGGAGAAGAGTTGTGATGTTGGATTTTGAAGTCCCGACACAGTTCTCCCATCATTTTGTTGTTCAAATTGGAACCATTATCATTAATGATTCGCTCGGGTACTCCATATCGACAGATGATGTCCCTTTTCAGAAATCTAGCTACCACTTGTCTGGTGACGTTTGCATACGAAGCTGCTTCAACCCATTTGGTGAAGTAATCAATGTCTACCAGGATGAATCTGTGGCCATTTGAAGCAGTTGGTTCGATCTTTCCAATCATGTCAATGCCCCACATGGAAAAGGGCCAAGGTGAAGACATCACGTTCAAAGGATTTGGAGGCACATGCACCTTGTCTGCATAGATATGGTATTTATGGCATTTTCTGGCATAGGCACAACAGTCTGCGTCCATTGTGATCCAGTAGTAACATGAGCGTAATAATTTCTTAGCCATTTCATGTCCTCCAGCATGGGTACCGAAAGATCCTTCATGCACCTCGTGCATCAGCAAGTCCACTTCTTTCTTATCAACAAATCTGAGCAGAACCATGTCAAAGTTTCGCTTGTATAATGAACCATCGACATTAAGGAAGAAACTATCAGCCAACCTTCTTAATGTCTTCTTATCATTGGATGATGCCCCATCGGGGTATGTTTGATCCTATAAGAAGGTTTTGATGTCATGGAACCAAGGCTTGTCATCTTTAGCAATGTCCACGGAGAATACGTATGATGGTCGGTCTAGTCTGGATACCGAAATCCGAGGCACATAATTGGCAGTTTGAACCTTGATCATGGAGGAAATGGTAGCTAAAGCATCTGCAAACTGATTCTCGTTTCGAGAGATGTACTCAAGTTTGACTGTTGTGAAGAAATTCAATAGTCTCCTCGTATAATCACGGTATGGAATCAGATGCTCTTGGTGAGTGTACCATTTGTCGTTGGTCTGATTGATTACCAAAGCTGAATCTCTGAATACATTCAAAGTCTTGATCCTGAGGTCAATGGCTTCCTTAAGACCCATGATATAAGCTTCGTATTCAGCTTCGTTGTTAGTGCAGGCAAAGGTGAGTTTTGCCGAGAAAGGCATATGAACTCCTTTAGGTGTAATGAGCACTACACCAACTCCACGACCATTCATATTGATAGCCCCATCAAACATCATTGTCCACTCTTCTTATGGGTCAGAACCTTCAGTGTGAACAGGCTCTTCATGATCTTTTGCTTTTAAGTACATGATGTCTTCATCAGGGAAGTCAAATCTCATGGGCTGGTAATCATCAATGGGTTGCTCAGCTAGATAGTCAGACAGTACACTGCCCTTGATGGCCTTTTGAGATGTGCACTGAATGTCATATTCTGTCAGAATCATTTTCCATCTTGCAACCCTTCCGGTAAGTGCTGGCTTCTCAAATATGTACTTGATGGGGTCCATTTTAGAGATCAATAAAGTGGTGTGGGTCAACATATACTGCCTTAGTCGGAGAGCAGCCCACGCTAAAGCACAACAAGTTTTCTCGAGCAGTGAATAACATTGTTCACATTCGGTAAACTTTTTGCTTAGGTAGTATATTGCATACTCTTTTTGACCAGACTCGTCATGCTGGCCCAACACACACCCCATTAATCCTTCTAATACTGTCAGGTACATTATTAGAGGTCTTCCTTCAACTGGAGGCATAAGAATTGGAGGTTCTTGTTGGTACTCCTTGATCTTGTCAAAAGCCTTCTGACAATCTTCGTTCCACCTGACCGTTTTTCCTTTCTTAACAATTTGAACAAAGGTTCACAGGTTGTAGTGAAGTGAGATATGAACCTTGATATGTAGTTCAATCTACCTAAGAACCCCCGAACTTCTTTTTCAGTCCTTGGTGCAGGCATCTCCTGAATGGATTTGACTTTGTCAGGATCAACTTCAATTCCCTTTTCACTTACGATAAATCCCAGCATCTTACCGGACCGCACCCCGAATGTGCATTTGTTGGGGTTTAACTTCAGCTGATACTTTCTCAGACGCTTGAACAACTTCAGCAGGTTCACCAGATGGTCTTCTTCAGTAAGGGACTTGGCAATCATGTCATCCACATAACATTCAATTTCTTTGTGGATCATATCATGGAATAATGTTACCATAGCCCGTTGATATGTCGCACCGGCATTCTTTAGTCCAAATGGCATTACCTTGTAACAAAATGTGCCCCAATTGTGATGAAGGTTGTTTTTTCCATGTCTTCAGGTGACATCTTGATCTGATTATACCCAGAAAACCCATCCATGAAAGAAAACACCGAAAACTGAGCTGTGTTGTCGACCAATACATCAATGTGAGGTAAAGGGAAATCATCCTTCGGGCTAGCTCTATTCAGATCCTGGTAATCCACACACATACGTAATTTTCCATCCTTCTTAGGCACTGGTACAATGTTAGCAACTCACGGCGGGTAACTAGTTACAGCAAGGAAACCAGCGTCCCACTGTTTTTGTACTTCTTCCTTAATCTTCATGGCCATATCCGGGCAGGTACGGCGTAGCTTTTGCTTCACTTGAGGGAAATCTTCTTTCAAGGGAAGCTTGTGCATAACAATGTCTGTATCTAGACCTGGCATGTCTTGATAGGACCAAGCAAAGACGTCGACGTATTCTCGAAGCATATCATTAAGTTGTTCTTTTACTGAAGCCTGCAGACTGGCCCCAATCTTCACTTCTTTCAAATCCTCCTCGGTACCAAGATTCACTGTTTCAACTTCCTCCTGATGAGGAGTAATCACTTTCTCTTCTTGTCTCAACAACCTGGCTAACTCTTCAGGTAACTCATAGTCTTCTTCAACCCCTTTATCAGCTTGATTAATTGGATTATCGAAGTCATACAAGGTCATAACGGTGTTGTTGTCGGTGCAATCTGAAGGATAATCTCTGCAAGGGTTGAGATTTGTTCGTTTTAGTGATCAATTTTAATCTTGTTTAGAAAAAGTGTAAAATGAAGTTATTTTATTTTAAAAACATTGCCATTTTATTGTTTTGTACAAAAGTGAAAAATGAAAAGACAGTGAGCAAAAAAGAGACTTGTTTGCAAAAGATGTCTGATATTCATTGATAATCCATTTGCACAAAATTACAATATGGCCCTATTACAAAATGAGTCCTGACACCTTGGGAAAGATGCAGGACTTGATGCATGCTAAAAAAGGCAGGAAATAATAATTATTCTGCAGGAGTAACCCTTATAATTTCTTGGGAAGACCAGTTAAGGACTTGGTGACCCGGGATCCTTGGACGTATCCAGCTCTCCAGGTTGAGGTCGCTTTCCGCCTCATCTTCCATGCTATTGACAATATCTGGGGTGAGCATCCCCCCACTGATGAACTTGGGCTCCTTAGCATCCTCTACTTGATCTTGTCGGAATGGTTTGTAACCCAAACCAAATATGTCCTCCTTCTTCTCCATCGGTAGCAGCTTGCCCCAACCTTGGGCATTACCATCTTCAACAACCTTCCGGGCTTGCTGATAGGAGACAATTAAAGTAACCATCCTATCCTCCTGGGATCCAGCAAATACTTCAGTCGTCGCCTCATTGATGTTCAAGGCCTCGAACCCCTGGCTCATGGTTTCATGGATTTCACCATCCATCTCGATGTATTTGTACGTAGCCAGATGGCTAACAAAGATGTCTTCTTCACCACAGATGGTGATAATCTATCCTTCCCACTCATATTTCAATTTCTGGTGAAGGGTCGATGTAACTGTGCCGGCGGCGTGAATCCATGGTCGACCCAACAAACAGTTGTAAGCCAGCTGAATGTCCATCACATAGAAAGTAGTCTGAAAGACCTGCAGACCGATTATCACAGGCAACTCCACCTCTCTAAGAACAGACCTCTTGGAGCCATCAAAAGCCCTGACCACCAGATTGCTTGGTCGGAGAGCTATTCCATCATATTCGAGCTTGACAAGGGCCTTCTTTGGCAAGACATTGAGTGAGGACCCAGTGTCAACAAGAACATGAGAGAGCACAGCCCCTTTGCACTCCAGGGTGATGTGCAAAGCTTTATTGTGGTGACGTCCTTTCATTGTTAAGTCGGCATTGGTGAAACCTAGCCCATGGCTAGTATTAACATTGGACACTACTGTCTCAAGCTGATGCACTGTGATCTCCTCTGGCACATAGGCAGCGTGCAAGACTTTGAGTAGTGCATCCCGATGAGCTTCGGAACACAACAACAGGGATAAGATGGAGATCTTAGAAGGAGTCTGGTGGAGCTGATCCACAACTTTGTAGTCACTTCTTTTAATTATCCTCATAAATTCATCCACATCCTGATCAAAAGATGACTTATGAGTCTCTTTTGGTGCAGGTTCTTCAGGTGCCACACTTTTCCCTTTGGCTTTGGCAACAACCTCTGCCTCAGTATTAGTTCTTGGAGCTTGTGACGCGAAGAGGCGTCCGCTTCGGGTGAAGCCTCCGCCTCCCCCGACATTATCCACTTGTGAGGTAGGAACTGAAGAATCAAGAAGGACTTTTTCTCCGTTGCAGTAAAGGTCTGCACCATAATGCCATGGTACAACATTGTCTTTAACATATGGGATGGGCCCTGGCACCGTGATGGTGACTGGGCTAACTGCAGTAGAGGTTGGAACCATTATTGTCTATGGATCGTAGAAAATGGTGCCAGGTCTTCTGGTGGATGTTGGTGGTGATGAATTGAAGCTTGAATGTTGCTGAAACTGCTGCTGAGATGGTTGTTGAAAGTTGCTGGAATTTGGGACCGTTGTAGGGTTATAATAAATAGTAATTGTAGAGATGTTGTTGTTGGTGGTTATTGTAGTTGTAGAAGTGGATGAAATGGAATTGTTGTTTGTTGAAGTGATGGAAGAAGTGGTTGCTAATTTTGTAGACGAGTCAGTGGGAACAATTGTTGTTGCAGTTGTAGAAGAATCATTTGTTGTTGTAAAAAGAATTATTGGTGTTGTAGATGCTGTTGTGGTTATTTGTAGAATTCCTTCTTTAATCAAGCCATTGACGCCATTCCTCAAGCTTGCACACCCGTTCTTGGAAACCTTGCAAGATTCACAACAAGCCTCACAACCTAGAAACACTTGGCATTTCAAAAGCTGAGCTTTAATCTCTGTCGAGGTGTCTGAATACTTGCAATATCTTCAATCAAACTCATGGGTGACCCTTCCTCTATAGCATTAATCCTTGGCCCATTGTGGCTTGGCATAGGATTTTTCATGACATTGGGAGGTGGTGCAAAGTTCAGGGCCTTTGAATCTACCAGATCCTGGACCTTCATATGTAGAGCCCTGCATTTTTCCGTGGAGTGACCAGGTGCATTAGAATGAAAAGCACACCTAGCGTTGACTTCGTAATTTCTCAGAAGGTTCTGAGGATCAGGTGTAGCCAATGTCTTCAACTCAACAAGATTGAGCTTTAGGAGTTGTGGCAGCAATGTGGCATATGGCATTGGAATAGGGTCAATCACCCTGTTGATCTGAGATGGCCGCTGTTGAAAAGGGCGTTGTTGTTGGTTGTTGTTATTGTTGTTGTAATATCTTTGTTGAGGAAACTGTGGCTGTTGAGGAAAGTGTTGTGATTGTTGAGTATACTGAGGAGGTGGAGTAGGGATAGTGACGGCAGCAACTGATCTGGGCAGATATTGGGTTCTCCCTCTTCCCATGTGTACAAAATTTGTTTCACCAGATCTACGGGGCCCAGAAAATGGCTTCCTTGCACTGCTTGAACTGGCACCGTTGTCGGAAATATTTCCCATCTTTAGTAAGCTCTCAATTCTTTCCCCAGCTATCACTACGTCTGCAAAGCTGGTGGAAAAAAATGCAGCCAATCTATCAATATAAGTACCCTGGAGAGTATTCATGAACATGTCTGCCATCTCTCTTTCAGACATCGGGGGTTGAACAACAGCACCTAGTTGCCTCCATCTTTGGGCGTACTCTCTAAAGCTTTCTCGGGAAGACTGTGACATTCCCATTAGGAGGGTTCTATTTGGAGCCATGTCCAGATTATACTGATATTGACGAATGAAGGCTTCGGCCAAGTCTTTCCAATTTCTAACTATGGCCCTGGTTAAGTGAGAGTACCAATCCCGGGATGCCCCTGTCAAGCTATCCTTAAAGTAAAACATCCATAGTTTCTCATCCATGGTGTAGGCTTTCAATATCCCCAGGAAAGATTAGAGATGGGTACGTGGGCAGGATGTGCCATTGTATCTTTCAAAACAGGGAGGTTTGAACTTATGAGGAATTCTAACCCCCTCCACCAATCCCATGTCCATGACATCAAAACTCAGAGAGTTTTGGGATTCAAGAGACCATAGCTTTTCTGCAATTTCATCCAATCGACAATCGTAAACTTCGTCTCCAGCCCCAACCACAGTAAACTAATCTTCCTGAGGGTCCTCCTGCAAGGCCCTCCCTCCAGTGTTGCCTTGGGTGTTTCTTATAGCATTGATGTCTGGGTTCAGATGAGGTCCAAACTCTGGGGGATCAGTACGAGGCTGTACATGATCGTTGTTACTGGTACCCCCTGTACCTGGGTGGTTTTCCTCGGGAGTTTGTAGCTCGACTAACTCTCTCAGTCTTTCCTGGCTCTCAGCCAAACCAGTCATCACTGCCATAAATTGATTCATTTGGGCCCTCATCTCTGTCCTTTCATTGGCCATTTGGGTCCTCACATCAGTCAAATCCTGTTGAACTTGATCCATTTGTAATCCCGGAAGGTTGTTTCTTGTCGGATACCGGTGCACTCTATTGACGGGGAACACTCTTCTACGAGCAATGTTTCCTGAAACCACAACAAAGTGAGAAACAACAACAAAACAAAAACCTACAAAACAAAGAGAAAATGTTAGTATGCAATGCAGGATGCCTATTTGTCTTCCAAGGGTATCCGGTTTGGTTCTTTGGTTTTGACCTTTCCAGACCTTGAGGAAATGATAATGTTGCAGAGAGATAAAGCTCATGAAGTAAAACAAACCATGTATTACAAAGAGTGAAGATACATAGTTTGATTACAACAAATTTCCCATGGTGGGTTAAAATACAACAACAAAATCAAAAGTACAAACAAAAGGAAATACAAGTACAAAGAAATCAAACATCCAGTCTAAAGTCATCTTCTCTGACTTCCTTCAGGAGAGCCTTAGTCACTGGACCAACTGGGTACTCTGTGATGGTCCTGATGAGACGATTTCTGGTGGCAATGGCACTGGTAAAATTCTTATGCTTATCCTGATCCTTTGACCTCTTCAACCCTGCCCGGAGTTTCAACTCAGAGATCTCCTTCTATGCTGCTAACAAAGCTGCCTGATTCTTCTTCTCACTAGCCTCCAGCTGCTCTACCCTAGCTTGGGTTCTCTGATCCTCCTGTGCACGAGCCTCAGTGATCCTGATCCACCTAGCCTGACTTTCCTCTAAGTAATGTTCAGCTCTGGCCTTCTGAGTCTTAGCTTCCTTGCAAGCATTCTTCAGCACTAACTCTCCCGCTCTAGCCTTTCTGATGTAGTCATCCGTTCTTTCAATCTTGGTCAAGTGCTCAATCCGGAGCTTCTCTAACCTTTCATTATCCAGACGGCTGTCATTCCTCTCCCAGAGGGTCTTCTTCAAAGCTTCAGATATTTGAGCATTCCTTTCCTTCAAGTTCTCAAACTCCTCTAAGCTAACAGTAGCTGCAGGCTCCACTGCCGATGGTCCAGGTATATCCTCTAAGGTGAATTGCATCCGGGTGATCTATCCTCTGACACGGGACCAGTCAAGGTACTGAGCTGAGGATATGTTGTTGCACTTGCAAATAATAGTTGTCCCCTTAGTCTGAATATTGTCCCAAGCCCAGGCAGCTTGTCTGACAATGGCAAGATTTTGCTAGATGTCACAATAGAGGGTTTCTGTCAAATCTTTCCCTCTTGGGGGATGTACCAAAGCATACCCTAATTGCCTTTTGAAGAGCAAAGGGTTGTAGTTGATGTAACCTTTTACCCCAATCAAAGGTACATTGGGATACTGCCCACAGCTAGTAATGATATGTTTGCCCTTGGTGCTCTGAGTGCACCATCTGATGTCTTCTGATGTAAGGGCAATCATCCTTTTAGCCCAGTTCCTTGGCTGATGAGGGTTCAAGAAAGTATATGACTTCGGCAAGTTCCTTAACAACCAACAATTGAAGAGGGGTGCACATCATCTAACCAATCTTCCCCTTTGTTTCTCATTCCTTTGATGCACTGAGTAGTAAAAGTCTCCAAGCAAGGTAGGGACTGGATTCCTCAACAGGAAGAGGTGAATAACATTCTTGCTTACAAACTTTGGCTCGTCTGCAAACAAGATAACTCCATATATGCTGAGGGCTAGAAGAGCACAAACAGTTTCCCATTTCCCTGTTGCAGCATGCAGGGTGGCCTGGGAGATCAAGAAGTCCAAGTGAAGGCCTGGGATTCCAGCCTTAGTGGTCATACTCTGGTCAATGAGGGTGGACTCCAAGTGCAAATCCTTAGCTATATCTTCATTCTTGGGAGCAACCATCTCAGGGTTGAAAGGAATTCCCCTCCTGATAGGGACACTTAACAACATGGAGAACTCTTCCATCAATGGTCCCAACTGAAAATCTGGGAAAGTGAAACATCTGAGAGGAGTGTCATAAAACTGGAGACAGGTGTGGATCATGCTCCTCTGGGATGCATCCAAATCCATGATCATGTCCATAATGCCACCATAATGTTCCCTGGATAAAGGGACATGATCAGGAGTGATGAGAGACTGGATCTGTCTGATGCCTGTCAGAGTGGGCTCAAAGAAATGATAGGTGATGTTGCTCTTCCTGGATGTGTCCATGCTGACAATGGATGATGATGAAGAAGACAGAGGAGAAGCACTGATGAAAGCAACTACTGAAGACTGATGGAGATAACTGGAGAAAGTACTGAAGAAGAACCCCTGATGAAGATAACTGATGAAGAGGCTGGTGCAGATAGATGAAGGAATCTGAGCAGTAGAACAGGTCAAAACCAAACCAAGATAAGATGTGGATACCCTGTAAAACAAATAGGGAAATGTCAAATGATGTAAAATGATGTATGCAGAATGATATGCAAAGGGTTTGTGATCAAGTGCTGGATCTGTTATCTGCCTTGATAAAGTCCATGTGTGTTCATAAGTCCGGATGGAGGCTTAGAAAACTAGTAACCAGGTGGGGGACTCAAATAAAGAGTCACAAATCTAGGGTTTCACAAGAACTGTCCAAAATGATACAACCTTAACAAATCTAGTAACAAGGTATGATGAGGCCAAGGGTTCCTGCAAACCTGTAAACATCCCAACCCCCTCACATGTATTGTTCTAGAACAAGGATCCTCAGACTTGGATCAGTTATGAGAAGTGTAAACACTTCTAACCCGAAGGTACATTGTTTACAATAACCATAAAGGATCCTCCTCTAATTCACCTCAGATGCTGAAGGTCATAAAAGGTCATCCAGACTTAGCAGGCTTCCCAGATAGCCCTAGTACTACAGGAAATCCGTAGCACAGAGTTCTCAAGAAGAAACCCATGTCTGAACCGTGTTTCATATTCCCGCACCAGACCAAAATGGAATGGGAAAGAATATGAAGCCACTCTATCCTATGTGTCACTCAGGTCCCCATTATGGAACCTTAATCACTCAACAATCCCACCCACCAAAGCAGACAGGAGATCCAGCACCAATGATATGATAATAACAGTATGAAATGCATAAAACTGTAAATGAAAGCAATAAATAAAGTTGTACAGAAAGCAATAAATAAAGCAATAAACAAAGCACAAGTAACACATAACACCCCCATAAACACAAGTCAAACAAGCGCTAGGATAAACCCACAAAAAGAACCAGAAACCCTAGTTGCAAGATAAGATTCCCCAGCAGAGTCGCCAAGTTGTCGCTCCAAAATATTTGCATCCCGGTACAAGCGCGAACGGTCGGCGAAAGGAGAAATTGAAGATGAACTGAATAGAGTCGCCAACTAGGCATTTTTATCCCGAAGGAAAGGTAATGCTGCATAAACCTATAAAAATATGTATAAGACGGTTGCGAACCAAAGAAACTGAGAAAAAGGGTTGGTTACAACCTGGGAAGGTATTAGCACCCAGATTGTCCGTCGTACTCGATGGGATCCACGCTTAAAAGATTGTGTTTAAAAGGAGTAGTGTATGTGCTATCTGTGTGCAAAATATGGAAGAGAATATACAAGTGTCAGTGCAAAAAGGGAATGCTCAAGACTGAGGCTTTGAAAAGAATGCTGAAAGAGGGGGATGACAAAGAGACTTTTGTTCGATAACAGTTAAGTTATACCTACGTATCCTCTCGTGCAATGAGGAAGTCAGAACACTGTAGTTCGACTCAAAGAGATTGGAAAATAAATTGACTGTGAATTACTTGCTTGCCTATGCTCAAGTGTATGACTCGTCTGGCTCGAGTGCTAACTGTCTTACATTAGACGGAAGAAGCAAGTTCTCGTTTGTGAATGAGTGTGATGAGAAAAGAATCCCGAAGCAGCGATTATTGTTTGTTTTGTGTTTTCAGTTTTGTTATTGTTTTTGCTGTTTTGCATAAGTTAATGAGCTTAAGCCTAAATCAAGGACTTGTAAACTCATTATATCCTCCCTGATTAGGGATAATGAGCCTACTTAAGTATGAGATAAGAATCTCAACTTAATTACCATGATGATGTAGGATTAAGATCATTAACCTACTTGTGATTATTTAGATGTTTTTTGGGTTTTTGTTTAGTATTAGTAATGAGTTTAATCTCTAATCACAGATTAGTGGGCTCATTACACCATCCTAATAGAAGGATAATAGATGAGAACACTTAAGCTGAGGAAGATACCTCAACTTAATCCATGGTTAGGGATTAAATTCATTATATAACAAAGCCTTTATTAAGTGGATTTTAATTAGAGGATGAGATTAAGAAGTGAATTTTATGGTTTGTAAGACAACTTGAGGGGGACTTGTCCATTAATAACTAGGGTTAGTCCTTCATAACCATAAAGGAAGAATTAGAACCCTAATGTAAGGCCCAAGTTACAAGATAAAGTCTTGATGATTATTAAGTGATTTGATTAAGAGGTTTAAACAAATTAAAGGTTTAACACTTAGGTTTAAAGTTATACACTCCATCCTAAGAGAAGGATGCAGTCATAACTCTAATTCCAAAGTCCTAAAACTTTAAGAGTTTAGTCTCTGATTATGAAGATGAGAAGAGAGACTCAAGGAGACTCAAAGGTAAAATCAAAGGGGGGACTAATCAAAACCCTAATTATTATCATGCTTGGATGTTCCTATGGTTTGTGAGGCTTAAGAAAGATCTTCAAGGAAGCCACCAAAGGGAAGAAGCAGATGAAAGGAAGAAGAAGCAGAAGAATAAGTTACTTACTTCAATGAAGAAGATAAGTCTCTTAAAGAAATAAAGTGAGAGAGATTGAACACAAGTGAATCAAATTCATTTAAAAGACAAGTAAGGATGCAAATGAAAGAGATAAGATAAATTAGAAGTGAAGGAAAATCCACTTCTCAAAGTAACTTACCACCTGAATATGTTAGCATGAATGCATAAGGTACTAAACATAAAGAAATGAAATGAAATGAGATGCAATGAGATGTATAGATGTTAAGAATTGGCAGAATTTTTGACAAACAAGAAGTTATGAACTTAGTTCAGGATGTCACACCAGATGTTGTGACATTGACAAACAAAGTAAAAGTTAATGAACTTAGTTCAAGACATCAGGATGTCACACCAGATGTTGTGACATCGTAAACCTGCTATCTGACTCAAATGATGCGTAACAGAAGTGAGTAAATTCAGGAGAAATTATCTGGAATTAATTGTAAAAAGATAAGCACTCCAAGGCGCATATTTAGGAAGCTTAGTTATCTAGTTCCAATGTAACAGAGTAACTAACTCACCTTGATTCAAGGAGATAACAAACTAACTAACCCTAATTCAAGGTGATGACTGTGGGATTTATCAAAGTCTGGATAATTTGCAAAAAGCCCACAAACCAAGCATCTATTTAAGGAACTGAAACACTCAAGAAAAGAGCACGAATTTTAGAAGACTGTAAAGGGTGTTTGTGAAGCTGGTTATTTTAATCAGGTTTTAATTATTTGTCACTTTATGAGCTTTTAAGCAAAAAGTGAATTGTGTCTTGATTGAAACTTGTAAGTAAGATTAAGCTGTTGTGTTTGAAGTGTGACTTCAATTTTATTAATCATTGTAAAGATCACTGTGTGATTGAGGGGGAGTGAGTAGGTACTCATATCTAAGTTGAGTCTTAGGTAGAAATTGCCTTGGGTAGATATTAAGTGAAGGATTAAACTGGTTGGTTTAACTCCATAATTAATATTACTTATATTGGATTTCCTTCCTGGCTTGGTAGCCCCCAGATGTAAGTGTGGAGATACACTGAACTGGGTTAACAATTTCCTGTGTTATTTAATTTACCAGCTCATTAAGTTTTGTTTAAGATTTCAAGTGTTTAAAAATCTGGTTCGACATCACGTATCTGATCCTAGAATTTCAATTGGCATCAGAGCAGGCACCCTGCCTGTATAACTGGGTGAGATCTAGGGACTGCAAATTTTGGGAACATGGACAGAGATGTAGGATCTGTGAATCGACCACCTATCTTGGATGGATCTAACTATGATTACTGGAAGCCAAGAATGGTAGCATCCTTGAAATCTCTTGATAGTAGGGCTTGGAAAGCAGTTAACAAAGGATGGGAGCACCCTGTCCAAGACAATAAGGATGGGGCAAAAGTGATGAAGCCTGAAGAAGAGTGGAGCAAGGAGGAAGAAGAGTCAGCACTTGGAAATTCCAAAGCCTTAAATGCCTTATTCAATGGCATTGACAGGAACATATTTAGGCTTGTGCATCACTGTGAGATGGCCAGGGATGTTTGGGACACTCTCAAAACTACTCATGAAGGAACATCAAAGGTGAAGATGTCAAGACTTCAACTTCTCACCACCAAGTTTGAGAACTTGAGGATGAAGGAAGATGAGACAATTCATGAGTTTTACATGAACATCCTGGAAATTGCTAATACTTCTGGTGCCTTGGGAGAGAAGATGAGTGATGAAAAGTTGGTAAGGAAGATTCTCAAATCATTGCTAAAGAGGTTTGACATGAAGGTTACTGCCATAGAAGAAGCTTAGTACATCTGCACAATGAAGATTGAGGAGCTCATTGGTTCCCTTCAAACCTTTGAGATGGGAATGAATGATACAATTGTGAAGAAAAACAAAAGCATAGCCCTGGTCTCAAACACTGATAAAGAAGAAGAAAGTCATGAAGCAGGCTCTGAGGACAACTTATCAGAATCAATTTCTATGCTTGGAAGACAATTTAACAAAATTCTCAAAATAATGGAAAACAGGCCCAGACAAAGTGGAAGAAACTCAACCTCTGAGAATAAAAGACCTTATGACTCTAATAGAAAGTCAAACTATGATGAAAAGACTAACCAAGGAAAAGGGATCCAATGTCATGGATGTGAAGGGTATGGACACATTAGAAGTGAATTCCCAACCTACCTAAAGAAGCAAAAGAAAGGTCTCTCTGTGTCCTGGTCAGATGAAGACTCGGGTAGTGAGTCAGAAGAAGAATCTACAAAGCACATCACTGCTCTAGATGGAGTATGTGAAACTGAAGAGGGATCCAATGATGAGGATCTGACATTTGAAGAGCTTGAAGCATCTTACAGAATGCTGTGTAAAAGGAGCACTGAAGTATGCATGGAAAATAAACAGCAGAAGAAGCAGATTGAGGAATTAAAGGCTGAAAAGGCAAGTCATCTAGAGATCATTGATACTTTGAAAAGTGAAGTCAACCTACTCAACTCCAAAATGGAGCATATGTCCAAATCTGTCAGAATGCTGAATAGTGGCTCAAACACACTGGATGCCATTCTCAACAACAACAAGCACTCAGGGGATAGGACTGGGCTGGGATTTAATAAAGCTCAAAACTTTGAGGCTAGCACCAGCCAAACAACTCCAAATCCCATGAAGTCAAACAAGATGTTCAAGAAGATGTCTCAACATCATGACAAAAACATGATGAAAAAGAAATATCAAAGATGGAGATGCCATCACTGTGGAAGGTTTGGTCACATCAAACCTTTTTGCTACAAGCTGCATGGATACCCCAATCAGATTTCCCAGCACCCTCCTAAGCAGAAGACAGAGGTCACCAAGAAAATTTGGATACCTAAAGCTAGTCTTTATGCTGATCAAAGCTACCAGTACATGCCTAAGAACAAATTCACCAGGCAACCTTGGAACTCTAGAGATGGACACTACCCAGGGCAGATGCATCAAAGGAAACCTCACAACAGGCACAAATGGTCCAAGCAGGTTGTTGCCTCTATAGCTCATACATCTCTCAGAGTATCTGCTAAGGAAGACTGGTATTTTGACAATGGCTGCTCAAGGCACATGATTGGACTGAAGAATCTGTTAGTAGACTTAAAGTCACACTCATCCAGCTATGTAACCTTTGGAGATGGAGCAAAAGGAGAAATCAAGGGAGTTGGGACCCTGGACTGCTCAGGTGTACCAAGTCTAGATGATGTGCTATTGGTAAAAGGATTAACTGCTAACTTGATCAGCATAAGTCAGTTATGTGACTAAGGTTACAGTGTCAACTTCACCAAATCTGATTGCATAGTTTCTGATAAAGAACAGAAAGTGATCATGAGAGGAGCCAGATCAAAAGATAACTGCTATATGTGGGAACCCCAAGATTTTAGCCTCACATCTACTTGTTCCTTAGCCAAAGAAGAAGAAGTGAAGCTGTGGCATCAAAGACTGGGCCATCTCCATCTCAGAGGAATAAAGAAGATCATATCTATGGAGGTTGTAAGAGGGATCCCAAGACTTAAGATTGATGAAAGTAAAGTTTGTGGTGAATGTCAAATAGGCAAGCAAACCAAGATGTCACACCCAAAGCTTCAACATCTGACAACTTCCAAAGTCTTGGAATTATTGCACATGGATCTTATGGGACCAATGTAGGTAGAGAGTCTTGGTGGAAAAAGATATGCCTATGTGGTTGTTGATGACTTTTCAAGATATACCTGGATAAGCTTCATCAAAGAAAAGTCTGATGTGTTTGAGGTATTTAAAGATCTGTGCCATAAGATCCAAAGAGAAAAAGCAAGCTGTGTGGTCAGAATAAGAAGTGATCATGGAAAGGAGTTTGAGAATAAAAAATTCTCAGATTTCTGTTCTTCAGAAGGGATCAACCATGAGTATTCTTCTCCCATCACCCCTCAACAGAATGGGATTGTTGAAAGGAAAAACAGAACTATTCAGGAGTCAGCTAGAGCCATGATTCATGCCAAGAAGTTACCCCTGTATTTTTGGGCTGAAGCTATGAACACAACATGATACATCCACAATAGAGTCACACTAAGAAAGGGAACTTTATCCACCATCTATGAAGTCTGGAAGGGTAGAAAACCTACAGTCAAGTACTTTCATGTATTTGGAAGTAAGTGCTACATTCTGGCTGATAGGGATCAAAGAAGGAAGATGGACCCTAAGAGTGATGAAGGGATATTTCTTGGATACTCCATAAATAGTAGAGCTTACAGAGTATTTAACTCCAGAACCAAGGTTATAATGGAGTCAATAAATGTGATCATTGATGATGCCTATGCAAAGACAGATGTTGCTGATGATGTTGGAACATCTGCTGACAATCAAACTGAAGTTGAAATAGAAAGTGATAATCTTAACTTCACTTTAACTGAGGCAAGGTCAGAGCAATCCAACAAACCTCCCTCCATCAGAATCCAGAAAGATCATCCTAAAGAACTGATAATTGGTGATCCCAACAGAGGTGTCATCACTAGATCAAGAGAGGTGATCTCAGGCTCCTGCTTTGTTTCAAAGATAGAACCTAAGAACATCAAGGAAGCTCTGAATGATGAGTACTGGATCTCTGCTATGCAGGAAGAATTAGGCCAGTTTACAAGGAATGAAGTATGGGATCTTGTTCCTAGGCCTGATGACATTAATGTGATTGGCACTAAGTGGGTGTACAAAAACAAGTCTAATGAGCAGGGAGTAGTTACAAAAAACAAGGCTAGGCTTGTGGCTCAAGGATATACACAAATTGAAGGGGTAGATTTTGATGAAACGTTTGCACCAGTAGCAAGACTTGAATCCATCAGACTACTTCTAGGAATTGCTTGCATCTTAAAGTTCAAAATATTTCAGATGGATGTTAAAAGTGCCTTCCTAAATGGGTACCTTAATGAGGAAGTATATGTGGAGCAACCAAAGGGATTTGTAGATCCAAGCTGTCCAGACCATGTATATAAACTGAGGAAGGCTCTGTATGGTCTAAAGCAAGCCCCCAGAGCATGGTATGAAAGACTGACCACCTTTCTCATTAAACATGGATACAGGAAAGGTAGAATAGATAAAACCCTGTTTGTAAAGGATGAAGAGGGAAAGGTTATGATTGCTCAGATATATGTGGATGACATAGTGTTTGGTGGGATGTCAGACAGGATGGTTAAACATTTTGTTACTCAAATGGAGTTTGAGTTTGAAATGAGCCTAGTGGGAGAACTAACCTACTTCCTTGGACTGCAAATCAAGCAGATGGAGGACTCCATGTTCATATCCCAAAGCAAGTATGCAAAGAACACTGTCAAGAAGTTTGGGATGGACAATGCAAGTCACAAGAGAACACCTGCCCCCACTCATTTAAAACTGACAAAGGATGACAAAGGTGAGAGTGTGGAACAAAGCTTGTACAGAAGCATGATTGGAAGTCTACTATATCTTACAGCTAGCAGACCAGATATAGCTTTTGCAGTAGGTGTGTGTGCAAGGTATCAAGCTGAACCAAAAGTGAGCCATCTAAACCAGGTTAAGAGGATCTTGAAATATGTAAATGGTACATGTGACTATGGCATAATGTACTCTCATAGTTGTGAACCAATTCTCACTAGATTTTGTGATGCTGACTGGGCTGGAAGTGCTGATGATAGAAAGCGTACATCAGGAGGATGCTTCTTTCTAGGGAACAATTTAATTTCTTGGTTCAGTAAGAAACAAAATTGTGTGTCCTTATCCACTGCTGAAGCTGAATATATTGCAGCTGGTAGCAGTTGTTCACATCTGGTATGGATGAAACAAATGCTCACAGAATACAATGTCCCACAAGATGTCATGACATTGTACTGTGACAATTTAAGTGCTATTAACATCTCCAAAAATCCTATCCAACACAGCAGAACTAAGCACATAGATATCAGACATCACTTCATTAGAGACCTTGTGGAAGAGAAGGTGATCACATTAGAGCATGTAGCCACAGAGCTGCAATTAGCTGACATATTTACTAAGGCTTTGGATTCTACCCAATTTGAAAACCTAAGGGGTAAATTGGGAATCTGCATATGTGACATATAGCAGTTATGGAGAAGTGCCAGCATGTCTCATGACATCGTATGGCATGATCACCAGATGGCAGCACTAGTCTGGCCAATAACTGTTTGTATTCCAATCTTAAAAATTCCAATAGCAACGGATTCTATAAATGTACAAACGTGCTTTCAACTCCTCACATCCTCATTAGCACCACTGAACGATTTGCATGCTACAACTGAATCTCTAAACTCATCCAAATCTATCAAACCCTTTAACATTTCCTCTACAATCGAAAAAATGTCTCAACATAAGAACCCTAACTTCATTGACGAGGGTCTCAATCAAGAAGATGTAGTGAACGCAACTCCAATTTCTGTAGTACCAATGGATTCTACTCCTATAAATGAGATCAGAGGAAGCATTCATATTGCTCAAAAACCCAGGACTCCCCATGTAAGAAGACCTAAGGAGCCAGTCTTCAGCAAAAGCAAGGGAACTCCTTCATCTTCCAGCACCCCCAAAGCTTCTGCTTATGTGGATGCATCAATCAAATAGCTTGTAAATAGGATCCTGGAGGAACAAAGAGTTGTGCCTGGGGTGTCTGTTCCCCTGAACAGTATGCCTGCTCCACAAGAAGAACTAAGCAACCAAGCTGAAGATGACATACCTGCTCCACAAGATGTCCCAAGAAATGTTGAAACACCTGAGGGCCAGGACAAAACCCCAAGTGATGATGATAAAGCTACTGATGATAAAGCTACTGATGATCAAGCTCCTAATGATCAAATTGTTGAGAAAGAGGCTTCCCAACCTCCACCAGTTGAAAATCTGGATGATGACTCTGACACAGAGATCATAGCTTCTGTTAATCCCAGCATAGCCAAGAGGCTTAGGGCTAGGAAGGATAAGAAGCCAGCTGCTCATGCAACTCCTGAGAAGAGACAGTTAACTCCCAAGAAGGACAAGGTAAAAGTTGCCTTTGGACCTACAAAGCAATGGAGTAAGGTAAGCACCCAGAAGAGGAAGGCTACAACTCCATCTGACTCTGATGTTGAGGAGGATGTCCCAACATCTCAACCTAGAAAGAAGCCAGCACCTCCTAGGACTGTCACTGCTGTCCCTGATGCACCCCTGGACAATGTGTCCTTCCACCATTTCTCTAGTGTAAGCAAGTGGAAGTATGTTTATCAAAGAAGGGTGGCTTTGGAAAGAGAGCTGGGTAGCAATGCTCTGGAATGCACTGAGGTAATAGATTTAATCTCCAATGCTGGTTTATTCAAAACTGTCTCCAACTTTTCTCCTTGTTATGAACTGCTGGTCAAAGAGTTTATAGTTAATCTACAAGAAGGGTGTGCTGATGGGAAATCTGAGGATTTCAGGAAGGTATATGTGAGGGGAAGATGTGTAGATTTCTCTCCTAGGGTGATAAATCAGTACCTGGGGAGAGAATCAGATGGACCAAATGAGCTTGGCAAGACTGACAACCTAGTCTGCAAAATCATCACAGCTAACCAGGTCAAGTCATGGCCAGTCAAAGGCAAACTATCTGTCAGCATGCTAACCAGAAAGTATGCTATGCTGCACAGGATTGGAACAGTCAATTGGGTCCCCACCAACCACACATCATCTATAGCTACTGGGCTTGGGAGGTTTATCTGTGTTGTAGGAACCCAAACCAAGTTGGATTATGGGGCATATATATTTGATCAAACTCTCAAGCATGCAGGAACCTCAGCAATCAAGCTTCCAATAGCCTTCCCATCACTTCTTTGTGGAATAATACTCAACCAATATCCAGGCATCCTTAATGACAAGGATTCTATCTGCAAAAGGGAGAGTCCAATGTCCTTTCACTACAAACTGTTTCTGAGTCATCATGCTGCAGATGTTGAAGCACCAGGTGGGACATCTGCTGGGCCATCTGCTGCCAAGACTCCCATATCAAAGGCAGCCCTGATTGCAGAGCTCAGGACAACCTGCAAAGAGCTGGATGAAAGGAAGAAGAAGCTTGAGGACATAATTCAAAGGCTGGAGCTGGAAGAGGTGGCTAAGAATGTTGATGAATCTGATGCTGAGTCTGAGGATGCAGAAGATACAGAGTATACTGAGTCTGAGTGAAGCTGTGTGTGGTGGAAAATGTTGTGTCTGTTTTGCTTCGTATTTCTGAATGTTTTTTTTCTGTTTCTGTTGGTCCCTAATTCCTGTCTAACAAGGGGGAGAAGTGTAGTGACCAATGCATGTTTGATGAACAATGCTGATGTTAATTTCTATCTTCTGAACTAAGTTATTTTTGAATGTTCATTGGTATATCAAAGTCTGTTGAACAAGTCATAGCAGTATACATACAGGTTTGAGGGGGAGAAAATTATTAGCTCTCACATGATTCAACAGAACTCCGCTGCTCTCTGACAAAACCAGAAGATTGTGTTAGCCAAAAATTAGCCAAAGGGGGAGTTTGTAGATGTTAAGAATTGGCAGAATATTTGACAAACAAGAAGTTATGAACTTAGTTCAGGATGTCACACCATATGTTGTGACATTGACAAACAAAGTAAAAGTTAATGAACTTAGTTCAAGACATCAGGATGTCACACCAGATGTTGTGACATCGTACACCTGCTATCTGACTCAAATGATGCGTAACAGAAGTGAGTAAATTCAGGAGAAATTATCTGGAATTAATTATAAAAAGATAAGCACTCCAAGGCGCATATTTAGGAAGCTTAGCTATCTGGTTCCAATGTAACAGAGTAACTAACTCACCTTGATTCAAGGAGATAACAAACTAACTAACCCTAATTCAAGGTGATGACTGTGGGATTTATCAAAGTCTGGATAATTTGCAAAAAGCCCACAAACCAAGCATCTATTTAAGGAACTGAAACACTCAAGAAAAGAGCACGAATTTTAGAAGACTGTAAAGGGTGTTTGTGAAGCTGGTTATCTTAAGCAGGTTTTAATTGTTTGTCACTTTATGAGCTTTTAAGCAAAAAGTGAATTGTGTCTTGATTGAAACTTTTAAGTAAGATCAAGCTGTTGTGTTTGAAGTGTGACTTCAATTTTATTAATCATTGTAAAGATCACTGTGTGATTGAGAGGGAGTGAGTAGGTACTCATATCTAAGTTGAGTCTTAGGTAGAAATTGCCTTGGGTAGATATTAAGTGAAGGATTAAACTGGTTGGTTTAACTTCATAATTAATATTACTTATATTGGATTTCCTTCCTGGCTTGGTAGCCCCCAGATGTAAGTGTGGAGATACACTGAACTGGGTTAACAATTTCCTGTGTTATTTAATTTACCAGCTCATTAAGTTTTGTTTAAGATTTCAAGTGTTTAAACATCTGGTTCGACATCACGTATCTGATCCCAGAATTTCAAGATGAAATGACCAAAGTCATAAGTGTTTATGCAATGTTAATGTCATGTGAAATGATGCAAAGGCATACAAAGTGCATATGTGTGATCATACAAGAATGAGATGTCATGTAAGCATGCTTTGAGGTTTGAAAACACATGAAAGTTAATGAAATAAAATGAATGAAAATCATGGAAAATGAATGATGAAATGATCAAGCATGATTCTAACATGTCCTAAGATGTCAAAAATGACATATGAGTGCAAGAAATGTCATGGCAAGTTCATGTATGGATGCCTATGCAACATGAATGAAAATGAACATGTAAAATTAGAGTTTTATGGACAAGCAAGATGCAAATGAACAAAACAGAAGCATATGACATGATAAAAATTGGGAATCATACTCAAACAAACCCTAATCCCATATTAAGTCACACCCCAAAGGAGGAGGTCAGAAGCCTTACCACTCAAAAGTTATGAATTTCCTAAGTTTCTAGGGTTTTTGGATGGTTCAAAAGGGAAAAATACAAATCAATTTGAAAATGCAAGATAAATTCATGAGATAAATGCCCTATAAACTACATGATATGCACAAAACAATGCAAAAAGGATCGTCTTCAAACTCTTTTTGGTTAGGCAGAAAAGATTTTTTTAAGTTAGGGTTCAAAAATATGATTTAAATGACACTTAATTCAAAAAAAATTCTCAAGTTATGATCAAACCTAAAAAGATATTTGTGGGAAGAGTTTGAAAATGTTTCTAAATGCAATGGGATGATTCATGATTTTTTTGGTGATTTTTAGAAACCTAAATGTATTTTTAATTAATTAAAAGACTTTAATTAATTAAAAATAACATTTAAATATTCTAAAAATATTGTTTTAATGCAAAAAATAAAATAAAAATCATTTTCAGGTTAATAAAAATATTTAAAACCAAAATGCAAAAAGGAAATATTTTTTGGATGATTTTTGTTATTTTTAATAAATTGTACAAAAGAAATGAATAAAAATGAATTAAACTGAATAAAAATGCAAAGTCTGCTGATCCTAAGGCCAGGATTTAAACTGGGGAGGACTGCGCGCGTGAATCGGAGGCCTGGATTGAATCTGGCTAATTAATCTGATTAACCTAATTAATTAATAATTAACCTTAAGTGAAATGATCTGAGCCGTATACACTCGCGTGAAATCAAATCTAAGGGCTGACATTCAAACTGAGCCACTAAACCCTAATTAGGGTTCTAAACATTTTCAGGTGACCGGAGCTAGCTCCGGTCATCTTCTCCGGCGGTCCAAAACAACTAACGCTTTCCCTAGGCTAAATCAAAGGCTCTAAGGCTCCAGAATCACTCTCCTAACATCCCTAAGCAAGAATCCATCATCAAAACACATTTATCATACATCAAAAACAAGATTCGAAGCAAATCGTAAAACTGAACAAAACTTTCAGAAATTCAATACATGCTTAATACTCAACCATTTTCAAAACAAATTACATCAGGGTGATCAGTGAAGCATGAAGATTCATCTAGAAACTTAAAACGCAAGTTCTGGAAAAAATGTTCTTGAGATTACCTGAGGTTGAGCTTTCAGTTCTTGAGCTTTCTGGACCTTTCTTTGGTGCAAATCAACTCCAATGAGCTTCCTGAGAATGCTTTGATGCTTGAAGTGAGTTTATTTGGCCTCTTTCTGAAGTTCAGTTTTGAGAGGTGAAAAATCGTATTTTGATTTGGGTGGGTGTTTGGCTGAAATGAAGGGTGGGGAATGATCCTTAGGTGGTGGTGAAGTGAATGATGGAAAAATATTTGATTTTGAGTGACTGGTTTTGCAGATTCGAAGAGAGGAAAGTTTTTGATGATTTTGTCAATCCTGGCTTGTGGGAGGTTCTGAGCTTGTGTGTGGTGTGTTATGGATTGCTTTAGGTTAGTATAAACAATTGCAATTGGTTCAGAGAGTTGTTGTGGCTCAGCTTGATTGGTATGGTTGTTTTTGCAAAAAGTCAACATTGGTTGTACTATGAGCATGGGTCATGGCAGGAGTGGTTCTATGGCATGTCTGGCCTCAGCTGACTTTGTGGATGGCCCTTAGATCATTAGAAAGCAGTTGTAATGCCTTGATCAAGAGTTTACAATGTTTATGCATAAATGCCATTTTGTGAACTTTGTAGCATTTGGTCATGGAAGTGTCTTGTTCAATACTGAATTTTGGTCATGGCATGTTACATAATGTTGTTATGGTACATTGAGACAAGTTAGAGGTCATACAAAGCCTTGGAGCTCATTCTTGCAAGAATCCCTATTTTGAGAATTTTGTGAAAAATGGCTTATGGAAACTTGTGATCCAAGGCAAGATTTTGATCTTGTAATGTTGCACCATGTTTGGTTGATGTCTAGAAGTCAATTAGAGGTTACTTGAATGCTTGAAACTTGATTTTGTACAAAATCCTCTTTGGCATGAAACTTGAAATTTTAGGATTTTTGCCAACTTTGAAAGGTCATATCTTGATTTCTAGGATGAATCAAGACATGTTCTTGTACTTTTTGAAAAGGGAAAGACCTAATATACAGCTTTCATGACCAAGAATTTTTCATTTGAAGCATTTTTGGTTGAGAAAGAGGAGGTTGAAAAACTTTCCCAAAATGGAAAGTTTCCATTACAAGTCATTTCCAATTTTGGCAAGTTTGCAAATGGCTCAAAATTCTTCAATCTTGTGAAATTCCAACCACTTATAAGATCAAATAAAGATCATAGAACTTCATTTTGATGAAAATACCCCTTTGGTTCCTTTGTTGGGGGCCTCAGATGCTCTGATTTTGACTAAACTTGCTCAAGAAGTTACCCAGTGAACATATGACTTCCACAATGAATTTCTTCATCAAGCTTGGTACACATGATCCTTATAACATCTTAAGAAAAATAGAAACAAGAATGGTCCAAAAATTTGGAGTTAAGGCCTCTGAAACCAAAACCCTAATTTTGGTCGTCTGTGTAGTGAAAACCCTAGCTCTGCTTCCATGCCTTGCCAGTTCTTATGATCTCTTGACTTCCATGAACTTTGAGGGACATAATATGATGATAGAACACACATGGACCCTCTTGGAAAGCTTTGAGGCTTTTGGGATGGCTCATATGAATTCTTGGATTGCTCAGATCACAAACCCTAGATGCAGATGAACTTGAACTTATGTAGTGAAACAAATATGCAATATGAGATGATATGCTTATGTTAATGAAAACATGAAAGATCACAAGCCATGGTGTGATAAAGAGTGAGGGAAAATTTGGGGTGTTTACATATATGATCATTATGAAATCGACCGATGAAAGCTGAGGAAGACGAAATGGCAGTAGCACCGCTGCCCAATCCAATTCTGGCAACAACAGTAGCTTCGGCTGCTACCTGTTCCAAAGTCGCGGGGCTTCCATCCGTAATCGACCCGAGAGGGACACCTAAATCACCCCATTCCCATTCTCCATTATTCCAACCTCTTATACAAGCTATATAAACATCTTTAAGATGCGATACCTCAAATAAATCCAGAAAAATCTCCCTCAAACAACTCGAGCCGGTCCAATCCACATTCCAAAAAGAAGTGTCAAAACCATTACCAATATGAAAAAAGCAATTGTTGATGAAAATGCCTTCTTGATAGGAATAAACAATAGAAATCAAATCACCCCACCATGCCGATTTAGAACTCCATTTAAGAAGATAAGCACCACAATACGACATATGTAATTTAATATCCTCGTGCCTAGCTTTCAAAATACGGAACCATAATTCCTCCGATCCCTCCAAAATTCTCCACCCCCATTTATGGAGAAAAGCTAAATTGAAATATTTAATTCTTCTAAAATTTAACCCACCTCTTTCATATGGAAGACACAAAAAATCCCACCTAAGCCAATGAATTTTCCTAGTAGTTTCCTAATCACCCCAAAGAAAACCACTTTTAATTCTAACAATATCTTTCCTAATTTTAGTCGGAGCTTTAAAGAAGAATAGATGAAAAATAGAAATACTATTGAGCACCGACTTTAACAAAGTGATTTTACCTCCGAGAATCAAAAATCGATTCTTCCAACTTGAAAGTCTTTTTTCCAATGTAGATACCAAAGGAGACCAAGTAGAGATTCTACGAGGATTGGAACAAACCGGAATGCCAAGAAATAAAAACTCTTTCTTTTCCGTAGAGCAAGGAAAACCACTGCCGCTTCAAGAAAATAAGGAGAAACATTAATACCAGTATGCTTACTTTTGTGAAAATTGATTCAAAGACCCGAAACCAACTAAAAATCCCTAAGAACCGATTTGATAGCCAACATATGGCGCCAACTACCATTTCCTATCAAAAGAGTATCGTCCGCGAATTGAAGTACATCAATAAAACAACTCCCTTTGATATTCAAACCGGAAAACGCACCCATTGCAACGAATTTCCTAACCAATCCTAACAAATTCTGAAGACAAAAGGAAAGTTGTTGCAACGTCTCCATCTGAAACTCTTGCGCCAAGCTCTGAGCATTTGGTTAATTATGTTGAAGAAACCTCTGGAAGAGTTAAAGAAAGAGAATGAAGCGGTCAAGATCAGATTGGACAAACAAGATGAAACAAATACAGAACTCAAGTATATGATTGGTCAGCAAGTAGAGTCTACTTCTCAGATCAAAAGTATTCTAGATGCATTGTTCACAAGACTTCCTCTTCCTCCACAACCTTAGTTTTTGTTTATTTGTTTGTCTCAATGCTTTTTTCTTTGTTTTTCTGCTTATGTGCTATCCTGATTATTATTAATGAAAGCTTCCATGTTCTGCTTATATATGTTTTGATTTCATACTTTTTTACTCTGATTACATTTCTTTTTGAATTATGACAAAAAGGGAGGAGAACATAAAATATTTTGATTAATAACAGCTCACCAAGACTAAGCCTCAAACATCCTAAGACACTGATAATTTTAATCTGATGTTAAGTAAACAGGAAAAGGCTTCAACTCAGGGGGAGCTTCTCTCATAAGAACTTCTAATCAAAAACTATGAAGGAAAATTTTCAAAGGACTTCATAACTCAAGGGGAGTCTCACTATCATCTTTTGTTCTTAATTAAATATCTCAAAATATAAGTTTTGTCATTATCAAAAAGGGGGAGATTGTTAGAACAAGAATTTTGATTCTACTCTCTTTAATTAAGTTTTGATGATAACAAATATTTATATGTTATAAAGAACAAACTATGCTTATTAAAATTATTGATTTTTGTGAAGAATCTCTGATGAAAAATAAGAAGTTTTTAAGATGATAGAAGTTCTGACGCACCAATAAGAAGGTTCTCATAACAGAAGTTCTACACAAGAAAATATTCTGAAAGTCCTTATGGAAAATATCAATACGCAATGCATGCTCATCCCAAGCTTCTAAGTTAAGAAAACTCTGATACTCTAATACACGCAAACTCTAATTTTCAGAATCAACTTCATTAATTGAAGATCAAAGAATTAACGGCTCAAGACACAAATCTTTATTTTTGGAAACTCTTCAATGAATTTTATCTCCATCCAAAAATATGTTAAGACGTCTCCAACGGTACAAATATCCACATATATATAAAGGAGTCAACTGAAGAAATTTACAACAACTCTCTCGCGCGTATACTCATTATTCAAATTTCTCTTTTCCATCAATCTTGAAATAATATTGTGTAATAATTTCACAGTTGTGATAATAGCTTTTTAGAAGCATTTTTATTTACAACTTGTAATCAAATTTTGATAAACCTTGAGTGACTAAGTGTTAGTCAGTAGACTCAGGAAGACTTTGACAGTAGGTCATTATGATTTTGTAATCTTGATTTATTAGTGGATTAAGACCTCATTGAGAGAGGCGAAATCTCTTTGGCGGGTGGACTGGATGTAGTTTGAGTTCAAACGAACAAGGGTAAGTTAATCGTGTTCATTACCTTAATTTTTTGAAAACCTCAATTCAAACCCCCATTTCATGTGTTTTTCGTCCTTTCACTTCTATCATCTATCTCAACCTCCATAGTTTCGTTCAATGTAAATCCTACAGAAACCTTCACCAGAACCCTGGCTACTTCCATACTAAGCCATTCAATGGTATTTTCATCAACACAAATAAAGTTTCTAATACTATTAGCATCTAAAATAAAGAAACTCATATTCCAAGCATGACAAAGAATCCCGAAAAATCCTTACCCACATCACCCTGCCCTTTTCTACATCCTCCTCCCTCCATCTATGGATATCAAGCAACCAAACCTTCCACCAAGAAAGATCTTCTGCAATCAGATCATCCAAAACACCATATTCTAATTCTTCCAATAAATATTTCTTTGCACCGAGTGGGATAACTTTGACAGAGAAAATTCCCTTCGTAGCTAACTTCCTTTGAAGATTGTATGTCATACTTGCCTCCACGGTAGTGCTAACATAAGCATTCCCCATCCTATTTCTATCTTCTGCCGCCAACACATATTTTACATCAGGTTCCAACATTCCATTGCTCACTATCTTCGCGAATGATGTAGTTCCAACAAACCCTCTTGGCAACAGCCTACCCTGTGCAAACTTTGAATGATCCGCTTGAATCGACCCACCATTACCAATTTCTTTCGGAAACCGCAAAACACCATAAGAAGATTTTGTTGAGCCCCTCTCGAACCTAGGGGGATTAGCATGGATTTTTCTTCCATCAATAAGCACATTATCCAACTTAATTCCCAGCAGTCTAACATCCTCCTTTTCTCTAAATCTTGCGACACCGAAACATTTACCATGTTTGTTACGCCTCGGGGAAATGACTACCTCTACCACATTTCATATACAACCTAAGAAAACATGGATGTCTCTAGCTCTGATCCTATTCGAAAAATCAGAAAAGAAATATGAGCAGAGAGAAACCTTATCCTCCTTATTCACACCTCCTCCTCTGTAAAGAAAAAACAACCCATTTTAAAATCGGTTTCCTACGATTGACCACCATCCATCCATTCAAGTTCTTCAAAGTACTCATGGAGAAAACAACTCAAAACTATCAACCACTGTTAAGGCCCCTAGCCCTAAGGATATGAGTTTAAGCAAAAAACAAGGATGACAATTCTAAACTTACTCCAAGAGCCTGAGCAGGAATTGAGCCTTACAAATCCATATTTAGCAATTCACGAAGAATGGGATGTTACTAGCTGGGACGTCGGAGAATGGCGCCTTACAAAATCATCAAACATACAAACAATGATAACTTTATCATATTGAAAAAACAAAAAATGGATTTTATGAAATCGTTTTTCAAGATATTACTTTATATTCGTTTTTTAAAAATTATAAGAATAATTTTGACATCCTACAACATAAACATACATTATTGAAGATCAAAATATATCAAAATCACAATTTTCGGAAGAACAAAAAACTTGTATCTCAAAAATGAATTTTATGATAATCTATTTGAAATAGCTTCAAAATTAAGTGATTTTATGAAATTTTGATATCCAATTTTTTCCCGATAAAATGATGAAATATTTAGAATAGCATTTTAAGCATAACTATTCAAACCAAATTCTTATTTGAAGTTTTTATGAAAATTTTCTTTGTAAAATTTTTTTCACAAAATTTTGTTACACTATAAAAATCTTTTTAAAAAAAAATGCCAAAACAAACGAATCATTAATTTGAATCACAGTTCAACTTAACTAATATTTCCCACCTAACATTCTCTTAACATCCAAAATAGTTGAAAATTGAATTTTTGGCATTTCAGTTGTGGTAACTGATTACGGGTTTTGGCGTAATCGATTACCACATATGATTTTGACCAGGATTTACAAACACTGACTCGTAATCGGTTATAGGATTGGCGTAACCGGTTACGAAGGGAAATTTCATTTTTTTTTGTTTTTCAGTTTTGTTTTGTTTCAGCTTATTTAGATAAGTTGTTTCCCCAATCACTTTGTAATTGTTGTATATAAGCATTGTAATAGCTCTCGTTTGTGGTTAATGCCATTTTCACTCACCCTCAATCACTCTCTCTCTCTCTCTCTTTCTCTCTCTCTCTCTATCTATCTATCTCTATCTCTCTCTTTCTCTTTCTCTCTCCCTCTCTGTCTCTCAATTCTTAACTTCATCTTCCCCAAATTAAATCAATTTTCCATTGATTCACCTTAATTGATTTTCTCTGTTCTAACATTTGGCATCAAGAGCAATGGTTATGATCCAATTTCGCTGCAATAATGATTACTTTTTCCAACAATATAATCCCCACAAACCTACCAATTCTTGATTCAAAGAATTATGACAAGTGGTCCAAACAAATGAAGGTTTTGTTTGGGTATTAAGAAGTTCTTGAAGTGATAAACAATAGTGTCACACCACTTGGGACAGAAGCTATGTAACACCCTGTTTATTAATTAATTATTTAATTAATTATATTCGCTTTATTGGTGTTGATTTATGTTGAATTGTCGAAGTTGTTTGTGATAAGTTGCTAAGTTGGTTTGAATTAAGTTGAATGAGTCGATTTAAGTTGCATTGTCGTTCATTGGATAAAGTTGAATTTGTTAAGTTGTGTCTTGATAAGTTGGATTAAGACTTTAGTTAATTAAGTTGTGGGAATCGATACTGAGTATTCTCCCGTTTATGGTTGGATAAGTTGTTTAGGTGCTTGGACCATTTGGTCAAATATTGGAAGATAATCTAATTAAGTCGGGAGGAAATAACTAGTCATGACATATTAATTAATTTTTAGCATTGTGATAAATTAAGTTGTTAAGTCGGAAAGTCGACGAAATAATATTATCAGTGATATTATTGATTATTGAAGCATGTTGGTTATTGGGCTTGGATTTCGTCGGAATTAGCAATTAAAGGGGTGCAGTGTTTAGGCCCATTAGTTATTTTATTGGATTATTATTTATTTAATAAAAAGGAATAAAAGAATGAGTAAAAAGGGAAAAAAAAGTATCATTAAGAAGAAGGAATCGTGAAAATTGGGGGAAAGGAGGAAAAAGTCTTAGAGAAGAATAAGGGTTTTAGAGGAGAGAAAATAGCTTGGGAGAAAAAAAGGATTCATGATCATATATCCATTTTCGCACTTACGGTACAACCTCTATTAAATAGGTGATAACTTTTTACTCGTAATTTTGATTAAATCGATTCTTGAATTTCTGGAAATCTTATGAAATTCCCTTCAATTTGATATATTATTTCGTGTCAATAAGTTTGGTATTGAAGGAGAAAAATGCATTTGAAGTTTGGAAGTTCATGCTGGAAATTGGTCAAATAGTAGTTACGGGATTGATGATGATGGATGCTGAATTTTGGTCAAGATAGGAACTCAATCGCAGCATGGTCGTATTTTTAATCTTCATGGGTGAAAGAGGAGAGGAAAAGGGTCACAAAGGCAAATGGGTGTGAAATTCGATCGGAAATTCGAAGCGGCCATCGATTAAGGTAAGGGTGGGGTTCTGATTTTATAATCGGGTTATATGATGAATATGTGTGGAATTGGGTTTATGAATTATTACTGTCAATTGTTGTGGGTGAATAAGTTGTTTTGTCGAATAAGTCATTTTGGTGAAATAAGTCGTTTTTAGATGATTAAGAAAATTATGAATTATCGTGTTGTTGAATTGTGTGTTGGTTGATTGGTTGGATGGTCGAAAAGGAAACTGGGATAAGAAGGAATTACAGTGACAAGTGAAGATTGAGGGATACAGAAGGACGCATGAATTTCACATTGTAACGACCAGTTGGTTGTTATGCCGACCATCACGCCTTTGGTTGAGACGTCTGTCTCGTTTGTGTGACGCCCGTCTCGTTTGTGTGACGTTCGTCCCATTTGGTCTTTGGGCAATATCTTGTGATGTCTATATTATTCTTGGCACGTGGGTTAGTTTAGTGGATTAGCATGATTATTGATACATAATAATTTTAGTGCAGGAGACATAATTGTATGAAGAAGCTAGTTACCACTAATTCATTAATTAAAACTAAGATTGTAGGTGATGAATACTAGTGTTATGATGGAATAATAATAGATTAATTAGTTAACATTGGAGTATAATTCAGTAGTAACTTTAGTAGATTGGTTGCTGACCTAGATTAGAAGAAGTATGGTTGGAATGATAATTGGCTAGTAATAAGTGGAGATGTATAGAAATGATGTGGTAGGAGTCCAAAATAGCAGTATTAAGTTTTAGTAATAAGTAATATGTTGGTTGTTGTTATAAATCGGGAAGAGGTATGGTATTTGGTAGTTGCAGCATATTTGAATTCTTGATGACAGATAATAGAAGATATATTGTAGGAGTGAAGTATAATTAGCAGAATCCATAGGATCAATCAGTCGAAACTTGAGTGAATGGGATTGTTGTATAGTTGATTGTTGTTGTCATAAGTTGTATAGTTGATTGTTGTTGCTATGTTGTATAGTTGATATCATTTTAGTTGGAGGCCTTTGGCCAACGTTGATAAGTCGATGATGTTAAGTTGTAGGTCTTTGAGCCAAGGTTGGTTGTTGTTGTTATCGTTGTTGTAATGTTGTAGGCCTTTTGAGCCAATGTCGATTGTTATTGTTATGTTGAGTCACATAGCATATGTTGCATTTCTAAGTTAGAGCGGATGCTCACCATGTTGGCCTGGATTAGAAAATTATTACGTTGAAGGCTTACGCCTTGCAGATGCCTCAATAACCTGGCATATTTTACGTTAAGAGATCTACTTCTATGGCACCACATGCATACGCATCATGTTGAGTCGCGTTTCGTGTTGCATACTTAAGTTGTGATAATGTTGATGTATTAAGTTATTAAAGTTGTTGTTGTTGTATATTATTGATAAAGTTGTTATTGTGTTGTTGATTGATGTTGTTCGAGATGTTGTGAAGTGGTGATTTATATAATCCAAATTTACATGTTATTTATCATATTCTTGATTATATTTGTAAATATCTCACCCCTTTTGTTTGAATGTTGCCCCTATGTTGGTAACGTGCAGGTTTTCCCTGATTAGAGTTGCTTACTTTCGTAGTTCAAGTCGGTGCCGTCGCTCTGATGCGTAACACTCGGGGGGTTGACGCTTGTTATATCAGTGTAGTTTTCTTTGTTGTTGTTGCATTTAAAAGTTGAAGTTGAATAAAAGAATAAGTTGCTATAAGTTGTTTTCTAGTTGAATAAAGTTGTTATGTTCACATAGTTGAAACTTTGAATTTGTTGTTTAATAATACTGAGGTTTTGGTTTAATTATAATGATAAAGTTGTTATTTTTCTTCCAATGGCTAAGTGTTATGTATCCATGTTGGCATGCGATAATTGTTGTTGTTTTTAAATAAGTTGAAAATGTGGAACCCTATTATATGTTGAATTTTGATAACTCTGATTTATGATTTTCCGCCGGGTAGATTTGGGGTGTTAGATAAGTGGTATCAGAGCAGGTTATTCCGTTCGGCCAATGTTGTATAATGTTGATAATTCCTTACTACGCGACATGTGTGTGAAACACTGTCGGTACTTGTTGTTAGTTTCTAGTCGTTGTTTGCAGGTGTTGGTTGGAATTAAGTGGGGAAGAAGCTTGACTCTCGGACTGTTGTTGGAATGTCGAAGTTGGTTCAAAGTTGATGTTGATTGCAAGAGTGCAAGGTTGTTGAAGAGATGTTGTTGCAGACCAGCGATATCATGGACTCGTGAATTTGTATTGGTCGGGTTGAGAAGTGCGTGGATTTTGGATGGAGATTGTTTGAGAAAGAGGATTTATTCCAAATGAAAAGACAAGTTGATGGATCAAGTTGAAGGATCAAGTCGGTAGATTGCTATGCTTTGAGTGTAGTTGGATTAAAGTCAAGTAATTTTGAAGTTGGAAGAAGAGCAAGAGTTTTGGTAGAACTTGGAAGCAAGAGGGAGAAAGATGGAACTTGTATTCATCAATCTCAAAATTATGGTTTTTGCAATCTTGGAGCAGCTGTCACGAGAAGAGGAATAAAGTTTTACTTGTGATTCTGATGGAGGTGGTTCTAGATTTTTTGGAAATCTTACAAAATTCCCTACAGTTTGCATATAAGATTTGAATTCAGGAGGTTTATGATGAGTGAGATAAGTGCATTTTATAATTGGGTATGCTGCTGATTTTTGGAAATTTTGCATACGAGAATTCTAAACCAGTCCCATCGTAAGGAGGATAACTTTTTACTCGTGAGTTAGATTCAAGCGATTCTCAAAGTTTTGAAATCTACACAAAATTCTCTTCATGTTGGAATATGATTTTATATTTGGGAGGTCTGTATTGGAAGATATTTTTGTGTTCGGAGTTGAGCAATTTTTGTTGAAAATTTGGAAAGGTGAAAATGTTGATAAAAAATAAAATGTTGGTATTAGAAGGAATATGAAGGTATCGGAGAATGCATAGAGATGTGATGTATGTAGAATAAGGATGATTAAGTTCCTATGTTAGATGATGGTGATGTTGAGAGGAAGATGGAAGTTGATTAGTGTTGTTAAATATTTTAACTTGGATGAAAGTTGTAATTGGAAGCGAACCGAATTGGATTATGCTTGACATTGTAGAGACTCCGGTGTTAGAAGAATATTTAAAGTTGTGTTATGCTACGAGCATGTATAAGAGGTTGTGTAGTAGATTTTGGACGTTTTTGGTAAAATTGACGAAATCGGAATTAAGGAGATCGAGAACACGTTGGTAAGCCTTAGAGAGTTGGCGGAGCTTTATGCTTATGGACTTTGGGCACAAGTTGAAGTACGCTATTGTATTGGGTAATGATGATTTATGCCAACGTTATGGTTGTCGGATGTCTATTGACAAATTTAGGAACTGATCACCCTTAATCTATTGTTGATAGCTGATGAAATCATAATTGATGGATAGATGTGTCATGCCAACTAGTATAGTATGTACGCCGAATTGATTGAAGTCAAGCCAAGCGCTTGAGGATTGTTTGATTTGTCGATGGTAGTTCATATATAAGAAAATTAGTTGGATTTAAAGATGATAGTATGAAGTTGCGTTTGGATTGAATAGTATTGAGGAGACTCATAGTTGAACTCTGGATAATTTGAGTGTTGTTTTGTGATGAATCAAGTGGCTTGAGACTTAAAGTTTTCTTGAGATGATTCAAGAGGAAAGTATATGGAAATGTAAGACCGTGATTTGACGAGAATGTTGGATAGAGTGAGTTGCAAGTATTAGACGAAGTGAAATTATAAGTTGGAAGCGAAGAAAATTATTTATCTGGTTGAAGTTAAGTGAACTCAGATGTTATATGTTGTTGTAATGATGTTATGCATTTAAGATGATTTTAGAGGACGTATTGATGAGAGATGGTAAAGTTGTAGTATATGTTGATGAAGTATATAAGTATTTTATCTAAGAATTGAGAAGTAGTCGCCGTTGTAATTATGTAAGACGTTCAAAGATGTTGCCTCATGGATCTAAGTTGGAAGTATTTGGTAACTACAAGAGTTAGAATACCTGTTGGAACAAAATTTTCGAAGAGTTATGTTGAAGGCTTTGTTGATATGTCGATTTTGGTGATTGGAAGTTGGAGTTAAACTCGGTAGACTTGTTAGTTTGCAAGTAAACAGAATGCACAACGACCGTTTGGTGTAGTGCAATTGTTCATAGGTAGCTTGGTTATATTAATGTTGTGTTTAAGTTGTGTGTCCCCGTGTTGATGTGTTCTAAGTTCTTAAGTTGGTTACTCGTTGTGTGGTGTTAATAGTTTTCAAGTGCATTGCTTGAGGGTCGTTCGTGTTGTTTTTGCCATTAACATTGTGTATTATTATTTGTGGTATGTGTAGGTTGCCTTCGGAGTTGAAAGTTGACTAGTCGGATGGGATAAGTAGTTGGAGTAGTTGAATCAGATAAATTTTCGAGGACGAAAATATCCTAAGTGGGGGAGAGTTGTAACGCCCTGTTTATTAATTAATTATTTAATTAATTATATTCGCGTTATTGGTGTTAATTTATGTTGAATTGTCGAAGTTGTTTGTGATAAGTTGCTAAGTTGGTTTGAATTAAGTTGAATGAGTCGATTTAAGTTGCATTGTCGTTCGTTGGATAAAGTTGAATTAGTTAAGTTGTGTCTTGATAAGTTGGATTAAGACTTTAGTTAATTAAGTTGTGGGAATCGATATGAAGTATTCTCCCGTTTATGGTTGGATAAGTTGTTTAGGTGCTTGGACCATTTGGTCAAATATTGGAAGATAATCTAATTAAGTCGGGAGGAGATAACTAGTCGTGAATTATTAATTGTTTTTTAGCGTTGTGGTAAATTAAGTTGTTAAGTCGGAAAGTCGAAGAAATAATATTATCAATGATATTATTGATTATTGGAGCATGTTGGTTATTGGGCTTCGATTTCGTCGGAATTAGCAATTAAAGGGGTGTAGTGTTTAGGCCCATTAGTTGTTTTATTGGATTATTGTTTATTTAATAAAATGGCATAAAAGAATGAGTAAAAAGGGAAGAAGTATCAGTAAGAAGAAGGAATCGTGAAAATTGGGGGAAAGGAGGAAAAATTCATAGAGAAGAATAAGGGTTTTAGAGGAGAGAAAATAGCTTGGGAGCAATGAAAAATTCATGATCATATCTCCATTTTCACAATTACGGTATAACCTCCACTAAACAGACGATAACGTTTTACTCGTAATTTTGATTAAATCGATTCTTGAATTTCTGGAAAGCTTTTGAAATTCCCTTCAATTTGATATATTATTTCGTGTCAATAAGTTTGGTATTGAAGGAGAAAAACGTATTTGAAGTTTGGAAGTTCATGATGGAAATTGGTCAAATAGTAGTTACGGGATTGATGATGATGGATGTTGAATTTTGGTCAAGATAGGAACTCAATGGAAAAATGTTCGTATTTCTAATCTCCATGGATGAAAGAGGAGAGGAAAAGGGTCACAGAGGAAAAGGGGTTGGAAATTCGATTGTAGATTCGAAGCGGCCATCGATTAAGGTAAGGGTGGGGTTCTTATTTTATAATCGGGTTATATGATGAATATGTGTGGAATTGGGTTTATGAATTATTACTGTCAATTGTTGTGGGTGAATAAGTTGTTTTGTCGAATAATTTGTTTTGATGAAATAAGTTGTTTTTAGATGATTAAGAAAATTATGAATTGATGTGTTGTTGTATTGTGTGTTGGCTGATTGGTTGGATGGTCGAAAAGGAAACTGGGATGAGAAGGAATTACAGTGATAGGTGAAGATTGAGGGAAACAGAAGGACGCAAGGATTTAGCATTGTGATGACCAGCTGGCCATTCTGCCGACCTTCACGTCTTTGGTTGAGATGCCCGTCTCATTTGTGTGACGCCAGTCTCGTTTGTGTGACGCCCGTCTCGTTTGGTCTTTGGGCGATATCTTGTGATGTCTTTATTATTCTTGGCACATGGGTTAGTTGAGTGAATTAGCATGATTACTAATACATAATAATTTTAGTGCATGAGACATAATTGTATGAAGAAGCTAGTTACCCGTAATTCATTAATTGAACTAAGACCACTGTGGGTGATGAATAATAGTGCTATGATGGAATAATAATAGATTAATTAGTTAGAATTGGAGTATAATGCACTAGTAACTTTAGTAGATTGGTTGATGAATTGGATTAGAAGAAGTATGGTTGGAATGATAATTGGCTAGTAATAAGTGGAGATGTATAGAAATAATGTGGCAGGAGTCCAAAATAGCAGTAGTAGGTTTTAGTAATAAGTAGTATGTTGGTTGTTGCTATAAATCTGGAAGAGGTATGGTATTTGGTAGCTGCAACATATTTGAATTCTTGATGACAGATAGTAGAAGATATATTGTAGCAGTGAAGTATAATTAGCAGAATCCATAGGATCAATATGTCGGAACTTGGGTGAATGGGATTGTTGTATAGTTTATTGTTGTTTTCATAAGTTGTATAGTTGATTGTTGTTGCTAAGTTGTATAGTTGATTTCGTTGTTGTTGGAGGCCTTTGGTCAACGTTGATAAGTCTATGATGTTAAGTTCTAGGCCTTTGAGTCAAGGTTGGTTTTTGTTGTCGTTGTTGTGATGTTGTACGCCTTTTGAGCCAATGTCGATTATTGTTGTTATGTTGAGTCACATAACATATGTTGCATTTCTAAGTTGGAGCAGATGCTCACCACGTTGGCTTGGATTGGCAAAATTATTACGTTGAAGGCTTACACCTTGCCGATGCCTCAATAACCTGACATATTTTACGTTAGGAGTTCTACTCCGATGGTACCACATGCATACGCATCATGTTGAGTCGCATTTCATGTTGCATACTTAAGTTGTGATAATATTGATGTATTAAGTTGTTAAAGTTGTTGTTGTTGTTGTATATTGTTGATAAAGTTGTTATTGTGTTGTTGATTGATGTTGTTCGAGATGTTGTGAAGTGGTGATTTATATAATCTAAATTTACATGTTATTTATCATATTCTTGATTAAATTTTTAGATATCTCACCCATTCTATTTGAATGTTTCCTCTATGTTGGTAACGTGCAGGTATTCCCAGATTAGAGTTGCTTACTTTCATAGTTCAAGTTGGTGTCGTCGCTCTAATACCTAACACTCGGGGGGTTTGAGCTTGTTATATCATTGTAGTTTTCTTTGTTGTTGTTGTATTTAAAAGTTGAAGTTGAATAAAAGAATAAGTTGTTATAAGTTGTTTTCTAGTTGAATAAAGTTGTTATGTTCACATAGTTGAAACTTTGAATTTGTTGTTTAATAATACTGATGTTTTGGTTTAATTATAATGATAAAGTTGTTATTTGTCTTCCAATGGCTAAGTGTTATGTATCCATGTTGGCATGTGATAATTGTTTTTGTTTTTGAATAAGTTGAAAATTTGGCACCCTATTATATGTTGAATTTTGATAACTCTGATTTATGATTTTCCGCCGGGTAGTTTGGGGTGTTAGCTTAATTGGTAGTGGGAATGTAATGAAAATGTACTTGAACCCCAAGGTATAGGATTCGATTCCCACAGAAGGAATAAATTCTACTAGTGAGGGGGGTAGAGAAGATCATGAGGTAATAGTGCCAGGAGCGCAGAAGTCTTGGGCTGTTACAAAAAAAAAGGCGCCTTTTTTTTTGTAACAGCCCGAGCCTTATGCGCTCCCGACACTATTCCCTCATGATCTTCTATACCCCCTCACTAGTAGAGATTTTTCCTTCCGCGGGAATCGAACCCTCTACCCTGGGGTTCAAGTACATGTTCATTCCATTTCCACTACTATTTGAGCTAGTAGCTCAAGTGGTAGTGAGAATGGAATGAACATGGACTTGAACCCCAGGGTACATGGTTCGATTCCCACGGAAGGAAAAAACTCTACTAGTGAGGGGGTAGAGAAGATCATGAGGTAATAGTGCCAGGAGCGCAGAAGGCTCGGGCTTGTATAAGCTACATATGCTCAAAAGGTTGCATTCAAGGAAGAAAAGAAGAAGGATTATAAGACATTCTTCTTGATTCATTCTTGCGTCGATGGCGACAATTTTGAGAAAGTTGGCGATTGAGACTCGGTGAAGCGAGATTGGGAGATCTTGTAGAAAGTTTATGCAGTGGCTATTATCGCAAAGGTGGTGAGGTGACAAAATCACAAAAGGCAATTCACGTTAACGCAAGTGGAAGAGAAGGAAATAATCAACGATTATGTGAGGTGTATCATGTGTTTGGTGAATCAAATCAAGTCATGCGCAAAAATGTTGTTGAGCAGAATGTTTTGTCAAAGATTTTGCATTCTTTAACGTCAAGATTTGAATACATTGTATTGGCTATCGAAGAATCGAAAGACCTGGCGACATTGAGCAAAGATGAGCTTCAAAGCTCTCTTGAGACTCATGAACAAAGAATGAATGAGAGGGGAAATGAAAGCACAAATGATTTGACTAAATATTGGTAAAACATAATGAAGAACAAGATGTTCCAATAAGAAGAAATCTGCCAGCAAACAAAGATGTCAAATAAAATGTCTTAACATCAAGACTCGACATCCTGAGTTGTTATAACAGGTTATTTTAAATCTGTAACTAATCTGTCCAAGATTCTGGTGTGATTAGCAGTGGATGAAAGACCATGGATTTGAAGCCCATAGAGCAGCAGAAGACTATAAAAGAAGACTTAGACCTAGGGTTGTTTAACTAATCCTTGTAACACTTTTGTAAAGGGAAATGAGGGTTTAAGGTTTTGAGAGTCGTTGGCTCTTTTGTATTGTAAGTCTCCCTTTATATCAGTTTCATACATTGTGGTAGACATATGTTGTATACAAATTCAGAAGCCTTGAGGTAATGAATTGTATATTGTTCTTGGATGAACCTTTTAAGCAAATTTTAATTAACTTGTTAGTTAAGAATGCAAGACTAAACTTTGAATTGAAAGAGGCGTGTTTCAAGTAGGATGCATAAGTAACTAGTGCGATAACTGTTAGATATTACATGTTGTTATTAGGGAAAATTGAAAGTGGGTCTCATATTTAGGAGAGACTAGTGATTAAGTGAGAAGTTGTAAGTGGGGGAGTTTTGCTTCGAATTAATACTATGATAGTGGATTTCATTCCTGGCTTTGTAGTCCCAAAAGTAAGTCAATTGCACCGAACTGGGTAAACATATCTTGTGTTATTTATCATTCTGTAAATTTACAAGTTTTGTATTAGTTGTTGATTAACATGTCATAACAAATGTTGTAACATTTGTTGTAACTTTATTACTGATATTTAGAGTATCAGTTGGTTCTGTTATGTCCTTATTTATATGATGCAGAGATCAATGTCTTGACATGTGGTTAGGACAATTCTGATTTGTATGCCATAACTTTAATTGGTATAAGAGCTATCATCCTGTCTATTTCTGGGTCAGATCTTGGGAGATACTTTCTGGTACATTAAACAAGGAGGCATTGGTGAGATTTGATCATTTATTCTAATATACTCAAAGGTATTGATGGATGAGATAAGTGTTCTAGATCAAGGGTGACATTACTGATGGTTGTTAAAGGTTTCTGAGGAGTTTCTACAACAACAATAGGAAAAGTGGCCAGTTCTTATGTATGGTTTCTATAAGATATTTTGACATCTTGTTTAGGGCATGTTTGAAGATCTTCTTTGGTGGTTCCACTGCATATGTTTTTGATGGAAGAAATCTGGTAGTCCTGTGACTTTGGACTTGTGATTGATGAAAGATGGTGGAAGATCCTACTTGTGATTGATGAGTATCTATGAAAGTTGTAGTCGTTCCAAAGTCGCAATAGAATGTAGAGAGTTGGTTGTTGATGTCTTTCATGTGACTTGGTACTTGGAAGTTTGGTTTCATCATGTATCTTAAAGTTAGTTTGAAGAGAAGGTGAGTTGAGGTCATGTTTATCAAATTCATAATCTCTGAAATTGGTAATTACATTTTTCGACAAATTTGCTAAAGATACTTGAGATTTCTCTCAAGTTCACTCATAAAGGCATCTCTGGTCGTGTGTAAGAGCTTTTAGAAAGATAATCTAGTTCTCATGCTGAAGATGGATTTCTAAAGATATATGGTGCTAATGGATGTTATTCAACTTGAAGATAATAGGAGGTGATTTATTTTCACCATTCATGATTTGCAAGAGTTCTATTAGCAAAGAAAAGTCATAGGCAGGTTGAGTCAAGGGTGACAGACTTGATGTCTCAACATGTTGTTTGAATAGAAAGATGTTGACACAAAAATACTTGATTTATGTTGATATCTGGTAGATTATATATCCTATGGGATGTATGGATTTCTGAACAAGGATTTAAGATCAATTGTTATTTGTGACATTCACAAGTATTTGATTGATTATCCATGTTCCAGAGGCTAATTCAGTGTGAAGAAGAGTCAAATTATCAGATTTAGTTCAAGACTTAATAAAATATATTATTTAGTTTCGGGCCAACTTATGTTTTTCGGGCCGATGCTCTTAAAGCCCGGTTTTCTTTATTATTTAAGATAATCTCGGCATTAGGGAAATTTAGAAAGTATTTCAGAAATAAAGAAAAACACTAGGATTAGATGGATGGCTAAACTCCAAGGTTAATCTACTATTTCCGAATTTCATCAAGACTTTGAGGTTATTATATTGTTAGTTTTTATCTAATTCCTTTCAATCTTATTTTGTTTATCCTTGTTTTCTTAATTCGAGCTGCATAGAATAATATTGCTTAAATTTGATTGAAGCATGTTCCTTAACTTCACGTATTAACTTACCTTATTCGCTAAATTCGCATGATCTTCAATCTTCATGCTTAATTCAATAAATAGGAATATAATACACATGATGTTTATTGCGCTTGTCTAATCTAGATTATAATCAAATATGAATTGATTCCGCTTAGGAAATTGGTGATATAATAATTGATGATAAGTCTAAAATTCTTGAACCAGTAGATTAATTCGTTAATCATAATTATAATAGTATTCTTAATTTTCAATTGTCTGAAAACCTAAAACCCCTCGTTTGTGTTTCTTTCCTTTGGGTAAGTTTATTTGAAGTTCTTGCGATTCGACTTGAGTGTCACTTCCTTATTCTATAATTTATCTACTCACTTTTTACCCATATGCGACAACGGATTAAGTAAAAAATGGTGTTATCAATCTAACTCAGACCAATTATATAATGCACTTGCTAGTCAAGGCAAACATGGAAGGTTCAAATAGTGTCAACATACACCAAAATTCAGCCATTGCAAGCTGAGCAAGTATGGAACAAATATAATATATAATCCAACTCACTACAGGTCAATTGTTAGAGCACTACAATATGTGACTTTAACATGGTCAGACATTGCATACAAAAGTTAATAAAGCATGCCAACTCATGTCTAAACCCTTAGAATCAGACTGGAGTGTTGTAAAAAAGATACTTTTCTATCTCAATGAAATTGCATATCATGGTTTAGTCTTAAATCTAATTGAACCTATGTAAAAGGTGTCAATTCATGCCTAAAATGATTCTGATTGGGCCAGTGACATCGGGTGATAGAAAGTCCACATCCGATTCATGTATGTGTTTTGGACCAAACCTCATATCATGGAGTTCGAAGAAAAAATCTTGATTGCAAGGTCTAGCACTGAGGCAGAATATTGTGCCCTTGCTCACACTAAATCTAAACTTTTATGAATTGAATCTATGCTAACCTCACATTCAATATTTGTCGCTCCCGGGATTTTCATCCTAGTACAAACGCGAAAGTGGCGCGGAAAAGGTAGAGTCGCCAGCCAGACATTTTTATCCCGAAGGAATGGGAAAGGTAATGCTGCACAAACCTGAGGAAGAAGGAAAGGAAGAGGCCTTGCGAACCAAAGATATGGGTTCGGGAGTCGGTTACGACCTGTGACGGTATTAGCACCCCAGATCGTCCGTTGTACCCGACGGGATCCATGCTTGTTTGTTTGTTTCAATGGGTGAGAAATAAGAGTTGCTGAATAAGACTGCTGACTGGAAACTAGAACTGTAATGAGAAAAGGAATTGGAAAAGAGAATAAAAAGAAAGGGGGAAATGTAGGGAAAATAAAGAATGTGCTCGAATGGGCCCTACCCCACTGCCTACGTACCTCATCGAGAAAATGAGGATCAGAGTCGACGTAGTTCGCCTAACTAAGGCGGGAGATATTGTTTGTGTTTTTTATGGCTGGAACTGCATATGTATATGCTCAGGTGTTGTAGGCTTGTCTGGTACGAGTGCGTTTACCATCTTACATGCGAGACAAGTCATCGCAAGTTTGCGTTTAGAATGAATGAGATGAGAAAAGAATTCCCGCAGGATAGTCGCTTATTGTTTGTTTTTGTCTTTTATGAGAAATGTTTTGAATTTTTGTGTGAACATTCTCATACTAAGACTTATCCATCGTGGTAGATACTTACACCTCTCCCCGAAACATGACGTGTATGAGTATTCCACAACAAAGTCCCATGGCGTATGAGAACATTCAACCTTTATTAGGTGTTTTATTATTTTCTTCATGAGGTAAGAAAGAATGACTCAAGTTGCAAAAGGGAAAAAACTAAGGGGGACTAAGACACAATCCTAAGTTATTTATTATATGCTAAAGGGAGATCCTAATGGTTTGTGATGTTTTCTAATCCTAAGGAAGAAAAGAAAAGAAGACAAGAGAGTTAAAAACTAACTTACTTCCTAAGGAAGTTAAGTTGTCTCTAAAGAAAGGGAAAGCCTAAAAGAAAAGCACAAGGTGCTAAGGCAAACACAATTATAATGCATAAGATATAGGAATGGAGTGAGGCTTACCTCAATCTTCCCCCTACAAAACAAAAATTAGCATGACAATGCATATTGAAAGTAGAATCAAAGCATAAAAGCGATTAAGCACCATAAACGTCCTAGAATGGAACTAGGGTTCAAAGTAAGACCTAAGTCTAAAGGTGAAGGTACCTAAAGGTTATATGACTTCTAAAGTCAGTAGCTACACGCTATAGGTCCCTAAGGGTGCTAGGATACCTCACAAATTCAAACTATGTCAAACTATGTACAAAAAGTTCACCTAAGTTCACCTAAATGCAAGTTAGAGCTTATGGATGAAGTATGAATGCGTATGGCTTACAAGCATGAATTAATAAATGAAATTAGTATCAAAGTAAGTAGATAATTCTTATGAATGTGTATGAATGAATATACAATCATGGATTCAATAACTTAAGCATATGGAGCAAGGAGAAGAAGATGTGGGAAGAAGTGTAGCAAACATCGCACAAGATCACAAAGAATGCAAGTTAAAGATGAATGGCATGTGAATATGCATGAGATGATCATGGGTCAGTAGCATACAAGGTATGATATGCAAATATAATGCATCAATAGCCATTTATGATTTCCACATATTTCATGTTAACAATTAAAGGAGAAGAGAAATGAGTTTAGGGCAAAATTAGTTCACATAAGTATGCACTTTGAAACACCAAAACAAACCAAATGAGTATGGTTCAAAAAGTGACCTATAACTGGAATTAAGGACCTAAAAGTTACCTATAATTAACTCCTAAAATTTACTAAAAGGTGTCTCAAGAAAATGGCATGAATGTCTTCCTAATATCTAGGGTATGGAGCAAATAAGCACATAATCAAACCTATAATCTAGGTGACATGGAAAAATAGCAAAAAGGCTTAAACAATTATGAAATTAAATCCCTGGAATGATGAAGTCAGTATCTAACATGGCCTAAAAGGATTACACAAAATTATGCACCAAAGTGCCAAAACAATTCCTTAACGATTATGATAACAAGGCATGATCGCCGAAAAACAACTCCACAAAGTGGATCAAAAATGACACCAAAAATTATGAAAAAAAATGCATAAGTAGCATAAAAATGTCACAAATTCCAGTGGTTAATCACACACAAAAAATAGGTCTCATACCTATTGGAAAAAATTGCTTTTGGTCCCTTATCTCAATATCATTCCTTTTGGGACAGCTTGTGATCAAAAATCCAAATTAATTACTAAAACCAATCAAATCTGGAAAAAAATTATGATAAATTAATTAAGAGGATGAGGATCACTCATGAATGTTTCCAGAATTTTATCACACAAAAAACTATTTTTAATAATTGCGACGAAACGGGAAAAAAACAGTGTTTTAAGGGGAAGTGAAAGGAACTGAATTCTCTAATCCGTAACCTAATCCCTAAGCTCCAAAATCGACACACATAATCATAAATCATAAATAAATATAGTGCCTCAGGTGGGAGGGCTCAATATTCACCTTAAGTTACATGATCCTAAGCCGCATACAACTATAATGGTGCGTTAAAATGGAGGAAGTCGAAATCACTTACTTGATCGAAGTGCCGATTCTTCACATAAAAGAAATCCAAAAAAACTTCAAGCAAGGTCTTGTAGTTTTCATAAGAAAAATAAATGCTTATCTTCCATAATCATTTAGTGAAGCTCCACCATAGTCAAAATCGATACAAATCAATCGAAAAACTCATAAACACTTTAATCCATAATTAGTTCAAAAATAATTAATTAAATTTAGTGCAAAAATTCTAACTAAAATTGTTAAACCATTAAATAATATGCTAATTATCAAAACATAATTAACACGAAAATTAATCACAGTTAACATCTCATTATCGCTAATCATCTAATGACCATTAAAGGAAAAAAAAGAAATAGAGACAGGAGGTGTAAAAGAAATCTAGAATGCCCAATAATAAAACCCAATGGCTGACCCCAAATCTTGAAGAAACCCACAGGAGGGGGTTAGCACCAAAATTACTGGTGCTGATAGAAATTATAGGACCTTAGGCCCAATCTTCATAGAGTTCCACAGGGAGGGCGAGAATAGGAATTTTGAGGTGCGAATAAAACATCCATGAGGTTGAGGCCCAAACCCACTATCTTGAATGCTCAGAGGGGGTGTGGAATGAAAAACACATGTGTTAATAGTGAATCCATGGAAGATGTTGGGCCCAAACTGAAATCTCTACCAAATAAACTGAAATTCATCAAGCAAAAAGGGGGAACGAAACCCTAATAGCTATTCGTCTTCCTGTTTTGACACTTCATCTTCTCAAAAGAAATGACACGAAAACCTCGCCGCACAAATTTCCGGAGTAAATAGCCAGGACAAATCGCCTTCATCAGACGTCGCCTTCTATAAATCGCCTTCATCAGACGTCGTTCTCCTCTCAGTCATTCTTCTAATCAACGACCTCCGTCGTCAATCTCACGACTTCTTATCCTCAGCTGCTGAACCACCACACCGAGCTTACCACCACGGCGACCAAGAACAAAGACTTACAAACCTTTACATCAGAAAACTTGTCTTGATTTTCTCCCTAAGCTTCCGATCACGAATTAACAACGAAGAGAAAAAATCAAGGCCCCTCGAACTAGGGCTTCGATCCCTCACAATGGCAACTACGTGTAGAAATGTTCAGGTACGAGAACTACCGACTTTCTTCTCCTCCTTTGCCTTGTGTTCTGAGTGCTGTTATCGATATTCGTCTCTCGCGGATTGGATGTGGAGAAATCGTCGATTCGTTCTTGTTGAAGCATTGTTGGATCGAATTCGCGAGTTATGTTGATCTGTGAGTCTTGATTTTGCAGGTTTTACATGATGAATGATGAAGACAAATTGAAGGCATTCTTGAAGATAGGTGATTGAAGATCAAAGAGGGTCACATGGTGAAGAATGTTGAAGGTTATTCAAGTTTGGAGATGCAAAGAGGAAAATTCTCCCTTGAAGTTGAAGAGAAGTCTCTGATAAATAAAGATCTCAGGGTTTGTTAGAGATCTGTTTTCAAGTTGTTCTGGTTTTTTCTGCTAAATTCCTCTAAATGCTTCTGAGTTTTTTTTCTTAGAGTTTTTGGAGATTCTGCTGAAGAAGATTGATAAGGGTGGTGAAGTATTCAGAAGGTTGAATTGTAGAGTAATGGTGATTGATGAAGGAATGACGAATAATTGATGGTGCTGAATTGTAGATGGTGATGGTTGATGCAGAGAGTTGAAAGAGAAAAAAGTGAAGATTGATGATGATTTCCAGATGAGAATGAGTTGAAGATGGTTATCCCTTAAAACCAGAGTGCAGAGAGAGTTTTGTAGCTTTTTGTGAAGACTGAAGAAGCTTGGTAGAGGTCGAAATCAAGATGATGGAGAGTGAAACTGATTGAAGATCCTCGAAGGTGAAATGAAGAGGTCTGAGTTAGAGTGAGATCGTTGATCGTTCTTCTGAGTTCTTTTTTTTCATTTATTTATATATGTTCTGATATATCTTCCAACTAATTATGGTGCATCATTCCCTGTAACCAATTTTCTCCCTTGATTTTGTAACTGAAAATCAATTAAATTTCCTGTTAGAGTTTCTGAAACTCTGTTGCAATTAAATCTCAATTTTTTCTGTTCTGGATTTTTTATATCAGTTTTTTTAGTTCTGCAATATCAGTTTATTTTAACTGATTTTCTATTCTGATGTATTTTCCCTATAATAATTGAATTGAGATATGATTTTTTTCTGGTATGAATTTGTTGTGAATGTAACTGATTCTGCCTTCTGAATTTCCTCTTTCGATTTTATTTTCTGAGTCCGGGAAAAGTGTTGGGTCAGTTTGTAAACTAGGCCCTATGTTGGACTTTTCCTGTACAAAAATAAAATCTAATGGGCTTAAGTATGACATGAGCCTAATATGGTGTAGATAGTAATTGGACTTAAATTAGAATAATAGGTCTTCACAAATTACTAGCACTTTGAAATTCATAAATGGACCACATATGAAACCATGACACTAAAACTCGAAATTTCTATCTTTCGATCCAATAGTCACGCGAATCGAGTTCTCATCATTCTTAAATTTTTCACTTGGAAGATATCAGGCTAATCTGGGAAAACCAAACCAAACATAATTAATCTTAATCCTCGAGTGAATTTATGGCCTTGAACCACAAATAAATCTTGAATTAATATTGAATCCCTCGTAAACTAGGAACATACTAATTCTTTGAGTTAATAGTCATTCGAACTCGACCATCTGAACACTTATAAATCAAATTCTCCCCCATACATCAAACAAAAAAATTTAGCACAAGTTAAACATGCTTTTTAAAAGTCCCAGAATTAAAACATGAAGCGTGAACAGTGACCGCATAGTACCAAACCTACTTGAAATGAATCGAATCTTAATAATCTTCCACCATGAAACACTTGAACTTAATACAGCCCGGCAACCTGACAATGAAATACACCTCTTGAGAAGTAAACCACTGATGTTGGTAACTTGTATTTTACGCAAACTCATAATGGCTTGACCAAGATTAGGTCAAATTTTTGTCTGAATTAAATTACAGTTAAATAGCCATACTTGATTAGAAATGAAAGTTATCGCCCTTGCACCCACACTGATATTTTCAAGCAAATGACCTGATAAACCACCTATGAACAGGAGAATTCAAATCACAACAAAAAAACTCTGATCACATGTCTTAAGAACCCATGAAATGCATGATGGTGAATGTTATGACCTAACGGAAATGCAGATGAATGCAAAGCGATAAGCTAGTTAAGGTAAAAAAGAATGAGGGCAAATTTTGAGGTATTACAGCTGCCCCTATTCAATCATCTGCAGACCTGAATGAATAGTTGCAATGTCTTTTAGACATTCAGGGTATGAAGTGATTAAATACTCGAATAAAACCTGGAAATTTGAACTCTGTGGGAAATAAAATATGTTGGGAGGAATGTCATTCTTGGATGACAACTCAAGATGTGATCCTCGGATCTAACACGAAATCATCCTCGAATGAAAATGCAATGGTATACTGGCCTCGGTCGATAACCAGAAATACAAAGACTGACCTCAGAAAGACTTTGCAAAAGAGACAAACTGACCTCAATCAATAAGCTCAAAATGGTCTATAATCCTCGAATGATAGCCATAACAACAAGACCAACATCAGAAGGACTTGAAGAAGAGAATGTCATCCTCAAATGAAACCTCACAAAAGATCCTCAGATCTAACACAAAACCATCCTCGAGTGGAGACATAATGGTATACCGGCCTCAGTCGATAACCAGAAACACAAAGAATGACCTCAGACAGACTTTGTAAAAGAGACAAACTGACATCAATCAATAAACTCAAAATGGTCTATCATCCTCAAATGATAACCACAACAACAAGACCAACCTCAAAAGGACTTGAAGAAGAGAATGCCATCCTCGAATGACAACTCACAAAAGATCCTTGAATCTAAAACGAAACCATCCTCGAATGGAGACGCAATGGTATACCGGCCTCAGTCGATAACCAGAAACACAAAGACTGACCTCAGACAGACTTTGCAAAAGAGACAAACTAACCTCAATCAATAAGCTCAAAATGGTCCATCACCCTCGAATGATAAACACAATAACAAGACCAACCTCAAAAGGAATTGAATAAGAGAATGCCATCCTCGAATGACAACTCACAAAATATCCTCGGATCTAACATGAAACCATCCTCGAACGGAGATGCAATGGTATACCGGCCTCAGTCGATAACCAGAAACACAAAGACTGACCTCAGACAGACTTTGCAAAAGAGACAAACTGACCTCAATCAATAAGCTCTAAATGGTATATCATCCTTGAATGATAGCCACAACAACAAGACCAACCTCAGAAGGACTTGAAGAAGAGAATGTCATCCTCGAGTGACAACTCACAAAATATCCTCAGATATAACACGAAACCATCCTCGAATGGAGACGCAATGGTATATCGGCCTCAGTCGATAACCAGAAACACAAAGACTGACCTCAGACAGACTTTGCAAAAGAGACAAACCGACCTCATTCAATAAGATCAAAATGGTCTATCATCCTCGAATGATAACCACAACAACAAGACCAACCTCATAAGGGCTTGAAGAAGAGAATGCCATCCTCGAATCACAACTCCCAAAGATCCTCGGATCTAACACGAAACCATCCTCTAATGGATACGCAATGGTATATCGGCCTCGGTCGATAACCAGAAACACAATGGAAATAGGACAAGATGGAATGGGATCGTTGTACATAAATGAGAGCCCAGGCAAACAGGACTGTTGTACCAAACGAGAACCTGTGACGCGACTGCTGCACCAAACAAGACGCGAAGGGGGTGACGAACATTGACTTGAGAAGACAAGGATGCTTGGAAAATGGTATTGGTATCCTCTGTGGGGAATATCTCAAGTTGAGAAGATGCTCCGGGTCATATGTAATGTACCTCAAAACTGGCCCATGATGGTATGCGTATGCTTGGGTTTATGGCGTAATGCTCCATGATGATGGAATGCTATGCTTTGGAGGATGCAAATGTAATGATGATTACTAAATGCAAATGCAAAGAGATCTCCTGATAAGGAGACTACAAGTATCCCAAGTGGCTTGACTGGGGAGAATTGATGATCACTGCATTGATCTGGTTAGTCCTGGTGAGGAGGAAACAACTCTGCGGGGAATGTTGTTAATGATGCACCGGCCATGAACTGCCGTTATTGCCAAAAATAAATTGGACTTTAAGATTGGAGAGCCAAGACCCTGCCAGAGATGGACTCAAGATTGGAGAGCCAAGACCCTGCTGGAGATGGAATCTTCTCGAACTATGATGGGGAAGTGATATCCTTTTGTCTTGGCTGGGGAAACATATGTATGGTACTGCTGAGGAGGCCACCTGCTGGGGAGGAAATACACTCCTTGTACTGCTGGGGATTTCCCCTGTATCGAAGGGAAGTCTCTGCTTGGGGAGGACACCAACTTTCTGTTGCCTTGCTGAGGGAGATTTCAACTTCCATCTCTACTAGGGATGACAGAGGATGTCAATGATAAAGCTTCCTGCTGAAGATAAGAGTTTAAGTTGCCCCTTGCTGGTAGTAAAAGATATGAAGCATCTCATGTTGGGGATGAGCGAATATAAAGTGTCTCATACTAGGGATGAGATATGAGGCGTCGCATAATACCATCTGTCAAGGAAATACCACCCATCTTCTTGTTACCCTGTTGGAGGAAAGATAATCGGATGAGGTATGCTGAGGGAGAATGATCAATAAAGCCTGCTGAGAAAAAATCCCATGAGGTCTCGTGCTGATAATGGCTTTGCTTCCAGCCTCTGGGTTGATAGATCACCAACTAATCATGATTGAATAATGGTTCTTTGAAATTTTCAACTCGCCTCAGATTAAGGTCCATCGGAAGAAAATGTATCAAGAGGATTTTACAGAAAACATGACATACAAAATGCCTCAGTGTCTTCAAACTCTTGGAGAGATTCTTCGGATCTCGAAATAACTGCCCCTGACTGCATGGTCTGCGCAAGAATTTGCCTCGCGAGGATTCATGAAGAACCTCATATCACTATGAGATAGTGTGTCCTAGTATTTTGAACCTTGGGTAGGTGCTTCTGATTAACCATCTTCGGGTGAGAGTACTTCTTATGCTATTGGGGTGGCCTACCCTAGTACGAGCCTTGAAGTGATTACCTCTGACTGACTGTGCTTTGAAGAAAACATCCATACTACATACTCCTGGAGATATCTGAATCTCAAAGTGATTGCCCCAGTTTGGTTGAATTTTGAAGAAATTTCCCGACGTGATTGCCCCAGATTGGCTGGCTCTTATCACAATTGGTTAGGAAAGTCCCTACTCAATGGAGTTTTCTTGAAAAGTGCACCTCGATATGATCGTCCTTCGGAAGTTTCAGACTTCTCAACTTGGAAAAATTAAGCTTCTGGATTTAGATTCCATACGTGAACTTTTATGATGCCAAACAAATGTATGCAAGCAGAAAATGTTTATTTTTAAGAATGAAAATTTTAATGCAAAACACATGTTAATCTTGAAGTTTTATTGTAAAAGATGTTGCAAACCATTGTGAGTGAATCGCTGGTTAAGATACGACATTAACTTTTTTGGATAATGGAAAGAATGCACATTGTAAACACCCAAAATTTTCCCTCACTCATTTCACCATTGGCTTGTGATCTTTCATGATTGCATTAGTATAAGCATACCATCTCATATTGCATTTGTGTTTCACTGCATAGGTTCAAGTTCATTTGCATCTAGGGTTTGTGATCTGAGCAATCCAAGGATCCATCTGAGCCACTCCAAAGGTCTCCAATCATTCCAAGAGGGTCCATGTGTGTTCTATCATCATTTTATATCCCTCAAAGATCAAGGAAGTCAAAAAATCACAAGAACTTGGAAAGCATGGAAGCAGAGCTAGGCTTTCACTACACAGATGACCTAAAATTAGGGTTTTGGTTTCAGAGGCCATAACTCCAATTGTTTTGGCCATTCTTGTTTCTAATAGTCTCAATATATTATAAGGATCATATGTATCAAGTTTTATGAAAAAATTCATTGTGGAAGTCATCTGTTCACTGGGTAACTTCTTGAGCAAGTCAGGGCAAAATCAGGGCATCTGAGGCCCCCAACAATGGAACCAAAGTGGATTTTTCATCAAATTGAAGTTATATGATCTTTATTTGATCATTGAAGTGCTTTGAAGTTCACAAAATTGAAGAAATATGAGCTAAACCAAAGTTTCCAAAAATGGAAATGACTTGTAATGGAAACATTCCATTTTGGGAAAGTTTTTCAACCTCCTCTTTCTCAACCAAAAATGCTTCAAATGAAACATTGTTGGTCATGAAAGTTGTAGATTGGATCATTCCCTTTTCAAAAAGTACAAGAACAAGTCCTAATTCATTATGGAACTCAAGTTATGACTTTGCAAAGTTGGCAAAAATCCTATAATTTTCACTTTCACACCAAAGGGGATTTTGTGCAATTTCACATACCAAGTTATTTTGTGACCTCTAATCACTCTCTATGCATCATACAAACATAATACAATACATTGTGACCAAAATTTCCCAAAGAATCATTCTATTTCATCCCTTGAACTTCAAGAAATTCAAAAAGGGCCAAAGTTCTTCAAATTTGCAAAAGGGCATGAACCTTCTCATACACTTGCTGCAGAACCCCAAATCATTTTCCATGGCTCTCCTTGATCAATGCTGAGCCAGGACATGCCAAAGAACAGCTGCAACATGAGCCCATACCTCAAGTACACAATTTGTTGACTTTTTACAAAATGACCCATACCAATCAGCTGCAGCCACAACCACTCTCTGGCCAATAGGGTTATGTTATGTGGACCAAAAGCAAGCCAATACATAAGACACACAAGCCTGAATCAGTTCATACACCAAGTTTCACAAAATCATCCTCAAGCTTCAAACTTTCGAAACTCTCTGTCCAGCCACTCAAACCACAAACAAACTTCACCATTCAACTCACCATCATCATTAGAACATTTCCCAACCATCAAACAAGCCTGAAAGTCAACCAAACAAAAACACGATTTCAGACCAGTTGAAGTGTAACCACTCAATCCAGCCATTCTAAACTCCATCCAAGCACTACAACATCATTAGGGGGTCAAGTAAAGAGGATTTGCACAAGAGAAGAGGTCTGAAAGCTCCAAAAGTGAAAGCTCCAGCTCAGGTAGCCACCTTCAAATTTTTTTCCAGAACTTCTCTTTTATGTTATAGAATGATTCTATGTGTTCCCCTGATTGACATGATATGATTTGTTTCGACAATGGTTGAGTTGTAAGCATTTCACAAGCTTCTGAAACTTTTGTTTGATTTTTCGTTTTGCTTCGATACATGTTGTTCATGTGAAATAAATGGAATTTGTTGGTTGATTCTTGTTTAGAGTGATGTGAGGATCATTTCTAAAGAGTTTGATGCGTTTCTATTGCGTTTTGAGTGAGATAGCATGTTTGGCTTGCCGGAGAAGATGACCGGAGCTAGCTCCGGTCACCTGAAAATAATTAGGGTTAGTGATTAGGGTTAATTGGTCAGGTTTAAATCTGGACCTTTGGATCTTAGTTCCCGCGTGCATGAAAGGCTCAGATCATTTCACTTAACCCTAATTATTAATTAATTAAGTTAATTAATTCATTTATCCAGATTCAATCCCAGCCCCACATCTGCGCGCGCAGTCAAAGCAAGTTTAAACCCAAACCATTGGATCATTTGACTTTCATTTATTTTAATTTTTATTTCATTTAAATCCTATTTTCTTTACCATTTTATTTAAAATACTTAGAAAAATCATAAAAATATTTTCTTCTGGATTTTAATTTCAAATATTTTTCTTCACCCAAAAAAATTTTTATTTTTATTTTTTGCATTAAAAAATCATTTTAAAAATATTTTAATGTTTATTTTAATTAATTAATTAAAATACCATTTAGGTTTCCAAAAATCACAAGAAAATTCACATTGCATCTTAGGACATTTAGAAACATTGTCAAACCATTCATAAAAATTTCTTTTTGGTTTTGATCCAATTTTGACATTTTTCTTTGAATTTAGGGTTCATAAATTCCCTTTTTGGAACCCTAATTTGAAAATTCTTTTCTGCCTAACCATGAAGGGTTTGACAATGATTCTTTTTGCATTGTTTTCCATATAGCATCTAGTTTCTAGGATATTTTTGTCATGAATTTATCTTTCATTTTCAAATTGATTTGCATTTTCCCTTTTAAGGTAATCAAAAACCCTAGTTAACTTAGAAAAATCACAACTTTCTTTAGGTTAGGAGTTAGACCTTCTGCTTTGGTGTGTGATATCATATGGGGTTAGGGTTCCTTTTAGTTCATTTGCAAATTTTTATAATATGATTTTCTTCTGTTTCTGTCATTTGCATCTCATCCTTTCATGTAACCCTAATCTTGCATCCATACTTGCATCTTACATTGCATTGCATGAACATGTGAACTTGACATGACATTCTAAGCACTTGTATGCCATCTTAGACATCTTAAGACATTGCTTGAACATTGCTTGGTCATTTATTCATACATTTGCTATTTTTTGCATCCATTTCATTTCATAAACATCCATGTGTTTTCATACTTCAAAGCATGCTTCATCTGCATCCATTCTCTTATATGACCATTCATTGCACTTTGTATGCCTTTGTATCATCTCATAGCATCATTTGCATCATGTTTTTGCTTCTGATTTTGGTTTTTACCTTTGCATATTGTCGCTCCCCGGATTTCCATCATGGTACAAACGCGAAAGTGGCGCGGAAAAAGAATAGAGTCGCCAGCCAGGCATTTTTATCCCGAAGAAAGGGAATGGTAATGCTGCACAAACCAAAAGAAAGAATAAGGAAGGACACAGGTCCTGCGAACCAAAGAGACTGAGTTCAGGAGTCGGTTACGACCTGGGAAGGTATTAGCACCCAGATCGTCCGCCGTACCCGACGGGATCCACGCTTGCAAAAGAAACTAATTCAAAGGGTGAGGGGATGAAAACTGCAGCAACAAAAGAAAATGAAAAGAAAATGGAACTGGAAAAGAACAAAATAAGAGAACAAAGATGAAAAATGTAGGGAAAATAAAGATTGTGCTCGAACGGGCCCTACCCCGCTGCCTACGTACCTCATCGGGATAATGATGATCAGAGACGCCGTAGTTCCCCTAACTAGGGGTACCAAAAGGAAAATTGCTTGCGAATTAAAGGCTTGAACTGCCTATGTCAATGCTCAGGTGTTGCAGGCTCGGACGACGAGTGTGTTACCGTCTTGCAAAGTGACATGTAGGAGCAAGTTCACGTAAGGAGTGAATGAGATGAGAAAATAATTCCCGAAGGAGAGACGTTTATTGTTTGTTTGTGTTTTTTATGAAGCTTTTATGAGTGTGTCACAAAGAAGTGAACTCAAGCTCTCATCAATGGAATGTGCACTTGTCACTACATTCCAAGATGGAATAATCGAACAAGCACACTCAAGTAAGGAGAAGATCCCCAAAACTTGAACCCAAAGACTAGGGCTTAGGCTCACTAACTTGCTTAATTATTAAGTGTTTTTGGTTATTTACAGATGAAGAAGTGTTTTTTATGCTTTTCTTTTATGAAGGAGATACCTTGATCAGACTTGTGCATCACAAGGTAAACTTGTACTATCCCAAGATGGGAAGACTACAAGCATACCTCATGGAATAAGGCTATGGATCAATGCATCTATTCAAAGTTATTAAAGTGTTTTTTATGATTATGAGATGAGAAGAGAAAGAGAACCAAAGGAGCAAAAAGGAAAAACTAGGGGGAAGTTTCTATCCTAAGTTAGCATGCATGGAGTTCCTAGGGTTTGTGAGGTATTTCTAACCTAAAAAAAAAGGATCTCAAGAGAAGAAGAAGATAAAAGGAGAGATGATAAAGGCCTAAGCCCAACAAGAAGATGTTAGTCCATATAAACAATATGAGAAGAGATGAGAAATGGAGATGTGGAACTCAATTCCCACATCTCAAACTTACCATAGCCCCTGCAAGGTTAGTGTAACAACATAAAATCAAGGCATGAACCAACAAGTCAGAAGCTACACAAGCATATAGGCATGGCAAAGAGTTCATAAGATGATAAGCAAAGCAACACAAGATCATATTGAGATGATTAGAAGTGAAACAAATGCAATGAAGGCATGCTTAACACTTAAAGAAATAAAGCACATAAAAAGAGACCCAACACCAAGACTCAAGGAGACTCAAACCCTATCTTAAGACCAGGAGCAACCATAGACCTCTAAAGGACCCCAAAAGATGAAGAGAAGTTGGCACAAGTGCCCTTCTAAACTTAAAAGAGACTAGAAGACTCAAAGAATGCAAAACTAGGCAAGGTGAGGAAGAAAATACCCAAGAAAAAGATCCAAGCACTTATAAATTCTACCCAACCAGCAAAGCACTCCCCAAACACAAGGAAATGAGAATCCAAAAGGGTTTGCAAAAATACAGCACCAAACTAGGTCAATGAGGCTCAAGGATGCAAGGTATCACCATTTAGGGTTTTGAAAATTAAGGCACAAGTAACTCAAGCAAAGTCCAGCAAGGAAGTTTGTGAAAACTCCAAGATAAATCATGAAGATAGTAGAGTGTCTTAGGATTTGAATGCAAAAAGAATGGGGTTCATAGCTTAAATTATGAGAAAAATAGAAATTGGACAAGGCAGATTGGTCCATGAGAGTCCACAAGAAAGCAATGCTCAATGTTGAATTTATTTGGCCACGTGGGATAAAAATAAAAATCTGGAAAAATCATGATAAAAAACTAGATGAATCATGGAGTGCATACAAATTGTTTTGGATTTTTTAGAGTTAAAGAAATATTTTAAATGAACTAAAAGCAAATGGAATAAATTGGTAAAGGAAAAAAATGAAAATAAAGCAAATGGGCTAATGGGGTGTGAAGAGCAACTATGCTTAGTTAAAAAACACAATGGGCCGCGCATGGGGGGGGGGTGCAGATAGCGCTGAATCTGCACCTTCTTCTTCATGAAAACAAAACCTAACTTCTCACCACCATTAATGAACAAACCCTAACCCTAACTTCATGAAATCTCAAACCAAGCCACGGCCGGCCATGAAACTCTCCAGAATACATAATCTAACATCATTAAACAAGAATACATGCTTGGATTGAATTAAAACTCAAAGAAAATCAAGATATGAATGAAAAAAAAATTGTCCATGAAACTTTAAATCACCATAACTTTGTGAATACTCAACCATTTTACAAACTACAAAGAGCATTGTAACCAGCACAACATGAGGATTCTAAAACACACAACCAAACACATTTCTATGAGATTCGAAATTTGAGCATACCTAAGGTGTTGTTCAAAATTTGAAGTCAAGAATGGTATAAAATGATGGAAAATGATCTCCTTATCCCCTTAGATGCAAAATAAATGCATCTAAGGCTTTGCAAGCTTGTAAATCCAGCAATGTGCTTCCTTGTGCTTCAAAGCTTCTCAAATGGCCACTTGAACAAACTTCACTATAAATCTAGATCCATGGGTGCTTAATGATCCTTGAGATGAGAGGAGTATGAATGTGGTATTGGATTGAAGAAAGCTTGCCTAGATCAAAAGTTATGGCACAAAATGCAAATGTGCACAAGGAATGGGAAATGGATGATTCTTGAAGAATAATCCAAACAAATGGTGTGGGAATGATCTATGAGAGATGAGGATTAAGAATCCAGCAAGAGTTTTGTGAATGAATTCTTGTAGAAAGAGTTTGTGGAGAATGAGCAATTTTGCATAAAAGATGAGAATGAGAGAATGGGTGTGTATTCTGGCTGCCTCTAACCCTAATACTGATTGTTATGGAATATATATGGCAATGCAAAAGGGTTAGAACCAATGCACGTGAGAGAGAGCTGATTTTTGTGAAAATGCAATTTTGGCCCAAGTGTGCCATAGGCATGCCAAGCTCATGATTTTCTGGCCTCTCTTGCATGTGCATTCACCATCCCACCAATGATTCCCAGCAAACAACTTCAGCCCTTGGATGCAAGCTATCACACAATTGTCATGCCTTGTGCAAATTCAAGTGTAAAATGCAAGTTTTATGGAACTTTTTCATGTGCATGAATTTTTCCACTTTTCTTTGAGCCAAATGACCTAAATGGGATGCATTTTGATTGTGTAAACTTACTTTGGACATAGCATAGCAAACTATCCATTTTTGAGCCTTTGTGCAAATGGCTTGGCCTTGAAATTTTGGAATTTGCCTTAGAATGCTCAAATTTTCGAGGGACTTATAGAAAAATCTATAAATCTCCAGAAAATGATATTATACTTTTTAAAAATGGCAGCCCTTAATCTCCAACTTTCATGTTTACTTTGGGTCCATTTGAAGATTTTTTGATCAAGTTAAGGCCTTGTGAAGTTTTAGGTCAAAATAGCCAAAAATATTAACTTTTCCATGACCAACTTTGTGCACTTTTGCCAAAACCCCTCAAACCACCAAAATTCTTGTACTTTAAGCTCACCAAACATCTTATAACATTGAAGACATCATTTGGCCAAAAAAATTGGGTTAGACCCCTTGGAATGGCACAGTTGACTTTTTCTGGGCCCAGTTGACTTTCTGCTTCATCTGCAAGTAACTGAGGCAATGACTGACTTCCACTTGGAATTTTTCCATGAAAATTGACATGTAGGAACCTCTTATCATATAGAAAACATTTCCCAAAAGATTTGGCCAAAATTATGAGGTTAAGGCCCTTGAAACCAAAACCCTAATTTGGTTGCACTACTTAGGAGCCTTGCATTGTCTTGAAACTTGTGATGATTAAGCAATCTTCTGAGCTTTTGCAAGTGAACTTGGCCTTGCCAAAGGAGTCTAGACTCATAATAGGCCTCTCACAAATCCATTGGAACCCTTGTCCTGGCTTAAATGGCCTTCAACACCTCCCCAGATGGCCATATGCCTCATGCTAGGGCTTGATGCTTGTCATGCTTTATTTTTCTATGCTATAATGCTATATATATGATATGCTTATGATGCAAATGGTGTATTATGATGCTTAAAATTAAGAGGGAAAATTTGAGGTTCTACACATATGTTTCATTTTCATTTCATTTCTTTCCTTATGCTAACATTTTCAGGTGGTAAGTAATTTGAGAAGTGAATTTTCCTTCACTTCTCATTTCTCTTCTCATTCTTCACATGCATCATTGCTGAATTTTTCTTTGCCTTAGAGTGAGCTTGCTCATTCATGTTCATCATTCACTTTCTTTCTCCAAGTTACTTATCTTCTTCAGTGAAGTAAGTAACTTGTTTCTTCTGCTTCTCCTCCTCTCATCTGCTTCTTCCATTGGTGGCTTCTCTTAAGATCTTTCTCAAGCCTTACAAACCATAGGAACATCCCATCTTGACAATAATTAGGGTTTTGATTAGTCCCCCTTTAGCTTTTACCTTTGTGTCTTCTTTGTGTCTCTCTTCTCATCTCATCATTAGAGACTAAACCTTTAAGGTTTTAAGACTTTGGAATTAGGGTTATGCCTGCATCCTTCTCTTAGGATGGAGTGTATAACTTTAATCCTAAGTGTAAAACCCTTAGTTTGTTTAAATCTCTTAATCAATCCATCTTAATAATCACTAAGACATTAACTTGTAACTTGGGCCTTGCATTAGGGTTCTAATTCTTCCTTTATTGGTTAAGAAGGACTAACCTTAGTGTTTAATGGACAAGTCCCCCTCAAGTTGTCTTACAAACTTCAAATCCACTTCTTAATCTCATCCCTTGATTAAAATCCATGTAATAAAGTTTTATTTTGTCATGAGGTTAATCCCTAATCATGGATTAAGTTGAGGTATCTTCCTCAGCTTAAGTGTGCTCATCTATTATCCTTCTATTAGGATGGTGTAATGGGTTCACTAATCCTTGATTATGGCTTAAACTCATTACTTAACACTAAACAAAAACTCAAAAACATCTAAATAATCACAAGTAGGTTAATGATCTTAATCCTACATCATTATGGTAATTAAGTTGAGATGTTTATCTCATGCTTAAGGTATTCTCATTATCCCTAATCAAAGGGAGGATATGATGAGTTTATTAACCCTTGGTTTAGGCTTAAGCTCATTAACTTATGACAAACACCAAAAACCAATAAAAGACTGAAAACACAAAAACAAAAAATAATCGTCTCCTCCGGGATTCTTTTCTCATCATCTTCACTCACAAACAAGAACTTGCTTCTTCCGTCTAATGCAAGACAGTTAGCACTCGTGCCAGACGGGTCATACACTTGAGCATAGACAAGCAAGCAGTTCACCAGTCAATTTATCTTTCAGTCTCTTTGAGTCGAACTACGGTGTTCTGACTTCCTCATTGCACGCGAGGATACGTAGGCATAACTTAACAATTATCGAACAAAAGTCTCTGTTTCTTCCCCCTCCTTCAGTATTCTTTAAAAATCCTCATTCCTGAGCACCTCACTTCATTTTCTTGCACTGACACTTGCACATCTTTTTCCAGCTTTTGCACACAGATAGCATAAACACTACCCCTTTAAACACAAACTTTTAAGCGTGGATCCCGTCCAGTACGACGGACAATCTGGGTGCTAATACCTTCCCAGGTTGTAACCAACCCCCTTTCTCAGTTTCTCTGGTTCACAACCGTCTTATCCATCATTTTCTAGGTTTATGCAGCATTACCTTTCCTTCCGGATAAAAATGCCTAGCTGGAGACTCTATTCATCTTCACTTCATTTCTCGTTTCGCCGACCGTTCGCGTTTGTACCCTATCTGACCCGGTGTCTTTTCGGGGGAGCGACAGCTTGGCGACTCTGCTGGGGAACCTTATATTGCAACCAGGGCTTCTGGTTCTTTTTGTGGGTTCCTCCTAGCACTTGTTTGATTTGTGTTTACGGGGGTGTTATGTGCTACTTGTGCTTATTTATTTGCTTTATTTATTTCTTTATGTACAACTTTATTTACTGCTTTCATTTATAGTTTTATGCATTTCATACTGTCATTATCATGGGCTGGATCTGTTATTTCTTTGGTGGGTGGGGATCATTGAGTGATTAAGGTCCTATACCTGGGACCTGAGTGACACATAGGCTAGAGTGGCTTCATATTCTTTCCCATTCCATTTCGGTCTGGTGCGGGAATATAAAACACGGTTCAGACATGGGTTTCTTCTTGAGAACTCTGTGCTACGGATTTCTTGTAGTATTAGGGCTATCTGGGAAGCCTACTAAGTCTGGATAACCTTTTATGACCTTCATCATCTGAGGTGAATTAGATGAGGATCTTTTATGGTTATTGTAGACATTGTACCTCCGGGTTAGAAGTGTTTACACTACTCATAACTGATCCAAGTCTGAGGATCCTTGTTCTAGAACATTACATGTGAGGGGGTTGGGATGTTTACAGGTTTGCATGAACCCTTGGCCTCATCATACCCTTTGTTACTAGATTTGTTAAGGTTGTATTATTTGGACAGTTCTTGTGATTACCCTGGACTTGTGGCTCTTTATTTGAGTCCCCCACCTGGTTACTGGATTTCTAAGCCTCCATCCGGACTTATGAACATACATGGACTTTTACCAAGGCAGATAAACAGATCCAGCACTTGGTCACAAACCCTTTTGCATATCATTTTGCATACATTATTTCTGCATCATTTAACATTTGCTTATTTGTTTTACAGGGTATCCATCATATTATCTTTGGTTTGGTTTTGACCCCTTCTGCTGCTCAGACTGCTTTAGTTGTCTTCTCCAGCACCTTCATCAGTTTGTCAGTGATTCTCCTCCAGCTATCTTCATCAGAGACCCATTTCTAGCATCTCATTCAGTGACCTTCATCAGCAGTTACTCTCAGTTTCTTCACCAGCATCCATGGACACTTCAAGAAAGAGCAACATCACATACCACTTCTTTGAGCCCACCCTGACTGGCATCAGGAAGATCCAGTCTCTCATTACTCCTGATCATGTCCCACTATTCAGAGAACATTACGGGGGCATATTGGACATGGTCATGGATCTAGATGCATCTCAGAGGAGCATGATCCATACTTGCTTACAGTTTTATGATCCTCCACTCAGATGTTTCACATTTCCTGATTTCCAGTTGGGACCTTTGCTAGAAGAGTTTTCCATGTTGTTAGGAGTTCCTATCAGGAGAGGTATTCCTTTCAACCCTGAGATGGTTGCTCCCAGAAATGAAGACATAGCCAGGGCAATACATTTGGAGCCTGCCCTTATTGATCAGAACATGACAACCAAGGCTGGGGTTCCAGGCCTTCACCTAGACTTCTTGATCTCCCAGGCTACCCTGCATGCTGCAGTAGGGGAATGGAAAGCTGTCTGTGCACTTCTAGCCCTCAGTATATATGGGGTTATCTTATTTGCAGATGAGCCAAAGTTTGTGAGCAAGAATGTCATTCACCTGTTCTTATTGAGGAACCCAGTTCCTACCTTGTTGGGAGATTTCTACTACTTAGTACACCAGAGGAATGAGAAGCAAAGAGGAAGACTAGTCAGATGTTGTGCTCCTCTCTATTACTCTTGGCTGCTAAGACATTTGCCAAAGTCAGACACCTTCCTGAACCCCCATCAGCAAAATAACTGGGCTAAGAGATTTATTACTTTGACATCAGAAGACATTAGATGGTGCACCCCGAGCACCAAAGGCAAGGACATCATTACTAGTTGTGGGCAATATCCTAATGTGCCTTTGATAGCAGTGAAAGGTTGCATTAACTACAACCCTTTGCTTTTTAAGAGACAATTAGGATTTTCTTTGGTTCATCCTCCCAGAGGGCAAGACTTGGATGAGACCCTCTACTGTGAAATCCAACCCAACTCTGTTGTTGTTAGGCAAGCTGCTTGGGCCTGGGACAACATCCAAACTAAAGGGACAACCATCATTGGCAAGTGCAACAACATTGCTTCAGCACAGTATTCTGATTGGTCTTATACCAGAGCTCAGATCACCCATATGCCATTTACTTTGGAAGATGTACCTGGACCTTCTACAGTACAACCTGCAGCTACTGTCAGTTTGGAAGAGTTTGAGAAACTGAAAGAGAGGAATACTCAGCTATCTGAAGCCTTAAAGAAGACTCTATGGGAGAGAAATGACATCCGGCTAGATAATGAGAGATTGGAAAGGCTCGGGATTGAGCATTTGACCAAGATTGAGAAGACGGATGACTACATCAGAAAGGCGAGAGCATTGGAGTTAGTACTGAAGAATGCTTGCAAGGAAGCAAAGACTCAGAAGGCTAGGGCAGAGCATTATCTAGAGGAGAGCCAGGCTAGGTGGATCAGGATCACTGAAGCCCGTGCACAAGAAGATCAAAGGACTCAGGCAAAGATAGAGCAACTGGAGGCTAGAGAGAAGAAGCATCAGGAGGCATTATTAGCAGCTCAGAAAGAGATATCTGAATTGAAACTCTGGGCGGGGTTGAAGAGGTCAAAGGATCAGGACAAGCATAAGAAGTTGACCAATGTCATTGCTACCAGGAACCTCCTCATCAGGACTATTACAGAGCACCAAGTAGGTCCAGTGACTGAGGCCCTCCTGAAGGAAGTCAGAGACGATGACTTTGGATTAGATGTTTGACTCTTTTGCTTGTACTCTTCTGTTGTTGTACTTTTGATTTTGTTGTTGTATTTTGACCCACCATGGGGATGTTATTTGTAATCAAACTATGTATTTTCACTCTTTGTAATATATCAGTTTGTATTATTTTTGGTGGGCTTTATCTATCTCTACAACATTATCAGCATTTCCTCGAGGTCTGGGAAGGTCAAAACCAAAGAACCAAACCGGATACCCTTGGAAGACAAATAGGCATATTGCATTGCATACTAACATTTTCTTTGTTTTGTAGGTTTTTGTTTTATTGATGTTTCTCACTTTGTTGTGGTTTCAGGAAACATTGCTCGCAGAAGAGTGTTCCCTGTCAACAGAACACACCGGTACCCGACAAGAAACAACCTTCCGAGACTCCAGATGGATCAAGTTCAGCAAGACTTGAATGAAGTAAGGGCCGAGATGGCCAATGAAAGGGTTGAGATGAGGAATCAGATGACCCAATTCATGACTGTAATGACTGGTTTAGCTCAAAGCCAGGAAAGACTAAGGGAGTTGGTTGAAAAGCAGACTCCTGAAGAACACCATCCAGGTACAGGAGGTACCAGTAACAACGATCATGTGCAACCTCGCACTGATCCACCAGAATTTGGGCCTCATCTGAACCCAAAAATCAATGCCATAAGGAATACTCAGGGTAACACTGCTGGAGGAAGGGTCTTGCAAGAGGATCCTCAAGAAGAGCAGTTTACAGTCGTCGGGGCTGGAGACGAAGTTTACGACCGTAGGCTGGATGAAATTGCAGAGAAGCTGAGGTCTCGTGATCCCAAAACTCCCTAGGCTTTGATGTCATGGACATGGGACTGGTGGAAGGGGTGAGAATTCCTCACAAGTTCAAACCCCCGTGTTTCGAAAGGTATAATGGCACATCCTGCCCACACACCCACCTTCAATCATTCTTGGGAAGGTTAAAAGCATACACCATGGACGAGAAGCTGTGGATGTTTTACTTTGAGGATAGTCTAACAGGGGCATCCCGAGAATGGTATTCCCATTTGACTAGAGCCATCGTGAGGAACTGGAAAGACTTGGCTGAAGCTTTTATCCGTCAGTATCAGTATAACTTGGACATGGCCCCAAACATGACCCTTCTAATGGGAATGTCTCAATCTTCCCGTGAGAGCTTCAGAGAATATGCCCAAAGGTGGAGGTAACTTGCTGCTGCAGTTCAACCCCCCATGTCTGAAAGGGAAATGGAAGACATGTTCATGAATACTCTTCAAGGAACCTACATTGATAGATTGGCTGCATTTTCTTCTACCAGCTTTGCAGATGTGGTGATAGCTGGGGAAAGAATAGAGAGCCTATTGAAGATGGGGAAGATCTCTGACAACGGTGCCAGTTCGAGCAGTGCAAGAAAACCTTTTGCTGGGCCCCGTAGATCTGGTGAGATAAACTCTGTGCACATGGGAAGAGGGAGACCCCAATACTTGCCTAGAACAGTTGTTGTTGTTACTATCCCTGCTCCACCTCCTCAGTATACTCAACAACCACAACACTTTCCGCAACAACAACAGTTTCCGCAACAGAGATCATACAACAATAATAACAACAATCAACAACAATGCCCATTTCAACAGCGGCCGTCTCAGGTCAACCGGGTAATTGACCCCATTCCAATGCCATATGCTACACTGCTGCCACAACTCCTAAGGCTCAATCTTGTTGAGTTAAGGACATTGGCTCTACCTGATCCTCAAAACCTTCCAAGAAACTACGATGTCAACGCTAGGTATGCTTTTCACTCTAACGCACCTGGTCATTCTACGGAAAAATGCAGAGCTCTGCATATGAAGGTTCAGGATCTGGTAGATTCAAAAGCCCTGAACTTTGCACCTCCTCCCAATGTAATGAAAAATCCTATGCCAAGCCACAGTGGGCCAAGGATTAATGCTATAGAGGATGGTTCACCCATGAGTTTAATAGAAGACATTGCAGGTATTCATACACCTCTGGCAGAGGTTAAAGTCCAGCTTTTAAAGTGCCAAGTGTTCCCAGGTTGTGGGGCCTGTTGTGAATCATGCAAACTTTCTGAGAATGGTTGTGCTAGCTTGAGGAGTGGAATTAATGGCTTGATCAAAGAGGGCATTCTGCAAATTACAACCACAACTTCTACAACACCAACAGCTCTTTTATCAACAACAAGTGAATCTTCTACAAATGCAACAACCATCTTTCCAACTGATTCTTCTACAACTGCAATAACCATTGTTCCAACTGATTCAGCTACAACTTCAGCAATCATTCCATCCGTCACTTTAGCACACAACAATTCATTTTCACCAGCTACTACAACTTCAACAACTACCAATAATGATGTTTCCACTGTCACAATTTATTATGACCCGACAACGGTCCCGAATTCCAACAACTTTCAACAATTTCAACAAAGCTTCAATTCACCTCCACCAACATCCACCAGAGATCCTGTTACTATTTTTTAGGATCCACAGACTATTACAGTCCCAACATCTGCTGCAGTGAGCCCAGTCATTATCACGGTACCCAAACCAATTCCATATGATAAAGACAGTTCTATACCATGGCATTATGGTGATGATCTATACTGCAACGAAGAGAAAGTCCTTCTTGATTCTCTAGTTCTCACTCCCCAAGTGGACAATGTTGGGGGAGGCGGAGGCTTCACCCGAAGCGGACGTCTCTTCGCATCACAAGTCCCTAGAACCAACACTGAGGTAGAGGTTGTTGCCAAAGCCAAGGGGAAGAGTGTGATACCGGAAGAATCTGCACCAAAAGAAACTCATAAATCATTCTTCGATCAAGATGTGGATGAGTTTATGAAAGTTGTGGACCAGCTCCACCAAAGTTGTGGACCAGCTCCACCAAACTCCTTCAAGGATCTTAATCTTATCACTGTTGTTGCGTTCCGAAGCCCATCGGGATGCACTACTCAAAGTTCTGCACACTGCCTACGTGCCAGAAGAGATCACGGTGAATCAGCTGGAAACAGTGGTGTCAAATTTCAATACTAGCCATAGGCTAGGTTTCACTGATGCTGATTTGACCACTGAAGGACGTCAGTACAACAAAGCTTTGCACATAACCCTGGAGTGCAAAGGAGTTGTACTATCTCATGTTCTTGTAGACACTGGGTCCTCACTCAATGTCTTACCCAAGAAATCCCTTGTCAAGCTCGAATATGACGGGATAGCTCTCCGGCCAAGTAATCTTGTGGTCAGGGCTTTTGATGGCTCCAAAAGATCTGTTCTTGGGGAGGTGGAGCTGCTAGTGATAATCGGTCCACAAGTCTTTAAGACCATTTTCTATGTGATGGACATACAGCCTGCTTACAGCTGTTTGCTAGGTCGACCCTAGATTCACACCGCAGGCGCAGTAACATCGACCCTTCACTAGAAACTGAAGTATGAATGGGAAGGACAAATTATCACCATCTGTGGTGAGGAGGACATATTTATTAGCCATCTGGATACATATAAGTATATTGAGATGGATGGTAAAATCCATGAGACAATGAGCCAAGGGTTCGAGGCCCTGAATGTCAATGAGGCTACTGAAGTATTTGCTGCATCCCAGGAAGACAGGATGGGTACTTCAATTGTCTCCTATCAGCAAGCCCGTAAGGTTGTTGAAGACGGTAATGCCTAAGGTTGGGACAAGCTGCTACCGGTGGAGAAAAAGGAAGATAGATACGGTTTATATTTTCCTTCGAAACACACAGCACACTTGCTCAATCTTCAAACAAACACCACCATTCATTTCAAAATCAATCATTGATCACAAACCACCCACCAAAACAGCCAAGAACACACCATAAGCCAAATACGATTTCTGACCAGTTGGAGTGCAAACTCACAAACCAGCCTTCCTCAAAGCTCTCCAAGCACCAAAGCTTCTTCAGGGAGGTCATTGGAGGCATTTTGCACCAAGGAAGAAGCCAGAAAGCTCAAGGGTTGAAAGCTTCATCTCAGGTAGCCATGCGAATTAATTTTTCCAGAACCTTTATTTTATGTTACTAAATGATTAAGCATGTTCCCCTGAGTACACTGAGCTTTGTATTTTTGAAAATGGTGGAGAGATGAGAATTTGCTAAGCTTCTGAAAGTTTCACCATTTTTGTTCATTGCTTCGAATCTTGAGATTGAGTGAAAAGAAATTGTTTTTGAGGTTGGATTTAGGTTCAGGGGGATGAGGGGAGTTGATCTGGAGCTCTAGAGCTCCAGAAATAACCTAGAAGTGAGGTTTTGGTTTTGCTCAAGGGAGGTGTGGCCGGAGAAGACGACCGGAGGTCTTTTCCGGCCACCTGAAAGTGATTAATGGCTAATTAGGGTTAGGGTTTCTGTTTGAATGAGGGCCCTTGGAATTTCATTTCCCGCGTGCAGTGAGTGGCTGAGATCATTTCATTAACTCTTAATTAGGTTTTAAAATTTAATTAATTAGGTTTAATAGGATTTGAATGCTGACCCTTAGAACACGCGCCAAGTCAACCAATCTTTCCCCAGTTTCAATCCAAGCCATCCATTCTGCATACTTCTCATTTATTTCATTTTTAATTCATTTTTCTTATTTTATTTTGTACATTTTATTTTAAATAGTTAGAAAATCTCAAAAATATTTTTATTCAGCATTTTAATTCTAAATAATTTTCTCAACCCAAAAATATTTTTATTTTTATTTTTTGCATTAAAAAATCATTTTTTAGACATTTAATTGTTTATTTTAATTAATTAATGAAATTTAATTAATTAAAATATCATTTAGGTTTCTAAAAAATCCCAAAAAATTCATGTTGCATCTTTAAGCATTTAGAGACATTGTCATACCATCCACACAAATTTCTTTTTGGTTTTGAATCATTTTGACATTTTTTCTTTGAATTTAGGGTTCATAAAATCCCATTTTAGAACCCTAACTTCAAGAATTATTTTCTTCCTAACCAAGAATGGTATGATCATGGTTCATTTTGCATTGATCTTCATTTGAAATGTAGTATCTAACATAATTTTGTCATAAATTTCTTCTGCATTTTTTATTTGATTTGCATTTTTTCCCTTTAGGTGCCTTAAAACCCTAGAAAACTTAAAAAAATCATAAGTCCCTTAGGGTTAAGAGTTAGGTCTCCTCCTTTGGGGTGTGATATCATATGGGGTTAGGGTTCTTTTGATTGCATTTTCAATTTTTTTATCATGTCATTTGCTTCTGTCTTTGCCATTTGCATCTCATCCTTTCATAAAACCCTAATTTTGTATCTTCCTTTGCATACACCTTGCATAAGCATTCATATAAGAACTTGCCATGACATTTTATGCATTCACATGACATATAAGACATCATAGGACTCATTAGAATCATGTTTGATCATTGCATCATCCATTTTCCATGTTATACTTTCATTACATTTCATAAACTTTCATGTACTTTCATGCTCCTTTTATGCTTCATTTGCATCTTCATCACTTGTATGATCATTCACATCTCTTGGCATACATTTGCACCATCTCTTAGCATCATTTGCATCATGAGTATGCTTCTGGTTTTGGTTTGCATCCTTGCATTCATTTCATTTCATTTCCTTTTACTAACTTTTCAGGTGGTAAGTTACTTTGAGAAGTGAATTTGCCTTCACTTCACACAATCTCTTCTCATCCCTCTTATGCATTCATTGATGCATTTTGTATTTGTATTAGAGTGAGCTTGCTCATGCATGTTCTTTCTTCACTTTCTTTCTTCAAGCAACGTATCTTCTTAAGTGAAGTAAGTTGACTTGCATCTTCTGCTTCTCCTCCTTCCATTTTGCTTCTTCCTTGGTGGCTCTTCTTGAAGATATCTTGCAAGCCTAATAAACCTTAGGAACACCCAAGCATGATCATAATTAGGGTTTGATTAGTCCCGCCATTAGTTTTACCTTTGTGTTATCTTTTGTGTCTTCTCTTCTCATATCATAATCAGGGACTAAACCTTTAAGGTTTTAAGGCTTTGTGATTAAGATTATGCCTGCATCCTTCTCTTAAGATGGAGTGTATAACTTTAATCCTAAGTGTTAAACCCTTGATGTGTTTAAATCTCTTAATCAATCCATTTAATAATCACTAAGACAATAAGCTTGTAACTTGGGCCTTGCATTAGGGTTCTAATTCTTCCTTAATTGGTTAAGAAGGACTAACCCTAGTGTTAATGGACAAGTCCCCCTCAAATTGTCTTACAAACCATAAAATTTACTTCTTAATCTCATCCTTAACTAAAATCCACTGTAATAAAGACCTTGTTTTGTCATGAGGTTAATCCCTAATCATGGATTAAGTTGAGGAGCCTTCCTCAGCTTAAATGTTCTCATCTATTATCCTTCTATTAGGATGGTGTAATGAGTCCATTAAATCCTTGATTATGGCTTAAACTCATTACTTAACAACTAAAAAAACTCCTAAAAAGCAATAAAAGATTGAAAACACCAAAAACAAACAATAATCGTCTCCTCCGGGATTCTTTTCTCACCTCATTCACTCATAAACGAGAACTCTCTTCTTCCGTCTAATGCAAGACAAACAGTTGTAACACGGTGGGAGAACTGACTTTAGTTATGTTGCGGATAGCAAGAGTCGCCACCGACTTTTATTTTATCCAAAGGAAAGGCATAAAAGAACAGGAAAGACCTTTTAAAAAGATTTTTGGGTCCGGGGGGTAGGTTATGTAAAGGGAAGGTGTTAGCACCCTTTACATCCATGGTTATCCATGGGCTCTTAGTTACTTAGCTCACTTTAAAATGTTTTTTGAAATGTGAAGTGTGTGAATAAAAATTTTCTTAAGAGTTTCATAATGATCCATGTACGGATGCGTAAAAAAACCTTTGTTTTGAAAATTGTTTAAAATGTGTAATGTGTTTGAAAAGTTTTTGAATAGTGAGCAAGTAACTATGAGGAACCTACCCTAAGTTTAAGTCTTTTCTGTTCTTGGATCCCTTAAATGGTAAGACTATCCCTATTATTAAGGAATAGGTAGTCATTACCTTGGATGTGAGGGACAAGTGAAGGGTCATCTGTTATTTAGGCAACTGTGGGGTGTATTAAGCAATTTTGAAGGGACTGTCATCTTTATTCGAAAGGGACAAGATCATTACGAAGGCAACATTCGAAAAGGGACTTGATCTTTTATTGTTAAGGGACTAGATAACTTTATTTTGAGGGACTTTTGCTTTATACACCCTACTTAACCTTTTGACTAGGCAACATGAGAGGTATCCCTAAGGAAGTGAGATGGCGATCCAGGATCGACTTACGTGTGTGAGTGTATAATTTAATATTTATCTTTAAATTTAAGTGATCTAAATTATTTTTAAATAAACATACATGTTACACTCCCTATTTACTAACCATAGCATAAAAAATAAATAATTTAAACATTACTAAAATATTACATCCAGGAGCAATTACAATAATAATAATAAAAGCAATTTAAATAAATAAGCAAAATATTAATAAGCAAAATAAATAGGCAATTATAATTGGGTTAGTGAAAATAATAATTATAATAAAAATAATACTAAATTAAATGGGGTTAGTAATAAACATAATTAATAACAATAATAATGAAATAAGCAAAAATATTATAATAAACAAAAATTTTAAAGGTTAATAAGAAAATATGAACAATTATATTAATTATTATAAAATTTGAAATTATATGCAAATTATAAAAATCAAATCAATTATGAACATATTACGAAAAATAAATTATAATTATAAAAATTTAATTAGCAATTTTTACATACTTTTAAACATATAATAAAAATTATTTACATGCAAAATTAAATTATAAACAATACATTAAGCATTTTTAATTGTTAATTATATTTACATACAAAAATTTAAATTATAAACAATTTATGTATTAACAAATATTAATTCAAGAATTTTAAGAATATAAATAAAAGAAGGAGATTAGGGTTTTGAAAAGAATATATTTTTTAGGGTTTTAAAAATAAATTAGGGTTTCTAACAATATTAACTCAATAACTAAATAAATATATACATATTTTGATTTTAAATATATAATAATAAAAACTAGGTTTAGAATTAAAAACAAATTGCAAAATATTTACATATTATTTTTCCTAGAATTATTTAAACATACACTAAACATGATTATATTTAATTAATATTAATATAATTAACAAAATAAATTAAATAAAAACAAAAAAAAATTGGAACTTACCTGGCTGGGATTTGAACCCAGCACATCTTGCTTGCCAACAACCAGGCCAACAACACATACCACTAGGCCAACGCGCGCGCAGGTGAAGAAAAAGTGCATCAAATTGGTTTTATTCCTTAAGCCTGAAAATCAGAAAAAAGAAAGAAAACGCAAAAGGCCTGGGGGAATCGAACCCAGGACCTTGCAAGCAATCACACAAACACAATACCATTCCAGCTGGGAGAGCGCACCTGTATATGAAACAACTACAATTCATAATATATTATGTTTAATGGATAAAAGAAAAAAAACATGAAAAACTTGTCACAGCCAGGATTCGAACCCCAGCCATCCAACAATACGCACGCCTGCTTTACCACTGGGACAAGCATGAGCTTGTGAAATAAAACAGAAACTAATACATAAAATATTATATACAATATTTGAATTTTGAAAAACGCGCGCAGAGGTCTTCTTCTTCCTTGGCTCCTGTGAAATTTCCTGCGTTTTCACTTACGAATATACCTGCGAATTTCATAGCATATGGAACCTGCGAATTTCAAATACCAGCAAAACAGTACAATTTTTACAAATTGATTAATGAAACATGATCCTCACAGTCTATACAATCACACCATGTCCTTTAAATTCATTTAAATTCAGTGAATCATGAAACCCCAAATTCAAAGGTGAAACCCTAACTATGGCATCTCACGAGTTATTCACGGTTTCTTCAACTTCTTTGCCCAGAAACATTCTATACAACATCACAAACATGATTAGCCAAACAAAATCCATCAAAACGCATTGAATTAGTGAAATCGAAACAAAATAATTCATGATCAAGAATGCTTCGGGATATGCTATATGAGTGGTTTTGGATGCAAATAGGTATTGGTTTCGACTCAATGATGTCCAAAGATCATTGCTATGTTCTCAAATTACCTTCTAATGCCTTGTGTCTTAAAATCCGAATTTGAGTTTGGAGAGATTTTTGAAAATATGAACTTACACTTGGGAGGCTGAAAATTCGTGTCTTGTGATTAGGGTTCCATTATGTACTTATAGAGCAATGCATTAGGTCAGAAAAGATTGATTATTGTGTGAGAAGTTTGATCCAAAAAGATTCAAAAAGATAGGCTTTAAAAATCAAATATTTTTGCATAAACACTTGCTATTTTAGGCCAATCATCATGATCTTCTTTCCACTTTAATTCCAATCATATTTATGAATTTCTAGAAGCTTGATCTTTTTTAAATCTTAGACTTTTATATTTTATTTTAATTTAAAATGATTTTAAATGAATTAAATCAAAATAAATAAAAATAAAATAATAAAAAATCTGATTTTTATAGACTTGGGTCGTGCATGAGGTCATAGTATGGATTGGGTCATCATATGGCAAGCCCATTTGGAAGAAATTGGTTTTAGACCTCCCTTTTCTTCATAAATCAACCAAACATTTCCCAACTTTGCAAGGGCACACATCCTTCAATTTTAATTCTATGAGGGTTTTCTTGGACATTTTGGAAAGCTTGAAGAGTCCTCTAACCAACCCCACTGGTTTCATGTCCATATCATTTACCATTCTCAAGTTATGCCCTTTTGAAGTTGTTGACTTTTTGTTGACTTTCAAAAGGACCTATAATGTCTTAGCTCATACCTTCCAAATGAAGCATTTTTGGGATTGGCTTGTGAGACACAAAGTTGTAGAGAATTCAATTTCCTTCAAAATAAGCTTTTGATGGAGACTTGGTGATGAAGCATGTGAAAGTTATGGCTGGTCAAAGTTCAGTTGACTTTTACTGAAGAAACCCTAATTTAGAAACTCCTGATTATTGATGATCTGAAATCTCCTTGATGAATCATGATCAACCCTTGATAAAATAATGAATTTTACTTCATATACTTGATGTTGGAAAAAAATCATGAAGTTTGACTTTGGTTTAACCACAGTTAACCTCAGTTTGACTTTTTAACTGCTTTGACTGATTTTGACTTATCTGATCATCTGACTGAGCAAACTTTTGAGAAAAGTCTTGAAACTTGTCATGAGGGTTCTTACACACATATAAGATGTTATGAAGCTCACTTGAAGTCTTGGAAATCAATTTAGCCTGATTAAAGTCAAAACCCTAGTTTTGGATGCACTACTTAGGAGGTGCATTGTCTGAGGGAATTGTCAACTCTTCTGACCAATTGTGGACTTTGTGAACATTGTGAACCATCATAAGATGTCTTGTGAACCTTGTGAACCTCATGGGAGGTCTTGTGAACCTTGTGAACCTTGTGAACCTCATAAAGTGTCTTGTAAACTTCATGAACCTCATGAAAGGTCTTGTAAGTGTTGTGAATCTTGTGAACCTTCTTAGCACACAAAGTCTTGTATTGTGAGGGAAAATTTTGGGGTGCAACAGCTGCCCCTGTTCAATTTTCTGAAACCTGAGGGGTTAGATTGGTATATTTGCCAGTCGTGACCTGGAAGGTTGAAGGGGATTGAACACAAAAGCCCGAAAATTTGCACTCACCGGTGCTTAGAGTGATACTGATGTTTGGGTTGTATATGCTTGAGTGGGCTTAAAGATGCCACTTGGAGAAAAATTCTTCAGGTACATTTCTTGGAGGATAAAGCAGTCCAAAATATGAAGATATAATGATAGCTTTCAGGAGGATAAAGCAGTCCTGAGATAATGATATGCTTTCAGGAGGATAAAGCAGTCCTGAAGTAGTGATATGCTTTCAGGAGGATAAACAACTTCCTGAGGTGATGATATGCTTTCAGAAAGATGAACAACGTTCTGAGGTATGAATATGCTTTCAGGAGGATAAAGCAGTCCTGAGGTAGGGGTGATAGCTTTCAGGAAGATAAACAACGTCCCGAGGAGATAATATGCTTTCAGGAGGATAACAATATCCTGAGGAAGTGGTAACCTTTGGGAAGATAACAACGTCCCGAGATAGTAACATGCTTTCAGGAGGATACAACAGTCCTGAGGTAATAATATGCTTTCAGGAAGATAAAGCAGTCCTGAGGTAATAATATGCTTTCAGGAGGATAACAACGTCCTGAGGGAGTGATATGCTTTCAGAAAGATAAACAACGTTCTAAGGGAATGATATGCTTTCAGAAAGATAAACAACGTTCTGAGGGAGTGATATGCTTTCAGAAAGATAAACAACGTCCTGAGGAAGTGGTGACCTTTGGGAAGATAACAACGGCCCAAGGTAATAATATGCTTTCAGGAGGATAACAACGTCCTGAGGAAGTGGTGACCTTTGGGAAGATAACAACGGCCCAAGGTAATAATATGCTTTCAGGAGGATAACAATGTCCTGAGGAAGTGGTGACCTTTGGGAAGATAACAACGGCCCAAGGTAATAATATGCTTTCAGGAGTATAAACAACATCCTGAGGAAGTGGTGACCTTTGGGAAGATAACAACGGCCCAAAATAATATGCTTTCAGGAGGATAAAGCAGTCCTGAGGTAATGATATAACCTTTGGGAAGATAAACAACGACCCAAGGAGATAATATGCTTTCAGGAGGATAAAGCAGTCCTGAGGGATTGATAGCTTTCAGGAGGATAACAACGTCCTGAGGAGGTAATATGCTTTCAGGAGGATAACAACGTCCTGAGGTATAAGAAGCTTTCAGGAGGATAAAGCAGTCCTGAGGGAATGATAACTTTTGGGAAGATAAACAACGGCCCAATAGTCACAATTTGTTAATGAAATTTGTCTGCTGGAGAATTAACCTGAAAACAAGGTAGCATTCTGTATGGTAATATTAGTTTATGTATTATGTATGCATGTATAATATGATGCACTTAAGTAATGTATTATGTATTTATGTATATGTATAGTATGTTGTAAATGATGTATGTATGATATGATGCTGCCTGAAGCGTCTGGATATCTTCGTATAATAACTGCTGGCCAGGGAAAATAAATCCCGGTTTGTTGCTGAAGAGTATGAGGAACTTGTTCCCGTCTTGTTTGATAATAAGGTATACATAACCTCCCGTCTTCGTTTGATAGTAGGGTATACATAACCTCCCGTCTGCTGGGGATAGTAAGGTATATATAACCTCCCGTCTTCGTTTGATAGTAGGGTATACATAACCTCCCGTCTTCGTTCGCCGTACTCTTATTGGAAAGTAAATTCCCGAATATCCGTATGAGGATAAAATAGATGGATATAAATTCCAGGGGAGATGTGACTCGAAGTACTTTATGAAGATGGATTTGCCCTACTGAGGGATTTGTAACTGTCTTGTAAGAGTGAACCTGGTGAAGCTTCGTTGGAATCCTTCCCTCGTTCGTCCTTAGTAAATACTATTACTGCATTTTCATGCATTTCTGGTAAACATCAATCATATTCAAAAGCATAATACATTCAAACACAACCAATGGACGTTTCGCTTATGTAAATAGGGTAAAAGTAAATCTGGACTTAAAAATGGAATTGTATTTATATCAAAGAGTTTGTACAAGGAGACATAAACCCTAGTAAGAGGACTTTGTCATAAAGTTTTTTTTTTTTTTTACAAAAACAAAGAAAATCAGCTACGTGGGAAATAATCCTATTGAGTTTCAATTCTACTATTGCCATTATCTTCAAGTATCTCATCTTCTGCTGTTGAGACGAAAACGATTGGATTGAGTTTTATCTGTTCGAGCTTGAGTAAGTAGTACAACTGGTTGCAGTTTCATGGGTGATCCAAACGAGACATAGTCATACGCTTTAATCCCTAACTTTTGCCTGGATTGCCCTTTCAGGTTTTCAATCCACCGGGATACCCTTTTTTGCCCAAGCCGCCTTTTCAGGTTTTCGACTTGCCGGGTGTACATCTTTTTATATATATCCCTGATTTTTGCCCAAACCCTTTTGGTTTGCCGGGATGCCCTTATTTTTGCCTAGGCCTGTCAACCTAGCGGGTCTCTTTTTATGCGTAGTATTTTTTAACTATGTCTGCGTTTACAGGCTGTGGGAAGTCTTCACCATCCATAGTAGTAAGTATCATGGCACCTCCTGAGAATACTGTCTTGACTACAAATGGTCCTTCATATGTAGGAGTCCATTTGCCCCTAGGATCACCCTGTGATAATATGATACGCTTGATTACCAAGTCACCAGCCTGATACACCTTTGGCTTAACCTTCTTGTTAAAGGCTTTGATCATTCGTTTTTGGTACATCTGGCTACGACAAACTGCTGCTAACCTCTTCTCATCAATCAAATTTATCTGGTCCAGTCGAGTCTGAATCCACTCATCTTCATCCAAGCCCGCATCCTTCATAATTCTTAAGGAGGGAATCTGAACTTCAATGGGCAGAACTGCTTCCATACCATAGACTAAGGAGAATGGGGTTGCCCCTATTGAAGTGCGTATTGTAGTACGATAACCATGAAGAGCAAATGGTAACATCTCATGCCAATCCTTGTAAGTAACAGTCATCTTCTGTACAATCTTTTTAATGTTCTTATTAGCAGCTTCAACTGCCCCATTCATCTTTGGACGATACGGAGAAGAGTTGTGATGCTTAATCTTGAACTGCGTGTAGAGATCAGTAATCATAGTATTGTTCAGATTAGAGCCATTGTCAGTAATAATCCTTTCAGGGATGCCATACCTACATATGAGATTATTCTTAATGAATCGAGCCACAACATTCTTGGTAACATATGCAAATGAAGCTGCCTCTACCCACTTCGTAAAGTAATCAATAGCAACCAGGATGAAACGATGCCCATTAGAAGCAGTAGGCTTGATCTCACCAATCATATCAATGCCCCACATGGCAAAGGGCCAAGGAGCCGTCAACACATTCAAGGGTGATGGAGGTATGTGTACTTTATCAGCATAAATTTGACACTTGTGACATGTTCTGGAATGTTGATAACAATCAGCTTCCATGGTAGACCAATAGTAACCTGCTCTCAGTATCTTCTTTGCCATGGTATGACCACTAGAATGAGTACCAAAGATCCCATCATGCATATCTTCCATAATATTTGTTGCTTCTTTCTTATCCACACAACAAAGCATAGTTGAATCATGATTGCGCTTGTACAGAATCCCATTACTCAAAAAGAACTTAGCAGAAAACCTTCTCAGAAACTTCCTATCTTTGACAGATGCCCCTTTAGGGAACTCCTGGGCTTTAAGATATCTTTTCACTTCATAGAACCAAGGCTTCTCCTCTGTTTCTTCAGTGTCAATCTCATTGCAGTATGCAGGCTTTTCAAATCTATCAATAGTAATCTTGGGAGCTTCATCATCCCAACTGATCTCAAACATGGATGCCATGGTGGCTAAGGCATCTGCCAACTGATTCTCTCTCCGTGGAATATGTCCAAAGGTAATCTCTTTGAAATGTGGGATTAAAGACAATACATGCTCTCTGTAAGGAATGAGGTTATCATGCTTGGTATCCCAATCTTCTTTAATCTGACTTACTACCAGGGCTGAATCTCCATACACATTAAGGAACTGAATATTCATATCAATAGCAGCTTTAATACCCAGGATACATGCCTCATACTCAGCCATGTTATTGGTACAATAGAAACAAAGTCTGGCAGTAATCGGGGTATGACAACCTTCAGGGGAACTGATCACAACACCAACACCATTACCAAGTGCATTGGAAGCACCATCAAAAACCATAGTCCATCGGGATCCTTGTTCAGGTCCGTCATATTGTCCAGGTTCTTTGGTAATAATCATAATGTCTTCATCTGGGAACTCGAAACTCATTGACTGATAATCATCCACTGCTTGATGAGCCAAGTGATCAGCAACAACACTTCCCTTAATGGCCTTCTGAGTAGTATACTGTATGTCATATTCTGTCAAAATCATTTGCCATCTTGCAATTCTTCCGGAGAGAGCAGGTTTCTCAAATATGTACTTGATTGGATCCATCTTTGAAATCAACAAGGTAGTATGAGTCAACATATACTGTCTTAGTCGGCGAGAAGCCCATGCCAAAGCGCAGCAAGTTTTCTCGAGCAGTGAGTATCTTGTTTCACAGTCGGTAAACTTTTTGCTAAGGTAGTATATTGCCTGCTCTTTTCGACCGGACTCGTCATGTTGCCCCAAAACACACCCCATTGAGTTGTCTAACACTGTTAAGTACATAATTAAGGGTCTTCCATCAACTGGTGGCATCAAAATTGGAGGTTCTAGCAGATATCTCTTGATTTCATCAAAGGCAGTCTGGCACTCATCATTCCATTCCATCACCTGATCTTTCTTTAACAACTTAAAGATTGGCTCACAGATGGCAGTCAATTGGGAAATAAATATTGCAATGTAGTTCAATCGTCCCAAGAAACCTCTAACTTCCTTCTCAGTACGGGGAGCTGGCATCTCTCGTATAGCTTTCACTTTTGCAGGATCCACTTCAATACCTTTTCCACTGATAATGAAACCCAAGAGCTTACCAGATCTAACTCCAAAAGTACACTTGTTTGGGTTCAATCTCAACTTGTATTTCTTTAACCTCTCAAACAATTTATGCAAATGATCAAGATGTTGCTCTTCATTCTGAGACCTGGCTATCATATCGTCCACATATACCTCTATCTCATGATGAATCATATCATGAAACAAAGCCACCATAGCACGCTGATATGTTGCCCCTGCATTCTTCAAACCAAATGGCATCACCTTATAGCAAAAGGTTCCCTACTGTGTAACAAATGTTGTCTTCTCCATATCTTCAGGTGCCATCTTGATTTGATTATAACCAGAGAAACCATCCATGAACGAGAATACCTTATGTTGAGCAGTGTTGTCTACCAGAACATCAATATGAGGAAGTGGAAAGTCATCTTTGGGGCTGCCCTTGTTCAAATCTCTGTAGTCTACACACATACGTACCTTACCATCTTTCTTAGGTACTGGCACCACATTTGCAACCCACTGAGGATAAGAAGTCACAGCTAAGAACCCTGCATTGAACTGTTTCATTACCTCTGCTTTGATCTTTTCTGACATCTCAGGACGCATACGACGAACCTTCTGCTTCTTTGGACGACAATCTTCTTTTACTGGTAAACAGTGAACCACAATGTCTGTATCCAACCCTGGCATATCTTCGTAAGACCAAGCAAAAATCTCTACGTAGTCACGTAGCATCTGAATCAATCTGCTCTTGACACTATCTTCTAATTCAGCCCCTATCTTGACCTCTTTCCTGTTTTCTTCAGTTCCCAGGTTCACAACTTCGACTGGCTCTTCATGTGGCTGTATAGCTTTCTCTTCTTGTTGTAACAACCTAGCAAGCTCTACAGGTACTTCACAATCGTCCTTATTTCCGTCTTCAGTTTGATAGATCGGATTCTCAAAATTATAATTGGCAATAGTAGAACTGTTATCAACAGGATCCAGAGTGGATGAGGATCTGCATTTTAGTGATGTGGGTGTGTGTAAGAACACATAGCTGATAAAATAAAAGAAAAGAAAGACAAGGAACACAATATTTACGAAAACGAAACGTCCACTGATTTTATTGAATGAAGTATGCAAATGAAATGACAGCCCGTAACAAGCACACCATTGTACCCCGGGTAAGGCACAAGGCTTAAGAGTTCAATTGTTCAAGAAATTACAAACTTAAAAGCAACAACACAGTAATAGTATTTACTCCTGACTAAAGGAGATAGGGATAACATCTTCAGCCTTCCAGTTATTGAGTCCAGCACCCACAGTAGGAAAAATCCAAGCATCCAAGTTGTAGTCTTCATCATAGTCACCTACAGCATTGATCTGATCTTTCATAATCCCCTGATTGGTGATACGAACAACACGAGCACGACGAACAACCTTCTGGGACTCTGCAGTGAAACCCAAACCAAATTTGTCAGACTTGTAAGGGATATCAGGAAGCTGACCCCAAATAGTACAACCACCTTCATCCACCACAGCTCTAGCATCTTTAAGGGAGGCCATTGTAGGAGGTACTCTAGTGACCACAGGAACTTTCTTGACAACAGGAGGAGCTTCATAATCATTAACAATCCAAGGGACCACTTCAAATGTCTGACACGGAGTTTCAACATATTCACCTTCTACTTCCAGATACTTGAAGGTGTTCACATGGCTGACAAAATATTCTTCCTCTCCATAGACAGTAACAACCTTTCCTTCTACCGGATATCTCAGCTTCTGATGTAGTGTAGAGGTTACAACACCTGCCCCATGGATCTAGGGACGACCAAGCAAACAAGAGTACGAAGGACGAATATCCATCACATAAAATGTAGCATTAAAAACATGAGAACCAACTTTGATTGGGAGATCAATTTTTCCATGCACCACTCTTCTTGAACCATCAAAAGCCTTCACCACTATATTACTGGGCTTCAGCACAGCATCTTCAGGACTCAGCTTATTCAGGACTTCTTTGGGCAATACATTCAGAGAGGAACCATTGTCTATCAATACGTGTGACAGGGTAGTGCCCCTGCATTCAATTGAGATATGCAGAGCCCTGTTATGATCCCTCTTGGCAGGGGTCAAATCAGCATCAGAGAAACCTAACCCATTATCATAGGTCAAGTGGGCAACACAATTTTCAAACTGGTCAACAGAAATTGCATTGGGTACATGGGCAGTCTTCAGAAACTTGATCAAAGCTTTGGCGTGAGCTTCAGAACATAACAACAAAGACAGCATGGAAATCTTGGAGGGAGTATGTCCCAACTGATCAACAACGTCATAATCACTCTTGCGAATGATTTTCAATACTTCTTCCATCTGCTTAGAGAGATCATCAGCAGCCGGCACATCAGTAGGTACAGGTTCAATAACAGGACCTTTGCCCCGAGCATCAGTGGTGGAGGTAGCAGCTGGAGTAACTGCATTCTTGGAAGTAACTGGAGGAGAGAAAACCCTTCCGCTTCGTGTGATCTTACTAGATCCAGCAATATTATCAATATCAACAGGCACATCAGCTAAAGGTTCTTGCTTAACACCATGGATATAAACATCAGACCCATAGTGCCAAGGCACAGCTTTATCAGACGTATACGGAATAGGACCAGGAGTAGTAATGACCATAGGAGCCACCTTAGCTTCAGCAACAATCTTCACAGGGCCTTCAGCAGTAATCTTAATTGGACCCTTATGAGTGATTTTGACAGGTCCCTTGGAAGTGATCCTTACCGGCACTTTATCAACCATGTCAACCTCTTCAGTCTTCCTACCTTTAGTAATATGATCCACCATACTCTCTACAGAAGGTGGTGTCCTCTCGAATACTATGGTGTAATTATTCATGAGGCGTTGAATCCCGTCCTTCAACCTCCAACAGCTATCTGAATTATACTCACAATAGACACAATCTTCTCGACAACCCGGAAAGAACCCAGCTTGTACTAACTTCTTCTTGATAACAGACAATGGTGTAACCAAATCTGCGACTGAAGAGATATGTGAATCCTCATCAATGGCATTGACAGTCTTCTCATGATTTGGCATTGGAGCAGTAATCACATTAGGAGTGCCCGGAGGATCAAACTCAATTTCTCCAGCCTCAATCATATCTTGAATTTTGTTCTTCAAGACCCAGCAGCTATTAGTATCATGTCCTTGACAGTTTGAATGATATGCACATCGTGCATTGGGATTGTACCTGGGAGAGGTAACATTGGGATTCTGAGGAGCCTCTTTCAGAGTAATAAGTTCAGCCTTCAACAAGTGTTGCAATGCCTGAGCCATTGACATGTTGATCTTAGTGAACTGCCTTCTAACCCTCTGTTGGTTTCCCTGTGGCTGCTCTGTTGTTGTAGGAGTTGGATTTGAAATATGAACTGCACTTACAGACTGATGCCTTCTATTACGATCAGGTTGACCATAAACAGCATTGGATTCTTTCTTACCAGTGGGGGGCTTCTTAGCAGTACCTGATGAAGAAGTAACCACTTGGATCTTACCACTTTTTATACCATTTTCCACGCGCTCTCCTGTCATTATCAACTCAGTGAAGCCAGATGATGAGCTTACAATGAGATGACTGTAAAAAGGACCATTCAGCGTACACATGAACATATCAACCAATTCCCTGTCAGTTAAAGGGGGTTGTACTCTTCCAGCTAAGTCTCTCCACTTCTGAGCATACTCCTTGAAACTTTCTTTGGCACCCATAGACATGCTCTGAAGTTGCATGCGAGTAGGAGCTAGATCAGCATTGTATTGATACTGCTTATAGAAGGCTTCAGCAAGGTCATTCCAATCCCTGATGTTGACACTCTCCAACTGATAATACCATTCCAATTGAGCTCCAGATAAGCTCTCCTGGAAGAAATGGATCCACAACTTTTTATCAGCAGTATGAGGTTGGATTCTCCTGACATAAGACCTCAGATGCAGCTTGGGACAAGAGACCCCATCATAAACAACAAAAGTAGGAACCTTGAAACCAAAAGGTATGACCACCCCAGATATCAGACTCAGGTCTTCAAAATCTAGCCCAGAAGATTTCTGCAATTCCATAGCATCCATTCTATCCACCAGCATCTTGAATTTGTCTTCATTAGGCTCATGGTAGTAATTAGCCTCAGAATCAGAGTCCCCCATAGTGTTGTGGAGACTGCCTCCCTCTTTTTCAGACTCTTCAGACTCATAATCTTCAACTGGTTCTTTGGTCTTGGCAAGACCTTTGAACCTTCTTCCCATGTTGATCAGGCCACCTGACCTTCTAGTCTTCTTAATCTTCTTGGCCAGCAGTGTCTTCAATTCATCCTGCCCCTTGGACAAGTTCAGGATCAGCTCTTGGAACTGTGCATTCTGTGCCTGGAGATCCTTAACTGTTTGTTCAAGAGCCATTGCTGAAATAAACAGCGAGAAGATGAGAAACCTGTGCACAAATAAACCTGTGATGCAGTGATATGGAATGTTAATGTGTATGCAATGTTTTCAAGGACCGCAGGATTTAAATTTGCTTAAACAAACAAGAAGGTAAACTTTTATTAGTAATAAATTTGTTTTGCCTCTTGGGCTTTACAGAAAATGAAATGAAATAAATACAAGAGATGGGGTTTTAAGTCTCCCATGGACGTTTCCTCTTTGTGTTGAGGTATGAGTTGAGATTCCGTTCTTCGTGAAGTTGCTTTGTTAGTTCCAGGATTCTTTCTTGGCTTGCTTTGTAATGAGCCTCGAAAGTATCCCTTTGCTCCTTCAGCTGGATCCAGGATCTCTGTAAATCTTCCGTGTTAGTAGGCATGTCTGGGTGAAGGATGGTATAAGAAGTATCTCCTTCAGCAACAGGTTCCATGGTAACTGGCAGGATAGCAGGATATGGCATCATGAGAGTCTGAGCACGAGATCGCACCCATCTGAGATAAGCCTCCATATGAATAGTGTACTTAGGCTCAGAGTCTTGCTGTCAACCCTGTTCACTTTTCCCCATGCTCGTATGAATCTCTGACGGTAACCTTGAAGATCGTTGTCGTAGTCAAACACAATGCCCTGAATCAACATGTCATGTGGACCATCACTCCGAGCGTAACCAAACTGTCGTAAAGCTAGAGAAGGGTTGTAAGTAATGCCTCCTCTTATGCCTAGAAGTGGCACATTAGGAAATTCCCCACAACGGTCAATAATAGTAACATTCTCCATAGATCTGGAGCACCAATGAATATCTGAATGCGAGAGTGACATGATCCTTTTGGACCACCTGAACCCTTGCTCATTCTTCATCACTGAGCGAGGAAGGTGAGAAATAAACCACCTAGATAGCAAAGGTATGCAACACATCAAAGTTCCTCTTGCCCTTGTAGTACAGGTGTGAAGAGAATGCAGGATGTCCCCAAGTAATGTAGGCACTGGATTGTGACTCAGGAATATGTTGATGGCATGAACATCTATGAACTGATCAGGATTGGGAAACAACACTAAGCCATAAATCAATAAGGCTAAGATCTGCTCAAGAGCATCGTAGCTCATAGCCTTCAAGAACACTTGAGCTTTATCCACTAATACCTTAGCAAGAATACCTTTAACTCCGCTTCTCGTTTCTAGAACAATGTCAGACTTCTTCAGATGTAGAGCTGCAGCACTAACCTCTGGTTTAAGCTCCTTCTCCAAGCCTGTGAAGGGTCTTTGATCAAGAACAGGTATACCCAGAAGTTTAGAGAATTCCTCCATGGTTGGAACCAGCTGGTAGTCGGGGAATGTGACACAATGGTGTTTAGGATCAAAGAACTGAGACAGGACACTCATCATGTCTTCATTGAACCCTGAGGTGACTAGATCCAATAGGTAACCATGTCTCTTGATGAACTGGGAATGATCAGACACTTGAGAAACCAACTCTTTAAGCTTAGCAGGTATGCCTAAAAAGTTGATCCTGATAGTGTTTCTACGAGCAGAAGCCATGACCTGCAACAAAGAACAAAGATAAATCCTTTGGTCCTTGAAATGGTTAGTGAAAATGCTATGCTTATGATGCATGATGATGTCATGATGTTATGCTCAATCACAAACATGTGGCACACACAAACAAGTCACACAATAGCCCTAGGTTTAAAGGCTTGCATGAGGTTCAAAGGTAAGTACCCTCCCCTGAAGTTAGTTGGTTCATCCTGTCCTACAAAAGTAACCAGGTTCTAAGGAATCTCAATATCATTGATCCTTCACAAGGGTGGTTGTTCAGTAGGCAACTTACTTGCCAACCAAAACCCTCCAAGTTTAGGATCTCAATGAGTGTAGTATCGAGTATCAACCAACTCCAGTCTTCCCCAAAGCCGGCTATCTCACTACTTTCTAAAGGCCAAGATAGGATAACTAGGGTTCTAAAAGTTAGTTAGTGCATTGACAACATATGGCAGCCTCATATTATCCTCAACTTGACTTAAGGAACATAAGCACCAACCAAGAAGTCACACTAACTATGGCCACCAGATCAACCATATCGGTATACGCCGTACAGTTTCCTTGGTCTATTTCCATTTACCTAAGGTACACTAGATCCGGGTTAGGATCTTTCACACATAAGAGCCCAACAAGTAAGTATAAAGCAAACAAGGCAAACAATTTTAAAGTGATCTAATTCCTAAGGGCACCCCTCTTTAATATTAAATCCCCAGCAGAGTCGCCAGTTCTGTAACACGGTGGGAGAACTGACTTTAGTTATGTTGCGGATAGCAAGAGTCGCCACCGAATTTTATTTTATCCATAGGAAAGGCATAAAAGAACAGGAAAGACCTTTTAAAAGATTTTTGGGTCCGGGGGGTAGGTTATGTAAAGGGAAGGTGTTAGCACCCTTTACATCCATGGTTATCCATGGGCTCTTAGTTACTTAGCTCACTTTAAAATGTTTTTTGAAATGTGAAGTGTGTGAATAAAAATTTTCTTAAGAGTTTCATAATGATCCATGTACGGATGCGTAAAAAAACCTTTGTTTTGAAAATTGTTTAAAATGTGTAATGTGTTTGAAAAGTTTTTGAATAGTGAGCAAGTAACTATGAGGAACCTACCCTAAGTTTAAGTCTTTTCTGTTCTTGGATCCCTTAAATGGTAAGACTATCCCTATTATTAAGGAATAGGTAGTCATTACCTTGGATGTGAGGGACAAGTGAAGGGTCATCTGTTATTTAGGCAACTGTGGGGTGTATTAAGCAATTTTGAAGGGACTGTCATCTTTATTCGAAAGGGACAAGATCATTACGAAGGCAACATTCGAAAAGGGACTTGATCTTTTATTGTTAAGGGACTAGATGACTTTATTTTGAGGGACTTTTGCTTTATACACCCTACTTAACCTTTTGACTAGGCAACATGAGAGGTATCCCTAAGGAAGTGAGATGGCGATCCAGGATCGACTTACGTGTGTGAGTGTATAATTTAATATTTATCTTTAAATTTAAGTGATCTAAATTATTTTTAAATAAACATACATGTTACACTCCCTATTTACTAACCATAGCATAAAAAATAAATAATTTAAACATTACTAAAATATTACATCCAGGAGCAATTACAATAATAATAATAAAAGCAATTTAAATAAATAAGCAAAATATTAATAAGCAAAATAAATAGGCAATTATAATTGGGTTAGTGAAAATAATAATTATAATAAAAATAATACTAAATTAAATGGGGTTAGTAATAAACATAATTAATAACAATAATAATGAAATAAGCAAAAATATTATAATAAACAAAAATTTTAAAGGTTAATAAGAAAATATGAACAATTATATTAATTATTATAAAATTTGAAATTATATGCAAATTATAAAAATCAAATCAATTATGAACATATTACGAAAAATAAATTATAATTATAAAAATTTAATTAGCAATTTTTACATACTTTTAAACATATAATAAAAATTATTTACATGCAAAATTAAATTATAAACAATACATTAAGCATTTTTAATTGTTAATTATATTTACATACAAAAATTTAAATTATAAACAATTTATGTATTAACAAATATTAATTCAAGAATTTTAATGAATTTTAAGAATATAAATAAAAGAAGGAGATTAGGGTTTTGAAAAGAATATATTTTTTAGGGTTTTAAAAATAAATTAGGGTTTCTAACAATATTAACTCAATAACTAAATAAATATATACATATTTTGATTTTAAATATATAATAATAAAAACTAGGTTTAGAATTAAAAACAAATTGCAAAATATTTACATATTATTTTTCCTAGAATTATTTAAACATACACTAAACATGATTATATTTAATTAATATTAATATAATTAACAAAATAAATTAAATAAAAACAAAAAAAAATTGGAACTTACCTGGCTGGGATTTGAACCCAGCACATCTTGCTTGCCAACAACCAGGCCAACAACACATACCACTAGGCCAACGCGCGCGCAGGTGAAGAAAAAGTGCATCAAATTGGTTTTATTCCTTAAGCCTGAAAATCAGAAAAAAGAAAGAAAACGCAAAAGGCCTGGGGGAATCGAACCCAGGACCTTGCAAGCAATCACACAAACACAATACCATTCCAGCTGGGAGAGCGCACCTGTATATGAAACAACTACAATTCATAATATATTATGTTTAATGGATAAAAGAAAAAAAAAACATGAAAAACTTGTCACAGCCAGGATTCGAACCCCAACCATCCAACAATACGCACACCTGCTTTACCACTGGGACAAGCATGAGCTTGTGAAATAAAACAGAAACTAATACATAAAATATTATATACAATATTTGAATTTTGAAAAACGCGCGCAGAGGTCTTCTTCTTCCTTGGCTCCTGTGAAATTTCCTGCGTTTTCACTTACGAATATACCTACGAATTTCATAGCATATGGAACCTGCGAATTTCAAATACCAGCAAAACAGTACAATTTTTACAAATTGATTAATGAAACATGATCCTCACAGTCTATACAATCACACCATGTCCTTTAAATTCATTTAAATTCAGTGAATCATGAAACCCCAAATTCAAAGGTGAAACCCTAACTATGGCATCTCACGAGTTATTCACGGTTTCTTCAACTTCTTTGCCCAGAAACATTCTATACAACATCACAAACATGATTAGCCAAACAAAATCCATCAAAACGCATTGAATTAGTGAAATCGAAACAAAATAATTCATGATCAAGAATGCTTCGGGATATGCTATATGAGTGGTTTTGGATGCAAATAGGTATTGGTTTCGACTCAATGATGTCCAAAGATCATTGCTATGTTCTCAAATTACCTTCTAATGCCTTGTGTCTTAAAATCCGAATTTGAGTTTGGAGAGATTTTTGAAAATATGAACTTACACTTGGGAGGCTGAAAATTCGTGTCTTGTGATTAGGGTTCCATTATGTACTTATAGAGCAATGCATTAGGTCAGAAAAGATTGATTATTGTGTGAGAAGTTTGATCCAAAAAGATTCAAAAAGATAGGCTTTAAAAATCAAATATTTTTGCATAAACACTTGCTATTTTAGGCCAATCATCATGATCTTCTTTCCACTTTAATTCCAATCATATTTATGAATTTCTAGAAGCTTGATCTTTTTTAAATCTTAGACTTTTATATTTTATTTTAATTTAAAATGATTTTAAATGAATTAAATCAAAATAAATCAAAATAAAATAATAAAAAATCTGATTTTTATAGACTTGGGTCGTGCATGAGGTCATAGTATGGATTGGGTCATCATATGGCAAGCCCATTTGGAAGAAATTGGTTTTAGACCTCCCTTTTCTTCATAAATCAACCAAAAATTTCTCAACTTTGCAAGGGCACACATCCTTCAATTTTAATGCTATGAGGGTGTTCTTGGATATTTTGGAAATCTTGAAGAGTCCTCTAACCAACCCCACTGGTTTCATGTCCATATCATTTCCATTCTCAAGTTATGCCCTTTTGAAGTTGTTGACTTTTTGTTGACTTTCAAAAGGACCTATAATGTCTTAGCTCATACCTTCCAAATGAAGCATTTTTGGGCTTGGCTTGTGAGACACAAAGTTGTAGAGAATTCAATTTCCTTCAAAATGAGCTTTGGATGGAGACTTGGTGATGAAGCATGTGAAAGTTATGGCTGGTCAAAGTTCAGTTGACTTTTACTGAGGAAACCCTAATTTAGAAACTCCTGATTATTGATGATCTGAAATCTCCTTGATGAATCATGATCAACCCTTGATCAAATAATGAATTTTACTTCATATACTTGATGTTGGCAAAAAATCATGAAGTTTGACTTTGGTTTAACCACAGTTAACCTCAGTTTGACTTTTTAACTGCTTTGACTGATTTTGACTTATCTGATCATCTGACTGAGCAAACTTTTGAGAAAAGTCTTGAAACTTGTCATGAGGGTTCTTACACACATATAAGATGTTATGAAGCTCACTTGAAGTCTTGGAAATCAATTTAGCCTGATTAAAGTCAAAACCCTAGTTTTGGATGCACTACTTAGGAGGTGCATTGTCTGAGGGAATTGTCAACTCTTCTGACCAATTGTGGACTTTGTGAACCTTGTGAACCATCATAAGATGTCTTGTGAACCTTGTGAACCTCATGGGAGGTCTTTTGAACCTTGTGAACCTTGTGAACCTCATAAAGTGTCTTGTAAACTTCATGAACCTCATGAAAGGTCTTGTAAGTGTTGTGAATCTTGTGAACCTTGTGAACCTTCTTAGCACACAAAGTCTTGTATTGTGAGGGCAAATTTTGGGGTGCAACAACAGCACCTGAGCCAGACAGGTCATACACTTTAGCATAGACAAGTAAACAGTTCATCATCCTTCTTAAGTGAAGTAAGTTGTCTTGCTTCTTCTTGCTTCTCCTTCCTTCATCCTGCTTCTTCCATGGTGGCTTTTTCCTTGAAGACTTCTTGCAAGCCTCATAAACCCTAGGAATACCCAAGCATGATAAAAATTAGGGTTTGATTAGTCCCCCTTTAGTTTTACCTTTGTGTCATCTTTGTGTCTTCTCTTCTCATCTCTCAATCAAGGATTAAACCTTAAAGGTTTTAAGGTTTTGTGATTAAGCTTATGCCTGCATATTTCTATTAGGATGGAGTGTATAACTTTAATCCTAAGTGTTAAACCCTTAATGTGTTTAAATCCTTTAATCAATCCATCTAATAATCACTAAGACATCAAGCTTGTAACTTGGGCCTTGCATTAGGGTTCTAATTCTTCCTTAATTGGTTAAGAAGGACTAACCCTAGTGTTAATGGACAAGTCCCCCTCAAGTTGTCTTACCAAACCATAAAATCCACTTCTTAATCTTATCATTAACTAAAAACCACTCTAATAAAGGCTTTGTTTTGTCATGAGGTTAATCCCTAATCATGGGTTAAGTTGAGGAGCCTTCCTCAGCTTAAATGTTCTCATCTATTATCCTTCTATTAGGATGGTGTAATGAGTCCATTAAATCCTTGATTATGGCTTAAACTCATTACTTAACACTAAACAAAACTCCAAAAAACATCTAAATAAATGCAAGTAGGTTAATGATCTTAATCCTACATCATGGTGATTAAGTCTGAGGTGTTTACTTCATACTTAAGGTATTCTCATTACCCCTAATCAGATGGAGGATGTGATGAGTTTACTAACCCTTGGTTTAGGCTTAAGCTCATCAACTTATGACAAACTCAAAAAGAAATAAAAGATTGAAAACACCAAAAACAAACAATAATCGTCTCCTCCGGGATTCTCTTATCATCTCATTCACTCACAAACGAGAACTTGCTTCTTCCGTCTAATGCAAGATAGTTTGCACCTGAGCCAGACAGGTCATACACTTGAGCATAGACAAGTGGGCAGTTCATCAGTCAATTTAACTTTCAGTCTCTTTGATTCGAACTACGGTGTTCTGACTTCCTCATTGCACGAGAGGATACGTAGGCATAACTTAATAGTTATCGAACAAAAGTCTCTGTATATTCCCCCTCTTCCAGCATTATTCTTTAAGCCTCATTGTCTTGAGCATTTTACTCTTTCCTTACACTGACACTCCTTTTATGTCACTTCACATTTCTTTTGCACTGACACTTGTATTCCTTTCCAGCTTTTTGCACACAAAATAGCACTGACACTACCCCTTTAAACACAAACTTTCAAGCGTGGATCCTGTCGAGTATGGTGGACAATCAGGGTGCTAATACCTTCCCAGGTTGTAACCAACCCCCTTTCTCAGTTTCTCTGGTTCGCGACCGTCTTATCCATCTCTTTCTAGGTTTATGCAGCATTACCTTTCCTTCGGGATAAAAATGCCTAGTTGGCGACTCTTTTCAGTTCATCTTCATGTTCTCTCCTTTCGCCGACCGTTCGCGTATGTACCCTTTCTGGCCTGGTGTCATTTGGCGGGAGCGACACCTTGTATGACTTCGACAATCCGATTAATCAAGCCGATGAAGGGGTTGAAGAAGACTATGAGTTACCGGAAGAGTTAGCCAGGTTGTTGATGCAGGAAGAGAAAGTGATCACTCCTCATCAGGAGGAGGTTGAAACAGTTAATCTTGGTACCGAGGAGGATTTGAAAGAAGTGAAGATTGGGGCCGGTCTGCAAGCTTTAGTAAAAGAACAACTTATTGATATGCTTCAAGAATACGTCGACGTCTTTGCTTGGTCCTATCAAGACATTCCAGGTCTAGATACGGACATCGTTATGCACAAGCTGCCTTTGAAAGAAGATTGCCCTCCAGTGAAGCAAAAGCTACGCCGTACTCGTCCAGATATGGAAATGAAGATAAAGGAAGAAGTACAAAAACAGTGGGACGTCGGTTTCCTTGCTTTAACTAGTTACCCGTCGTGGGTCGCTAATATTGTACCAGTGCCTAAAAAGGATGGCAAAGTATGAATGTGTGTGGATTACCGGTATCTGAATAGAGCTAGCCCGAAGGATGATTTCCCTCTACCTCACATTGATGTATTGGTCGACAACACAACTCAGTTCTCAGTGTTTTCCTTCATGGATGGTTTTTCTGGGTATAATCAGATCAGGATGTCACCTGAAGACATGGAGAAAACAACCTTCATCACACCTTGGGGCACATTTTGTTATAAGGTAATGCCTTTCGGACTGAAGAATGTCGGTGCAACTTATCAACAGGCTATGGTAACATTATTCCATGACATGATCCACAAATAAATTGAATGCTACGTGGATGACATGATTTCCAAGTCCCTCACTGAAGAAGATCATCTGGTAAATCTGCTAAAGTTGTTCAAGCGTCTGAGAAATTATCAGTTGAAGCTAAACCCCAGCAAATGCACATTCGGGGTGCGTTCTGGTAAGTTGCTGGGATTTATCGTAAGTGAAAAGGGAATTGAAGTCGATCTTGACAAAGTCAAAGCCATTCAGGAGATGCCTGCACCTAGGACTGAAAAAGAAGTTAGGGGTTTCTTAGGTAGATTGAACTATATATCAAGGTTCATATCTCACCTTACTGCGACCTGTGAGCCCCTGTTCAAATTTTTAAGGAAGGAACAAACGATCAGGTGGAACGAAGATTGCCAGAATGCCTTTGACAAAATCAAGGAGTACCTACAAGAACCTCCGATTCTTATGCCTCCAGTTGAAGGAAGACCTCTAATAATGTACCTGACAATATTAGAAGGATCAATGGGGTGTGTGTTGGTCCAGCATGACGAGTCTGGTTGAAAAGAGTATGCAATATACTACCTAAGCAAAAAGTTTACCGATTGTGAAAAAAGTTATTCACTGCTCGAGAAAACTTGATGTGCTTTAGTGTGGGCTACTCGCCGACTAAGGCAGTATATGCTGACTCACACTACCTTGTTGATCTCAAAGATGGACCCCGTCAAGTACATATTTGAGAAGCCAGCACTTACCGGAAGGATTTCAAGATGGCAAATGATTCTGACAGAGTATGACATTCAGTACACATCGCAAAAGGCCATCAAGGGCAGTGTGTTGTCTGACTATCTAGCTGAGAAACCCATTGATGACTACCAACCCATGAGATTCAACTTCCCTGATGAAGACATCATGTTTCTGAAAGCAAAAGATCATGAAGAGCCTGTTCACACTGAAGGGCCTGACCCAGAAGAAGAGTGGACAATGATGTTTGATGGGGCTGTCAATATGAATGGTCGCGGAGTTGGTGCAGTGCTCATTACACCTAAAGGAGTTCATATGCCTTTCTCGGCAAAACTCACTTTCGCCTGCACTAATAACGAAGTTGAATACGAAGCCTGTATCATGGGTCTTGAGGAAGCCATTGACCTCAGGATCAAGACATTAACTATATTCGGAGATTCAGCTCTGGTAATCAATCAGACCAACGACAAATGGTACACTCACCAAGAGCATCTGATTTCATACCGTGACTACACGAGGAGATTATTGACTTTCTTCACAACGGTCAAACTTGAGTATATCCCTCGGGATGAAAATCAGTTCGCAGATGCCTTAGCTACCATTTCCTCCATGATCAAAGTTCAAACTGCCAATTATGTGCCTCTGATTTCGGTATCCAGACTTGACCAACCAGCATATGTATTCTCCGTGGACTTTGCTAAAGATGACAAGCCTTAGTTCCATGACATCAAATTCTTCTTAGAGGATCAAACATACCCACCTGAGGCATCATCCGATGATAAGAAGACATTGAGAAGGCTGGCTGGTAGTTTCTTCCTGAATGCTGATGGTTTGTTATACAAGCGAAACTTTGATATGGTTCTGCTCAGATGTGTTGATAAGAAAGAAGCAGACTTGCTGATGCACGAGGTGCATGAAGGATCTTTCGGTACCCATGCTGGAGGACATGCAATGGCTAAGAAATTGTTAAGATCAGGTTACTACTGGATCACAATGGATGCAGACTGTTGTGCCTATGCCAGAAAGTGCCACAAATGAAAGATCTACGCAGACAAAGTGCATGTGCCTCCAAATCCTTTGAACATAATGTCTTCACCTTGGCCATTTGCCATGTGGGGAATTGACATGATTGGAAAGATCAAACCGACTGCTTCAAATGGCCACAGATTCATCCTAGTAGCCATTGATTATTTCACCAAGTGGGTTGAAGCAGCTTCATATGCAAACGTCACCAGACAAGTGGTAGCCAGATTCCTGAAGAGAGACATCATCTGTCGATATGGAGTACCCGAACGAATCATTACTAATAATGGTTCCAATTTGAACAACAAAACGATGGCAGAACTGTGCCGGGACTTCAAAATCCAACACCACAACTCTTCTCCTTACAGGCCAAAGATGAATGGTGCTGTTGAGGCAGCTAACAAGAACATTAAGAAGATTGTGCAGAAGATGGTGGTTACATACGAAGATTGGCATGAAATGCTACCATTTGCCTTGCATGGGTATCGAACTTCAATAAGAACATCCACTGGGGCAACACCATATCAGCTTGTGTATGGTATGGAGGCAGTCCTACCTGTTGAAGTTGAATTACCCTCCTTACGGGTGCTGATGGATGTAAAGTTGAATGAAGCAGAATGGGTCCGTTCTCGGTACAATCAACTGAGTCTGATCGAAGAAAAGAGATTAGCTGCAGTTTGTCATGGGAAGCTATATCAGAAAAGAATGAAGAAAGCCTTCGATCAGAAAGTCAGGCTTTGGGAATACCAAGTGGGAGATCTTGTGCTGAAAAGACTTCTTCCTCCTCATACAGACTACAGGGGCAAGTGGACTCCAAATTACGATGGTCCGTTCATAGCAAATAAAGTTTTCTCTGGCGGAGCACTGATGCTCACTACTATGGACGGTGAAGATTTCTTATCCCCTGTGAATTCAGATGCAGTTAAAAAATACTTCGCATAAAAATGACTCGCTGGACATAAAAACAGAATGAAAGTCCAGGCAAAAATAGGGCATCACGGCGAGTCAAAAACAGAATAAAAGACTCAGGAAAAAATAAGGGAAAATAAAAAAAACGTACACCCTCTGAGTTCAAAAGCCACATTGGACAGCTCAGGCAAAAATGGGTATCCCGGTGGATTGAAAACCCGAAAGGGCGATCCCCGCAAAATTAGGGAATAAGCGAACAACTGCATTCTGAATTCGTCTGTATCATTTACAACACGACAAGCTTCGAAAGGATAAAGCATCGGTCAGAATCAGCCTTCTTCAGAAAGCAAGATGAGAAGAGCGTCAAGGTCATACATATCATAGCAAAGGAAGCTCACCGGAGCGTCGTCAACATTGCCAGCACTTTTACTTTTTCAATTTGTAACAATCTCCTCAATCTAGGGGATTTGTTTCTTTGATTGTATTTGCCAATCCAGGGTCCCCCCGATTAATAAAATCAGATTTTCAGTCACACCTCGTTTCATACATTTTTGTTTCGTTTGCAAAATGTCCAATATCCATGATATAATATTTGCATAAAATAAATGGGCCATTCTTAAATAAATGCTTGCAGGAAATAATCTTACTTCCAGGAATATCTAACTCCTATAAGGGAATACGGTAAGGGATACCTCGGGATACTTGTGTGTTTCTTTGTCTTAACAGGATTGCAGGTATTCAAATACACAGCATGGGGCATGCCAAGCATCACTTCCCCATCATATCTCCCCCTCCAAGCAGTATCTGGAATGCTTTTCCCAGCGGAGTTGTCAAAGCCTCCTCATCCCCAGCCGGGATCCCCACAGGTATCCTTAGGAAGATCGTTCGGTGGTCTTTCCTCCCCCAAACAGAGTGCCAAGTCTCTCAAAGACAAAAGAACCATATCCCCGTAGAGTTCCAACCTCTACCCAGAAGAGCAATGCCTGAAGCTCTTACACAACAAAGTGACGAAAGTTTCCTCATCCCCAGCTGGGTTTCCTCCTTACCGGATAGATCTATCAATGATATATTTCCCCCAAGAAAATCCATATATCTTATCGGATCTACTAATGATCTTCCCCAGCTGGGATTCTCCTTCAAGCAGATCAGCCAGAGATCTTCACAGCAGCGGGATCCGAATCCCGGATCAGTTTCGTTTGCATAATCATAGCATTTGCATCATTTTCCCCATAAAAGCGTAGCATTCCTTCTAATACGGAACATTACGGAAAAAATCAAACATTTGCATGATTACAAGTCAGGTTCAAACCAGTCACCTGCAAATACAACCAATATCTCATCAGCAATGTATGTACAAAACCCACATCCCTTGCAAATAAAATCCAAAGCATCCTCCTTGCACTCTCCAACACAAATGTCTGTTATATACTCTTTCGACACTCATCTGTGTCATATCATCCCCCTGCAGATATAAACCACAAACATCCTCTGTTATTACAGATACCTATACACTCTCTCGACACCCATCCGTGTCACCACTCCCCAGCATAGTTTCCTGCACAAAATGTGAGTCACTTCCATTCCAAATTGTTCAATTAAAAAGAGTCTTAAAAAGATATGAAAAAGGTCAAATTGGATTGGAATATGTTCTTAGTCATCAAAGATACTCGAATGATAAAAATGGTCTTGGTTACTCAAAATTTTCGAAACCAACTTCTAACAAGACCATCTTTGTAAAGGCTAAAGAACAAATTCCTAAAGAGATAGTTGACAAGCCTAAAATAGTTCATCAATATTTTAAAAAGAAAAGATATAGTAAGAAGAAGTCTTATCCCCCTAGATATAAAAGTAACTTTGAGCCCACTTGTTTTTATTGTGGTATAAAAGGACATACTCCAAATGCATGTTATGTATGAAATTTTAGTGTTGCTCAAGGCCACTATGTATGAGTCAAGAAAGGGACTAACTTTGAAGGACCTAAGGAAATTTGGGTACCTAATAAAACTTAAATCTTTTTTTAGGTGTGCCTGAAGTCCTATTCAAATCAATGGTATCTTGATAGTGGGTTTTCTAGGCATATGACAGGTGACTTAAGCAAATTTTCACATCTAACGCTTAAGGCCAAAGGATTTATGACTTATGGTGACAATAACAAAGGAAGAATCCTTGGTGTATGCATCATTGGTTCACCGCCTTCAACAACTATAAAAGATATCCTTTATGTAGAAGGTCTAAAGCAAAGTCTCCTTAGCATTAGTCAATTGTGTGACCAAGGTTTCAAAATCAACTTCACCAAAGATGAATGCTTGATAGAAAATGAAGCACTCATGAAGTAATTCTAAATGGTAAAATAGTTAACAACATTTTTATGATTTCCTTTGATAACTTGTCTTTGAAGGTTAGATGTCTCATGGAAAACAACAATGACTCATGGTTATGGCATAAGAGGTTTTCTCACATTCACATGGAGCATTTTAATAAATTAATCAAACATGGCTTAGTCATTGGATTGCTGAAGATTAAATTCATCAAAGATAGGCTATGTGGAGCTTGCCAAAAAGGAAAACAAGCCAAAGCAACTTTCAAATCCAAGAATGGGGGTGACCACAACAAGGCCACTTTGTTACACATGGATCTTTTTGGTCCATTAAGAACAAAGAGCTTCGGAGGTAATATTTATGTATTAGTAATTGTAGATCATTTTTCTAGATACACTTGGTCTTTCTTCTTAATGCAGAAAAGTGAATCTTTCAAGGCATTCAAGAAGTATGAAAAACAAATTCAAAATGAGAAGTCTCTTACAATTGCCTCCATTAGAAGTGGTCATGGTGGAGAATTCAAAAATGATTTATTTGAAGAATTTTGTGAAGAACATGGAATCTCACAACTTCTCAGCACCAAGAACTCCACAACAAAATGGTGTCATAGAAAGTAAGAATAGGTCATTGGTGGAACTTGCAAGGACAATTCTAAGTGATTCAAACCTTTTGAAATATTTTTGGGCGGATGCGGTGAGCATGACTTGTTTTGTAAGTCAACATTAGGCCTACTCTCAAGAAAACCCCTTATGAAATTTTCAAAGGGAGGAAACTAAACAATCTTTCTTTCACATCTTTGGATGCAAATGCTTTGTCTTGAACAACGACAAAGATATTCTTGGTAAGTTCGACAAAAAGTCGGATGAAGGTATATTTATTGGTTACTCTCTTTTAAGTAAGGCTTTTAGAATATATAATATGAGAACTTTAACTATAGAAGAATCTATACATGTCAAGTTTGATAAATTTAACCCCTCGAAAGAGGATATTGTTGTTTGTGATGATGATGATGATTTTGTAGAAATCCCTAAAGAAGATACTTCTAAAGATATCATTGAAAATCAAGTAGAACATCAAGATAAACCGTGTCAACAAGATTCCAATGTCAACGACTTTCCAAAAGAATGGAGGACTCATAGAGATCATCCTATTGACAAAGTTATTGGAGACATAAGCCAAGGTGTTACTACAAGATTGAATCTCAAGGATGCATGCTTGAACATGGCGTTTGTTTCACAAATAGAACCTTCCAAAGTTGATGAGGATCTTGGAGACGATCAATGGATTGTTGCTATGCAAGAAGAATTAAACCAATTCGAAAGAAATCAAGTTTGGGAACTTGTTTCTAAGCCAAGTAATAAGAACATGATAGGAACATGATGGGTGTTTACAAATAAACTTGATGAGAATGTAATAATTATTTGAAACAAAGAAAGATTGGTGGCTCAAGGGTACAATCAAGAGGAAGGAATTGACTTTGACGAAACTTTTGCTCCGGTTTCAAGGTTAGAAGCTATTTGTTTATTACTTGCTTATGCATGTTCAATGAATTTTCAGTTATTTAAAATGGACGTCAAAAGCGCCTTAATGAACAAATATATCAATGAAGAAGTCTATGTCAAACAACTCCTAGCTTTGAAGACTTCAAGCATCTTTCACAAGTGCACAAATTGAAGAAAGTTCTCTATGGATTAAAACAAGCACCAAGGGCATGGTATGATCGTCTAAGTAACTTTTTATGCGAAAAAGGTTTTGAAAAAGGCAAGGTAGACAAGACTTTATTCATTAAAAAGATAAATGGTGATACCTTACTAGTTGAAGTCTATGTGGGCGACATAATCTTCGGTTCAACAAATAAAGAACTATGTGAAGAATTTGCATTGATGATGCAAGGAGAATTTGAAATGTCTATGATGGGTAAGATGAATTACTTCCTTGGATTTCAAATCAAGAAACTAAAAGAAGTAGTTTTTATCAACCAATCAAAGTATTGCAAAGAGTTGTTAAAAAGATTCAAAATGGATGGTTGTAAAGCTATGTCAACACCTATGGGCTCCGGAACCTATGTTAATCAAGATGAGTCGGGAATATCGATTGATACTACAAAGTATCGAGGTATGATTGGTTCTTTATTAAATTTGACGGCAAGTCATCCTGACATAATGTTTAGTGTGTGATTATGTGATCGCTTCCAAGCAAATCCAAAGGAGTCACATCTCATGGCGGTCAAAATAATCATGAAGTATCTCAAGGGAACGATGAACGTTGGCTTATGGTATCCTAAAGGAAGTGTTTGTAATTTAATCGGTTATTCTGACGCGAATTATGCAGGTTGTAAAACAGATAGAAAAAGTAATAGTGGAACTTGTCATATCCTTGGAAATGCATTAGTTTCATGGTCATGTAAGAAACAAGCATGTGTTTCTCTTAGTACGGCCGAAGCAGGATACATAGTAGCGGGTAGTTGTTGTGCACAAACCTTTGGCTAAATCAACATTTAAACGACTACGAAATTGATCTTGGATGCATTTCGCTCCAATGCGACAACACAAGTGCAATCAACATTATAAAAAATCTGGTCATGCACTCAAGGACCAAACACATAGACATTCGACACCATTTTCTTCATGATCATATGCTTAAAGGAGATGCCGAAGTTACCTTTGTAGATATGCATAATCAACTCGCTGATATCTTCACAAAACCTTTGGCAAAATAACTGTTTTTCTAGATTCAGCAAGAACTCGGAATTCTCGATGAAGGTGACATCTAATTCTTCTAAAATTGTTCACTATAGTTTAGAATGAAGTCAAGGTACATAAAATTAAATTTATTTTATTTTAAAAATTTGTTGTGCTATATTAAAATACATGATATTTGAGAATTTTTATGGTTTTTTCTATTTACGCATACCATTAATTTATTATTTGTTAAATATTTTTTGATCAAAAGTTGCCTTATTATGTGTGCTAACATGTTAATAACTTTTTATATTGAGACCATTCACAATTATGGCCCTGCAAAGCTATTGTTTTTCTATTTTTGACAGCAATAATTGGTTACCACTTAGGTAGTAACCGGTTACCTGTTATATTTTTAGCCAATCTGCGTTACTTTTCAACAAGTAACCGGTTACCACTGACTCTATGTGAAAAAAAATTAAAACGTATTTTACAGAATTATATAAGTGCGTTTTATACAATTTTTTTCTGTTCTTTGATTTATGTTGGTCAAAATCACTTATTGGTAATATAAGTCTATGTTAAAATCACTTCTTGGGAACTCATTCAAACCTCATTCTTCTCTTCTTCCTAATTGTCTCTCTTCAAAACTCTTGACCACATTAAATCAAAATCAAACCTCACTCAAATTTCATACTCTTTATAAACTCTACCTCTCTCAAACTTCATCTTCATCACTCCTCCAACCCTAATCCGAAAAATCCCTTCCAAACCCTAACTCTCAAAAACTCTTTATGGCTTCTTCAAGGAACAAAGGAAAGCAACAAACCAGTGAGAGCTCTGAAGCTGCTGATGAGCAATATATGAAATCACATAAGCAGAGAAGATTGGATATTGACATTTGAATAAGAAAGTTCACGAGTGTCAAATACGTCAACTTTGAAGCCTTCCCAACTCATAGCTTCACCTTTGAAGCACTGCTTGAAGCTACTGGTGTGAAGGAACTGGTCTAAAAAATAGTTACGATTTATCCTGATATGGTTCGACAATTTTATCATACTATTGTTTTTGGACATGATGAATTTGGTGATGAACATTTTAATGCTATTATTTATAAGAAAATCATTTATGTGACTATAGAAGACCTAGGGAAATGTTTGGGTATTCCATCTGTTGGAGAAAAATTGAAGGTTGATTTTGTGCCCGACACTTATAGGTGAAACATATTTGACTCCTTAGCATATTTTGTTGACCACTCTAGAGGCACCCATGATGATTTGGTAGGTAGACAAGTTCAATCCCCTAGGATTATTAAGTATGCAAAATCCTTGTCGGTTAGTGACCAGATGCTTCAATATATCTTGGCCTATATTTTTTATTTTATTTTTATAAATTGTAAAAACAATTTTGACATCGTACAACATAACTATACATTATTGAAGATCAAAATATAATCGAAATCGCAATTTTTGAAAAAAACTTGTATCTCAAAAATGATTTTTATGAAAATCTATTAAAAATAGCTTCAAAATTAAGTGATTTTTTAAAATTTTGATATCCAATTTTTTTTTCAAATAAAATTATGAAATATCTAAAATAACATTTTAAAGAATAACTATTCAAACCAAATTTTTATTTGAAGCTTTTATGAAAAGTTCATTTGTAATTTTTTTTTTCACAAATTTTTGTTACACTATAAAAATCACAGTTCAACTTAACTAATATTTTCCACTTAACATTATTAACAGAGTGATAACTCTAACATCTAACATTCTCTTAACATCCAAAATTGTTGAAAACTAAATTTTTGGCATTTCAGTTGTGGTAATTGATTATAGGTTTTGGCATAATCGATTACCACGTTGGATTTTGACCAGGATTTACAAACACAGACTCGTAACCGGTTACGAGATTTGACGTAACCGATTACGAAGGGTAATTTCAGTTTTTTTGTTGTTTTTCAATTATGTTTTGTTTCAGCTTATTTAGATAAGTTTTTTCCCCAATCACTTTGTAATTGTTGTATATAAGCATTGCAATAGCTCCCGATTGTGGTTAATGCCATTTTTCACTCACCCTTAATCACTCACACTCTCTCTCTCTCTCTCTCTTTCCATCTCTCTCCCTCTCTCCCCCTCTCTCTCTCTCTCAATTTTTAACTTCATCTTCCCCAAATTAACTCAATTCTCCAATGATTTACCTTCATTGATTTTATATGTTCTAACATTTGGCCTCAAGAGCATTGGTTCTGATCCAATTCCGCTGTAATAATGAGTAATATTTCCAACGATAGAATCCCCAAAAACCTACCAATTCTTGATTCAAAGAATTATGACAAGTGGTCCAAAAAAATGAAGGTTTTGTTTGGGTATCAAGAAGTTCTTGAAGTGATAAACAATAGTGTCACACGACTTGGGACAGAGGCTACAAATGTTCAAAAGGCTGCATTCAAGGAAGAAAAGACGAAGGATTACAAGACATTCTTCTCGATTCTTTCTTGCATCGATGGCGACAATTATGAGAAAGTTGGCGATTGCGACTCGGCAAAGCGAGCTTGGGAGATCTTGTAGAAAGTTTATGCAGGGGTTGTTAATGCAAAGGTGGTGAGGTGACAAATTCATAAAAGGCAACTCGCATTAATGCAAATGGAAGAGAATGAAATGATCAAAGATTATGTGACGCATATCACGTGTTTGGTAAATCAAATCAAGTCGTGCATAAAAAATGTTGTTAAACAGAATGTTATGTCGAAGATTTTGCGTTCTTTAACGTCAAGATTTGACAACATTGTATTGTCTATCAAAGAGTCGAAAGACATTACGACATTGAGCAAAGATGAGCTTCAAAGCTCTCTTGAGCCTCATGAAGAAAGAATGAATGAGAGGGGAAATGAAAGCACAAATTATTTGACTAAATTTTGGTAAATCATAATGAAGAACAAGATGTTCCAATTTGAGGATATCTGCCAGCAAACAAAGATGTCGAATAAAATATCTTAACATCAAGACTCGATATCCTGAATTGTTATAACAAATTATTTTAAATTTGTAACAAATCTATCCAAGATTCTGGCGTGATTAGCATTGGATGAAGGACCAAAGATTTGAAGTCCATGGAGCAGCAGATGACTATAAAAGAAGACTTAGACCTAGGTTTGTTTAACTAATCCTTGTAACACTTTTGTAAAGGGAAATACGGGTTTAGGGTTTTGAGAGTCGTTGGCTCTTCTGTATTGTAAGTATCCCTTTATATCAATTTGATACATTGTGGTAGACATATGTTGTATACAGATTCAGAAGCCTTGAGGTAATTAATTATATATTGTTCTTGGATGAACCTTTTAAGAAAATCTGAGTTAACTTGTTAGTCAAGAATGTTTGGCTGAACTTTGTATTGAAAGAGGTGTCTTTAAATTAGGATGCATAAGTTACTCATGGCGATAACTGTTAGATATCACAGGTTGTTATTAGGGGAAATTGAAAGTAGGTCTTATATCTAGGAGAGTCTAGTGATTAAGTGAGAAGTTGTAAATGGGGGAGTTTTTCTTCGAATTAATACTATGATAGTGGATTTCATTCTTGACTTTGTAGTCTCTAAAGTATGTGAATTGCACCGAACTGGGTAAACATATCTTGTGTTATTTATCATTCTGTAAATTTAAAAGTTCTGTATTAGTTGTTGATTAACAGGTCATAATAGATGTTGTAACATTTATTGTAACTTTATTACTGATATTTAGAGTATCATTTGGTTTTGTTTTGTCCTTGTTTATATGATGTAGAGATTAATGTCTTGACATGTGGTTATGACATTTATGATATGTATGCCATAACTTTAATTGGTATAAGAGTTGGCATCCTGTCTATTTCTGGGTGAGATCTTGGGAAATACTTTATGGTACATCAACAAGGAGGCGTTGGTGAGATATGATCATTCTAATATACTCAAGGGTATTGATGGATGCGATAAGTGTTATGGATCAAAGGTGACATTACTGATGGTTGTTCAAGGTTTCTGAGGAATTTCTACAACAACAGTAGGAAAAGTGGCCAGTTCTTCTATATGGTATTTATAAGATATTTTGACATCTTTTCTAGGGCATGTTGAAGATGTTCTTTGGTGGTTCCACTGCATATGTTTCTGATGGAAGAACTTTGGTAGTCATGTGACTCTGCATTTGTGATTGATGAAAGATGGTGGAAGATCCTACTTGCTCGATTCTGTTCTTGAAGATATCAGTATCTATGAAAGTTGTAGTCGTTCCAAAGTTGCAATAGAATGTAGATAGTTGGTTGTTGATATCTGTCATGTGACTTGGAAGTTTAGTTTCATCATGTATCTTAAAGTCAGTTTGAAGAGAAGGTGAGTTGAGGTCGTGTTTATCAAATTCATAATCTATGAAATTGGTAAATACACTTTTCGACAAATTTGCTAAAGATACTTGTGATTTATCTCAAGTCCAATCATAAAGGAATCTCTGGTCGTATGTAAGAGCTCTTTCAGGAAGATAATCAGGTTCTCATGCTGAAGATGGATTTCTAAAGATCTTTGGTGCTAATGGATGTTATTCAACTTGAAGATAATGGGAGGTGATTTATTTTCACCATTAATGATTTGCAAGAGTTCTATTAGCAAAAGAAAGTCATAGACAGATTGAATCAAGGGTGACAGACTTGATGTCTTAACATGTTGTTTGAATAGAAAGATGTTGACACAAAATTACTTGATTTGTGTTGATATCTGGTAGATTATATATCCTAAGGGATGTATGGATTTCTGAACAAGGATTTAAGATCAATTGTTATTTGTGAAATTCACAAGTATTTGATTGATTATCCATGTTCCATAAGCTAATTTGGAGTGAAGAAGAGTCAAATTATCATATTTAGTTCTAGACTTAATAAAATACATTAGTTAGTTTCGGGCCAATTTATGTTTTTCGGGCCGATGCTCTTAAAGCCCAATTTTCTTTATTATTTAAGATAATCTCGGCATTAGGGAAAGTTAGAAAGTATTTCGGAAATAAAGAAAAGCACTAGGATTACATGCACGACTAAACTCCAAGGTTAATTTACTATTTTCTAATTTCATCAAGACTTTGGGGTTATTATATTGTTAGTTTTTATCCAATTCCTTTCAATCTTGTTTTGTTTATCCTTGTTTTCTTAATTCGAGTTGCATAGAATAATATTGCTTAAATTTGATTGATGCATGTTCCTTAACTTCACATATTAACTTACCTTATTCGCTAAATTCTCTTGATCTTCAATCTTCATGCTTAATGCAATAAATAGAAATACAATACACATGATGTTGATTGTGCTTGTCTAATCTAGATTATAATCAAATCTGAATTGAATCCGCTTAGGAAATTGGTGATATAATAATTGATGATAAGTCTAAAATTACCGAACCAGTAGATTAATCCGTTAATCATAATTATAATAGTATTCTTAATTTTTAATTGTCTGAAAACCTAAAACCCCTTGTTTGCGTTTCTTTCCTTTGGGTAAGTTTACTTGAAGTCCTTGTGATTCGACTCGAGTGTCACTTCCTTATTCTATATTTTATTTACTCGAGTGATTCGACAACAGATTAAGCAAAAAATGGTGATATCAATCTGACTCAGAACAATTATATAATGCACTTGCTAGTCAAGGCAAACATGGAAGGTTCAAATAGTGTCAACGTACACCAACGTTCAGCCATTGCAAGTTAAGCAAGTATGGAACAAATATCATATATAATCTAACTCACTACATGTCAATTGTTAGAGCACTGCAATATGTGACTTTAACATGGTCAGACATTGCATAAAAAAAGTTAATAAAGCCTGCCAACTCATGTCTAAGCTGCTAGAATCAGACTGGAGTGTTGTAAAAAAGATACTTTTTTTATCTTAGTGGAACTACACATCATGGTTTAGTGTTAAAGCCAGTTGAACCTATGCAAAAGGTGTAAATTCGCGCCTATAAGGATTCTGACTAGGCCAATGACCTCGGTGATAGAAGGTCCATATCCGGCACATGTGTGTGTTTTAGACCAAACCTCATATCATGGAGTTCGAAGAAACAATCATTGATTGCAAGGTCTAACACTGAGTCATATATTGTACCCTTGCTCACACTACATCTAAACTTTTATGGATTGAATCTATGCTGACAGAGAGCTCCACATTCAATATCAAATTCCAACTTTACTTTGTGATAATATTAATGATGTGATGGTGTCTCATATATATATATATATATATATATATATATATATATATATATATATATATATATATATATATATATATATATATATATATATATATATATATATATATATATATATATATATATATAGTGGGGATATTCTTACTTCAGGAGTAAATATCTAAATCTTACTCCACATTTTGACCATTAATTCATTTGTAATCAATTGTTATAATAATTAGTAATTATTTAACATGTGATTAATTGTTTCTCTCTCCGTATTTAATTACTGGCTAATTATTATAACCATTGATTAAAAATGAATCAATGGTCAAGATATGGAGTAAGATTTAGATACTTACTCCTGGAGTAAGAATATCCTCACTCATATATATGTATATATATATATATATATATATATATATATATATATATATATATATATATATATATATATATATATATATATATATATATATATATATATATATATATATATATATATATATATATATATATATATATATATATATATATAAAAGGAAGACAAAGAGTTGTTTTATGGATATTATTATGAGAAAAATGAAGGAGGGTAGAAGATGTGTTTCTCTTAAATTTTTTCTTATTCGCATGCTTTGAATTTTTTTCTTAGAATTATGAGAAATAAGAATAGTGTAAGATTCACACTTTGAGTGTTACCCTTCATTCAACTCTAATTGTTTTTTTAATTCTTCTAAATACTTTTGTAAGTTTATGCTAATAAGTCTTTGTTTTTATAATTCTTCTAAATACTTTTGTAAGTTTATGCCCATAAGTCTTTTTTTAGTTAATATGTCTAATTTAAATTTCCAAACATCTCTTTAATGCTGAACAATTTGCTAGCTACATTATCATTTTTGCTAGTCTTTTGATGAAAAGTTTCAATCACTACATTAGTCTAACTACAAGTGATAAATATTTTCAAAAAAAAAAAATATCTATCAGTGATAAATGGTCACACTTGTTTAATGTTAATTCTAAGACTTGCAAAAAAGAAGTGTGATTGAATTGACCGATGATAACAACGTTGATCCCTAAAATTTGTATTAAGGAGATTAACAAAATCCAACGACGTTTCATATAGGGAGACGAAGATGATAAAATTAAGTTACTGTGTGTTAGGTGTGTGTCAATTTGAAAAAAAAAGTGAGAGTTGAATACTGGCTTAAAAAATCCAAATAGGAGGGTCGTGTATATGGATAATGATTTAGAATGATGTACAAGTGATTATGAACTTGCCCAATCATCCTCAGTGAAGGTTGTTCCTAAATGGTACAAGAACAATGATAAAAAACAAGATTGTATCTATTATGAGCAAATAATTGAGAAGTAGAAATAAGATTGCATGTAAATTCAGGAACATATAGAACATGGTAGACTTGAGAACCATAGCAGACTTGAGTGCCATGGAGCTTACAAAGTTGTATACATGTTTGTATAAATGGATCTGAGCATGATACAATTCACTTTCTTCAGAACCGTTTCTACTGAAATCCATTTCTGTTGTTTTTATTTGTTGGCTAACTTTGATTGAAATGGATATGAAGAAATTAGAAACTAGTACATGAAGCATTTATATGTTTCAGATGTTGAACAACAGAATAATATATTGAAGACAAAGAAAATTTAATTCATTATCTAGTTTCTTGTTTGGCTGCTAGAATTATTGAGTTTTTGTTGCATGGAAGAATTCATTGTGTTTTTACTGCATATACCATTATATGCTTCATATAACATTATACATTCACTATTTCAGATCCTTTATCCAGAATAAAATTCATTGTGTTTTTGTTGCATGGAAGAATTATCAAATTCATTGTTCATCATTTCTAAATTCTGCCATTCATTGTTTACAGATGACAGAGAAGGTAGAGTATACAAGTCTTACAATCCCAACTAGCCCTCGTGATGAAGTTATATTACCATCACATCCCAATGAAAAAAATGTCAATTACGGTCTGATATGTGGAACCACTTCACCATGATGGAAGGTGATGAGAAAAAGGCTAAATGTCAATATTGTGGAGTCTTAATTAAGTATAGTAATGGAACAAGTGGTATGCGGACTCATCTCAGTAGATGCACTGCTTATGATCATGATAAAACCCAAGCAACCCAACCAAATAAAAGGAGAAAAACCAATTCAGAAGGACAAGTAGTTTGTTCTCAAATCTATTCTAAGTTTGATCAAGATGCATGCCGAGCTCAACTTGTGAAAACATTTGTGTGTGCTGAGATTCCATTTCATTTTGTGGAGAATGAGGAATTTAGAAAACTATTAATCACCTTGCAACCTCGGTTTTATATCTCATCACGGTCTACAATGAGGCGTGATATTTGGGCGCTCTACCTTGAAGAAAAGGAGAAATTGAAAAATATCTTGCCAAATGGTGGAAGAGTTTCTTTGACCACTGACACTTGGACTTCAACTCAAAACTTAAGTTACATGAGTTTGACTGTGCATTTTGTGGATAGTGAGTGAAAGATGCATAAGAAAATCATCAACTTTTGTCAAATCACAGGGCACTCAGGACACGTGATTGGGAAATATGTTGACGATTACTTAAGAAGTTGGGGGTTGAGTCAAGTCATGACCATAATGGTTGACAATGCTTCGGCAAACACCACTATGATTAAGTATCTCAACATAAGGATGAGGTCTTGGAGTAATCTTGTTTTGAATGGGGATTTTGTCCACATGCGTTATTGTGCTCATATCTTGAATTTAATTGTAAAATCAGGGTTGAAAGAGGATAAAAGTTGCATAAAAAATATATGTCATGCGGTTAAATATGTCAAGTCTTCTCCAAGTAGACTTGCCACATTTATGAAATGTGCAGTGCAAGAAAGAGTTACATACAAAGGTGTTGTTATCCTTGATGTTGAAACCAGATGGAATTCAACTTATTCAATGTTGAAGGCTGCCTTACAGTATCAAAAAGCTTTTGACTTGCTCTATGCACGAGATAAGACATTTTGCAAAGAAATGGACAAAGCAAACCAGGTAGTTAAGAAAGAGGATTGAACATATGTTGCATCAGTACTTCCCTTGCTTGAGATGTTCTATAAATCTACAAATTGTTTGTCTAGATCATTATATGTCATTAGTGCTTCATATATGCCAGAGGTATTCACAATTGGAAAAGGGATCAATAAGCCTTTAAAGAGTAATAATGAGCACATCAAAAATACGGCAAGTAAGATGAAAGGTAAATTCAACAAATATTGGGGAGATCCTAACACACTAAACATCTTACTATTGATTGCTTTTGTTCTTGATCCAAGGGTGAAATTGTCTATTGCGGAGTTTTATATTGATCTTTTATATGCTAACACCGGAAAAGTCGATGATTTAAAGAAAACATTGAAGTCTTCTCTTTCAAAACTTTATGTTCAATATCGAGGTTTTGACGACTCTCAATCTTGCACCCTAGACACACCACCGAATAAGGATGATGATGATGATATTTTATGTTACTATATTCAAGAAACTGGGCATAAGTCTGATCCTATGACCGAAATGGAATCATGTCTACAAGAAACACGAGTACCACACATTAAAGCAGTTGAGTTTGATATCTTAGGTTGGTGGAAAGCCAACTTAACTAAATATCCTATTTTGGCAAGCATAGTTCGGGAAGTGTTGGCTATTCCCGCCTCTACCGTATCTTCAGAATCTACTTTCAGCACTGGTGGAAGGGTTGTTAGTGATTATCGCGCATGTCTAACTCCTAAAATGGTAGAAACTCTTGTTTGCACACAAGACTGGTTGAAAGAAAAATCACTTTCATTATTTTCTGAGGAAGACCTTGATGAGATCCATCAATTAGAGCAAGGTAAATCAATTTTCTTATGTTTTTTTTAGGTTCAATATCTATAATTATTCACTGTTTTTTTAGGTTGTATGTAATCTAGTGATGGAGTGTAAATGATTTCATTGTATCCCACATATTAGGTCCAAAATGAAGATCAAATTGTGGTGGATCATTTTGATCATCATAGTTTTCATAATAGAAAGAAACTCTGATTAAATATTTAGTACCATTTGTTACATCTATTATGTAACAGTTTCTTACACCACTTAGTTTGACACCTATATCTATGAATTTTGCATCTGAAATATAGTTTATGCCTGTGTTTGACAACAATTATTCACTGCCATTGATTTCTTAGCTCTTATTAAATATTTAGTACCATTTGTTACATCTATTAAGTAATTTTTTATTTTGTTTTATAGAGATAACATCTCCGACATCGGTTAATTTTGATGAGATGATGATGATGATGAAGACCTTGCAAGTTAAAAGAGTATCAGAACGCCATAGTTTGATTTTAGTTACTTTTGGTGATCTTAGTCTTTTAATTAAAAAGTTACTCATGTCTTGGAATGAGTTTTACTTGTTGACATTTATAAGAAAATGCAAACTTAAATGAGTTTAGTTAATCAGTTGAATATACAACTGTTGCATACTATCATAAGTTCGTCTTTGTTTGTAAGTAATAGGTAACAAAAACCAGTTGAGTTTAGTTATATAGACAATGAGGATATAACTTCAATGATTCACAGTCTTTTTGAATTGTTGTTAAGCCTTAAACAAACTGAATCTGTTGAAGAGTAAATAGAACAATTTGAATTATTTGCAGACCTCAAATTTGAATTCCAATTTTGTGGCTATAAGAAACTGAAGGCTATCCCTTATACGCAAGCTAAAAGAAGGCGTATAAGGCTCTATTAGAAGCACTGCAAAGGAAACTATGCAACATATATAGATCACTGTCTCTTTGTATTATATTTTGGCAAGTAAGTTTACAGTATAAACTCATTCAAAATAAGTGCTTTTAAAATAAATTTAAATAAGTGTTTTTAAAATAAGTGCTTTTAAAATAAGTTTAAAATAAGTGCTTTTAAAATAAATTTACAATTTTGCAGAAGTCAATTGAATTCTGGTACTCACGGTTGTGTTTTTTTTAGTGGTTATTACTATGATCGACCAATCAACAATTCATCTAATGGATAATAATACCGAACCAAATTAAAGTACCAATCATAAGAGTTCTTTGAATGAACAAATATACTCAATTACTCAAAAATATATACAAAATAGTAAGAACTAAAAAAATGAAAATGATTCATAAATTTATCAATATGAGTTAAGCTAAATAAAATAATCTTACAGTAGTGAGCCCCAATAAGTATTTGCAATCCTAATAGCAAAGTATGATTCATTTAGCATAAGCTTGTTTCGACGTAGTAACGATTCTAGAATCCTTTGCTTGATAATTCCCGCAAGTACTTGGTACCTGGCAACAAAGATAAATTCTTTAATAGATTCTCCTTTTGTCATGCATATTATTTATTAGAACTATGTTTCTATTTATCTCATTAATCTCTAGGCTTATTCCTAATTTCCAATCAAAGATCTAAATGAGTATGTCGCTCCCAGGATTTTCATCTTGATACAAATGTGAAAGTGGCGCAGAAAAAAAGAAAAAGAATCGACAACCAGACATTTTTATCCCAAAGAAGGGGAAAGGTAATGATGCACAAGAGGAAAAGGAAAGAACGAGGTCTTGCGAATCAAAGAGACTAGCTTCGGGAGTCGGTTACATGAAGGGAAGGTACTAGCACCCCTTCACGTCCCTCGTACTCAACGGGATCTACACTTCCTTGTATTGTTTCAAAGGGTGTTATAAACTGCTTCATCTACTGGTAACTAGAAACTGGAGAAAGAACCGAAAAAATGAAAATGAGAAACAATGTAGGGAAAAGAAAGAAATGTGCTAGAATGGAAAAAAACTATTTGATTTGGTTTAAAGGATCCAACATATACCACAAAGTCAAAGTAGAAGAATCGGGCAAAATTCATTGTAAAAGTGTGTATGATGTTCCCGCCGAAGCCACCTGTTGAGAAATCGGGAAAAATTCATCAGCATATAATTGATTTATTTGAACTTATCTACTGGCATATTAGCATTGAAGAGACTGTTTAAGAGAGCTTAATCAAAAAGTGCTTAACCTGAAAAGCATTTTCAGGACATGCATAGAAGAATTTTGTGGTAAGTCCAGCACTAACTGCAAGAGGAGGTTTAAGAGAAACTATTAGAGCAGGAAACCATACAAGTACAAAACCTGTTACAATTCCTGTCACCTAACATAAAGTAACAAGATGAATAAGATGGTTCTCAAATTCTTAGGATCTGGAAGAAGAATATGTTTCTGCCATTTTTCTTTACAAGAATGAAAAATTCTCGAACTCTTTCGTTTGATAATATATCTTGTTGTTAATCATACCACGTTAGCAACAACAAAATCTATCTCCTTTGTGAAGTTTTATTTATGTTTTTTTAAAATATTGGAGTCGGATAATGTGATAAGATTGAACTCTAAAATTTAAGAGATGGAGTTTGTTGAGAAATCTCAAAAGTTAAGAATTTACGATGAAATATTATTATTTTTAAATCGATTGATGAAATATTATTATTTTTTAATTGATTAAATCGAAAAGTGGTTATTAAAATATAGTAACAGTAAAATAATATAAATTTCTAGGTAAAATATAAGTTATTTATTTATAATTACTATTGAAGTAAAATTTTGAGATTGTTTAGAGATTGCTAAAATGTAATGTGACAATTATGCTCACAAAATATGACACAAGGGTCTCTTTCAGCTTAACTAGAGGTCCTAGATTCAAAATCATTATTGGGCATGTAACAATGTTAAATTCTCTTGAGGGAGAGATTTGACACTCTTTGTGGTCCTACCTGCCCCGAGAGGTTAGTCTCTGCAACTGCGTATAGTAAACTACGTATGTTGAATCGGTGAAACTTGTGAATGATCCCCTCCAACCCTCAAGGTTATGATATTTATAGGCCTAACTTTTGGACCAAATTGAAGGGTGGGGAACCAGTTCCCTCCAAATTGTTTGAGTATAATGTAGAAATAAGGATAATAGTTCTCTCCATTAATAGTAATTAGCATACCAACACTCCATGTTAATAGGAAGAGATATTTTCTTCCTTGTTAAAGTGGAAAATATAAGCCCTATAAGGGACACGTATTTTGACATGTTTCCCTTTAGTATGTTGTTTTCGTTTTGTTTTGTTTAGTTTAGTTTAGTGTTCATATTAATATTATGAGACAGTGGTGAAAATGTATTCTAAGAATGATTGTTAAAATATATTCTAAGACAGTGGTGAAAATGTATTCTAATAATGAGAATATCTACAAATTTGTAGGGGTGATACATGTAGGAAATCATAAAATTTGTGGCATGTGGATAACTATAAAATTGTATTGCATGTTAATTTTTAGCACAACTATTTCATGTGTTTATAAATAAAACATATGACCAAATAAGATTGAATGAAGATTAAGCAGTACCTGTTAATCTTCGAAACAATTCGTTTTGCTCACAAATATCATATTGTCTTTCATCATATATCAATCAATTTCCAAGAAAATATAGGACGTAAGCATCAGGGTATGGCATTGGCTTACACTCATTCAAGCTTTGTTTTTTTTTTTTTGTAGTTGCTTCTCAATTTCTATTAATGTCAATTGTTGTATTTCTTGAATAGTCAAAGATAAATCTACAATAAATGGTTATAAGTGTAGATGTTTAGAATTGGCAGAATTTTTGACCAACAAGAAGTGTTGAACTTAGTTCAGGATGTCACATCAGAGGTTGTGACATTATCAAACAGAGTATAAGTAAATGAACTTAATTCAGGATGTCACACCAGATGTTGTGACATTGTATCAGTTAATGAAGTAAGTTCAGTTTACAGGATGTCACACCAGATGTTGTGACATTGTATCAGTTAATGAAGTAAGTTCAGTTTTCAGGATGTCACACCAGATGTTGTGACATCTCAAACCTGCTACCATAATTAATTAATGATTAACAGAATTGAGTAAATTCAGGGAAGATATCTGGAATTAATTATGAATGGATAAAACAGAAGAAGGCGCATCTGTAGGGAGATTGGTTATATGATTTCAGTATAATCATAAGAACTGACTCACCTAGAATCAAGGAAGTAACAAACCCTAATTCAAGGTGATGGCAGCATGCGTATCAGGATTGGATAACCTACAGAAAGCCCAAAATCCAAGCACCTATTTAAGCAACAGAAACTCTCAGAATAGAGTACGAAATTAAGAAGACTAAATAGGGTGTTTGTGTTTTAATAGCAGGTTGTATATGTGTATCACTTTATGAGCTTTTAAGCAAAAGTGTATTTGTGTCTTGATTGAAACTGTGAAGTAAGATCAAGCTGTTTTGTTTGAAGTATGACTTCAATTTTATTAAACTTGTAAACATATCACTGTGTGATTGAGGGGGAGTGAGTTGGTACTCATATCTAAGTTGTGTCTTAGGTAGAAATTGCCTTGGGTAGATATTAAGTGAAAGATTAAACTGAGTGGTTCAAGTCTAGAATTAATATTACTTATATTGGATTTCCTTCCTGGCTTGGTAGCCCCCAGATGTAAGTGTGGTTATACACTGAACTGGGTTAACAATTTCTTGTGTTGTTTAATTTCCTGCACTTTAAGTTTTGTTCAAGTCTTCAAGTGTTTAAACATCTCATTCGACATCACGTACCTGATCCCAGAATTTCAATTGGCATCAGAGCAGGCACCCTGCCTGTTTAAACTGGGTGAGATCTAGGGACTACAATTTCTGGAAACATGGACAGAGATGTAGGATCAGTAAATAGACCACCTATATTGGATGGATCTAATTATGACTACTGGAAGCCAAGAATGGTAGCATTCTTAAGATCACTTGACAATAAGGCCTGGAAAGCAGTCAACAAAGGATGGGAGCACCCTGTCCAAGAAAACAAAGATGGAACAAAAGTGTTGAAACCTGAAGAAGAATGGAGCAAGGAGGAAGAAGATTCAGCACTTGGCAATTCCAAGGCCTTAAATGCTTTATTCAATGGCATTGATAGGAACATATTCAGACTTGTGCATCATTGTGAGCTGGCCAAAGATGTTTGGGACACTCTCAAAACAACTCATGAAGGAACATCAAAGGTGAAGATGTCAAGACTTCAACTTCTCACCACCAAGTTTGAAAACTTGAGAATGAAGGAAGATGAGACAATTCATGAGTTCTACATGAACATCTTGGAAATAGCCAATACTTCTGGTGCTTTGGGAGAAAAGATGACTGATGAAAAGCTGGTAAGAAAGATTCTCAGATCTTTACCAAAACGATTTGACATGAAAGTCACAGCAATAGAAGAAGCTCAAGACATATGCACAATGAAGGTTGAAGAGCTCATTGGTTCCCTTCAAACATTTGAGATGGGAATGAATGACACAATTGTAAAGAATAACAAAAGCATAACCTTGGTGTCAAATACTGATAAAGAAGAAGAAAATAATGAAGCAGAACCTGAAGAAAATTTATCAGAAACCATTTCTATGCTTGGAAGACAATTCAACAAGATTCTCAGAAAGATGGATGGCAAGGCCATACCAAGTGGAAGATACTCAAACTCTTCTGAGAATAAAAGACCTTATGATGCTAATAGAAGGTCAAGTTATGATGAAAAGACCAATCAAGATAAAGGGATTAAATGTCATGGATGTGAAGGATATGGACACATCAGAAATGAATGCCCTACTTATCTAAAGAAGCATAAGAAAGGTCTTTCTGTGACCTGGTCTGATGAAGACTCAGGATGTGATTCAGAAGAAGAATCAACAAAGCACATCACTGCTCTAGCTGGAGTATGTGATTCTGAAAGTGGATCCAGTGATGAGGAGCTGACTTTTGAAGAGCTAGAAGAATCATACAAGATGCTGGTTAAAAGGAGCACTGAAATATGCATGGAGAGTATAAAGCAGAAGAAGCAGATTGATGCACTAAAGGATGAAAAAACAAGTGATCTAGAGATCTGTCGCTCCCGATAAAATGGGACTAGGCCCAGATAAAGGTACAGACGCGAATGGTCGGCGAGAGGGACAATGAGAACACACAACAGTGAACTCACTAGAGATGAATAGAGTCGCCAGCTAGGCATTTTTATCCCGGAGGAAAGGCAATGCTGCATAGACCTAGAAAAAGATGGATAAGACGGTTGCGAACCAGAAAGACTGAGAAAGGGGGTTGGTTACAACCTGGGAAGGTATTAGCACCCAGATTGTCCGCCGTACTCGACGGGATCCACGCTTAAAAGATTTGTGTTTTAAAGGGGTAGTGTCAGTGCATTCTGTGTATAAAATAGCTGGAAAAAGATGTACAGGTGTCAGTGTAAGAAGTGAAGTGTATAATGATGTGTCAGTGTAAGGATGAGAATGAATTGCTCAAGATTATGAGGCTAAAGAATAAAGCTAGAAGGAGGGGGAATATACAGAGACTTTTGTTCGATAACTGTTAAGTTATGCCTACGTATCCTCTCGTGCAATGAGGAAGTCAGAACACCGTAGTTCGACCCAAAGAGACTGAAAGGTGAATTGACTGATGAACTGCTTGCTTGTCTATGCTCAAGTGTATGACCTGTCTGGCTCAGGTGCTAACTGTCTTGCATTAGATGGAAGAAGCAAGTTCTCGTTTGTGAGTGAATGAGATGAGAAAAGAATCCCGGAGGAGACGATTATTGTTTGTTTTTGAGTTTTCAGTCTTTTATTGCTTTTGAAAGTTTGTCATAAGTTAATGAGCTTAAGTCTAAACCAATGGATTTAGTAAACTCATCACATCTTCCCTCTGATTAGGGGTAATGAGAATACCTTAAGTGTGAAGTCAGATTCTCACACTTAATCACCTTTGATGTAGGATTAAGATCATTAACCTACTTGTGATTACTTAGATGTTTTTGGTGTTTTTGTTTAGTGTTAAGTAATGAGGTTAAGCCATAATCAAGGATTAAACAGACTCATTACACCATCCTAATAGAAGGATAATAGATGAGAATGTTTAAGCTGAGGAAAGCTCCTCAACTTAATCCATGATTAGGAATTAAACTCATGACAAAACAAAGCCTTTGTTAAGTGGATTTTATTTAATGGTATGATGATGAAGTGAGTTTTATGGTTTGTAAGACAACTTGAGGGGGACTTGTCCATTAACACTAGGGTTAGTCCTTCTTAACCAATTAAGGAAGAATTAGAACCCTAATGCAAGGCCCAAGTTACAAGTGTGGTGTCTTGATACTTATTAAGTGAATTGATTAAGAGATGTAAACACGTTAAGGGTTTAACACTTAGGATTAAAGTTATACACTCCATCCTAAGAGAAGGATGCAGGCATAAGCTTAATCACAAAGCCTTAAAGCCTTTAGGGTTTAGTTCCCTGATTATGAGGTGAGAAGAGAAGACTCAAAAGAGACACAAAGGTGAAACTAAGAGGGGAGACTAATCAAAACCCTAATCATTGTCATGCTTGGTTGATCCTAAGGTTTGTGAGGTTTGCAAGGACAATCTTCAATGGAAACACCAGGAAGTAGATGAAAGGATCAGGAGAAGCAAAGCAACTTGCTTCATTCAAGAAGTCAAGTCACTTGAAGAAAGAAAGTGGGAAGAAGAAGAATGAGCAAGCTCAATCTCAAACACAAACAAGAATGCAGCAATGGATGCAAGAGAGATGAAAAGAAAAGTTATGAGAAGTGAAGGCAAATTCACTTCCCAAATTCACTTACCACCTGAAATGTTAGAAAAGGAATGCAATGCAATGCAAAAATGGGATGGAATGACATGATGCAAACTAAAACCAGAAGCATGTTGATGATGATAATAATGTTATGGGATGTTACAAACATGAGGCAGCACATGGAAATGATCATACAAGTTTATGAATGCAAATGAAGCAAGTTAGGAAGCATGGACATACATGAAAGGTTATGAAGTGCACATGACATACAACATGGCAAATACATGGTACAATGATCAAACATGCTTGCAATATGTCTTATGATGTCAAGTGAACTAAATGGATGCTTGAAATGTCATGGCAAGTCATGTTATGCAAGAGAATGCAAGATGGATGCATATGGAAGCCCAAATTAGGGTTTATGAACCAAACATCAAACAAAAATCAAAATCAGAAGCAAACCCTAAGATAAAAAATTGAAAATGCCACACAAAGGACCCCTAATCCTATACTAAACCAATGCCCAAAGGAGAAGTCTCAACTCTTAACCAATCTCAAGATATGATTTTTACAAGTTATTAGGGTTTTTAGGGTTCCTTAACAAGAAAATTATCAAACAAATTGAAAATGAGGAATCAAATCATGGCCACTTAATCTCAAAAACTACATGCTAAACACAATACAATGCAAGAAGAATCAATGTCCAACTCTTCATAGATAGGCAGAAATGATTTTTTAAACTTTGGATCAAATTAATGCATAAAAAATGATTTTAATTCAATGAAAAATTCTCAAAATGCATCAAGATCAAAAAAGAAATTTGGTGTGAAGGTTGGACAATGTTTCTAAATGTCTTAGAACATTTCATGAATTTTTTGGTGATTTTTAGATACTTAAAAGTATTTTTAATAAATTAATTTCCATTAATCAATTAAAAATAATCTTTTAAATATTTAAAAATACTTTTTTAATGCTAAAAATAAAAGTAAAAATATTTTTGTGTCCTAAAAATTAATAAAACTCTCAAGAAAAAAGTTTCATAATTTTTAGACAATTTTAACTATTTTAAATAAATTGCACAAAACAAAACAAAATAAATGAATTAAAAATGAATTAAAATGGAAGTATGCAGGATGGAGGGCTGAGATGAGCTCTGGGTTTGAAAACGTTGACTGCGCGCGCCATCTGATGGCCCATATTCAAACTGATTTAATCTCAATTAATTAAATAAATAATGATGATTAGGGTTTAATGACTGCATCTCAGCCATACACACGCGCGCGAAGTCAACTTTTTCAACGCATCCAACGTCCCAGATTCAAATGCACTTAATGACAGGGATTATGCCCTAATGATTTTCAGGTGGCCGGAGAAGACCTCCGGTCGTCTTCTCCGGTGGGAACCCCACCTGAAAATCTCCAAAACTCTCAAAACCTAACAAAAATGAAATCTAAGAACATGGAAATGATCCCCATAACCTACTGAATCAAAACCCCATCACAAACAACATTTATTTTTCCCCAGAATCATGAATCGAACAAAACATTTTTTAGGTCAACAGAGTTTCAGAGAGCAATTACATTCTCATTTCATCACCATTTTCAAAACTAAAAGCACCAGGATAATCAGTAAGGCATGGAGAACAAGTTTAGAACTTAAAAATCCATTTCTGGAAAAAAGGTTCTTGAGCTACCTGAGATTCGAAGCTTTCAATCCAGCAACTTTCAGGCCTCCCTTCTTGGTGAAATTCACTCCACTTGACCCTCTGGTGATGCTTGGATGCTCAAGAGAAATTTATATTGGCTGGATGAAGAGTTTGAGTAACTTCTGCTCAAGCTCAGTTGAACATGGCAATGGTGATTCAGGCTATTTCTGGCAAGGGTGGAGGGTTGTTTGTGGTCCAGATGATGAGTAGAGAAGGTTTATGGAGTTTGTTTGGATGTTTGTGAGCTGTGGAGAGAGTTTCGAATGAAACTGCAAGTTGGAGTGAAAATGGTGAAGTGGTGTTATGGCTTGTTTCAGGCTTGGTTCTTTGATGCTTTCTACTCAATGGAACATGGTGAGATGATTGGTGAAAATGGTTTGGATGTTTGAAGTCTGGGCAGAGAGATTCGAAGAAGTTTGCAAGAGGGAGTGTGTTTGAGTATGTGATGGTGTGTCTTGTTTCAGCCTTGCTTGGTCTTATGTTTTGCTTGCCAAAGGATAAAATAAACAATTCCAAGTGGCCAGAGGATGTGACATGGCCTGTGGTGATTGGGATGTTTGCTTTTGCCAAAAGTCAACTTTTTGTGTAAGGAAAGTATGGCTTGGTTCTAGGCTAGTACAAAGCATGGGGCTGCGCAGCAAGGGTGAGGGGAAAGGCTAGCCAAAGTCAGCATCCAAGGTTGCAAGTTGTAAGAAGTGTGATCATGAGTTTTGCAAGTTGTTGCTTTTTGAAACTTTGTGAAAAATGCCTTGTTACACAAACCATAAACATGTAATCCTTGATCCAATTCTGATTTTTAGGTCACATAGAATGTTTATGTCATGGTTTGAAGTGAATTAGAAGTTACAAATGGCATTGGTTCATGATTTTGCAAAATTCCCATTTGGTGCACATCTTGAAAATTAGTGATTTTTGCCAACTTTGTCACACCATAACTTTTGATCCAAAATGAATTAGGTCATGTTCTTGTACTTTTTGAAAAGGGAAAAATGTATCCTACAACTTTCATGACCAAAGTTTTTCCATTTGAAGCTTCTTTGGATCAAAAATCAAGGCTTGAAAAATGACCTAAAATGACATATTCTTGAAAAGTCAACTATGCCTAAAAAGTCAACATTTGCAAAAACTTCAAATTCTTGATTTTTGTGAACTTCAACCTTCTTCCATGATCAAATAAAGACCATATACACTCAAAATGATGAGGATCACCCCTTGGTTGGGTCATTGGGGGCCTCAGATGCCCTGATTTTGCACTGACTTGTCTGAAAAGTCAACTCTTGATCAGATGACTTCCCCATGGAATTTCTTCATGAAACTTGATATGCATACTCCCTATACCATATAGAGACCAATGGAAACAAGAATGACCAAAAAATTTGGAGTTATGGCCTCTGAAACCAAAACCCTAATTTTAGGTCAACTGTGCAGTCAAACTTGGCTCTGCTTCCATACCATTTCCAGTTCTTGTGATTCTTTTGCATTCTTGACTTTGAGAGGATGTAATATGATACTTGAACACACATGGATCCCTTTGAAATGATTGATGGCCTTTGGAGTGGCTCAGGAAGCTCTTGGATTGCTCATATCACAAACCCTAGATGCAGATGACTTAGAATCTATGCAGTGAATCAAAAATGAGATATGAGATGATATGATTGTGTTTATGCATATGAGATGATCACAAGCCATGGTGTGAATGAGTGAGGGCAAATTTGGGGTGTTTACAGCTGCCCCTATTCAAACATGAGTTAGCTGTGCAGATTGTAAGCGACGGCTTAGCAGGCAAACAAGATAACTTGTGGTTGAATACCAAAGACAGTCCAAAATTTGCACTCACAGAATGAAGAAGAAAAGGGATATAGATTGCAAAGAAAAACAAAGTATATTGTAAAGTGTAGGCGACGGAGGACGACCGTCGAGCAGAGGACGACTGCTGGGTAAATAGCAATGACGGGGACGGCCGACATGCTGGGGAAGTGCTGAAAACAAAGCAATGACGGGGACGGCCGACATGCTGGGGATAAAAGGTAAAGCCAAGACGGGGACGGCCGACTAGCTGGGGAAAATAAGATATTATGATGGGGACGGCCATCACGATAAAGCTGTAAAGTTTTCTGGGGATAAATGAAACATGACGGGGACGGCCATCAAGTTCAAAAGCAAAGTAACCGATGATGGGGACGGCCATCGGGCTAAAAAGGAAAAGGGACCACGACGGGGACGGCCATCGGGCTAAAAAGGAAAAGGGACCACGACTGGGACGGCCATTGGGTTAAAGAATAAATGAAATAAACAGATGATGAGGTACGGTCATCAAAGGTGGAGGACGACCACCTAGCAGGGGACGGCTGCTCTGTTGGGTATAAGAGAAATATGATGGGGACGGCCATCAAAGGTGGAGGACGACCACCTGGCAGGGTACGGCTGCCAAAAATATCAACGATGGGGACGGCCATCGGATAAAAGGTCAACGATGGGGACGGCCATCGGACGAGCATGATGGAGGACGACCATCAAGAGGTGGAGGACGACCACCTAGCAGGGGACGGCTGCTCTCAGGGTTTACCATGACATAGGACGAATGTCAGATAACCAGAATCAACAATGGGGACGGCCATTGGATAAAATTGATGAAGGACGATCATCAAAAGGGTGGTGGACGACCACCTAGCAGGGGACGGCTGCTAAAAACAACGATGGGGACGGCCATCGGATGAGCATGATGGAGGACGACCATCAAGAGGTGGAGGACGACCACCTAGCAGGGTACGGCTGCTCTCAGGGTTCATCATGACATAGGACGAATGTCAGATAAAAAGTAAATTGCTTTGTTGGCGATCTACTGGGGAATAGTAAACACGGACGAGTGTTTATATCCAAGAAACAAAAGGTATATGTGTTTGGTATTGTGTATAGATTAAAGATGCGGACGAGCATCCCTAAGACTATGATACGGACGAGTATCGGGTAGAAACAAATACTGACGCGTGTTCAAAGATGATGATACGGACGAGCATCAACTGGTTAACAGAGAACACGGACGAGTGTTGAATCTGAGAGGATTCTTCTGGGGAATGACAGACACAGGCGAGTATCTATATTCAAAAGGACATAAGTGTTTGACACGGTGTATGGATTAAAGATGCGGACGAGCATCCTTAAGGTTATGATACGGACGAGTATCGTGTAGAAACAAACTCTAGACGCATGTTCAGAGATGATGGTACGGACGAGTACCAACGGGTTAACAAAGAACAAGGACCAAAGTCGAATCTGTGGGGATATGAAAGTGGTATATACAAGATACGGACGAGTATCTATACGAGTATAACATGAGTAACGAGTGTGAGTATTGTATAGGTGAGTGTTTATCTGCTGGGGAGAGTGACACGGACGAGTGTCAAGAGGGAAAAGTACAATAATATCAACAAGTATATGGGTTGTAAAAGCGTAGATGACTGTGCTGGGGAACTGACACGGACGGGTGTCAAGGAAAAGTATATACAAGTATATGTGAGTGCAAAGAGGATGTATTTGGCTTTCTGCTGGGGTATGACACGGACGGGTGCCAGGAAGTATCTGTAATACGGGTGATCTTGTTCGTAAAGAGTGTTCAGGCGACTTTACTGGGGGAAAGACGGCACGGACGGGTGTCAACAATGAGTATATACTGGTGTTTGATTGAGAGGCAGCTGTTTTTGCTGGGGGCTCTGGTGGGGATTTTTCTGTACATTGACGAGCTGTCATTATTCACAAGTGCTGGTTTAGAACATGGCTTATGATTATGCTATGAGTTGGATTTTTGCCGTAATGCTCCGTGTTAGACGGAATGCTACGCTTTGTGGGTGAATATGATGCAAATGCTATGATTGTGCAAAGATACCAAACCGGGATCCAGGTCCCGTTGCTACGAAGGTCTTTGATCGATCTGTTTGAAATGGACATCCCAGCTGGGGATGAGATCATTGGTAGATCTAATAAGATGATATTTGCTTGGGGATATGGGTCATCGATAGACCTATCCTTATAAATGAGAGACCCAGCTGGGGTTTGTAGAAGCTTTCTTCACTCTGTTGTGATTCTCTATGCGCTGCTCTTCTGGACGGAGGCCGGAGCTCTGTGGGGAGATGGTACCTTGACTTTGCACTCGGCTGAAAGCGAGATGACAGCTCGGCTGGGGAGAAAGAGAGGCCATTGAGAGATCTCCCTAGGGATTCTGTTGAAGAGGATCCCTGACTCAGCCGGGGATATAGGTGCCTTCTATGATGCCTGGCAACTCTGATGGGGATAGGTAATAAATGGCAACTCAGCTGGGGGAAGTCATGAGAGGCAACTCAGCTGGGGAGGGGGCACTTCGGGTGCTAAAATTGAGTGTTGATTTGCCAGCTTGCTGGGATGAGGCTTTCATGCCCCAAGTTGCGCTCTGGATACCTGCAACCCTACAAAGATATAGAAACGCACAAAATAATCCCGAGGCATCCCTTACTGGATTCCGTCATAGGAGTTTAAATACTTTCGAGAGTAAGTATATTCCCTGCAAGCATGTGTGTTATTTGAAGATAAACATTTGTATTTTATGCAATCAGTGTTTCTTTTAGACATCAGACATTTTTTGCAAATAACATGTACAAAACGAGACGTGACTGAAAATCTGATTTCATTAATTCATATGCCCTGAATTGGCGAGATACAGTCAAAGAAACAAATCCCCTGAAATGAGGTGATTGTTACAAATTGGGAAACAAAATGCTGGCAATGTTGATGACGCTTTGAGGAGCTTCCTCTTTACTATGACTCGTATGACTTTTGACGTTCTTCTCATCTTGCTTTCTGAATGATGTTGATTCTGGCTGAGGCTTGATCCTTTCGAAGCTTACCAAGTTGTAGATGATACAGACGAATTCAGAATGCAGTTGTTCGCTTATTCCCTTATTTTGCATGGATCGCCCTTTCGGGTTTTCAATCCATCGGGATACCCATTTTTGCCTGAGCTGTCCAATGCGGCTTTTCAACTCAGCGGGTGTACATTTTTTCATTTATTTTCCCTTATTTTTGCCCGAGTCTTTTATTCTGTTTTTGACTCGCCGGGATGCCCTATTTTTGCCTGGACTTACATTCTGTTTTTGTGTCCAGCGGGTCATTTTTATGCGAAGTATTTTTTAACTGCATCTGAATTCACAGGGGACGGGAAGTCTTCACCATCCATAGTGCTGAGCATCAGTGCTCCACCAGAGAAAACTTTCCTTATCACGAATGGTCCTTCATAGTTTGGGGTCCACTTGCCCCTGTGGTCTGTATGAGGAGGGAGGATTCTTTTCAGCACAAGATCTCCTACTTGGTACTCTCGGTGCCTGACTTTCTGATCGAAGGCTTTCTTCATCCTTTTCTGATATAGCTGCCCATGGCAGATTGCAGCCAATCTTTTCTCTTCGATCAGACCCAGTTGTTCGTATCGGGCCCTAACCCATTCTGCTTCGTTCAGTTTAACATCCATTAATACTCGCAGAGAGGGTAATTCAACTTCAACAGGTAGGACTGCTTCCATACCATACACAAGTTGATACGGTGTTGCCCCAGTGGATGTCCTGATTGACGTGCGGTACCCATGCAAGGCAAACGGTAGCATTTCGTGCCAGTCTTTGTAAGTGACTACCATCTTCTGCACAATCTTCTTGATATTCTTATTAGCTGCCTCAACAGCGCCGTTCATCTTTGGCCTGTAAGGAGAAGAATTGTGATGTTGAATCTTGAAGTCCCGGCATAGCTCTGCCATCATTTTATTGTTTAGATTAGAACCATTATCAGTAATGATTCGCTCGGGAACTCCATATCGACAGATGATATCTCTCTTCAGAAATCTGGCTACCACTTGTCTTGTAACATTGGCATAGGAAGCTGCTTCGACCCACTTGGTGAAATAGTCAATGGCGACCAGGATGAATCTGTGGCCATTTGAAGCAGTTGGCTCAATCTTACCAATCATGTCGATGCCCCACATGGCGAAGGGCCAGGGTGAAGACATTATGTTCAAAGGATTGGGAGGCACATGCACCTTATCTGCATAAATCTGGCATTTATGGCATTTTCTGGCGTAGGCACAACAGTCTGCATCCATGGTGATCCAATAATACCCTGATCTTAACAATTTCTTAGCCATGGCATGCCCTCCTGCATGGGTACCAAAGGATCCTTCGTGCACTTCATGCATCAACAAATCTGCTTCTGTCTTATCAACACATCTGAGGAGTACCATATCAAAGTTCCTTTTGTATAAAGACCCATCAGTATTCAGGAAGAAACTACCAGCAAGCCTTCTCAAAGTCTTTTTATCATTGGAAGATGCCCCAGGTGGGTATGTTTGATCCTCCAAGAAGCACTTAATGTCATGGAACCAAGGCTTATCATCCTTGACAACATCTGCTGCGAATACATATGCTGGTCTGTCGAGTCTGGACACTGAAATTTGAGGTACAAAGTTGGCAGCTTGTACTTTGATCATGGATGAAATGGTAGCCAAAGCATCTGCAAACTGATTCTCGTCCCGAGGGATATACTCAAGCTTGACTGTTGTGAAGAAAGTCAGTAACCTCCTTGTATAGTCCCTGTAAGGTATCAGATGATCCTGGTGTGTGTACCATTTGCCGTTGGTTTGATTGATTACCAGAGCTGAATCTCCGAATACGGTCAATGTCTTGATCCTGAGGTTAATGGCTTCCTCAAGACCCATAATGCAAGCTTCGTATTCAGCTTCGTTGTTAGTGCAGTTGAAAGTGAGTTTTGCCGAGAAAGGCATGTGAACTCCTTTAGGCGTAATGAGTACTGCACCAACACCACGACCATTCATGTTAACAGCCCCATCAAACATCATAGTCCATTCTTCTTCCGGGTCGGGCCCTTCAGTGTGAACAGGCTCTTCATGATCTTTTGCTTTAATGAACATGATGTCTTCGTCGGGGAAGTCAAATCTCATAGGCTGGTAATCATCAATGGGTTGCTCAGCAAGATATTCAGATAATACACTGCCCTTGATGGCTTTCTGAAAGGTGTACTGGATGTCATATTCTGTGAGGATCATTTGCCATCTTGCAACCCGTCCGGTAAGAGCTGGCTTCTCAAATATGTATTTAACTGGGTCCATTTTTGAGATCAATAAAGTAGTGTGGGTCAACATATACTGCCTCAGTCGGCGAGCAGCCCACGCTAAAGCACAGCAAGTTTTCTCGAGCAGTGAATAACGCTGTTCACAGTCGGTAAACTTTTTGCTCAGGTAGTATATTGCATACTCTTTTCGACCAGACTCGTCATGTTGGCCCAACACGCACCCCATTGACTCTTCTAATACTGTCAAGTACATTATCAGAGGTCTTCCTTCAACTGGAGGCATAAGGATTGGAGGCTCTTGTAAGTATTCCTTGATCTTGTCAAAAGCCTTCTGGCAGTCTTCGTTCCACCTGACCGTCTGTTCTTTTCTTAACAATTTGAACAAGGGCTCACAGGTTGCTGTAAGGTGAGATATGAACCTCGAAATGTAGTTCAATCGGCCTAAGAACCCTCGAACTTCTTTCTCAGTTTTCGGTGCAGGCATCTCTTGAATAGCTTTGACTTTATCAGGATCCACCTCAATCCCTTTCTCGCTTACAATAAAACCCAGCAGCTTACCAGATCTCACCCCGAATGTGCATTTGTTGGGGTTCAACTTCAGTTGGTACTTCCTCAGACGCTTGAATAGCTTTAGCAGATTTACCGGTGGTCTTCCTCCGTAAGGGACTTGGCAATCATGTCATCCACATAACACTCTATTTCTTTATGGATCATATCGTGGAGTAATGTCACCATAGCCCGTTGATACGTTGCACCAGCATTCTTGAGCCCAAATGGCATTACCTTGTAGCAGAACGTGCCCCAGGGTGTGATGAAGGTTGTCTTCTCCATGTCTTCAGGTGACATTTTAATCTGATTGTATCCTGAAAATCCGTCCATGAAGGAGAATACCGAGAACTGAGCCGTATTATCAACCAATACATCAATGTGAGGTAATGGGAAGTCATCTTTCGGGCTGGCTCTGTTCAGATCCCGGTAGTCAACACACATCCTTACTTTGCCGTCTTTCTTAGGCACAGGTACTATATTAGCAACCCACGGTGGATAGCTAGTTACAGCAAGGAACCCGGCGTCCCACTGCTTTTGTACCTCTTCTTTGATTTTCATAGCCATGTCTGGGCGAGTACGGCGCAGCTTCTGTTTAACCGGCGGGCATTCTTCTCTCAAAGGTAGCTTGTGCACAACAATGTCGGTGTCCAACCCTGGCATGTCCTGGTAAGACCAAGCAAACACATCCACATACTCTCGAAGCAGGTCAATCAGTTGTCTCTTCACTGAGTCTCGCAGGCAGGCCCCGATTTTGACTTCTTTCACGTCTTCATTTGTACCAAGATTGATCGTTTCAACCTCCTCCTGGTGAGGGGTAATAACCTTTTCCTCTTGTCTTAACAACCTGGCTAAATCTTCAGGAAGCTCATATTCTTCATCAACCCCTTCATCAGCTTGATTGATTGGATTGTCGAAGTCATACGAAGTCATAGCCGTGCTGTTGTCGGTGCTGTCTGGAGGGCACACTCTGCAAGGGTTCAGTTGGTTCGTTTTAGTGATTTGATTTTAATCTTGTTTAGAAAAGTGAAATAAAGTTGTCATTTTGAAAACACTGCCATTTATTTTTTGTACAAAAAGAAAAATAGAAAAACAGTGAGCGAAAAAGAAAAAGACTCGTTTATAAAAAGATGTCTGATATTTCATTGATTAATCTTGTTTGCACAAAAAGTACAGATGGCCCGATTACAAAATGAGTCTTGTCATCTTGGGCAAGATGCAAGACTTTGATGCATGCTATAAAAATACAGGAAATAATAATTACTCTGCATGAGTAACCCTTATAATTTCCTGGGAAGACCAGTTTGAGATACTGCTCCCCGGGATCTTTGGACGAATCCAGCTTTCCAGGTTGCGTTCTTCTTCCAGCTCGTCTTCCAGACAGTTGACAGCATCAGGGGTTAGCATCCCCCCACTCACAAAATTGGGCTCTTTCGCAGCCGCTGCTTGATCTTGTTGAGTTGGTTTGTAACCCAACCCAAATCTGTCCTCTTTCTTCTCCACCGATAGCAGTTTGCCCCAGCCTTGGGCAGTTCCTTCCTCAACAACCTTCCGGGCTTGTTGGTATGACGATATTGAAGTACCAGGTACAGCAGATGTTTCATTGACATTCAAAGCTTCGAACCCCTGGCTCATTGTTTCATGGATCTCCCCATCCATCTCAATGTACTTATAAGTAGCCAGGTGGCTGACAAAAATGTCCTCCTCTCCACAGATTGTAACGATTTGACCTTCCCACTCATATTTTAACTTCTGGTGAAGGGTAGAGGTCACGGCGCCAGCGGCGTGAATCCATGGCCTACCCAATAGACAGCTGTAGGCAGGCTGTATATCCATCACGTAGAAGGTAGTTTTAAAGGTTTGCGGGCCAATCGTTATGGGTAACTCAATCTCTCCCAGAACCGATATCTTTGAACCATCAAAGGCTCTCACCACCAGGTTGCTGGGTCTCAATGCCAATCCATCGTATTCTAGCTTCACCAGGGCCTTCTTAGGTAAGACATTGAGGGATGACCCCGTGTCTACCAGCACATGGGAAAGGACAGCACCTTTACATTCCATGGTTATGTGCAAGGCTTTGTTATGGTTGCGGCCTTCCGTTGTCAAATCAGTATTGGTGAACCCTAGTCCGTGACTAGCATTAACATTTCCAACTACAGCTTCCACCTGATTGACAGTGATCTCTTCAGGCACGTAAGCTGCGTGCAAGACTTTGAGTAGTGCATTCCGATGGGCTTCGGAGCACATAAGCAGTGATAGGATAGAGATCTTGGATGGCGTCTGGTGAAGCTGATCCACTATTTTATAATCACTCTTTTTGATGATTCGCATGAACTCATCAACCTCTTGATCGAAGGGTGTTTTCAAAGCTTCTTTAACAGCTTGATCTTCCTGCACAGGGCTCTTCCCTTTTGCCTTGGCAGCAGCTTCTGCTTCGGCAGTGGGTCTCTGAATTTGTGGGGCGGAGAGACGTCCGCTTCGAGTGAAGCCTCCGCCTCCTCCCACATTGTCAATTTGTGGTGCAGGGGTTGATGATTCAAAAGTGATTCTTTGTCCTTCACAGTACAGGTCAGAGCCGTAATGCCACGGGATGGCATTGCTGCTTTCATAAGGCATTGGTCCAGGCACCGTGATAGTGACTGGGCTGACTGCAGCTGTAGAAGGAATTGTGATAGTCTGTGGATCGTAATAAATTGTAACTGGTGCTCTGATGGGCGCAGCACCTTCTGAGTTGTAGGCAGAGTTGTTTTCTGGATCATAAAATATTGTGACAGTAGAGACATCTTCATGATTGGTTGCTGGTGTTGTAGGAGACATTGTTGGAAGAATTGATGTTGTTGTTGTAGGAGTTTCAAAATGGAGTGGTGCTGGAGTTGTAGCAGGAATATTTGTTGATATCTGATCAGTTAAAATGACAGATGAAGTACTCGTTGATGAAACCGAAGAATTGTCAGGAACAATGGTTGTTGCAGTTGTAGGAGGTTCTGGAGTTGTTGCTGATGAGGTTGGTGGATTTGTAGGAAATGATGTGGTGATTTGAAGCTGGCCACTCTGAATAAGGCCATCTATGCCATTCCTCAAATTATCGCACCCATTTACCGAGATATTGCAGTAAGCACAACCCAACTCACACCCCGGGAACATTTGACATTCGAGGAGTTGAGCCTTGATTTCTACCAACGGTGTCCGGATCTGACCCACGCTGGTTATTAAATAAGATGGTTTGTCTTCTTCAATAGCGTTAATCCGGGGACCACCGTGGTTTGGCATGGGGTTCTTATTGACATTGGGTGGTGGTGCGAAATTCAAAGCTTTCGAGTCTACCAGGTCTTGTACCTTCATGTGCAGGGCTCTGCACTTTTCTGTACTGTGACCAGGTGCGTTGGAATGAAAAGCACACCTAGCGTTGACATCGTAGTTTCTGGGTAGACTGTTGGGATCTGGAGGTGCCAACGTCCTTAGCTCAACTAGGTTGAGTTTCAGGAGTTGTGGCAGCAATGTAGCATATGGCATGGGGATCGGATCGATCACCCTATTAGCTTGAGATGGCCTTTGTTGGAATGGCCTTTGCTGGTTGTTGTTGTTGGTGTTGCTGTTGTTGTAATTTCTCGGAGGATACTGAGATTGTTGATGGTACTGAGGTTGTGGCTGATAGTTTTGTTGCGGAGGTTGATAATCGGGTTGTGGATGAGCCGGAGCAGGGATGGTGACTGCTGCCACTGATCTGTGAACATAATGGGGCCTGCCCCTGTTGGTGTGGATGGCATTGGTCTCGCCGGTTCTTCTCGGGCCTGCAAAAGGCTTTCTTGTATTACTGGACGAGCTGGCACCATTGTCAGAAATCTTGCCCATTTTTAACAGGCTTTCAATTCTCTCTCCTGCTATGACAACATCTGCAAAGCTGGTGGATGAGAAGGCAGCCAGCCTGTCAATATATGTCCCCTGAAGGGTGTTCATAAACATGTCTGCCATTTCCCTTTCAGACATAGGTGGCTGAACAGCAGCAACCAATTGCCTCCATCTCTGGGCATATTCTCGGAAACTTTCTCTTGACGACTGTGACATTCCCATTAGGAGGGTCCTGTTGGGTGCCATGTCTAAGTTGTACTGATACTGTCTGATGAAGGCCTCTGCCAGGTCCTTCCAGCATCTGATAGTTGCCCTTGTCAAGTGAGAGTACCATTCTCTTGACGCTCCAGTTAAGCTATCCTCGAAATAGAACATCCAAAGCTTCTCATCCATTGTATAGGCCTTCAGCCTTCCCAGAAATGACTGTAAGTGAGTCCGGGGGCATGAAGTCCCGTTGTATTTCTCAAAACAAGGAGGCTTAAACTTATGGGGGATCCTGACCCCGTCTACCAAGCCCATGTCCATGACGTCGAAACCCAAAGAATTTTGGGATTCTAAGGACCTCAACTTCTCCGCTATCTCATCCAACCTTCTATCATAAGCTTCTTCCCCAGCACCCATTACTGTGAATTGATCCTCCTGGGGGTCTTCTTGAAGTACCCTGGCTGCAGCGGCAGTCCCTTGAACATTTGCAGGAATATTGACCTCTGGATGGAGGTGTGGTCCAAATACAGGGGGGTTAACATGAGGTTGGACCCTTTCATTGTTGCTTGTGCCGGCAGTCCCTATATGTGGATCCTCTTGATTCTGCCTTTCCACCATGGCCCTCAATCTTTCCTGGCTCTGAGCCATGTTGTTCATCACTTCCATAAACTGAGTCATCTGATTCCTCATCTCTAGCCTTTCGTTTGCCATTTGATTTCTGACCTCAGTAAGGTCCTGCTGTACCTGATCCATTTGAATGCCCGGAAGATTGTTACGGGTTGGATAACGGTGCGGACGGTTGAGGGGAAATACCCGGCGCCTAGCAATAGTTCCTGAACATCACAACAGAGTTAGTGGCAATAAAATAAAAACCTACAAAACAAACAAAGGGTTAGCATGCAATGCAGTTATGCTTATTTGTTCTCAAGGTATCCGGCTTGGCATTCAGTTTTGACCCTTCCAGACCCTTGAAGATGCTGTTGATGCTGCTTTTGAAGTAAACTCGGATGGAACAAACTAACACATATATTACAAAAGCAAATGGTACATAGTTTGTTTTACAAATACAAGCCCTCGGAGGGGTCAAAATACATTACAAGAAAAAAAAAGTACATGGAATGACAACAACAACAAACAAATGGTCAAACACCAAGACCAAACTCATCCTCACGAACTTCCTTGAGAAGTGCTTCGGTCACAGGATCAGCCGGACGCTCCGTGAGATTCCTGATGAGGAGATTCCGGGTTGTAACAGCTGTAGTGAGCTTCTTGTGCTGACTTTGGTCCTTTGACCTCTTCACTCCAGCTTTGATCTTCAGTTCTGATATCTCCCTCTGGGCTGCTGCCAGGGCTTCATGCTGTTCTCTTGCACTAGCTTCCAGTTGCTCTATCTTGTCTTGGACTCTCTTGTCCTCCAGGGTACGGGCTTCGGTGATCCTGACCCACCGAGCCTGACTCTCCTTCAGATACAAGTTTGTCCTTGCTTTCTGGAACAGGGCTTCTTTGCAAGCATTCTTCAGAATTTGTTCTCCAGCCTTAGACTTTTTGATATAATCCCCAGACTTCTCAATCTTAGTCAGATGCTCCACTCTCAACTTCTCTAACCTCTCAATCTCCATCCTACCCTCACTCCTCTCCCGGAGGGTCTTCTGCAAAGCCTGGGTTAACTTCTCATTTATTTCTTTCAAACTCTCAAACTCCTCCAAACTGACAGTGGCAGGGGGTGGTGCTGAAGATGACTCAGGCATGTCTTCTATGGTAAAGGGCATCCCGGAGAATTGAGCCCTGGCATAGGACCACTCATAATATTGTGCTGATGCCACATTGTTGCATTTCCCCAAAATGGTTACTCCCTTGGTCTGAACATTATCCCAGGCCCAGGCAGCCTGCCTAACAGTAGCCAGATTAGTCTTGTTCTCACAATAAAGAGTTCCAACCAAGTCCTGTGCCTTAGGAGTGTGGACCAGTGCATAGCCCAGTTGCCTTCTGAACAACAGAGGGTTGTAATTAATACTTCCCTTAACTCCTATTAGGGGCACATTGGGAAAATGCCCACAGCTGGTGATGATATCCCTGCCCTTGGTGCTCTGAGTGCACCATCTGATATCAGCTGAAGTTAGAGCAGTGAGTCTCTTAGCCCAGTTACTCTGCTGATGAGGGTTCAAAAATGCATCTGTCCTGGGTAGATGCCTGAGAAGCCAAGTATGGAACAATGGAGCACAACACCTCACTAATCTTCCCCTCTGCTTTTCATTCCTCTGATGTACTGAGTAGTAGAGATCCCCCAATAAAGTGGGCACTGGGTTCTTCAAGATGAAAAGATGGATTGCATTCTTGCTAATGAATCGAGGCTCATCTGCAAACAATACAATTCCATATACACTCAAAGCCAACAAGGCACAGACAACTTTCCATTCTCCTAAAGAAGCTTTCAGGGTAGCTTGAGATATCAAGAAATCCAGATGAAAACCAGGGATTCCAGCTTTGGAAGTCATATGCTGCTCAATCAGGACAGGTTCCAGATGCAGAGCCTTTCCTACTTCTCCATTACTAGGAAAGACCATCTCAGGGTTGAAAGGGATTCCAGCCCTGATAGGCAGACCAACCAAGGATGAGTATTCTTCCAATAAGGGGCCCAGATGAAAGTCCTGAAAAGTGAAACATCTCAGTGGGGGATCATAGAAGTGAATGCAAGTGTGGATCAGGCTTCTCTGTGAAGGGTCCAGATCCATAACCATATCAAGTATATCCCCATAGTGTTCCCTGAACAATGGTATGTGATCTGGAGTGATCAGGGTCTGAATCCTCCTGATGTCAGATAACTCTGGCTGGAAGAAATGATAGGTGATGTTGCTTTTCTTAGGTGCCATGATGTTGAGACTAAGCAGAGACAGGTGCAAGTGATTGAAGTGGACAGCTGATGGCTGAAGCAGGTGCTGATGAAGACAGGTCAATACTGAAGATGGGGTCAAAACCAAAACCAAATGATGATGGATACCCTGAAACACAAATAAGCAAATGTCAATATGATGCAATGATTATGTATGCAAATGATATGCAAGGGTTTGTGACTGAGCTGGATCTGATCAAGTGCTCTGATATAAGTCTGTGTGTAAGAAATCCAGATGGAGGTCTATAAGTCCAGTAACCAGGGTAGGGGACTCAAATAAAGAGCCACATGTCCAGGGTTTAGAATCACAAGAACTGTTCCAACATGGAGTATTCTTAATCAAATCAAAGTAACAGGGTATTCTGAGGCCAAAGGTACCTGCAAACCTGTAAACAGCCCATCCCCCTCACAGGTGGTGTTCTAAAACAAGGATCCTCAGACTTGGATCAATTATGAGAAGCGTAAACACTTCTAACCCGGAGGTACAGTGTTTACAATAACCATAAAAGTTCCTCCTCTAATTCACCTCAGTTTCTGAAGGTCAAAACTAAAAGGTCATCCAGACTTAGCAGGCTTCCCAGATAGCCCTAGCATTGCAGGAAATCTGCAACACAGAGTTCTCAAGAAGAAACCCATATCTGAACCGTGTTTCATATTCCCGCACCAGACCGAGATGGAATGGGAAAGAATATGATTCACTCTAGCCTAGGTGTCACTCAGGTCCCAGGTATAGGACCTTAACTCTCAATGAATCACCCACCCACCAAAACAACAACCAGATCCAGCCAACAGCATGACAGTATGATATATGTAAAGCAGTAAAGAAAGCAGATAAACAACTGTACATAAAGCAAAAATAAAACATATATAAACACAAATAAACACATAACACCCCAGTAAACACAAATCAATCAAGCGCTAGGAGGAACCCACAAAAAGAACCAGAAGCCCTGGTTACAGAATAAGGATCCCCAGCAGAGTCGCCAAGCTGTCGCTCCCGATAAGTGGGACGGGCCCAGATAAAGGTACAGACGCGAACGGTCGGCGAAGGGAACAGTGAGAACACACAGCCGTGAACTCACTGGAGATGAATAGAGTCGCCAGCTAGGCATTTTTATCCCGGAGGAAAGGAAATGCTGCATAGACCTAGAAAAAGATGGATAAGACGGTTGCGAACCAGAAAGACTGAGAAAGGGGGTTGGTTACAACCTGGGAAGGTATTAGCACCCAGATTGTCCGCCGTACTCGACGGGATCCACGCTTAAAAGATTTGTGTTTTAAAGGGGTAGTGTCAGTGCATTCTGTGTATAAAATAGCTGGAAAAAGATGTACAGGTGTCAGTGTAAGAAGTGAAGTGTATAATGATGTGTCAGTGTAAGGATGAGAATGAATTGCTCAAGATTATGAGGCTAAAGAATAAAGCTAGAAGGAGGGGGAATATACAGAGACTTTTGTTCGATAACTGTTAAGTTATGCCTACGTATCCTCTCGTGCAATGAGGAAGTCAGAACACCGTAGTTCGACCCAAAGAGACTGAAAGGTGAATTGACTGATGAACTGCTTGCTTGTCTATGCTCAAGTGTATGACCTGTCTGGCTCAGGTGCTAACTGTCTTGCATTAGACGGAAGAAGCAAGTTCTCGTTTGTGAGTGAATGAGATGAGAAAAGAATCCCGGAGGAGACGATTATTGTTTGTTTTTGAGTTTTCAGTCTTTTATTGCTTTTGAAAGTTTGTCATAAGTTAATGAGCTTAAGTCTAAACCAATGGATTTAGTAAACTCATCACATCTTCCCTCTGATTAGGGGTAATGAGAATACCTTAAGTGTGAAGTCAGATTCTCACACTTAATCACCTTTGATGTAGGATTAAGATCATTAACCTACTTGTGATTACTTAGATGTTTTTGGTGTTTTTGTTTAGTGTTAAGTAATGAGGTTAAGCCATAATCAAGGATTAAACAGACTCATTACACCATCCTAATAGAAGGATAATAGATGAGAATGTTTAAGCTGAGGAAAGCTCCTCAACTTAATCCATGATTAGGAATTAAACTCATGACAAAACAAAGCCTTTGTTAAGTGGATTTTATTTAATGGTATGATGATGAAGTGAGTTTTATGGTTTGTAAGACAACTTGAGGGGGACTTGTCCATTAACACTAGGGTTAGTCCTTCTTAACCAATTAAGGAAGAATTAGAACCCTAATGCAAGGCCCAAGTTACAAGTGTGGTGTCTTGATACTTATTAAGTGAATTGATTAAGAGATGTAAACACGTTAAGGGTTTAACACTTAGGATTAAAGTTATACACTCCATCCTAAGAGAAGGATGCAGGCATAAGCTTAATCACAAAGCCTTAAAGCCTTTAGGGTTTAGTTCCCTGATTATGAGGTGAGAAGAGAAGACTCAAAAGAGACACAAAGGTGAAACTAAGAGGGGAGACTAATCAAAACCCTAATCATTGTCATGCTTGGTTGATCCTAAGGTTTGTGAGGTTTGCAAGAACAATCTTCAATGGAAACACCAGGAAGCAGATGAAAGGATCAGGAGAAGCAAAGCAACTTGCTTCATTCAAGAAGTCAAGTCACTTGAAGAAAGAAAGTGGGAAGAAGAAGAATGAGCAAGCTCAATCTCAAACACAAACAAGAATGCAGCAATGGATGCAAGAGAGATGAAAAGAAAAGTTATGAGAAGTGAAGGCAAATTCACTTCCCAAATTCACTTACCACCTGAAATGTTAGAAAAGGAATGCAATGCAATGCAAAAATGGGATGGAATGACATGATGCAAACCAAAACCAGAAGCATGTTGATGATGATAATGATGTTATGGGATGTTACAAACATGAGGCAGCACATGGAAATGATCATACAAGTTTATGAATGCAAATGAAGCAAGTTAGGAAGCATGGACATACATGAAAGGTTATGAAGTGCACATGACATACAACATGGCAAATACATGGTACAATGATCAAACATGCTTGCAATATGTCTTATGATGTCAAGTGAACTAAATGGATGCTTGAAATGTCATGGCAAGTCATGTTATGCAAGAGAATGCAAGATGGATGCATATGGAAGCCCAAATTAGGGTTTATGAACCAAACATCAAACAAAAATCAAAATCAGAAGCAAACCCTAAGATAAAAAATTGAAAATGCCACACAAAGGACCCCTAATCCTATACTAAACCAATGCCCAAAGGAGAAGTCTTAACTCTTAACCAATCTCAAGATATGATTTTTACAAGTTATTAGGGTTTTTAGGGTTCCTTAACAAGAAAATTATCAAACAAATTGAAAATGAGGAATCAAATCATGGCCACTTAATCTCAAAAACTACATGCTAAACACAATGCAATGCAAGAAGAATCAATGTCCAACTCTTCATAGATAGGCAGAAATGATTTTTTAAACTTTGGATCAAATTAATGCATAAAAAATGATTTTAATTCAATGAAAAATTCTCAAAATGCATCAAGATCAAAAAAGAAATTTGGTGTGAAGGTTGGACAATGTTTCTAAATGTCTTAGAACATTTCATGAATTTTTTGGTGATTTTTAGATACTTAAAAGTATTTTTAATAAATTAATTTCCATTAATCAATTAAAAATAATCTTTTAAATATTTAAAAATACTTTTTTAATGCTAAAAATAAAAGTAAAAATATTTTTGTGTCCTAAAAATTAATAAAACTCTCAAGAAAAAAGTTTCATAATTTTTAGACAATTTTAACTATTTTAAATAAATTGCACAAAACAAAACAAAATAAATGAATTAAAAATGAATTAAAATGGAAGTATGCAGGATGGAGGGCTGAGATGAGCTCTGGGTTTGAAAACGTTGACTGCGCGCGCCATCTGATGGCCCATATTCAAACTGATTTAATCTCAATTAATTAAATAAATAATGATGATTAGGGTTTAATGACTGCATCTCAGCCATACACACGCGCGCGAAGTCAACTTTTTCAACGCATCCAACGTCCCAGATTCAAATGCACTTAATGACAGGGATTATGCCCTAATGATTTTCAGGTGGCCGGAGAAGACCTCCGGTCGTCTTCTCCGGTGGGAACCCCACCTGAAAATCTCCAAAACTCTCAAAACCTAACAAAAATGAAATCTAAGAACATGGAAATGATCCCCATAACCTACTGAATCAAAACCCCATCACAAACAACATTTATTTTTCCCCAGAATCATGAATCGAACAAAACATTTTTTAGGTCAACAGAGTTTCAGAGAGCAATTACATTCTCATTTCATCACCATTTTCAAAACTAAAAGCACCAGGATAATCAGTAAGGCATGGAGAACAAGTTTAGAACTTAAAAATCCATTTCTGGAAAAAAGGTTCTTGAGCTACCTGAGATTCGAAGCTTTCAATCCAGCAACTTTCAGGCCTTCCTTCTTGGTGAAATTCACTCCACTTGACCCTCTGGTGATGCTTGGATGCTCAAGAGAAATTTATATTGGCTGGATGAAGAGTTTGAGTAACTTCTGCTCAAGCTCAGTTGAACATGGCAATGGTGATTCAGGCTATTTCTGGCAAGGGTGGAGGGTTGTTTGTGGTCCAGATGATGAGTAGAGAAGGTTTATGGAGTTTGTTTGGATGTTTGTGAGCTGTGGAGAGAGTTTCGAATGAAACTGCAAGTTGGAGTGAAAATGGTGAAGTGGTGTTATGGCTTGTTTCAGGCTTGGTTCTTTGATGCTTTCTACTCAATGGAACATGGTGAGATGATTGGTGAAAATGGTTTGGATGTTTGAAGTCTGGGCAGAGAGATTCGAAGAAGTTTGCAAGAGGGAGTGTGTTTGAGTATGTGATGGTGTGTCTTGTTTCAGCCTTGCTTGGTCTTATGTTTTGCTTGCCAAAGGATAAAATAAACAATTCCAAGTGGCCAGAGGATGTGACATGGCCTGTGGTGATTGGGATGTTTGCTTTTGCCAAAAGTCAACTTTTTGTGTAAGGAAAGTATGGCTTGGTTCTAGGCTAGTACAAAGCATGGGGCTGCGCAGCAAGGGTGAGGGGAAAGGCTAGCCAAAGTCAGCATCCAAGGTTGCAAGTTGTAAGAAGTGTGATCATGAGTTTTGCAAGTTGTTGCTTTTTGAAACTTTGTGAAAAATGCCTTGTTACACAAACCATAAACATGTAATCCTTGATCCAATTCTGATTTTTAGGTCACATAGAATGTTTATGTCATGGTTTGAAGTGAATTAGAAGTTACAAATGGCATTGGTTCATGATTTTGCAAAATTCCCATTTGGTGCACATCTTGAAAATTAGTGATTTTTGCCAACTTTGTCACACCATAACTTTTGATCCAAAATGAATTAGGTCATGTTCTTGTACTTTTTGAAAAGGGAAAAATGTATCCTACAACTTTCATGACCAAAGTTTTTCCATTTGAAGCTTCTTTGGATCAAAAATCAAGGCTTGAAAAATGACCTAAAATGACATATTCTTGAAAAGTCAACTATGCCTAAAAAGTCAACATTTGCAAAAACTTCAAATTCTTGATTTTTGTGAACTTCAACCTTCTTCCATGATCAAATAAAGACCATATACACTCAAAATGATGAGGATCACCCCTTGGTTGGGTCATTGGGGGCCTCAGATGCCCTGATTTTGCACTGACTTGTCTGAAAAGTCAACTCTTGATCAGATGACTTCCCCATGGAATTTCTTCATGAAACTTGATATGCATACTCCCTATACCATATAGAGACCAATGGAAACAAGAATGACCAAAAAATTTGGAGTTATGGCCTCTGAAACCAAAACCCTAATTTTAGGTCAACTGTGCAGTCAAACTTGGCTCTGCTTCCATACCATTTCCAGTTCTTGTGATTCTTTTGCATTCTTGACTTTGAGAGGATGTAATATGATACTTGAACACACATGGATCCCTTTGAAATGATTGATGGCCTTTGGAGTGGCTCAGGAAGCTCTTGGATTGCTCATATCACAAACCCTAGATGCAGATGACTTAGAATCTATGCAGTGAATCAAAAATGAGATATGAGATGATATGATTGTGTTTATGCATATGAGATGATCACAAGCCATGGTGTGAATGAGTGAGGGAAAATTTGGGGTGTTTACAAGATCATTGACACTTTGAAAAGTGAAGTAAGCCTTCTCAACTCCAAGTTGGAGCATATGTCCAAATCTGTTAGAATGCTGAACAGTAGCTCAAACACACTGGATGTTATTCTCAACAACAATAAGCATTCAGGGGATAGAACTGGACTGGGATTTAACAAAGCTCAACAGGTTGAGGCTAGCACCAGCAAAGCTACTTCAAATTCCATAAAGTCAAACAAGATGTCCCAACAGATGCTCCAACATCATGAAAAGAACATAAAGTCAAACATAATGTTCCAACAGAAGTCCCAACATCATGAAAAGAACATGATGAAAAAGAAGTATCAAAGATGGAGATGTCATCATTGTGGTAGGTTTGGTCATATCAAACCTCATTGCTACAAGCTGCATGGATATCCAAATCATATGTATCAGCAACCCCCTAAGCAGAAGATAGAGGTGCATGGACATCAAAATCAAAGATATCAGCAACACCCTAAACAGAAGACAGAGGTCATCAAGAAAGTATGGGTACCTAAAGCTAGTCTTCATGCTGATCAAAGTTATATTTCCAAGAACAAGTTCAACAAACAACCTTGGAGCTCTAAAAATGAACAATACACAGGGCAGAGGCATCAAAGGAAACCTCACTACAAGCAAAAATGGTCAAAGAAGGGTGTTGCATATATAGCTCATACATCTCTAAGAGTATCAGCTAAAGAAGACTGGTACTTTGACAGTGGATGCTCAAGGCACATGACTGGATTGAAGAATTTACTGGTAGACTTAAAGTCATATTCATCCAGATATGTAACCTTTGGATATGGAGCTAAAGGAGAAATCAAGGGAGTGGGGACCTTGGACTGTCCAGATGTACCAAGACTAGATGATGTGCTTCTGGTAAAAGGATTGACTGCTAACTTGATCAGCATAAGTCAATTATGTGATCAAGGTTACATTGTTAACTTTACCAAAACTGAATGCATAGTGTCTAATAAAGAACAGAAGGTTGTCATGAGAGGAGCCAGATCTAAAGACAACTGTTATATGTGGGAACCTCAAGACTTCAGTCTCACTTCAACTTGCTCTTTAGCCAAAGAAGAAGAAGTGAAGCTATGGCACCAAAGACTGGGTCATCTTCACTTCAGAGGCATAAAGAAAATCATATCTATGGAAGCTGTGAGAGGTATTCCTAAACTGAAGATTGATGATGGCAAAGTATGTGGTGAATGTCAAATAGGCAAGCAAACCAAGATGTCCCATCCAAAGCTCCAACATCTGACAACTTCCAATGTTTTGGAATTATTGCATATGGATCTTATGGGACCAATGCAGGTTGAGAGCCTTGGTGGAAAGAGGTATGCCTATGTGGTGGTTGATGACTTTTCAAGGTATACATCGATAAATTTTATCAAAGAAAAGTCTGATGTATTTGATGTATTCAAAGATTTGTGCCAAAGAATACAAAGAGAAAAAGCAAGTTGTGTGGTCAGAATAAGAAGTGACCATGGAAAGGAGTTTGAAAATAAAAAATTCTCAGATTTCTGTTCTTTAGAAGGAATCAATCATGAATACTCTTCACCTATCACCCCTCAACAGAATGGGATTGTTGAGAGGAAGAACAGAACTATCCAAGAATCAGCAAGAGCTATGATCCATGCTAAAAAGTTACCATTATACTTCTGGGCTGAAGCTATGAACACAGCTTGTTACATTCATAATAGAGTCACTCTAAGGAAAGGAACCTTGTCCACAATCTATGAAGTCTGGAAGGGTAGAAAACCCACAGTTAAGTACTTCCATGTGTTTGGAAGTAACTGCTATATTCTGGCTGATAGGGAGCAAAGAAGAAAAATGGATCCTAAAAGTGATGAAGGGATTTTTCTTGGATACTCTATAAACAGCAGAGCCTATAGAGTATTTAACTCTAGAACCAAGGTTATCATGGAGTCCATAAATATGATAATTGATGATGCCCCTGCAGATGTTACAGATGATGTTGGAACATCTGCTGACAGTCAGACTGAAGATGAAATAAAGAATGATCATCTTGACTTCACTCAAACTGAAGCAAGGACAGAACAATCCAGCAAACCTCCCTCCATCAGAATTCAGAAGGATCATCCCAAAGATTTAATAATTGGTGATCCCAACAGAGGTGTAAGCACTAGATCAAGAGAGCTGATTCCAGGTTCTTGTTTTGTTTCAAAAATAGAACCTAAAAACATCAAGGAAGCTCTTAATGATGAGTACTGGATTTGTGCTATGCAAGAAGAATTAGGTCAGTTCACAAGGAATGAAGTGTGGGATCTTGTTCCTAGACCTGATGACATAAATGTGATTGGCACTAAATGGGTGTATAAGAACAAGTCAAATGAGCAGGGAGTTGTTACAAAGAACAAAGCTAGACTTGTAGCTCAAGGATACACACAAATTGAAGGAGTAGACTTTGATGAAACCTTTGCACCAGTAGCAAGGATTGAATCAATCAGACTACTTTTAGGAATTGCTTGTATTCTGAAGTTCAAGCTATTTCAAATGGATGTGAAGAGTGCCTTTCTAAATGGATATCTTAATGAAGAAGTATATGTAGAACAGCCTAAGGGATTTGTTGATCCAAGTTGTCCAAACCATGTGTACAAACTAAGGAAGGCTCTTTATGGACTGAAGCAAGCCCCAAGAGCATGGTATGAAAGGCTGACTACTTTTCTCACAAAACAAGGATACAGAAAAGGTGGAATAGACAAAACCTTGTTTGTGAATGATGAAGAAGGAAATGTCATGATTGCTCAAATATATGTTGATGACATTGTCTTTGGTGGGATGTCAGACAGGATGGTTAAACATTTTGTCACTCAAATGGAATCTGAATTTGAGATGAGCCTAGTAGGAGAACTAACCTACTTTCTTGGACTGCAAATCAAGCAGATGGAAGATTCAATGTTCATATCCCAAAGCAAGTATGCCAAGAACACTGTGAAGAAGTTTGGGATGGATAGTGCAAGTCATAAAAGAACTCCTGCCCCCACTCATTTAAAGCTGACAAAGGATGACAAGGGTGAGAAGGTGGACCAAAGCCTATACAGAAGCATGATTGGAAGCTTATTATATCTGACTGCTAGCAGACCAGATATAGCCTTTGCAGTAGGTGTATGTGCAAGATATCAAGCTGATCCAAAAGTTAGCCATCTAAACCAGGTCAAGAGAATTCTGAAATATGTCAATGGTACTTGTGACTATGGCATAATGTACTCCCATGGATGTGAACCAATTCTCACTGGCTTCTGTGATGCTGATTGGGCTGGAAGTGCAGATGATAGAAAGAGCACATCAGGAGGATGCTTCTTCCTAGGAAACAATTTGATTTCTTGGTTCAGTAAGAAACAAAATTGTGTATCCTTATCCACTGCTGAAGCTGAATATATTGCAGCTGGTAGCAGTTGTTCACAGTTGGTTTGGATGAAGCAAATGCTCACTGAATACAATGTCCCACAAGATGTCATGACATTGTACTGTGACAACTTAAGTGTTATTAACATATCAAAGAATCCCGTCCAACATAGCAGGACCAAGCATATTGATATCAGGCATCATTTCATCAGAGATCTTGTGGAAGAGAAAGTGATCTCATTGGAACATGTAGCCACAGATCTGCAATTGGCTGATATATTTACTAAAGCTTTGGATGCTACCCAATTTGAAAACCTAAGGGGTAAATTGGGAATCTGCTTATGTGAAATATAGCAGTTATGGAGAAGTGCCAACATGTCATATGACATCGTGTGGCATGATCACCAGATGGCAACCCCAGTCTGGTCAAGAACTCTGTGTATTCCACTCCTAAAAATTCTCCAAGTAACGGCTCTTATAAAAATACCAGCTTGCTCTCAGCTATTCATCTTCTCATCATTCTCTCAAAACAACTTGCATGCTATAGCTGATTTTCAGAGCTCATCAAACTCAATCAAACTTAACCTCTTCCTCCACCACATTCGAAAATGTCTCAATATCAAAACCCTAACCTCTCTGAAGAAATCCTCAACCAAGAAGATGTGGTGCATGCAACCCCCATCTCTGTGGTACCTATGGATTCAACTCCAATAGAAGAAATTAGAGGAAGTGTTCCTCTTGCTCAAAAGCCAAGAAATACTACTATTAGAAGGGCAAAAGAACCTGTTTTCAACAAAGTCAAAGGGATGCCTTCATCCTCAAACACCACTCCCAAAGCCTCTGAGTATATGGATGCTTCAATCAAGGATCTTGTGAACAGGATTCTATCTGAGCAAAGAGTTGTGAGTGGAATATCCATTCCTCTGAACACCATGCCAGCTCCACAAGAAGAACAGAGTAATCAAGCTGAAGAGGACACTCCTGCTCAACAGGATGTCCCAATAGATGTTGAAACATCTGAGGACCAGCACAAGGTCTCCTCTGATGATGATGATGAAACATCTGAGGACCAGCACAAGGCCTCCACTGATGATCAAACCTCTGTTGATCCACCTGCTGAAGAGGTGACTGCTCAACCTCCTCCTGTTGTTGACATAGAGCATGATTCTGACACAGAAATCATTACCTCTGTGGACCCTAGCATAGCCAAAAGGCTCAAAACTAGGAAGGAAAAGAAGACTGCAGGATATACAACTCCTGAGAAGAAGCAGCCTACACCAAAGAAGGACAAAGCTAAAGTTGCTTTTGGTCCTACCAAACAATGGAGCAAAGTGAATACACAAAAGAGGAAAACTGTCACTCCTCCAGATTCAGATGTTGAAGAGGATGTCCCAACATCCCAACCAAAGAAGAAACCAGCACCTTCAAGGTCCACTTCTGTTGTTCCAGAAGCTCCTCTGGATAATATCTCTTTCCATCATGTATCAAGTGTGAGCAGATGGAAATTTGTCTACCAAAGAAGGGTAGCACTTGAAAGAGAGCTGGGCAGCAATGCACTTAAGTGCACTGAGGTAATTGATCTCATTTCTTATGCTGGCTTATTCAAAACAATGTCAAACTTTTCTCCTTGCTATGAGCTGCTAGTCAAGGAATTTATTGTCAATCTTCAAGAGGACTGTGTTGATGGTAAGTCAGATGAATTCAGAAAGGTGTATGTAAGAGGGAGATGTGTAGAATTCTCTCCTAGGGTTATCAACCACTATCTAGGAAGAGAATCTGATGGACCTAATGAGCTGGGGAAGACTGATAACCAGGTTTTCAAGGTCATCACTGCCAATCAAGTCAAAGCTTGGCCAGTCAAGGGCAAACTTTCTGTTAGCTTGCTAACAAGGAAGTATGCAATGCTTCATAGGATTGGCACTGCAAACTGGGTCCCTACCAACCATGCTTCTTCAATAGCAACTGGATTGGGCAGATTTATATATGCTGTAGGCACCCAAACAAAGCTGGACTTTGGGTCTTACATTTTTTATCAAACATTGAAGCATGCTGGGACATCTGCAACAAAGCTTCCTATTGCCTTCCCTTCTTTGCTGTGTGGAATAATCCTTAGCCAGTATCCAGGTATCCTCACTGAGAAGGATTCAATCTGCAAAAGAGAGAGTCCTCTGGCCTTCCACTACAAGCTATTCTTAAGTCATCATGCAGCTGATGTTGAAGCTCCCTCTGGGACATCTACTGGACCTTCAAAGGCAAAGTCTCCTATATCCAAAGCTGCTTTGATTGCTGAGCTGAAGAACACATGCAAAGAACTGGATGCCAGGAAGCAGAAGCTTGAGGAGATTATCCAAAGGCTGGAAATTGAAGAGAGTGCTCAGAAGGCTGCTGATTCTGATGAGGAAACTGAAGAAGAGGAAGACACTGAATATGAAGATTCTGAGTGAAAAATGTATGTGAGGAATATGTAATGTCTGCTTCAGCATTGTATTTTGAATTAGTAATTTTGTAATTCTCTCTGCCAATATAAAATTTGGCCCCAATTTATGTCTAACAAGGGGGAGAAGAGAACTGAACAACAACAACAATGTATGTTGCAGCTTACTGATTAATGAAAAATGACTTCTGTTTGCTTCTGAACTAAAGCTGTGTTTTTAATGAAAAATTTCTGTTGAAACAAGTCAGAACACATGTAGGTTTGAGGGGGAGTAAACTCACACATGACTCAACAAAAAAAACTATTGTACTCTGATAAAAGAAACTCTGCTGCACTCTGATGAACCAGAAGAGTATGTTAGCCAAAAATTAGCCAAAGGGGGAGTTTGTAGATGTTTAGAATTGGCAGAATTTTTGACCAACAAGAAGTGTTGAACTTAGTTCAGGATGTCACATCAGAGGCTGTGACATTATCAAACAGAGTATAAGTAAATGAACTTAATTCAGGATGTCACACCAGATGTTGTGACATTGTATCAGTTAATGAAGTAAGTTCAGTTTACAGGATGTCACACCAGATGTTGTGACATTGTATCAGTTAATGAAGTAAGTTCAGTTTTCAGGATGTCACACCAGATGTTGTGACATCTCAAACCTGCTACCAGAATTAATTAATGATTAACAGAACTGAGTAAATTCAGGGAAGATATCTGGAATTAATTATGAATGGATAAAACAGAAGAAGGCGCATCTGTAGGGAGATTGGTTATATGATTTAAGTATAATCAGAAGAACTGACTCACCTAGAATCAAGGAAGTAACAAACCCTAATTCAAGGTGATGGCAGCAAGCGTATCAGGATTGGATAACCTACAGAAAGCCCAAAATCCAAGCACCTATTTAAGCAACAGAAACTCTCAGAATAGAGTACGAAATTAAGAAGACTAAATAGGGTGTTTGTGTTTTAATAGCAGGTTGTATATGTGTATCACTTTATGAGCTTTTAAGCAAAAGTGTATTTGTGTCTTGATTGAAACTGTGAAGTAAGATCAAGCTGTTTTGTTTGAAGTATGACTTCAATTTTATTAAACTTGTAAACATATCACTGTGTGATTGAGGGGGAGTGAGTTGGTACTCATATCTAAGTTGTGTCTTAGGTAGAAATTGCCTTGGGTAGATATTAAGTGAAAGATTAAACTGAGTGGTTTAAGTCTAGAATTAATATTACTTATATTGGATTTCCTTCCTGGCTTGGTAGCCCCCAGATGTAAGTGTGGTTATACACTGAACTGGGTTAACAATTTCCTGTGTTGTTTAATTTTCCTTCACTTTAAGTTTTGTTCAAGTCTTCAAGTGTTTAAACATCTCATTCGACATCACGTACCTGATCCCAGAATTTCAATAAGAAATAATATAGTAATGTTAAGTAAGAAAATATTTAAAATAGTGGATCCAAAAAGTGTATTACAAACACTAAGAAAATATAGTTATGAAAAGTACCTGGATTCATTGAAAATCTTATATGCTCATAAAGAATCTCATAAGATAAGTATTTCCAAGTGTTATGCCAAACAGTTCTGGACGATTCATTGAAGCTGATAACAACATAGTAACAAAAAGCTTTCTCAAGAATACACCAGAACCACAGTTATAAGCCTCCTCTATAGCATCAATGGATTCCTTGTCATCTTGGAAAACCTAATGCATAATATGCTTCTCTGAAACTTGCATGTTTAAAACCGTAAACTATTTTGAGATCATCATAACATGTTGGACCTTTTTTAACTTTTAACAACATCCTCATGTAGTACAATTCACTATTTGTTTGAGGAACCCAAATTAAGGGACCAAATGTATAACCTTTTTTCCTTGGTTTCCATTTTCTTGTTTTTTTTCACGTAAACATATTTGGACACAAATTGACCACATGTAAATAATTTGGCTTCCTCGTATTCTCTATTTGCCGCAAACCATGAAGTAAACATTAAATATGTCACACTTGCTTTTAGAAGGACATTTCCGATTTGTTCAAAAAAATTTTAGTAAAGCGAGTGCCCGCCTTCCATGTGAAAGAACAATATTTCTACAATCGGTTTCCTCCCATGGATAAAATAAGAAAAAATTCTCCAACATGCTTCACTAGGGGAATCATACCGACAATCAAGGTATTGTTTGATTTCATCAACATCTCCTTGACCAGTAGTAGTTGTTGGAACAATAACAGCCGAAATTTGATCTGAACCCTTGTTAATGTACTTGAAAAGATACTTGATCAAAGTAATTTGGTTGCACCATTCTATGTTGATGTGTGCTTCATATTTCACTAATAAACTTGGGTTGTGTGGGACAACATGACTACTGCTAAGTTTTATTCCATTATTTTCGATCATATTGACATTTTCTCTTCTTCTATAAACTAGATAACCATCTTGATCAACTATAGTTGTAACGCCCATATTTAATTAATTAATTAAATTAAATATTATTGCGTATTTTTCCCGATAATAGGTTGATAAGTGTTGTTTTGTCGTTAGTGTCGTTAAGTTTTTTAAGTTGTTAAGTTGATTTTACGTTGCGGGTTGAGATGTGTTTGGGTGGTTTAATTAATTAAAATAAGTTGACTAAATAAAAGAAGTATTATTAGTATAATATTAAGTTGGTCTAGTTTATGGTGTAAGAGTAGTAAGTTTGGGGTAGTAAGTTAGATCCATTAGTATTTAGGTTAATTAGTGAGAATTTAGTAAAAACAAACTAAAAACCTAATTAGGAGAAAAATTAGAATTTTGAGAAGGAAGAACAAGTCTTAGGGGAGATCAAGAAGAGGCTAGGTTGAAGATTTTTGCGGGAATATTTTGGTGAATTCGAGCTTCCTTCAATCCAAGGTAAGGGTGGGGTTCGAATTCCATAACCGAGACTAGATGATCATATGTAGGTTGGGATTTTCGTGTAAATTCATTGTTGTGTTTTGTGATATGATTGTTGTTTTCGATTTCGTGTTGATATCGGATGAAGAATCATGTTGTTCTTGTTGTATTGTTGATATAATCGTTGTTGTATTTGTTGTTTGTTTTGTTGTTGGATTGTTGTTGAAGGATTCGTGTAGAAGAAGTTAAAGTTCGTAAAATCGATCATAGAATTTGATAGATGAATAGATACATGAGTTTTGAGAGTAAAAATCGATGTAGAAACCCAATTAAGATAGAGCAGAATGATGAGATTTGTGAGAACTCGTAGCAGAGTTTGAATTAGAGGCATTATGGCCATTTGTGTAACATATTTGGTGTTAGTATCAGGCAAGGCAATACGTGTAACAAGACTCTGATACACAGGACATACGTGTAACATTCAAGGCCAATATGTGTATCAAGGTGGCTATATGCGTATGGGCAGGGCGTTTGCGAAAAATGAAGTTTTTAGCGATTCGACCTATTTTCGCATCCGTTTCGAGTTGGATTGATCTTAGACTTAAAGTAGAGATGAAATAAGTTAATTATATTAGATTGGAAGATTTAAAAATGATAATTTAGTAATCTAGTCGATTAAGTCGTGATTTTGTCATTTTCGCATTGAAGTTGTTATACGTTGTGTTGTCCCGATTTTGTGGAAGATTAATATGTCGTAGGTCCTGTGACCAATGTTGATTCATGTTGCTAAGTTTTTCAAGTTGTTATGTTGATAAGTTGTTGATTATATTGTTGTTGTGGTATGTCATCCATAGTTGCATACATGTGCATATTTCAATTTGTAGCGTATGCTCGATTCAAGTTGGCCTAGATTGGAAAATTAGTTGATGATGCCTCGATAAACTGGCAATGTTTTAAGTTGGGAGTTTACTCCAAATGGTACCACATGCATATAAGTTGAGTCACATTGAGTTGCATAATATTTATGTTGTTTGTCAGATGTAAGTTGTGTGTGTATGTTGCTTGTTGCTTGAAGTGGTGTAATTATATAATTATCTTGTTTACATATTGATTATTGTATCATGTTTAAGTTATTTGATATCTCACCCCTTATGTTTGAATGTTGCCCTCTTTTGGTAACGTGCAGGTAACAAAGAGTCCAATACTTAGTAGCTTCGAGTTGGTGTTTTTTGCTCTGATATGTAGCACTTCAGGGGGATGAACACATGTTTTATATTTGTGATTTTGTTTAAGTTTATGAACTAGTTTTAAGTTGTTTTATGTTGAAAAACCAAGTTAAGATTATTTTGATGTTGGTTTATTTGAAGTTGAATTAAAGTTGAAACATGTTGATCTGTTGCGTTGCTTTTCAAAGTAATTAAATTAATGAAGTTGTTATTTGGTTTTAAAGTTGGAAAGTGTGATATCCCATCATTGTTGGTGAAATTTTATAACTCTTATTTAATAATTAAAGTATGGTAGAAATGGGGTGTTACATTAGTGGTATCAGAGCAGGTCGGTCTGTCTGACCAAGTGTCGAGTCGTAGTTGTTTAAAAATCGAGTATTGTTGTGTGGTTCTAAATTTTGTTGTGTTGTAGTGTGAAGTTGAAATGGATGGAAGAAACGATGTTGCAATGGCTGATGCAATGTAAGCAATGGCTCAGGATGTGCAAAACTTTCCGAATGTTGGCGGGAATGATGAGTCTCGTTTCTTTGAAAATTTTCAGAGGGAGACGCCGCCTACCTTCAAGGGCAAGTATGAACTTGATGCTGCGTTGGTTTGGTTGAAAGAGATTGAGAGGATTTTCCGTGTGATGAATTGCACTCTAGCACAGAAGGTTCATTATGGAACTCACATGTTGGCAGTCGAGGCTGATGACTGGTGGTTGGAAACCAGAGAGAGGTTAGAAGCTACAGGTGAAGAGATAACTTGGTATGTTTTCCGTAGGGAGTTTATGAGGAAGTATGACCCTGAAGATGTGCGTGGTAAGAAGCTCTTTATGGTAGGAGATGTAGAACACCTCTATGTTGGTATGAGATGGGTGAAAATATTATGCTTGGACCGGAGATTATCCAGCATACTACTGAGACTATTAAGATGATTAAAGAAAAAATGAAAGCATCTCAGAGTCGACAGAAAAGTTACCATGATAACAGGAGAAAAGACTTAGAGTTCAGTTAGGGAGACCATGTGTTTTTGAGGGTCAACCCGATGACCGGTGTTGGCCGTGCTTTAAAATCTAAGAAGTTGGATCCTAAGTTTATCGGACCTTATCAGATTATGCAGAGAGTAGGCAAGGTTGCTTACCGAGTGGAATTACCACCAGAAATTTTGAATTTGCACGAAGTATTTCATGTGTCGCAACTCAGGAAGTATGTGTCTGATCCGTCACATGTCATCCAAAGGGATGAAGTGCAAGTTCGTGATAACCTCACCGTGGAGACCTTACCTTTGAGAATTGAGGATCGTAAGATGAAGCAACTAAGAGGCAAAGAAATCCCTCTTGTGAGAGTAACTTGGGGAGGAGCTTCTGGTGGAGGTGTTACCTGGGAACTGGAGAGCAAGATGCGGGAATCATATCCAGAGTTATTCCATTCATGTACATTTTCGAGGATGAAAATAATGAAGTGGGGGAGAGTTGTAACGCCCTAATTTTATATTTATTTTTATGAAATAAATATTAATATTTTGATGGCATATTTGGATAAATTGGAGAGAAATGTTTTATGAGAATAATAATAATATAATAATGTATACTATTATAATATCGTTATTAATTAAATAAAATAAAATAAAAGGGTTAGTTAGAGGTTTAAGGGGTAAAGGTGGAATTATTGTTTTATGTAAGTAGAATGAGGGATTCAGTTTTCAATCATCGTGTTTTTGACGAAGAACAGTGAGGTCTGGAGAAAGAGGAGAAGAAAGGCAAGGTCAAGGATCGTAGATCATCAAGACCAAGATTTCGAAGAACTCATCTCCATTTCGAGGTAAGGGGGGAGAATGGGTTTTATAATTGGTGAATTAACACAATAAGGGTAATTGGGAGATCCTTCCTCCCTTAGGGTTCATATATGTGAAGATTTGGAATTGATGAAATTGTGATATGTATGTGATAAATTATGAATCCTTGAATTGTGTTTATGATTTGATGATGATTATTATGCGAATAATTTGTTATGAGGTAATCTTGGATGAACCGTTCTTGAATGTGTGCTATGTAAATTGAGGAATAGTTGTTATGGAGAAGAGGAATAATTGGTGTTATGAGTGTATGGTGGTATAAAGTATTGAAATTTGACTTTTATGGATGCTAATATCAAGTTAAAATGAACTAGTTTTGGTTTGGAGTGAGAGGGAAAAGAAAAGAAAGATTTGGGAAAAAAATTGGAAAATTCACGTAGCCACCCGACACGGGCCGTGTCACAGGACACGGGTGGCCGTGTCAGGCCACTGGAAGAAGGTAGGATGGATTTTTGAGGAAGAATGGGCATCAGTAAGTGTGACACGGGCTGTGTCACATGACACAGGCACCCGTGTAAGCCCCCTGGTCTTGGTTGAGTTTGGCGTTTTGAGAGGTGCGTGTTCAGAGCACCTGACACGGGCTGTGTCAGGGGACACGGGAGGCCGTGTCAAGCCCCTGTATCTTGGAATTTTGTGAAATTTTGATATGTTTTACTATCCATTCTTTTAGTATAAGTTCCTAAGAGTATTCTAAGACGATAACTTGAGGTTTAGTGCTAATTATAGGACTTGATAACCAAACTTTAATGAATGTAATAGCGAGGATTGTATAAGTAGCATACGTTTTTAGTAATGTAATGAATTATTGAATTATGAGATTATGGAATATGCTTAACATGAATGATATAATGATGTGATTAATACTGGTGGGATCATGTGGATCGTGAAGGCATGAATGTTTTCATGCGTAACTGTATTATGGTGTATGTGTTTGAGTCTGCATATGCATACACATTTGGTGGAAAGATCATGTCTCGGTGGAGCGTAAGTGATCATTCGGATTCATTGCGAATCGTTGGTGCAGGGATGATTGTGTCTCAGTGGAGCGTAAGCGATACATCCAGGTTCGAATTAATGAACCATTGTTGAAAGTCGGTACCGCATTGTTGCATTGTATCAGTGAGTCGCATTGCATCTGTTTGTTGGTTTGATTGTGTTAATTGATGTGTATGGATTTATGATTATCCTTTGAGGTGTTATTTGCACCGCTATGTTATGAAACTATTTCTCACCCCCTTTTGTTTGTTTTGTTGCGTCAGTGCTTCTTCGGAAGTACAGATAATTCAGGTACTTGAGGAGTGCTTGATTTTGATGTCAGTGTCCTAGGAGCTCTGATATGTAACGGGAATGGGGATTTTTATCACATTTCTTTTGATTTTTAGCAAACTTCCTTATGATTAAGTATTGAGTTAATAAACTGTATTTTGATTGAACTGTAATGCCTTTGGGCAATTTGATGTTAAAACAATTATTTCCGCTGCTTGTTTTAGAATAAATGAAAAGATATTTGGTTGTTGATGTAGCAGCTCACTTTAGTTGATTAAACTCTGATTTTATGAATAGTTTATATAATTTTGACATGGGAAAAAGTGGGTGTTACAATTGGTATCAGAACAGGTCGGTCCAACCGGCCAGATTGAGTCAGTCCTTAGAATAGGAGTTGTTGAGAGTCCTAACCTGTATTTGTTGTTGTATCAGAATGGCTGGAAGGAATGATACTGCTCTTTCTGCGGCTTTGCAAGCCATGGCGCAGACTATTGAGAACGTCGTTCAGGGGGGAGGTAATGCTCAGTCTCGTGCATTGGATCAGTTCAGGAGTAACAGGCCGCCTAAGTATGAAGGTAGAATTCTAGATCCAGAGGCTGCGCAGAAATGGTTGAAGGCTATGGAGAAGATTTTCAGAACAATGGGATGCTCTGATGATCAGAAGGTGAGGTTTGGTACTCGTATGCTGGAAGGCGAAGTTGAGGTCTGGTGGGACAACAGTCGCCAACGGTTGGAAGCTACGGATATTGCAATCACCTGGGCGGTATTTCGCAGAGAATTTTTGGAGAAGTACTTCCCGAAAGACGTCTGTAGTGCTAAGGAGGTGGAGTTCTTGGAACTCAAGCAAGGTAATATGACGGTGGTGGAGTATGCTGCCAAGTTTGAGGAATTGGTGCAATATTGTGCACACTTTAATACTGAAGAGGCTATGACTTCCAAATACCTGAAGTATGAGAATGGACTGCGTCCTGAAATTAAGTTGGGTATTGCTTGCCAGAAGATCAGGAACTATCCAGAATTGGTAAGCAGAAGTCGGATTTATGATAATGACAACAGGGCTCGAATTGCATACTATAAGGCGGTGAATGAAAAGAAAGGAAAGCAGAGATTTGGTGGTACTCCTTATAGTGCTCCAGCTGACAAAGAAAAGCAAAAGGCTAATGCTGAGAAGAAGCCAAGTGGGGGAGGAGGTACTCCCGACATGCTCAAATGTTACAGATGCCACGATACGAGTCATCGTGCCAATGATTGTCCTAATGAAGAGAAGAAGTGCTTCAAGTGTGGAAAGCCGGGTCACCTAGTGGCTAATTGTAAGGTGAATGCTCCTACTTGCTATAATTGTGGAGAGCAGGGCCATATCAGCACCAATTGCCAGAAACCCAAGAAGCAGTAATCCGGTGGAAAAGTGTTTGCATTAGTGGGAACTCAACCTACTGGTGAAGACCGATTGGTCAAAGGTACTTGTTATATCGATAATACTCCTTTATTTGTGATTATTGATACGGGTGCAACACACTCGTTTATTTCCTTGGAATGTGTGAAGAGGATAGGATTGGAGCCTTCTCAATTGAGTCGAGGGATGGTAATTGATACTCCATTTATAGGTTCCGTGACTACTACCTTAGTATGTCGTGATTGTGTTTTGACAATATCTGATAAAAAGTTTAGAGTGGATCTTATATGCCTGCCACTCAGTAATCTTGATGTGATTTTGGGTATGAATTGGTTGGAGTCCAACCGAGTTTATATCGATTGCTTTAGGAAAAGATTGTTATTCCTAACTCCTGAGGAAGAAAGTTTGGCCAGTTCAGTTTCGGCTAAAGAACTGAGAACCTTGTTGGAAGACGAAGCGAAGATGTTTGTTGTGTTTGCTTCGTTATCGGTTGAAGAGAAAGTTGTTGTTGTGGAGCTGCCAGTGGTGAATGAATTTCTTGAAGTATTCCCAAGTGATATTTCAGAACTGCCTCCGGCGTGTGAGGTGGAGTTTACTATTGATATTATTACTGGTACTAAGCCTATTTCTATGGCACCGTACAGGATGTATGCTGCTAAGTTAGCTGAATTGAAATCGCAGATTGGTGATTTGCTTGACAAGAAGTTCATTTGACCCAGTGTATCGTCGTGGGGTGCAACAGTGTTATTGGTCAAGAAGAAGGATGGTAGTATGCGTCTGTGTATTGACTACCGGCAATTGAATAAAGTTACTATTAAGAACAAGTATCCACTCCCAAGGATTGATGACTTGATGGATCAACTTGTGGGAGCTTGTGTTTTTAGTAAAATTGACTTGAGGTCGGGATATCATCAAATAAGAGTGAAGGAGGAAGATATCCAGAAGATGACTTTTAGAACTCGATACGGCCATTACGAATATGCAGTGATGCCTTTCGGAGTGTCTAACGCGCCAGGAGTGTTCATGGAGTATATGAACCGAATATTTAATTCTTATTTGGATCAGTTTATTGTAGTATTTATTGATGATATACTGATATATTCGAAGTCTGAAGAAGACCATGCGAAACATTTGAGAATTGCATTGCAGGTACTGAAGGATAACAAATTATTTGCCAAGTTCTCCAAATGTGAATTTTGGTTGAAGACGGTAAGCTTTTTGGGACATGTGATATCTGGTGATGGTATAGCAGTGGACCCTTCTAAGGTCAGTGTTGTGCTTGAGTGGGAACCTCCGAAGACGGTAACGGAAATTAGAAGTTTTCTTGGCCTAACTGGTTATTACCGAAGGTTCATTGAAAGATTTTCTAGTTTGGCGTTACCCTTGACTCAATTGACCCGGAAGAATCAAGCTTTTATTTGGGATGCAGCTTGTGAGAGAAGTTTTGAGGAATTAAAGAAGAAGCTAACTTCGGCACCAGTACTAGTTTTGTCGGACCCGAGTGAAGCTTTTGTTGTTTATTGCGATGCGTCTAAAATGGGTTTAGGTGGTGTGCTAATGCAGGTGGGTAAAGTTGTAGCTTATGCTTCGAGGCAATTGAAGGTACATGAGAGGAATTATCCTACTTATGATTTGGAATTGGCCGCAGTGGTATTCATGTTGAAAATTTGGAGGCATTATTTGTATGGTTCGCAGTTTGAAGTTTTTAGTGATAATAAGAGTTTAAAGTACTTGTTTGATCAAAAAGAGCTTAATATGAGACAAAGAAGATGGTTAGAGTTTTTGAAGGATTATAATTTTAATCTGAATTACCACCCGGGAAAAGCGAATGTGGTAGCAAATGCGTTGAGCCGGAAGATAATTCATATGTCGGCTATGACGGTGAAGGAAATGGATTTAATTGAGAAATTTAGAGACTTGAGTATGGTATGTGAAATAACATCGGAAAGTGTTAAACTGGGTATGTTGAGAATTAATAATGAATTTCTGGTTGTGATAAGAGAAAATCAAAGGCAAGATGTAAAATTGGTAGATTTGATGCCTACTGAAGGAAATGACCAAGGAGGCGATTATGTTTTAAATAATGATGGTTGTAGCGGTAAAATCATGAGTGTAAGCTATTGATTAACTTAACTCAAGGTACACAGAGTCGCCACCGCGCTTTTATTTATTTCCAAAAGGAAAAAGGTAAAAGAACGAACAAAAAACCTAAGGAATCTAAAAGCAAAAGCTAAAAGAAACAAACAGAGAACGGGTAAGGGGATTGGTTACAAATCGGGAAGGTTTTACGCACCCGACTCGTCCGTGGTACTCCACGGGAGCCCTTTGAAATATTTATTGCTTTTTGGTTTGAAATTGGTTTGCTTGAAAATGATTGAAGAGATGAGGAGAAGAACATTTTTTAATGTTTTTGTGTTTGATGAGGTTTTAACGCCTCATGCCTACGTACCCACAAAGTGCAATGCGAGATCAAAACCTCGTAGTTCGTGGTACAAAATTTGAAAAGAAACAATGAGTTGCATTAATTTTAAAATGTAGAGATAAGTCGTCATTCTTTAGCGAATAATTCCGCTAGAAAGAATGAATCATATCTTAACATATGAAAAGAAAAGTGCACAAAGGCACAAAAACAATTGAGTGAGTTTTTGGATTTTTTTAAAAGTATTTAAGAAAATGATTTCGATATATTTACATGGATTAAAGTTTATTAAGAAAATAAAGTGAAAAGATAAAAATCACCTGACCTAAGTCAAGGTTTGATTGCGAAAGTGTTTGAAGTTTAAAAACCAAGAAGATTTTTGAAATAGGGAGAAGTTTTGAAAATTTAAGAATGGGGAGGAGATGAAGGGACTATCCTAATACTTGAATTAAAAGTTAAGAGAAGAGCGATCAAACCATATTATGCACATTTCTTCAAAGTAACCAGAATTCCATCTTCAAAGACCAATGAAATAACTTGAGGCCAAAGTTTCCAATCCATTACAACTTGAGCAAAGGGAGAGATCCTAAAATCTAAGTCCAAACTCCGATGCTAAGGATAGTAACCATAGTCCGAAATTAAAGTCACCAATATTTTTAATGTTTAATCCTTTATTAGTGTTTTGGTGTCCAAATGGACAAAATAAAAATTACAAGCAACAATATAAACATAAATAATATGATATATGATATAATATGATAACAACATAATAAAGAGATAAGGAGCGAGAAATTGAAATAAAAGGATAAGGTGCGAGAGATTAAATTTAAATGGATTATATTCACATTATTATAATATTTACATAATAGGTGGTATGATGAACTTAATCAAGCACAACCACGAAAAAAATAACAAAATCGAGGCAACCGGATCCAAGTGGATCTTATTCCGAATCGGGACAACTTTAGGTCTATGTTAAGCAATCGCCGAGTAATTTACGAAGTAATTACCCTACAAATGAGGCCGGCCACCACTAATTAAAGTGGAAAATATTCGTGCTAATACATGTTAGAGAAACGATATTATGGATCGTTCTCCGAAAACATGTCACACTAAAAGAAGAAGAACGGTCTAATCTTAATCGAGATTTTCGTTGAATTTATCGAAGGCAACCTATCACGATCTCAAAGTATGGAGAATGATCCAAATGATCATTCATCCATAGATTTGAAATGATGAAGATTAAACCTATCGAAAATCAACAATCTACGAATCGAAGATTGTCATCGACCAAAAATAGAAGATGAAGAAAAATGGATCTAAATATAAAATCCATCAAAATAAAAGAACAAATAAAAAAACTCTATAAAATTTTTCAAGATTCTTCTTCAAAAATCCTTTAATAATATCATAAGAATATTATTAAAGGTTATTTTCATTTAAAACTTCTTTTTCTTTTTTAATAAAAAAAACCAAAACAAATAGATTAAAAAAGAAAGAAAGAAAGATAACAAGCAAAGGGGGAAGACCCGCGGGGGATGTGGTGGATAGTAAGAGTTCACAAGGCTCCTTGAGCCCAAACCAACACAACATTTATAAAAAATAACAAAAATAAATGAAATTAAAAAAAAAAAAAGGAAACACAAGAAATAGAAGCAATTGAAGCTTCTTCTTCTTCTTTGGCAAAAAAGCTGCGGCGAAAACAGGGGAGTGTCACTCGGCCGTATACCTTCGAAACAATGGAATCCAACGACAGCTTCAGAATCACGTTTCTCTCTCTACGAATCCGATCTAAGTTTCTTTCACTTCCAATTTCAGATTTCGAATCAACAAAGAATCCGATCCAAACTCTCATTCTTTCTCTCTCCCAGCCGCGGCATCATCTTCCTCTCCTTCTTGTGATTTGAGTTTTTTCTTCTCTTTCGGGTCTCAGATTGTGATGTGTTTATGGTTGATTGAGGGAAAGTTTAAGAAATTTGAGAGATAATTTCAGATTGAGTTTTGATGGATTTTGGTTTTTAATTTTGACAGGGGTTTGAAGGCTTTCTGAAGCTTGGAGATTGAAGTGAAAAGAGGTTCAATTTATAGACAGATTGGAGTGAAAATTGGAAGTCGTTTTGAAGATTTGGGGGCGTTTTGGGGTGCTCACGGAATTCTCGTTTGCGTTTGCGTTTTGATTTTGAGTTTTCTGCGTCTTGCTTCTTTATTGTGTGCGTTTTGATGCTCTTGTTTTTCAGGTGTGATGCTTTCGTGTGCGGGAAGCGTGACTTGGTGTGTGATGCTTGTTTTGTTTTCGGCTGGGGATATGGCTGAGGCGTGTTGGCTCGAAGTTGCTGGAAGCTTGTTGGTGTGAAGCTGTTGGCTTGCGGGATGACGTGAGGTTCGTACGGCTGCGGAAAATCACGTGCGGAAGGCTTGTGCAGATGGCTTGTGCTTGGGCTTGTGAGCTGCTTGTTGGGTTGGGAAATATTTTGGCTGTGGGAAAGTCATGTGAAACTTGCAGCTTGCGTGAAATGCTTGGCTTGTGGAATGGGCGTGTGAGGAAAGCTGGTTTTCTGGGGAATCACGCGCGGATTGTTTCGTATGCGGCTGGCAGAAGGCTTTTGGCTGCTTGTGGGATGCGGCTGAAGTTATGTGGGCCTGAGCTAGTGTGATGATGACATTGTGAGATGGCTTGTACGGTTTGTGAAAAGGCTAGCTTTGTGAAGTGTTGTTTGAAGCTGGGATAATGACGTGTGATGTGAAGCTGCTGTAGCTTGGCAGCTGACTTTGGAATTTGCTTTTTGTTGCTGTTGGGAGTTTGCGCGCCGAAGGCTTGTGAACAGGCTGTCCCGCGTGTAGCTTGCTGATGGAAAGGCTGGAAGCATTGGCTTCTTCTTCTTTTTTTTTTAATTTTATATAATAGTTTTATGTAATAAAGGAAAAGGAAATATTAATGAAATTTGACAAATGGTTTATAAGAAAATAAAAGATTTAATTGTGGATGACATATATTTTTTGTGTAATAAAAAAAATGATATTAAGAAAAAGAATAAATTGGAATATTTTGGATAATTTTTCTTAATAGAAATGGATAATAAAAAAAATAGGTATTAAAGTATGATCTTGGAAAAAGGAAAAATAATGAGAATAATAAAAAAAATGGAAAGAATGGTTATTGAATATTCGGATAATTGGTATAAAATTGGATATGAAATTGGATATCAACAAATGGATATTTGGATAAGTGAATAATCGAGAGAGAAAAAATGGAAAAGAGGTCATTGAATGATAAGGGATAGTGGAGAGGAAAATAAAATGGTTTAAACGGAAAAAAAAAGAATGTGAAGCGATGATTTTAAGCCCACAACCAACTCCTGATGTTTTTCACAAGCCTTTGATAAAAATGAACACAGTAAATCCTTAGCCACTGAATATTCGCAAATTAAACCACAACCATCTGAATCGTCTGAAAATTGCCCAGATAACTTGAATCCATGCTGAGGAAAATAAATCCTCAAATGAACCCCTGATGAACAAACCAAACTTCACACACAACATTTCTTGATAATCTGATGATTACACATACAACACAACTTGAACTTTTGAAACGCACACTGAGGAATAGACCACTGGCACAAATAACTTTCAGTTGAAACAATCTTTTAATAGTTTGACCAAGATTAGGTCAAACATCCACCTGAAATTGAATTGTGACTGAACAAACGCATCTGAATGAAATTAATGTATTATCTTCGCAAACCTGCAACACAGAGAAGAAGAAGAACACTGCAACATATTTTTTTGGTATTTTGGTTAGAAGTCAGTAAAATATAAACGAATATAAAGAAGTAAAAACAATGGTGATCCCCTGCGAAGCATAGACCCTACAACTGAGGAGAAACTCGAAACCAGTGCGATCTTGTTTGTATGCAAAAATGAAGATGATATGCGAAGAAATCTTAGGGCAAAAATTAGGGTGTTACAGCTGCCCCTATTTAAGTTTCTTCAATCTGGAGATATGAAGATTGACATCTTCGTCTCTACAAGATGGGAGAGACTTAAATACAGAAAACCCAATTTTTGTCCTAGGAGAACAATGATATGAGATGAATATGATATGCAAGCCCAAGATCCCCGTGGGGAAAATATGACCACCAGAGGAAAACAAAAACTTGGGGACACAGAAGAAAATCCCGCCGGGGAAACAACAGACAACGAAAGAGTTACCAGGAAAATAAATCACTGGATAACGGTCTCCACTTGGGAGAAGGTATGATATAATCAAGAACAAAAATCAACTAGGGGAAATAAACACCCTGCCAGGAACTATCAACCAAACAAAATATTCGAATCCAAGTAATGGAGGGATACTGAGTTGGACAAGAATCATCAACTACATGTTTACTGGGTAGGAAATATAAAGGACTCGACTATCGATTTACTGGATAGGAGTAAAATACAGAGGGATAACCTCAATTACCTTTTTACTGGGTAAGAAATATTCTCAACTACCTGATTTACTGGGTAGAGAATATAAAGGGCTCGACTATCGATTTACTGGATAGGAGTATGATCAACTACCTGATTTACTGGGTAGGAACTTAATCAAAGGGAAACAGCTTCTATTACCTTTTTACTGGGTAAGAAGAAATCTCAACTACCGGATTTACTGGGTAGAAAAATTCTCAACTACCTGATTTACTGGGTAGGAGCTTAAGCAAAGGAAAACAACCTATATTACCTTTTTACTGGGTAAGAAGAAACAATCTCGACTACCGGATTTACTGGGCAGGAGTACAAGTAAAAGAACTTGATCAATTTGGTAATATTACCCACTATCGATTACTGATAGCTTAATTCCAAAGTAATATACTCAAGCTGGAGAAAAATGTTGCCCACTATCAAACAATGATAGCTTAATTCCAAAGCAATAATTACTCACAACAGGGGACCAAAGTTCAATCCAAGAACAAATTGGAGAGAAACGGTCAAGTAAGACTCATCCCGAGGAGGAAATATCTCAACTGGGGAAAATTCCATCCAGATAATAAACTGGGGAGGAAACTGAATCAACATCATCCACGAGAAACAAACTCAGTGGGGAATTATAAAAGATTAACACTTTCTGCTTAATGGTCAACACTCTAAATTTGAGAGGAAGAAGACACACACATTCTTGTGGGGAAAGTCCACACCAAAGAGCAGAGAACAATGATAAACGCAAGAATGCAAGCAAATGATGCTATGCTTATGCGTATGAATATGCTTATGCTGACAAAACAGACATAAAGATAAGAAATGGGTGACATGAACACCACAACAACCAGATACTCGGCTAATCCTAGGCAACAGTGCAGGGAAACATGCTGGAGATTCAACTTGAAATCTTGCAGGGGACTGTCATAAGCCATCAAAGGAATAAAATCCTACTACAAGGCTTAAATCATGATGAGACGGTATCTGCTAGGGATATCATCCTGCTAAGAAAAGGTAATAATCTGCTGAGGATGGAAATATTCTTAATAACTGCCATATCACTCCTGCTCCACTTGGGGATAGAGTGCAAGACCTGTTGAAAACCATATAGGAACCTGCTGGAAACCAACACATGCAGACCTACTGGGGATCCACATGGGGATATCAGAAGTTAACATCATAGCCAAAACAAAAGTTACGAGGGATTTTAAATCAATACCCACCATCGGGTAAAAGAAAACCTCTAAACTGACTGCTATATCAATACTTCTATATTCAAGGATGCAAACAATTCAAGCTGAGGAACAAGAGCTCAGCTGGGGATTCCCAATACTTCTCAAGTTAAAGATAACTTGCTGAGGAAGAGATCAAAACTCAGCTAGGGATTCTTAAAAATATTCTTTCCAACAACTCTTCTGGGGAATACATACAATCTCCGTTCATGCTTATTGTTGGGGAACAAAACATTATTAACATCAACTTGTCAAGACTATCCAAGAACTCCACATGGACACAACTGAATCAAACCCTGCTTCGGGAGAGACGAGTTACACACATCTAGACTTTATCATCCCTGGAATCAATATTGATATCCTTTCTTTGTTCACATATCAAAAGAAAAATGTTTTTAAAATCTTCAAAGATTAAATTTATTAAATTTGTTTCAAAAATCATCATCAACAATAAATTGAAATTTTGTAAACAGAAAACAATATAAAGAATTGCAAACAATTGGATAAAAGCTCAAATTCATTGATAGAATGGTAGTCAGCAAATGGCATGACTCCATGGATCATTACAAGTTTGAAAAATGGTAAATACATGGAAAAGGGCTACATTGAGATACAATGATCACTATTCTCCCTATCAACTTTGAACTCCACTGTGTCCGAAACTTCATTCAAGGATGAGTGAATAAGAATATTTGATGGGAAATTCTTCTGAGGGATAGAATCTGAAATCCTCGGTAGCTATAAGCGATCCAGTCTGTCGACGCAGTTACTTGCCATGATCCCTAACTTTTGCCTAGATTGCCCTTTCGGGTTTTCAATCTACCGGGATAATTATTTCTGTTTATGTCTCTAATTTTTTCCTGGACCGCCCTTTCGGGTTTTCAATCCACCGAGACGCTCATTTTTGCCTAAGCCGCCCTTTCGGGTTTTCAACTTAGCGAGCTGTTCTTTTATTTTTTAGGCGAAGTATTTCTTGACTGCATTCGCATTCACAGGGCGAGTGATCTCCTCACCATCCATAGTTGCAAGAATTAATGAACCTCCAGAGAAGGCTTTCTTGACAACATATGGGCCATCATAGTTCGGAGTCCACTTGCCCCGAGAATCTTTAAGGAAAGACTGAATCTTTTTGAGCACGAGGTCGCCTTCTCTGAATACACGAGGTTTGACCTTCTTGTCAAAAGCTTTCTTCATTCTTTGCTGGTACAACCGACCATGACACAAAGCTGTTATTCTCTTTTCTTCAATCAAATTCAACTGATCAAATCTACTCTGACACCATTCAGCCTCAGTCAACTTGGCTTCCATCAGAACTCTCATTGATGGGATCTCAACTTCGACGGGGAGCACTTCTTCCGTACCATAAACAAGTGAGAAAGGGGTTGCCCCTGTTGAAGTGCGGACAGATGTACGATACCCATGCAAAGCAAAAGGGAGCATCTCATGCCAATCCTTGTACGTTACAACCATCTTCTGAATGATCTTCTTAATGTTCTTATTCGTAGCTTCAACAGCCCCATTCATCTTCGGTCTATAAGGAGAAGAATTATGGTTTTGAATCTTGAATTCATCACAAAGTTCTTTCATCATCTTGTTATTCAAGTTTGAACCATTATCAGTAATGATTCTATTCGGAACACCATATCTGCAGATAATGTTATTCTTGATAAACCGAACCACAACTTGCTTGGTCACATTAACATACGATGCCGCTTCTACCCACTTGGTGAAGTAGTCAATTGCCACAAGAATAAAACGATGTCCATTCGAAGCCTTGGGTTCAATCATGCCAATCATATCAATTCCCCACATAGAGAAAGGCCATGGGGAAGAAATCACATTGAGATAAGCTGGTGGCACATGAATCTTATCAGCATACACTTGACACTTATGGCACTTTTTCACATACTTGCAACAATCAGATTCCATTGTCAGCCAATAGTAACCTGCTCTCAACATCTTTTTAGCCATTGCATGCCCATTAGCATGAGTACCAAAAGATCCTTCATGAATTTCTTTCATTAACATGTCTGCTTCGTGTCTATCCACGCATCTGAGTAAGACCATATCAAAATTTCTCTTATAAAGCACATTTCCATTCAGGAAGAAATTTCCTGCCAATCTCCTCAAAGTCCTCTTATCTTTATCGGATGCCCCAAGCGGGTATTCCCGACTCTGGAGAAAACATTTAATATCATGATACCAAGGCTTGTCATCATGGACCTCTTCAACTGTAAACACATGAGCTGGTCTTTCAAGTCGCATCACACTGATCATGGGAACATCATTCCACTGGTGCACCTTTATCATAGAAGCTATAGTTGCTAAAGCATCTGCCATCTGATTCTCATCACGAGGAACATAATGAAACTCAACTTTAGTGAAGAAAGTTGATATCTTCCTGGCATAATCTCTATAAGGAATCAAGTGGGGTTGATGAGTTACCCACGTACCCTGGATCTGATTGATTACCAAGGAAGAATCTCCATACACATCAAGATGCTTAATCCTCAGATCAATAGCTTCCTCAAGACCCATAATACAGGCTTCATACTCAGCTTCATTATTGGTACAAGGAAAAGTCAACCTTGCGGCAAAAGGAATATGTGAACCATGGGGAGTAATGATCATTGCCCCAATTCCTCTTCCGCGTGCATTCATAGCACCATCAAAAACTAAACCCCATCGAGATCCAGGCTCCGGCCCTTCCTCAATAAAAGGTTCATCACAATCTTTCACTTTCAAAAACATCACATCCTCATCTGGAAAATCAAACTTGATTGGTTGGTAATCATCAATCGGTTGATGCGCCAAATAGTCAGCCAAGATACTACCTTTTATAGCTTTTTGAGTTCGGTACTCGATATCATATTCTGATAATAACATTTTCCAACGAGCAATCCTCCCAGTCAAAGCAGGCTTTTCAAAGATATACTTGATTGGATCCATTTTAGAGATCAACCAAGTTGTATGATTCAGCATATACTGGCGAAGACGCTTTGCAGCCCAAGCTAAGGCACAACAAGTTTTTTCAAGCATGGAGTACCGAGACTCACAATCAGTGAATTTCTTACTCAAGTAGTAAATTGCATATTCTTTTCTTCCAGATTCATCTTGCTGACCAAGCACACAACCCATGGAATCTTCCAACACAGTCAAGTACATGATCATCGATCTACCTTCCACCAGAGGAGACAAGATAAAAGGTTCAAGCAGATATTCTTTGATACTTTTAAACGCCTTCTGACAATCATCTGTCCAGACACAACCTTTGTCTTTTCGAAGCAGCTTGAAGATCGGAGCACATGTGGCAGTCATGTGAGAAATAAACCTCGAAATATAATTCAAATGGCCCAAGAATCCGCTTACTTGCTTTTCGGTTCTTGGAGCAGGCATTTCCTGAATAGCTTTTACTTTATCAGGATCAACTTCAATGCCTCTTTGGCTGACAATGAAACCTAACAACTTTCCAGAACGTACACCAAAGGTGCACTTGTTCGGATTCAAACGAAGCTTGAACTTCCTTAACCTCTGAAACAACTTCAGCAAATGTTCAACATGATACTCTTCAGTCTTCGACTTAGCGATCATATCATCAACATATACCTCGATTTCTTTATGCATCATATCATGGAAAAGTGTGGTCATAGCTCTTTGGTATGTCGCACCAGCATTCTTCAGTCCAAAGGGCATCACTCTGTAGCAGAATGTTCCCCATGGTGTAATAAATGTGGTCTTTTCCATGTCCTCGGGTGCCATCTTTATTTGATTATAACCGGAAAATCCGTCCATAAAAGAGAACACATCAAACTTTGCCGTATTATCTACCAACATATCAATGTGTGGCAAAGGAAAATCATCTTTCGGACTGGCTTTGTTCAAATCTCTATAATCAACGCACATTCGGACTTTTCCGTCTTTCTTTGGAACAGGAACGATATTGGCCACCCATTCAGGATAAGTTGACGTCATAAGAAAACCTACATCAATCTGCTTTTGAACCTCCTCTTTGATCTTTACCGCCATGTCGGGATGAGTTCTTCTCAGCTTCTGCTTTACAGGTGGACATTCAGGCTTCAACGGCAATCTATGCTCCACAATATCAGTATCAAGACCTGGCATGTCTTGATAAGACCAAGCGAATACATCAACATACTCTCTGAGAAGCTCTACAATCCTCTTCTTAACATCAGGACCAAGCAATGCTCCAACTTTGACTTCTTTTTTTTCATCTTCAGAACCCAAGTTGACCATCTCTATAGACTCTCCATGAGGCTGAATAATCTTCTCCTCGTGCTCAAGCAACCGAGAAATCTCATCAGGAATCTCTTCAACATCCTCTTCCTCAGCTTCAAACACAGGGAATTCAAAGTTGGGAGAGGGCATAGGATCATTGTTTTCAATGGGTTTATCAATCAATCTGCACAATGATTTTATTTTTATTTTAGAGTATGAACAAAAGTGCAAACATTATGCAGATAAACAATTATTATTATTTTGGGTTTTTTATGTTACCATTTTTCAGAATAAAGCAAAAAAGGAAAAACACATATGGAAATAACAAAATAACATTTTATTGATGATGATAAAATTTTGAAACAAAGCCCGACAAACATCACTTTCACCTTGGGCAGAGTGAAAGGATTTTTGAAAGAAAATAAAACAAATTACTTTGAAGCATGAACAATAAAAGGAACATCAACAGCAATCCAGTTCTGGCAAATCTTTCCATGCGTAACAAAGTTAGGCATTTCTTCATCTTCATCATCTTCAATGATGGTAGCAGCGGAATGATCGTTGATAAATCCAGCACTTCGAAAGCCTTCTTGAATAGTCTTTGGGTCATTGAGAACTGCACCTGGTGCAAAGCCGATACCAAAACCTTCCTTGTTGTCGACAGCATCAATAATTCGCCCCCAACCATCAGACTGGCCAGCTTCCAGCACTCGCAGAGCATCCTTAAAAGAAGACATGGGCATGGCATTCTTCTTAGCAGCATTATCCATGACAGAAAGAGCTTGAAACGAAGTTCCCACCTCTTCTTCGGCATCAATATAGGAGAAAGAAGACAAATTGCTCACAAGCATCGCCCTTTCACCTTCAATGGTCACCAATTTCCCCTCTTTCACAAACTTCAACTTCTGATGAAGAGTGGATGTCACAGCCCCTGCCTCGTGGATCCAGGGTCTTCCGAGGAGACAACTATAAGCGGGATGTATATCCATTACTTGAAAAGTAATCTTGAATATAAATGGTCCAATAAGAATAGGAAGATCCACTTCACCAATCACTGTCTTCTTCGACCCATCGAAAGCTTTTACAATAATCCCACTATGCCTCATAGGAGCACCTTGATACGCAAGCTTTGACAAAGTCGACTTTGGCATTACGTTCAGAGAAGATCCGGTATCAACTAGCACCTTGGACATAGCATCTTCCTGACAATTGACTGAAATATGCAACGCCAAGTTATGATTCCTTCCTTCTTCAGGCAAATCATCATCACAAAAGCTTAAATTGTTGCATGATGTGATATTAGCCACAATACTATCAAACTGATCAACAGTCACATCATGGTCAACATAAGCTTGATCAAGAATCTTCTGCAAAGACTGCCTATGAGCCTCAGAGCACATCAAGAGTGATAAAACTGATATCTTCGACGGAGTATGAAACAACTGCTCCGTAATGTTGTACTCGCTCTTCTTTATCAATTTTAGCACCTCATCTTCACTATTACCAGATTGGCCTGATTGGACAATAGCATCCATAATCTGTTTACTCGCACTTGTATCTTCAACTCTCTTCGGAGGATCTGAAGCATACACTCTACCACTTCGAGTGACTTTTGTCACATCAGCAATGCTAACCACAGACTTTGGAGTAGGAATAGGAACTTCCCTACCATTTTCTATCATCGTAGCATTATACCGGTACGGAACAACTTTATCAGACTCATATGGTACTGGACCAGGCAAATTAATCACCAATGGAGTAACAGCATTTTTGCGACTATCAAAAGAAATAACCACCCTCTCAGGAACAACCCTCTCAGGAAGATTGAACTGAGGCATAATAACATTCACTTCGTTTTCATATTCATCTCTTTTTGCTGTCACTTCAATCAACTTATCATCCATCATCTTTTGAATATCTCTCTTAACAATCACGCAACCACGAGGATTCACCGAGCATATACAACATCCAGCATAATCGTGATCAATATCGTGATATTCACTTAAGAAAGCATGCATCTCAACCAAATACCTTCGAATATGACGGACCTCATAGATTTTGAACAAACCAGGACAACCATCAACCATATTCACAGACGCATTACCATGCTTCGGCAACGAATTTTTCTGCACATTTGGATTAACATCATTGAAATACAGAACATTGTTCCTCATCAACTTTTGTACTTCAAACTTCAATGGATAACAATTCTCAACATTGTGCCCCGGGGCACCTTGATGAAAAGCACAGCGAGCCTCTGGCTTATACCACCATGGAATAGTCTCTGGAACTGGAGGTGGAGGACGGGTTTGCACAAGATTCTTTGCAATCAAAGACGGAAGCAAGTCCGCATACGTCATCGGAATAGGATCAAAACTCGGCTTAGCCCGAACCTGTTGATTACCACCTTGTTGCACATAAGGTTTTTGATAACGAGGTTGATACTTTGGAACTGCTGGCACAGTTGGAGCCACGTTAATCATCGGTGTTACAAAAGCTACATGCTGCGAATGGTGATTCCCACGACTGTGAGGTCTTCTATAACTTTCACGGGATACTGCATTAGTCTCATTTTCTTTCTTTTTCCCAAAGTTGAACCTTCTAGAGCTTGAACCATTGCTATTCTCTTGACTTAACCGTCCCTCACGGACACCTTCTTCTAAATGCATCCCCATGCTCACCATTTCAGTGAAATCAGAAGGAGCGCTTGCTATCATCCTCTCATAATAAAAAGAACCTAAAGTCTTCAGGAAGATCTTCGTCATTTCTTTTTCTTCCAACGGAGGAACAATCTGGGCTGCCAGCTCGCGCCATCTCTGCGCATATTCTTTAAAAGTCTCCTTGTCCTTCTGGGACATAGCACGAAGTTGATATCTATCTGGAGCCATATCAACGTTATACTTATACTGCCTCACAAAAGCTTCTCCCAAATCATTGAATGTCTTGATTTGGCTATTATCCAGACTCATATACCACCTCATGGGTGCACCGGTCAAACTATCCTGGAAATAGTGAATCAACAGCTTATCATTATCTGTCTGAGCAGACATCTTTCTGGCATACATAGTCAAATGACTCAACGGACAAGTGTTGCCTTTGTACTTCTCAAACTCATGCAACTTGAATTTGTAAGGAACTTTAACATTAGGGACCAGACAAAGATCATAGGCATCTTTTCCGAACAAATCCTTATGCTTCAAAGCTCTCATCTCCCTCTGTATCTCAACAAAGCGTCCTTGGAAATCATCAAGTCTTTCAGCCACTCCAGAACCTTCACTGGGCTCAGCATGGTAAATCATTTCATCATGATGCGGAATAATGTGCACCACAGGCGGTGCAGTAGTCACAACTGGAGGAAGTGTAGTCCACACTGATGGAAGAGTATTAAATGCAGAAGTCTCAGTATGATGAGGAGGACGATAACCAGCCGGAATAAAATCAACTGGCATGCCCCAAGGTGTGCTAGCAGGCATACGATAGCGAGGAGAAACTACAGTCTCAACAGGAATTGATGCGATAACAACCTCGGAGATGACAGTATTCTGAACAGGAGAATTAGGAGGTGGCTGATTCTGAGCAGCCACCAAACTTTCCATCATAGCAGAAACTCTTTCCAAGCTTTCCCTCAGATAAGTAACCTCTTCGCGCAGCTCGCGATTCTCTTGTTGTAAAGTTTCCATCACCCTTCTCCGATTAGCTCGAGTATCAAATCAGTGAGTCAGCTTGACAGGAGAACTGAATGAAGACCAAGAAACAACATAAAATCCCTGGAGAACACTCAAAAAGCAAGACAAATGCGAGTATGATGCATGGTATGCATATGCAAATGCAAAGATTTCAAAGGACTATAAGATAACTTGCAATATTTATAAAGAGACATTTTTGAAGTACTTAAAAAACTTATTCTCATTAAGATCAAAGTGAGGATTACAAGTGAAGTACAAACATCAATAATCCTAATACATGAGAGAAAAAGTAAACTGGGCCTAGGGAATCATATCTGAAGAAGTTCCGAATCCTGGCTGATAGTTCATGCGAATCCTCTTGATCTCATTCTTGTACCGATCTTCCATATCTTCCTTATCTTTCACCAACTTGTCAACAATGGCCTTTCAAGCACCGGAAGTAAGAGGAATAGTAGATGGAGTACTAGAGGAAGATAAATCCTCTCTCGGCCTCTTCGTGACACGCCACTCAAGTAGCTCAATGAGATCATCCTCCTCCTTCAGCTGCTCCTGCATCGTAGCCCTCTCAAGTAGCCATTCTTATTTTTCTTTCTTTATCTTGTCTAACTCTGCTTGAAGAGCCACCTTCTCATCAACGGGAGGTAGAAAAGCAGACAATGGTAATATGGGAAACAGAGGCTCCTCAGGTGGATAAGGCATCTTGAGATTGGAAGCCCTAGATCGAACCCACTGAATATAACATTCGGAAGGAGGAAGGTGTTGTCTTCCCAATTGACCTTTCTCTTTCCGGTGAACCGCATGCCAAGAATGAGCAATCCTTTTCTTCATCTCTATATGATCAGCACCATTAAGAAAGAAGAAACGGGATAAGGAGAGATTGTTTGGTATGTCCTTCAAACAATATCCGAACTGTCGTCTAGCCAAAATAGAGTTGTAGCTAATTCCCCCACGTGTACCAAGAAGAGGTACATTAGGAAATTCTCCACAACTATCAATAAGAACTCCAGTGTCATAATGAGAACTATACCATGTCATGTCCTTATGAGAAAGTGACATCAACCTTTGAGACCATCTTCGATTCTCTCTGTTGTCCTTGAAGACATCCGACTTGGGTAGGTGCAAAATAAACCACCTATAAAGAAGAGGCACACAACATACAATCTCTTTGTCACCTTTGGAGGTCCTATAGTGAAAAGCATGATACATATCTCCAATCAAAGTGGGCACCGGGTTCTTCTTCAGGAAGATCTGAATAGCATTCTCATCCACAATACCATCCAAGTTCGGAAACAAGACAATCCCGTAAATAAGCAAAGCAAGAATAGCCTCAAATGCATCCTTATGACCCAAAGTAAGTGAAGTAGAAGCCTTTCCCATCAAGAACTTAGCATTAATACCACGAACACTCCCCTTTGGAAGAAACTTCCCATTAAGATCGGACTCCTTAAGAAAAAGCGCTTTGGCGATGACCTTGATAGTAAGCTCCTTCTCTAACCCACTGAAAAGAAACTCCTTGTCCAGAACAGGAAAATCTAACCAATGAGAATACTCCTCCAAAGTCGGCACAAGCTGATAATCAGGAAAGGTGAAACAATGATGCAACGGATCATAAAACTGAGCCAAAGTAGGGAGAATCCCCTCAGGTACATCAGTGTCCAACATATACAAAAGCTTCCCATGACATCTCCGGAACTCTTGGGTATCAACAACCAAAGCTCCTAGCTTTCTCAACTCCACTACATTAGGATTCTTGAAGGTGTACTTCTTTGTGTTCCTCCTTTCAAAAGTCATAGCCATGGACATCTGAAATTTTGCAAAAGTTCCTTATAAGTCCTTTGAAATCTTACAAACAATGCTCATGAATGTATGATGGCATGTATGCAACAAACACAAACAAGATCACACAAGGCACACGGGCTTAGGTTCCGAGTCACGAGCATGAAGTCAAGGTAACAGAACACCAACCCACACAGGTAAGTACTAAGGTTTTGTCTTCATTGTACCTGCAGAAAACCAAAAGGGTGCTAACAGAGGTGCCCGGAGTTAACAGCCATCTTTAGCATATCATCGGTACATTGGATTACTCCCCAACCGATAACATTCTTAAAATAGACCTCGTCCGAGTGTAGTATCGCGTGACAACCGCCTTAGGTTTACACCCAGACAATTTCCGCACTACGTTCCTAAATTGGCTTGGATGGGTTAAGGGTTCTACGGTCCTCAGTATGATCAGCTCAAGGTCGGAAAATAATGCCACGTACGATTACTCGTCATGACATTGATAGTCCAAGAGAGCCTAACCGAGTGGAGATTATCAAATTGATATTGCTTTGGACTACTCCATCGCATATCTCTTCGAATATCGCCGTCCTATCATAAGTTTCACTCAGATCCGGGTTAGAATCTATCTCACACAGAGGATCACCAAAACCGAAACAGAACAACCAAATAACAAACAAGTCAAACCAAAGCAGTAAATAAATCAAAGTAGGCTGAATCCGCTTAGAGATTACTCCCCAGCAGAGTCGCCACTTTTCTGTAGCAGTAAAATCATGAGTGTAAGCTATTGATTAACTTAACTCAAGGTACACAGAGTCGCCACCGCGCTTTTATTTATTTCCAAAAGGAAAAAGGTAAAAGAACGAACAAAAAACCTAAGGAATCTAAAAGCAAAAGCTAAAAGAAAAAAACAGAGAACGGGTAAGGGGATTGGTTACAAATCGGGAAGGTTTTACGCACCCGACTCGTCCGTGGTACTCCACGGGAGCCCTTTGAAATATTTATTGCTTTTTGGTTTGAAATTGGTTTGCTTGAAAATGATTGAAGAGATGAGGAGAAGAACATTTTTTAATGTTTTTGTGTTTGATGAGGTTTTAATGCCTCATGCCTACGTACCCACAAAGTGCAATGCGAGATCAAAACCTCGTAGTTCGTGGTACAAAATTTGAAAAGAAACAATGAGTTGCATTAATTTTAAAATGTAGAGATAAGTCGTCATTCTTTAGCGAATAATTCCGCTAGAAAGAATGAATCATATCTAAACATATGAAAAGAAAAGTGCACAAAGGCACAAAAACAATTGAGTGAGTTTTTGGATTTTTTTTAAAGTATTTAAGAAATTGATTTCGATATATTTACATGGATTAAAGTTTATTAAGAAAATAAAGTGAAAAGATAAAAATCACCTGACCTAAGTCAAGGTTTGATTGCGAAAGCGTTTGAAGTTTAAAAACAAAGAAGATTTTTGAAATAGGGAGAAGTTTTGAAAATTTAAGAATGGGGAGGAGATGAAGGGACTATCCTAATACTTGAATTAAAAGTTAAGAGAAGAGCGATCAAACCATATTATGCACATTTCTTCAAAGTAACCGGAATTCCATCTTCAAAGACCAATGAAATAACTTGAGGCCAAAGTTTCCAATCCATTACAACTTGAGCAAAGGGAGAGATCCTAAAATCTAAGTCCAAACTCCGATGCTAAGGATAGTAACCATAGTCCAAAATTAAATTCACCAATATTTTTAATGTTTAATCCTTTATTAGTGTTTTGGTGTCCAAATGGACAAAATAAAAATCACAAGCAACAATATAAACATAAACAATATGATATATGATATAATATGATAACAACATAATAAAGAGATAAGGAGCGAGAAATTGAAATAAAAGGATAAGGTGCGAGAGATTAAATTTAAATGGATTATATTCACATTATTATAATATTTACATAATAGGTGGTATGATGAACTTAATCAAGCACAACCATGAAAAAAATAACAAAATCGAGGCAACCGGATCCAAGTGGATCTTATTCCGAATCGGGACAACTTTAGGTCTATGTTAAGCAATCGCCGAGTAATTTACGAAGTAATTACCCTACAAATGAGGCCGGTCACCACTAATTAAAGTGGAAAATATTCGTGCTAATACATGTTAGAGAAACGATATTATAGATCGTTCTCCGAAAACATGCCACACTAAAAGAAGAAGAATGGTCTAATCTTAATCGAGATTTTCGTTGAATTTATCGAAGGCAACCTATCACGATCTCAAAGTATGGAGAATGATCCAAATGATCATTCATCCATAGATTTGAAATAATGAAGATTAAACCTATCGGAAATCAACAATCTACGAATCAGAGATTGTCATCGACCAAAAATAGAAGATGAAGAAAAATGGATCTAAATATAAAATCCATCAAAATAAAAGAACAAATAAAAAAATCTATAAAATTTTTCAAGATTCTTCTTCAAAAATCCTTTAATAATATCATAAGAATATTATTAAAGGTTATTTTCATTTAAAACTTCTTTTTCTTTTTTAATAAAAAAAACCAAAACAAATAGATTAAAAAAAAAGAAAGAAAGATAACAAGCAAAGGGGGAAGACCCGCGGGGGGATGTGGTGGATAGTAAGAGTCCACAAGGCTCCTTGAGCCCAAACCAACACAACATTTATAAAAAATAACAAAAATAAATGAAATTAAAAAAAAAACAAAGGAAACACAAGAAATAGAAGCAATTGAAGCTTCTTCTTCTTCTTTGGCAAAAAAGCTGCGGCGAAAACAGGGGAGTGTCACTCGGCCGTATACCTTCGAAACAATGGAATCCAACGACAGCTTCCGAATCATGTTTCTCTCTCTACGAATCCGATCTAAGTTTCTTTCACTTCCAATTTCAGATTTCGAATCAACAAAGAATCCGATCCAAACTCTCATTCTTTCTCTCTCCCAGCCGCGGCATCATCTTCCTCTCCTTCTTGTGATTTGAGTTTTTTCTTCTCTTTCGGGTCTCAAATTGTGATGTGTTTATGGTTGATTGAGGGAAAGTTTAAGAAATTTGAGAGATAATTTCAGATTGAGTTTTGATGGATTTTGGTTTTTAATTTTGACAGGGGTTTGAAGGCTTTCTGAAGCTTGGAGATTGAAGTGAAAAGAGGTTCAATTTATAGACAGATTGGAGTGAAAATTGGAAGTCGTTTTGAAGATTTGGGGGCATTTTGGGGTGCTCACGGAATTCTCGTTTGCTTTTGCGTTTTGATTTTGAGTTTTCTGTGTCTTGCTTCTTTATTGTGTGCGTTTTGATGCTCTTATTTTTCAGGTGTGATGCTTTCGCGTGCGAGAAGCGTGACTTGGTGTGTGATGCTTGTTTTGTTTTCAGCTGGGGATATAGCTGAGGCGTGTTGGCTTGAAGTTGCTGGAAGGTTGTTGGTGTGAAGCTGTTGGCTTGCGGGATGACGTGAGGTTCATACGGCTGCGGAAAATCACGTGCGGAAGGCTTGTGCAGATGGCTTGTACTTGGGCCTGTGAGCTGCTTGTTGGGTTGGGAAATATTTTGGCTATGGGAAAGTCATGTGAAACTTGCAGCTTGCGTGAAATGCTTGGCTTGTGGAATGGGCGTGTGAGGAAAGCTGGTTGTCTGGGGAATCACGCGCGGATTGTTTCGTATGCGGCTGGCAGAAGGCTTTTGGCTGCTTGTGGGATGCGGCTGAAGTTATGTGGGCCTGAGCTAGTGTGATGATGACGTTGTGAGATGGCTTGTACGGTTTGTGAAAAGGCTAGCTTTGTGAAGTGTTGTTTGAAGCTGGGATAATGACGTGTGATGTGAAGCTGCTGTAGCTTGGCAGCTGACTTTGGAATTTGCTTTTTGTTGTTGTTGGGAATTTGCGCGCCGAAGGCTTGTGAACAGGCTGTCCCACGTGTAGCTTGCTGATGGAAAGGCTGGAAGCATTGGCTTCTTCTTTTTTTTAATTTTATATAATAGTTTTATGTAATAAAGGAAAAGGAAATATTAATGAAATTTGACAAATTGTTTATAAGAAAATAAAAGATTTAATTGTGGATGACATATATTTTTTGTGTAATAAAAAAAATGATATTAAGAAAAAGAATAAATTGGAATATTTTGGGTAATTTTTCTTAATAGAAATGGATAATAAAAAAAATAGGTATTAAAGTATGATCTTGGAAAAAGGAAAAATAATGAAAATAATAAAAAAAATGGAAAGAATGGTTATTGAATATTCGGATAATTGGTATAAAATTGGATATGAAATTGGATATCAACAAATGGATATTTGGATAAGTGAATAATCGAGAGAGAAAAAATGGAAAAGAGGTCATTGAATGATAAGGGATAGTGGAGAGGAAAATAAAATGGTTTAAACGGAAAAAAACGAATGTGAAGCGATGATTTTAAGCCCACAACCAACTCCTGATGTTTTTCACAAGCCTTTGATAAAAATGAACACAGTAAATCCTGAGCCATTGAATATTCGCAAATTAAACCACAACCATCTGAATCGTCTGAAAATTGCCCAGATAACTTGAATCCATGCTGAGGAAAATAAATCCTCAAATGAACCCCTGATGAACAAACCAAACTTCACACGCAACACTTCTTGATAATCTGATGATTTCACATACAACACAACTTGAACTTTTGAAACGCACACTGAGGAATAGACCATTGGCACAAATAACTTGCAGTTGAAACAATCTTTTAATAGTTTGACCAAGATTAGGTGAAACATCCACCTGAAATTGAATTGTGACTGAACAAACGCATCTAAATGAAATTACTGTCTTATCTTCGCAAACCTGCAACACAGAGAAGAAGAAGAACACTGCAACATATGTTTTTGGTATTTTGGTTAGAAGTCAGTAAAATATAAACGAATATAAAGAAGTAAAAACAATGGTGATCCCCTGCGAAATATAGACCCTACAACTGAGGAGAAACTCGAAACCAGTGCGATCTTGTTTGTATGCAAAAATGCAGATGATATGCGAAGAAATCTTAGGGCAAAAAGTAGGGTGTTACAATGGTGTTTTGAGATTCAGAGGTAGAATTTGCGTACCTGACAACGCTGAATTAAAGAAAGTAATTTTGGAAGAAAGTCATCAAAGTAGCTTGAGTATCCATCCAGGAGCTACAAAGCTGTACCATGATTTGAAGAAATTGTTTTGGTGGTACGGTATGAAGAGGGATATCGCGCAATTTGTTTATGTTTGCTTGGTGGGTCAGAAATCTAAGGTGGAACATCAGAAGCCTTCGGGGCTTATGCAACTGTTAGAGATTCCGGAATGGAAATGGGACAACATTGCTATGGATTTTGTGACAGGTTTACCGAATACGGTGAGAGGCTTTGATGCTATTTGGGTAATTTTTGATCGGCTAACTAAGTCGGCACATTTTATTCCAATTCACATCAGTTTCCCGTTAACTAAATTGGCAGAGATTTATATACGTATTATGGTGAAATTGAATGGTGTACCGTCGAGTATAGTATCGGATAGAGATCCGCGGTTTACTTCGGAATTTTGGAAGAGTTTACATGAGGCTTTGGGTTCTAGGTTGAAATTAAGTTCAGCTTACCACCCACAGACGGATGGGCAATCGGAGAGGACTATTCAGTCACTGGAAGATTTATTGAGAACTTGTGTGTTAGAAAAAGGAGGTGCGTGGGATACTCATTCGCCACTAATTGAATTTACTTATAATAACAGTTACCATTCAAGCATCGGAATGGCGCCGTTTGAAGCTCTTTATGGTAGGAGATGTAGAACACCTCTATGTTGGTATGAGATGGGTGAAAATGTTATGCTTGGACCGGAGATTATCCAGCAGACTATTGAGACTATCAAGATGATTAAAGAAAAAATGAAAGCATCTCAGAGTCGACAGAAAAGTTACCATGATAACAGGAGAAAATACTTGAAGTTCAGTGAGGGAGACCATGTGTGTTTGAGGGTCAACTCGATGACCGGTGTTGGTCGTGCTTTAAAATCTAAGAAGTTGGATCCTAAGTTTATCGGACCTTATCAGATTATGCAGAGAGTAGGCAAGGTTGCTTACCGAGTGGCATTACTGCCTTAACTTTCGAATTTGCACGAAGTATTTCATGTGTCGCAACTCAGGAAGTATGTGTCTGATCCGTCACATGTCATCCAGAGGGATGAAGTGCAAGTTCGTGATAACCTCACCTTGGAGACCTTACCTTTGAGAATTGAGGATCGTAAGATGAAGCAACTAAGAGGCAAAGAAATCCCTCTTGTGAGAGTAACTTGGGGAGGAGCTGCTGGTGGAGGTGTTACCTGGGAACTGGAGAGCAAGATGCGGGAATCATATCCATAGTTATTCCATTCTGGTGTATTTTCGAGGATGAAAATAATTAAGTGGGGGAGATTTGTAATGCCCTAATTTTATATTTATTTTTATGAAATAAATATTAATATTTTGATGGCATATTTGGATAAATTGGAGAGAAATGTTTTATGAGAATAATAATAATATAATAATGTATACTATTATAATATCGTTATTATTTAAATAAAATAAAAGGCTTAGTTAGAGGTTTAAGGGGTAAAGGTGGAATTATTGTTTTATGTAAGTAGAATGAGGGATTCAGTTTTCAATCATCGTGTTTTTGACGAAGAACAGTGAGGTCTGGAGAAAGAGGAGAAGAAAGGCAAGGTCAAGGATCGTAGATCATCAAGACCAAGATTTCGAAGAACTCATCTCTATTTCGAGGTAAGGGGGGAGAATGGGTTTTATAATTGGTGAATTAACACAATAAGGGTAATTGGGAGATCCTTCCTCCCTTAGGGTTCATATATGTGAAGATTTGGAATTGATGAAATTATGATATGTATGTGATAAATTATGAATCCTTGAATTGTGTTTATGATTTGATGATGATTATCATGCGAATAATTTGTTACAAGGTAATCTTGGATGAACCGTTCTTGAATGTGTGCTATGTAATTTGAGGAATAGTTGTTAGGGAGAAGAGGAATAATTGGTGTTATCAGTGTGTGGTGGTATAAAGTATTGAAATTTAACTTTTATGGATACTGATATCAAGTTAAAATGAACTGGTTTTGGTTTGGATTGAGAGGGAAAAGAAAAGGAAGATTTTGGAAAAAAATTGGAAAATTCACGTAGCCACCCGACACGGGCCGTGTCACAGGACACGGGTGGCCGTGTCAGGCCACTGGAAGAGGGTGGGATGGATTTTTGAGGAAGAATGGGCATCAGTAAGTGTGACACGGGCCGTGTCACACGACACGGGCACCCATGTCAGCCCCCTGGTCTTGGTTGAGTTTGTCGTTTTGAGAGGTGCATGTTCAGAGCACCTGACACGGGCCGTGTCAGGGGACACGGGAGGGCGTGTCAGGCCCCTGTATCTTGGAATTTTGTGAAATTTTGATATGTTTTACTATCCATTCTTTTAGTATAAGTTCCTAAGAGTATTCTAAGACGATAACTTGAGGTTTAGTGCTAATTATAGGACTTGATAACCAAACTTTAATGAATGTAATAGTGAGGATTGTATAAGTTGCATAAGTTTGTTAGTAATGTAATGAATTATTGAATTATGAGATTATGGAATATGCTTAACATGAATGATATAATGATGTGATTAATACTGGTGGGATCATGTGGATCGTGAAGGCATGAATGTTTTCATGCGTAATTGTATTATGGTGTGTGTGTTTGAGTCTGCATATGCATACACATTTGGTGGAATGATCATGTCTCAGTGGAGCATAAGTGATCATTCAGATTCATTGCGAATCGTTGGTGCAGGGATGATTGTCTCTCGGTGGAGCATAAGCGATACATCTGGGTTCGAATTAATGAACCATTGTTTAAAGTCGGTACCACATTGTTGCATTGTATCAGTGAGTCGCATTGCATCTGTTTGTTGGTTTGATTGTGTTAATATATGTGTATGAATGTATGATTATCCTTTGAGGTGTTATTTGCACCGCTATGTTATGAAACTATTTCTCACCCCCTTTTGTTTGTTTTGTTGCGTCTGTGCTTCTTCGGAAGTACAGATAATTCAGGTACTTGAAGAGTGCTTGATGTTGATGTCAGTGTCCTAGGAGCTTCTATATGTAATGGGAACCGGGATTTTTATCACATTTCTTTTGATTTTTAGCAAACTTCCTTATGATTAAGTATTGAGTTAATAAACCGTATTTTGATTGAACTGTAATGCCTTTGGGCAATTTGATGTTAAAACAATTATTTCCGCTGCTTGTTTTAGAATAAATAAAAAGATATTTGGTTGTTGATGTAGCAGCTCAATTTAGTTGATTAAACTCTGATTTTATGAATAGTTTATATAATTATGAAATTGGAAAAAGTGGGTGTTACAATTGATAGTAGAGCAGGTCGGTCCAACCGGCCAGATTGAGTCAGTCCTTAGAATAGGAGTTGTTAAGAGTCTTAACCTGTATTTGTTGTTGTATCAGAATGGCTGGAAGGAATGATGCTGCTCTTGTTGCGGCTTTGCAAGCCATGGCACAGACTGTTGAGAACGTCATTCAGGGGGGAGGTAATGCTCAGTCTCGTGCATTGGATCAGTTCAGGAGTAACAGGCCGCCTAAGTATGAAGGTAGAATTCTAGATCTAGAGGCTGCGCAGAAATGGTTGAAGGCTGTGGAGAAGATTTTCAGAACAATGGGATGCTCTGATGATCAGAAGGTGAGGTTTGGTACTCGTAAGCTGGAAGGCGAAGATGAGGTCTGGTGGGACAACAGTCGCCAACGGTTGGAAGCTACGGATATTGCAATCACCTGGGCGGTATTTCGCAGAGAATTTTTGGAGAAGTACTTCCCGAAAGACGTCCGTAGTGCTAAGGAGGTGGAGTTCTTGGAACTCAAGCAAGGTAATATGACGGTGGCAGAGTATGCTGCCAAGTTTGAGGAATTGGTGCAATATTATGCACACTTTAATACTGAAGAGGCTATGACTTCCAAATACCTGAAGTATGAGAATGGACTGCGTCCTGAAATTAAGTTGGGTATTGCTTGCCAGAAGATCAGGAACTATCCAGAATTGGTAAGCAGAAGTCGGATTTATGATAATGACAACAGGGCTCGAATTTCATACTATAAGGCGGTGAATGAAAAGAAAGGAAAGCAGAGATTTGGTGGTACTCCTTATAGTGCTCCAGCTAACAAAGGAAAGCAAAAGGCTAATGCTGAGAAGAAGCCAAGTGGGGGAGGAGGTACTCCCGGCGTGCTCAAATGTTACAGATGCCACGGTACGGGTCATCGTGCCAATGATTTTCCTAATGAAGAGAAGAAGTGCTTCAAGTGTGGGAAGCCGGGTCACCTAGCGGCTAATTGTAAAGTGAATGCTCCTACTTGCTATAATTGTGGAGAGCGGGGCCATATCAGCACCAATTACCAGAAACCCAAGAAGCAGCAATCCGGTGGAAAAGTGTTTGCATTAGTGGGAACTCAACCTACTGGTGAAGACCGATTGGTCAAAGGTACTTGCTATATCAATAATACTCCTTTATTTGTGATTATTGATACGGGTGTAACACACTCGTTTATTTCCTTGGAATGTGTGAAGAGGATAGGATTGGAGCCTTCTCAATTGAGTCGAGGGATGGTAATTGATACTCCATCTATAGGTTCCGTGACTACTACCTTAGTATGTCGTGATTGTGTTTTGACAATATCTGATAAAACGTTTAGAGTGGATCTTATATGCCTGCCACTCAGTAATCTTGATGTGATTTTGGGTATGAACTGGTTGGAGTCCAACCGAGTTTATATCGATTGCTTTAGGAAAAGATTGTTATTCCTAACTCCTGAGGAAGAAAGTTTGGCCAGTTCAGTTTCGGCTAAAGAACTGAGAACCTTGTTGGAAGACGAAGCGAAGATGTTTGTTGTGTTTGCTTCGTTATCGGTTGAAGAGAAAGTTGTTGTTGTGGAGCTGCCAGTGGTGAATGAATTTCTTGAAGTATTCCAAAGTGATATTTCAGAACTGCCTCCGACGTGTGAGGTGGAGTTTACTATTGATTTGATTCCTGGTACTAAGCCTATTTCTATGGCACCATACAGGATGTCTGCTGCTTAGTTAGCAGAATTGAAATCGCAGATTGGTGATTTTCTTGACAAGAAGTTCATTTGACCCAGTGTATCGCCGTGGGGTGCACCAGTGTTATTGGTCAAGAAGAAGGATGGTAGTATGTGTCTGTGTATTGACTACCGACAATTGAATAAAGTTACTATTAAGAACAAGTATCCACTCCCAAGGATTGATGACTTGATGGACCAACTTGTGGGAGCTTGTGTTTTTAGTAAAATTGACTTGAGGTCGGGATATCATCAAATAAGAGTGAATGAGGAAGATATCAAGAAGACGACTTTTAGAACTCGATACGGACATTACGAATATGCAGTGATGCCTTTCGGAGTGTCTAACGCGCCAGGAGTGTTCATGGAGTATATGAACCGAATATTTCATTCTTATTTGGATCAGTTTATTGTAGTATTTATTGATGATATACTGATATATGTGAAGTCTGAAGAAGACCATGCGAAACATTTGAGAATTGCATTACAGGTACTGAAGGATAACAAATTATTTGCCAAGTTCTCCAAATGTGAATTTTGGTTGAAGACGGTAAGCATTTTGGGACATGTGATATCTGGTGATGGTATAGTAGTGGACCCTTCTAAGGTCAATGTTGTGCTTGAGTGGGAGCCACCGAAGACGGTAACGGAAATTAGAAGTTTTCTTGGCCTAGCTGGTTATTACCGAAGGTTCATTGAAATATTTTCTAGTTTGGCGTTACCCTTTACTCAATTGACCCGGAAGAATCAAGCTTTTATTTGGGATGCAGCTTGTGAGAGAAGTTTTGAGGAATTAAAGAATAAGCTAACTTCGGCACCAGTACTAGTTTTGCCGGACCCGAGTGAAGCTTTTGTTGTTTATTGTGATGCGTCTAAAATGGGTTTAGGTGGTGTGCTAATGCAGGTGGGTAAAGTTGTAGCTTATCCTTCGAGGCAATTGAAGGTACATGAGAGGAATTATCCTACTCATGATTTGGAATTGGCCGCAGTGGTATTCGTGTTGAAAATTTGGAGGCATTATTTGTATGGTTCACAGTTTGAAGTTTTTAGTGATCATAAGAGTTTAAAGTACTTGTTTGATCAAAAAGAGCTTAATATGAGACAAAGAAGATGGTTAGAGTTTTTGAAGGATTATAATTTTAATCTGAATTACCACCCGGGAAAAGCGAATGTGGTAGCAGTTGCGTTGAGCCGGAAGATAATTCATATGTCGGCTATGATGGTGAAGGAAATGGATTTAATTGAGCAATTTAGAGACTTGAGTATGGTATGTGAAATAACATCGGAAAGTGTTAAGCTGGGTATGTTGAGAATTAATAATGAATTTCTGGATGTGATAAGAGAAAATCAAAGGCAAGATGTAAAATTGGTAGATTTGATGCCTACTGAAGGAAATGACCAAGGAGGCGATTATGTTTTAAATAATGATGGTGTTTTGAGATTCAGAGGTAGAATTTGCATACCTGACAACGCTGAATTAAAGAAAGTAATTTTGGAAGAAAGTCATCGAAGTAGCTTGAGTATCCATCCAGGAGCTACAAAGCTGTACCATGATTTGAAGAAATTGTTTTGATGGTACGGTATGAAGAGGGATATCGCGCAATTTGTTTATGCTTGCTTGGTCTGTCAGAAATCTAAGGTGGAACATCAGAAGCCTCCAGGGCTGATGCAACTGGTAGAGATTCCAAAATGGAAATGGGACATCATTGCTATGGATTTTGTGACAGGTTTACTGAATACGGTGAGAGGCTTTGATGTTATTTGGGTAATTGTTGATCGGCTAACTAAGTCGACACATTTTATTCCAATTCACATCAGTTTCCCGTTAACTAAATTGGCAGAGATTTATATACGGATTATGGTGAAATTGCATGGTGTACCGTCGAGTATAGTATCAGATAGAGATTTGCGGTTTACTTCGGAATTTTGGAAGAGTTTACATGAGGCTTTGGGTTCTAGGTTGAAATTAAGTTCAGCTTACTACCCACAGACGGATGGGCAATCAGATAGGACTATTCAGTCACTAAAAGATTTATTGAGAACGCGTGTGTTAGAAAAAGGAGGTGCGTGGGATAATCATTTGCCACTAATTGAATTCACTTATAATAACAGTTACCATTCAAGCATCGGAATGGCGCCGTTTGAAGCGCTTTATGGTAGGAGATGTAGAACACCTCTATGTTGGTATGAGACGGGTGAAAATGTTATGCTTGGACCGGAGATTATCCAGCAAACTACTGAGACTATCAAGATGATTAAAGAAAAAATGAAAGCATCTCAAAGTCGACAGAAAAGTTACCATGATAACAGGAGAAAATACTTGGAGTTCAGTGAGGGAGACCATGTGTTTTTTAGGGTCAACCCGATGACCGGTGTTGGTCGTGCTTTAAAATCTAAGAAGTTGGATCCTAAGTTTATCGGACCTTATCAGATTATGCAGAGAGTAGGCAAGGTTGCTTACCGAGTGGCATTACTGCCTTAACTTTCGAATTTGCACGAAGTATTTCATGTGTCGCAACTCAGGAAGTATGTGTCTGATCCGTCACATGTCATCCAGAGGGATGAAGTGCAAGTTCGTGATAACCTCACCTTGGAGACCTTACCTTTGAGAATTGAGGATCGTAAGATGAAGCAACTAAGAGGCAAAGAAATCCCTCTTGTGAGAGTAACTTGGGGAGGAGCTGCTGGTGGAGGTGTTACCTGGGAACTGGAGAGCAAGATGCGGGAATCATATCCATAGTTATTCCATTCTGGTGTATTTTCGAGGATGAAAATAATTAAGTGGGGGAGATTTGTAATGCCCTAATTTTATATTTATTTTTATGAAATAAATATTAATATTTTGATGGCATATTTGGATAAATTGGAGAGAAATGTTTTATGAGAATAATAATAATAATATAATAATGTATACTATTATAATATCGTTATTATTTAAATAAAATAAAATAAAAGGGTAAGTTAGAGGTTTTAAGGGGTAAAGGTGGAATTATTGTTTTATGTAAGTAGAATGAGGGATTCAGTTTTCAATCATCGTGTTTTTGACGAAGAACGGTGAGGTCTGGAGAAAGAGGAGAAGAAAAGCAAAGGTCAAGGATCGTAGATCATCAAGACCAAGATTTCGAAGAACTCATCTCTATTTCGAGGTAAGGGCGGAGAATGGGTTTTATAATTGGTGAATTAACACAATAAGGATAATTGGGAGATCCTTCCTCCCTTAGGGTTCATATATGTGAAGATTTGGAATTTATGAAATTGTGATATGTATGTGATAAATTATGAATCCTTGAATTGTGTTTATGATTTGATGATGATTATTATGCGAATAAATTGTTATGAGGTAATCTTGGATGAACCGTTCTTGAATGTGTGTGTAAACACCCCAAATTTGCCCTCACCCATTCACACCATGGCTTGTGATCTCCTCATATGCATAAACTCAATCATACCATCTCATATCACATGTTTGATTCATTGCATTGGTTCAAAGTCATCTGCATCTAGGGTTTGTGATCTGAGCAATCCAAGAGCTTCTTGAGCCACTCCAAAGGTCATCAATCACTTCAAAGGGGTCCATGTATGTTCAAGCATCATATTATATCCCCCAAAGTCAAGAATGTCAAAAATCACAAGAACTGAGAATGGCATGGAAGCAGAGCCAGGTTTAACTGCACAGATGACCTAGAATTAGGGTTTTGGTTTCAAAGGCCATAACTCCAAATTTTTTGGTCATTCTTGTTTCTATTGGTCTCTATATGGTATAGGGATCATGCATATCAATTTTCATGAAGAAATTCAATGGGGAAGTCATCTGATCAAGGGTTGACTTTCTAAGCAAGTCAGTGCAAAATCAGGGCATCTGAGGCCCTCAATGACCCAACCAAGGGGTATTCATCATCATTTTGATTATGTGTGATCTTTATTTGATCATGGAAGATGTTGGAAGTTCACAAAATTGAAGAATTTCAAGTTATTTGCAAAGTTGACTTTTTGGGAAAGTTGACTTTTAATAAAAATTGCCATTTTGGGAAACTTTTTCAACCCTTGCTTTTTGATTCAAAAATGCTTCAAATAAAAAAACTTTGGTCATGAAATTTGTAGAATGGATCATTCCCTTTTCAAAAAGTACAAGAACATTACCTAATTCATTTTGGATCAAAAGTTATGATTTGTCAAAGTTGGCTAAAATCACAAAATTTGAAGTTTTCCACCAAATAGGCATTTTGCAAAATGCTATGTTCAAGTGTTCTAAAGGCCTCAAATGTGTATCATTTCTTCACAACATGATCATATGACATCTAAAATTCAGAATGGGCCAAGGGATCACTCATTTTCATGACTTATGGAGCAAGAATTTTCAAAAGAAACCAAAGTGAAGCAAGTTGCAAAAACTCACTCAAGTTTGAATTCACTTGCTTGCTGACTTCATAATCAATCCTAGGGCTCTCCACAATTCTTGCTGCGCAGGACACCCCATTTGTCCTTGGCTAGCTAGTAGCCCATGCCTCTCTTACACCAATTTGACATTTTGGCAACTTGAGCCATACCAATCACAACAGTACACATCAACTCATCTGACCAATCCCATTTGTTTATACAAACCAAAAGCAAGACATTTCACATAACACACAAGGCTGAAAGCACCTAGAACACAGCTCTCTCATTTTCCACCCCATTTGCAAAACTCTTCGAAACACTCTCCATAAGCTGCAAACACACAAACAAACTTCACAAACAAACTCAGCATGCTTCACTAATCAAAAATCACCCATCACCACAGCCTGAAACTCCCAGAAACCAAGATACGATTTATCCCCCCCTTTGTGCAGAACCTTAGCAAACTCTCAAACCAACCATTATAAACTTCAAACAAGCATTGAAAGCTTCTCAGGAGGTCCATTGGAGGTGATTGGAAGCAAGAAATCAGCCAGAAAGTGCCAGAAATCAAAGCTTCGATTCAGGTAGCCATGGAAATTCATTTTTCCAGAACTCCTTTCTCTTGTTTCTAAGTTGATCTACATGCTTCCCTGAGTTCACTGAACATTTTATTTTTGAAAATGATTGAGTTTTGAGGTTGTATGCTTGATCTGAAAGTTTGCCCGAAAAAGTGTTCTTGTTTGTTTCTCTTGATTCAGTGAAAATAAATGTTGTTTGAGTTAGGGTTTATGCTTAGTTTTGTTCATAGATTGATTCTGGAGATTTAGAGCTTTTGAAAAGGCCTGGAGAGTGAGATTGAGTTTTTGGTTGATCGGAGAAGATGACCGGAACACTATTTCGGTCACCTGATTTTGTTTAGGGTTCAGATTAGGGCACTAATCATAATTAGTGAATTTTGAATCTTGGCCGTCCAGATGCGCGCCAAGTCCACTCCCGCGCGTGTGAGTTTGAATGTCAGCCTTTGATTGTGCTGACTTTTCCATTTTCCAGTTTAATTTCATTTTTATTACATTAAAATTCATTTGTTTTCTTCATTTAATTTAAAATAGCAAAACATTTTGAAAAATTCTGAAAATTTTTATACAACCTTTTATTAATTTTCAGAAACCAAAAACATTTTTATTTTTATTTTTTGCATAAAAAATATTTTTAAATCAGTTAAAAGATTATTTTTAATTAATTAATGAGAATTAATTAATTAAAAATACTTTTAGGTATTTAAAAATCACAAAAAAATTCATGAAACATTTAAAATCATTTAGAAACATTGTCCAACCCTCAAACCAAATTTCTTTTTTGATCTTGATGTCTTTTGACAATTTTCCATGGAATTAATTTTATTTCAAAGCATTATTTTGATCCAATGTTCAAAAATTCATTTCTGCCTAGTCTTTAGGAGTTGGACTTTGATTCTTTTTGCATTGCATCTTGCATATCATGAAGTTTATAGGGTTAAATTGGCATGATTTGATCTTGCATTTTCAATTTGTTTGACATTTTTCTTGACAAGGTGCCTTGAAACCCTAGCAACCTTAGGAAATTCATAACTTTCATTAGGTTAAGAATTGGATCCCCTCCTTTGGGTAGTGAGTTTGTATAGGTTTAGGGTTCCTTTGAATGCATTTTCAATTTTTTATCTTGATGTTTGCTTCTGGTTTTGGTTTTTGTTTTGTGCATTGATCATAAACCCTAATTTGGGCTTTCATTTGCATCCATCTTCCATTTGCTTGCATACCATGACTTGCCATGACACTTTATGCATCCATTTGATTCATAACACATCTTAGGACATATTAGAATCATGTTTGATCATTGCATCTTTCATTTGCCATGTTGTATGTCATTTGCATTCCATAACTTTTCATGAATGTTTATGGTTCTAAGCATGCTTCTCTTGCATCCATATGTTTGTATGATCATCCCCATGCCTTGTTTCATGTTTGTGTCATCTCATAACATCATTAGCATCATACTTATGCTTTTGGTTTTGGTTTGCATCATGCCATTCCATCTCATTTTGCATTGCATTGCATTCCTTTCACTAACTTTTCAGGTGGTAAGTTACTTTGAGAAGTGAATTTGCCTTCACTTCTCACAATATCCTTTCATCTCTTTCATGCATCATTGTTGCATTTTGTCTTGTGTTTGAGATTGAGCTTGCTCTCTCTTCTTCTTCTTACTTTCTTTCCTCAAGTGACTTGTCTTCTTAAATGAAGCAAGTTACTTTGCTCCTCTTTGCTCCTTTCATCTGCTTCCTGGTGGTTCCTCTGAAGGTCTTTCTTGTAAACCTCATAAACCTTAGGAACAACCAAGCATGACAATAATTAGGGTTTTGATTAGTCCCCCATTTAGCTTTTGCCTTTGTGTCATCCTTGAGTCTTCTCTTCTCATCTCATAATCAGGGACTAAACCCTAAGGCTTTAAGGCTTGGTGATTAAGCTTATGCCTGCATCCTTCTATTATGATGGAGTGTATAACTTTAATCCTAAGTGTTAAACCCTTAATGTGTTTAACTCCTTTAATCAATTCACCTAATAATCATCAAGACATCAAGCTTGTAACTTGGGCCTTGCATTAGGGTTCTAATTCTTCCTTAATTGGTTAAGAAGGACTAACCCTAGTGTTAATGGACAAGTCCCCCTCAAGTTGTCTTACAAATCATAAAATTCACTTCTTCATCATATCATTAACTAAAATCCACTTAATAAAGGCTTTGTTTTGTCATGAGGTTAATCCCTAATCATGGATTAAGTTGAGGAGTTTTCCTCAGCTTAAACATTCTCATCTATTATCCTTCTATTAGGATGGTGTAATGAGTCTGTTTAATCCTTGATTATGGCTTAATCTCATTACTTAACACTAAACAAAAACAACAAAAACATCTAAATAATCACAAGTAGGTTAATGATCTTAATCCTACATTAGGGTGATTAAGTGTGAGATGCTGACTTCACACTTAAGGTATACTCATTACCCCTAATCAGAGGGAGGATGTGATGAGTTTACTAACCCATTGGTTTAGGCTTAAGCTCATTTTCTTATGACAAACTCTCAAAAGCAATAAAAGACTGAAAACTCAAAAACAAACAATAATCGTCTCCTCCGGGATTCTTTTCTCACCTCATTCACTCACAAACGAGAACTTGCTTCTTCCGTCTAATGCAAGACAGTTTGCACCTGAGCCAGACAGGTCATACACTTGAGCATAGGCAAGTAAGCAGTTCACAAGTCAATTTATCTTTCAGTCTCTTTGGGTCGAACTACGGTGTTCTGACTTCCTCATTGCACGAGAGGATACGTAGGCATAACTTAACTGTTATCGAACAAAAGTCTCTGTATATTCCCCCTCTTTCCAGCATCTTTCTTTTAGCCTCATGATCTTGAGCATCTTATTCCTGTTATTACACTGACACTGTATATATTACACTTTACACTTCTTTTACACAGACACCTGTACTTCTTTTTTTCCAGCTCTCTTGTACACAGATTACACTGACACTACCCCTTTAGACACAAACTTTTAAGCGTGGATCCCGTCGAGTACGACGGACAATCTGGGTGCTAATACCTTCCCAGGTTGTAACCAACCCCCTTTCTCAGTCTCTCTGGTTCGCAACCGTCTTATCCATATCTTTCTAGGTCTATGCAGCATTACCTTTCCTTCGGGATAAAAATGCCTAGCTGGCGACTCTTTTCTCTTCTTGTGAGTTCACTCCTGTGTGTTCTCACATCCCCTTTTCGCCGACCGTTCGCGTCTGTACCCTATTTGATTTAGCCTCATTTAGTGGGAGCGACAGCTTGGCGACTCTGCTGGGGACCCTTATACTGTAACCAGGGCTTCTGGTTCTTTTTGTGGGTTCCTCCTAGCGTTTGTTTGATTTGTGTTTACTGGGGTGTTATGTGTTATTTGTGTTTGTATATTTATTTTGTTTATTGCTTTATGTACAATTGTTTTATTGCTTTCTTTACAGCTTTATATACATCATACTGTCATACTGTTCTGGCTGGATCTGGTTTGGTTGCTTTGGTGGGTGGGGTTCTATTGAGAGTTAAGGTCCTATACCTGGGACCTGAGTGACACCTAGGCTAGAGTGGTTCATGTTCTTTCCCATTCCATTTCGGTCTGGTGCGGGAATATGAAACACGGTTCAGATATGGGTTTCTTCTTGAGAACTTTTTGCTACAGATCTCCTGTAGTGCTAGGGCTATCTGGGAAGCCTGCTAAGTCTGGATGACTTTTATTATGACCTTCAGAAACTGAGGTGAATTAGAGGAGGATCTTTTATGGTTATTGTAAACACTGTACCTCCGGGTTAGAAGTGTTTACACTTCTCATAACTGATCCAAGTCTGAGGATCCTTGTTTTAGAACACCACCTGTGAGGGGGTTGGGTTGTTTACAGGTTTGCAGGTACCCTTGACCTCAGCATACCCTGTTACTTTGTTTTGATTAAGAGTACTCCATTTTGGAACAGTTCTTGTGATTTTAACCCTGGACATGTGACTCTTTATTTGAGTCCCCCACCTTGGTTACTGGACTTATGAACCTCCATCTGGATTTCTTGAACATACATGGACTTATATCAAAGCAGTTAATCAGATCCAGCTTGATCACAAACCCTTGCATATCATTTGCATACATCATCATTGCATCATTTAACATTTGTTTATTTGTTTTTCAGGGTATCCATATTACATTTTGGCTTGGTTTTGACCCCTTCATCAACATAGACCCCTGTTCACCAGCTATCTGCTTCAGTTACATTCATCAGCTACCTGCTTCAGTCACCTGCATCACCAGCATCAGCCTGTCAGTGGCCCATCTTCAGTATTATTCTCCATCATCAGCATCTGTCTCAGCTCTTCTTCAGCAACATGGCACCCAAGAAGAGCAACATCTCATATCATTTCTTTGAGCCTGAGCTGACTGGCATCAGGAAGATTCAGGCCCTTATTACTCCAGACCATATACCACTATTCAGAGAACATTATGGAGGCATCCTTGATGTGGTTATGGATTTGGACCCTTCTCAGAGGAGCTTGATTCACACTTGTTTATAGTTCTATGATCCTCCTTTGAGATGCTTCACCTTCCAGGATTTTCAGTTGGGGCCGTTATTAGAGGAGTATTCATCACTGGTTGGATTACCTGTTAGGGGTGGTATCCCCTTCAACCCAGAAATGGTTTTTCCCAGCAATGAAGAAGTGGCAAAGGCACTGTATCTGGAGCCCTTTCTGATTGAGCAGAACATGACAACCAAGGCTGGAATCTCTGGTCTACACTTGGATTTCTTGACTTCTCAGGCTACCATGAAAGCCTCCTTGGGAGAATGGAAGGCAGTCTGTGCATTATTAGCCCTCAGCATATATGGGGTTATATTATTTGCAGATGAGCCTAAGTTTATTAGCAAGAATGCCATCCACCTTTTCATTCTGAGGAACCCAGTACCCACCTTACTGGGAGATTTCTACTACTCTATTCATCAAAGGAATGAAAAGCAAAGAGGAAGGTTGGTGAGATGCTGTGCTCCCCTGTTCCATACTTGGCTGCTCAAACACTTGCCCAAGACTGATGCATTCTTGAATCCTCACCAACAAAAGAATTGGGCTAGAAGACTCATTGTTTTGACCTCAGCTGACATCAGGTGGTGCACTCAGAGCACCAAGGGCAGGGACATCATTACTAGTTGTGGGCAGTTCCCCAATGTACCTCTGATAGGAGTGAAGGGTTGCATCAACTACAACCCTCTGCTATTCAAAAGACAATTGGGCTATGCATTGGTCCACCCTCCTAGAGCACAAGACTTGGCTGAAAACCTTTATTGTGAGGTTAAGCCTAATCTAGCTGTTGTCAGGAAGGCATCCTGGGCTTGGGACAATGTACAGACCAAAGGGATGGCCATTCTCGGGAGATGCAACAATGTGGCCTCAGCTCAGTACTATGAGTGGTCTCATGCCAGGGCACAAATTTCTGGGATGCCCTTTACCATTGAGGATGCACCGGGACCATCCACAGCACCACCTCCAGCCACTGTCAGCCTGGAAGAGTTTGAGAAACTGAAAGAGAGGAATGAGAATCTGACTCAGGCTCTACAGAAGACCCTCTGGGAGAGGAGTGATGGTCGTCTGGACATCGAAAGGTTGGAAAAGCTTAAAGTGGAGCATCTAGCCAGGATTGAGAAGTCAGAGGACTACATCAAGAAGTCAAGGGCAGGAGAGCAGATTTTGAAGAATGCCTGTAAGGAGGCTCAGTTTCAGAAGGCCAGGACTGATCTCTATCTAAAAGAAAGTCAAGCTAGGTGGGTCAGAATCACTGAAGCTCGCACTCAGGAAGATAAGAGGACTCAGGACAAGATTGAGCAGTTGGAGGCTAATGCAAAGGAGCAACAGGAAGCCCTGCTAGCAGCCCAGAAGGAGATCTCAGAGTTGAAGATTAAGGCTGGTGTGAAGAGGTCAAAGGACCAAAACAGGCATAAGAGGTTGACCACTGCTGTTGCTACCAGGAATCTTCTTATCAGGAACCTCACGGAACATCCAGCTGACCCTGTGACTGAAGCACTTCTAAAGGATGTTAAGGAGGATGAGTTTGGTCTTGGTGTTTGACTTTTGCTTGTTTCTGTTTTCATTTCATGTACTTTTCTTTTCTTATGTTGTATTTTTGACCCCTCAGGGGCATGTTTTGTAAAAAACAAACTATGTATCACTCACTTTTTGTAATATATCCATTAGTTTGTTTCATTTGAATCTCTCTCTCAAAGCAACATCAAAAGCATCTTCCTCAAGGGTCTGGAAAGGTCAAAACCAAATGCCAAGCCGGATACCTTGGAAACAAATAAGCATACTGCATTGCATACTAACCTCTGTTTTGTTTTGTAGGTTTTGTTTTGTTTTTGTTACTAACTCTGTTGTGATTCAGGAACTATTGCTCGACGTCGGGTGTTCCCACTCAACCGTCCGCACATATATCCTACCCGCAACAACCTTCCGGGTATACAGATGGACCAGGTACAACAGGACCTTACAGAGGTCAGGGCTCAAATGGCTAATGAGAGACTGGAAATGAGAAATCAGATGACCCAGTTTATGAAGGTGATGAATGGATTGGCACAGAGCCAAGAAAGATTAAGAGCATTGGTAGAGAGGCAGACCCAAAAAGAACCCCACCTGGGGACTGGAGGAACAAGCAACAATGAGAGGGTTCAGCCTCATGTTAATCCCCCAGTATATGGGCCTCATCTTCACCCAGAGATCAACATCCCTGCTAATGTACAAGGGAATGCTACTACAGGCAGAGTACTGCAAGAAGACCCCCAAGAAGATAAATTCATTGTGATGGGAGCTGGGGATGAAGCCTATGACAGAAGGCTAGATGAAATTGCTGAGAAATTAAGATCCTTGGAGTCTCAAAACTCCCTGGGCTTTGATGTCATGGACATGGGATTAGTGGACGGGGTAAGGATTCCCCACAAGTTTAAACCTCCGTGCTTTGAGAAGTACAACGGAACCTCCTGTCCACGAACCCACTTGCAATCCTTTCTGGGGAGGCTGAAGGCATACACCATGGATGAAAAACTGTGGATGTTTTATTTCGAAGACAGTTTAACAGGAGCTTCAAGGGAATGGTACTCTCATTTGACCAGAGCAACCATCAGATGCTGGAAGGACCTGGCTGAGGCCTTCATTAGACAATACCAGTACAACTTGGATATGGCTCCTAACAGGACCCTCCTGATGGGAATGTCCCAGTCATCCAGAGAAAGCTTTCGGGAATACGCCCAGAGGTGGAGACAGCTTGCTGCTGCTGTCCAGCCACCCATGTCGGAAAGGGAAATGGCCGACATGTTTATGAACACCCTTCAAGGGACATACATTGACAGGCTAGCTGCCTTTTCTTCCACCAGCTTCGCTGATGTAGTTATAGCTGGAGAAAGAATTGAGAGCCTACTAAAGATGGGTAAGATTTCCGACAATGGAGCGAGCTCGTCCAACAACCCCAGAAAGCCTTTTGTGGGCCCAAGAAGAACTGGTGAGACTAATGCTATCCATACCAGCAGGGGCAGACCCCAGTATGTTCATAGGTCAGTGGCAGCTGTCACCATTCCCGCTCCAATTCATCCACAACCAGCATACCAACCACAACAACAACCCCACTACTAGCAACAAGCTCAGTACCCACCTCAGAGAAACTATAACAACAACAACACCAGCAACAACAATCAGCAAAGACCTTTTCAACAGAGACCATCTCAGGCCAATAGGGTGATTGATCCGATCCCTATGCCTTATGCCGCATTATTGCCACAACTCCTGAAACTCAACCTAGTTGAGCTAAGGACATTGGCACCTCCAGATCCTGCCAGTCTGCCCAGAAATTATGACGCCAGCGCCAGATGTGCTTTTCACTCCAACGCACCTGGCCACAGTACAGAGAAATGCAGAGCTTTGCACATGAAAGTGCAGGATCTAGTGGATTCCAAAGCTCTAAACTTTGCACCCCCGCCAAATGTCAGCAAGAACCCTATGCCCAACCACAGAGGACCCAGAATTAATGCTATTGAGGAAGATAGGCCGTCTTTCTTAATAACCAGTGTGGGGCAGATTCGGACACCCCTGGTAGAGATTAAAGCTCAACTCCTTGAATGTCAAATATTCCCCGGGTGTGAGCTCGGGTGCGGTTATTGCAACATTTCGGTAAATGGGTGTGATAACCTGAGAAGCGGCATAAATAGTCTCATCCAGAGTGGCCTACTTCAAATCACAACATCAACACCTCCAAATCCAGCAGTCTCCTTAACAACAATTCCTGAATCTTCTACAACTGCAACAACAGTTGTTCCAAACAACTCTTCAATCTCATCAACAAATGCTTCATCTATTACTTCAACGGACCAAATATCAACAACCATCTCTTCTACAACTTCAACATCCATCCAGTCAACAGTGTCTCCTACAACATCAACAGCAATTAATGAAAGCGTCTCAACGGTTACAATATATTATGATCCTGCAAATGTTCCTGCCTACAACTCACAAAATGCTTCCCCTGTCAGAGCACCAGTGACAATATACTATGATCCACACACTATCATGGTCCCTTCTACAGCTGCTATCAGTCCAGTCACTATCACAGTGCCTGGGCCGGTTCCTTATGAAAGCAATAATGCCATCCCTTGGCATTACGGCTCGGATCTATACTGCGAAGGGCAGAAAATCACTTTGGAATCATCAACTTCTTCACCACAGATATACAATGTGGGGGGAGGCGGAGGCTTCACTCGGAGCGGACGTCTCTTTGCCCCGCAAATTCCAAGACCCATTGCTGAAGCAGAAGCTGCTGCCAAGGCAAAAGGGAAGAGCATGGTGCAAGAAGAACAAGTTGCTAAAGAAGCTTTAAAGACCCCTTTTGATCAAGAGGTTGATGAATTCATGAGAATCATCAAGAAAAGTGATTACAAGATAGTGGACCAGCTTCACCAGACACCTTCCAAGATCTCCATTTTATCATTGCTAATGTGCTCCGAGGCTCATCGGAACGCACTATTAAAAGTCTTGCACGCAGCTTATGTGCCAGAGGAGATTACCGTCAATCAGTTGGAGGCTGTAGTTGGAAATGTCAACGCTAGTCATGGACTAGGATTTACCAACACTGATTTGACAACGGAAGGCCGCAATCACAACAAGGCTTTGCACATTACCTTGGATTGTAAGGGCGCAGTTCTTTCTCATGTATTGGTGGACACAGGGTCATCCCTCAATGTCCTACCTAAGAAAGCCCTTGTGAAGCTGGAGTATGAGGGATTGGCATTACGCCCAAGTAACTTGGTAGTGAGAGCCTTTGACGGTTCTAAGAGATCAGTTCTGGGAGAAATTAAGTTGCCTATAATGATTGGCCCACAGACTTTCAAAACGACCTTCTTTGTGATGGATATACAGCCTGCCTACAGCTGTCTATTGGGTAGACCATGGATACACGCCGCTGGCGCCGTGACGTCAACCCTTCACCAGAAGTTAAAATTCGAGTGGGAAGGCCAAGTCGTTACTATTTGTGGAGAGGAAGATATCTTCGTTAGCCACCTGGCTACATACAAATACATTGAGATGGATGGGGAAATCCACGAAACTATGAGTCAAGGGTTTGAAGCCTTGAACATAAATGAAGCATCCGCTGTACCTAGAACCTCAATGACATCTTATCAGCAAGCCCGGAAGGTTGTTGAAGAAGGGACTGCCAAAGGTTGGGGCAAGTTGCTGCCTGTAGAGAAGAAGGAGGATAGATTTGGGTTGGGTTACAAACCAACTCAACAAGATCAAGCAGAGGCTGCTGAAAAGCCCAATTTTGTCAGTGGGGGGATGCTCACCCCAGATGCAGTGAACAATTTGGAAGACGAGGATGAAAGCGACCGCAACCTGGAGAGCTGGATACGTCCAAGGATCCCGGGGAGTAGTATCTCAAACTGGTCTTCCCAGGAAATTATAAGAGTTACTCCTGCAGAGTAATTATTATTTCCTGTATTTTTAAGCATGCATCAAGTCTTGCATCTTGCCCAAGATGACAAGACTCATTTTGTAATCGGGCCATCTATAATTTTGTGCAAATAGATCAATCAATGATAATCAGACATCTTTTGCAAATGAGTCTTTTTCTTTTCCGCTCACTGTTTTTCCATTTTTCTTTTTGTACAAAAAATAAATGGCAATGTTTTCAAAATGATAACTTCATTTCACTCTTTCTAAGCAAGATTAAAATCAATCACTAAAATGAACAAACTGAACCCTTGCAGAGAGTGCCTTCCAGACCGCACCGACAACAGCACGGCTATGACTTCGTATGACTTTGACAATCCAATCAATCAAGCTGATGAAGGGGTTGAAGAAGAGTATGAGCTTCCTGAAGAGCTAGCCAGGTTGTTGAGACAAGAGGAAAAGGTTATCACTCCTCATCAGGAGGAGGTCGAAACGATTAATCTTGGTACAGATGAAGATGTGAAAGAAGTTAAAATCGGGGCCTGCTTACAAGACTCAGTGAAGAGACAACTGATTGACCTGCTTCAGGAATATGTGGATGTGTTTGCTTGGTCTTATCAAGATATGCCAGGGTTGGACACCGACATTGTTATGCACAAACTGCCTTTAAGAGAAGATTGCCCGCCGGTTAAACAGAAGCTGCGCCGTACTCGCCCAGACATGGCAATGAAAATCAAAGAAGAGGTACAAAAGCAGTGGGACGCCGGGTTCCTTGCTGTAACTAGCTACCCGCCGTGGGTCGCTAACATAGTACCTGTGCCTAAGAAGGATGGCAAAGTAAGAATGTGTGTTGACTACCGGGATCTGAACAGAGCCAGCCCGAAAGATGACTTCCCATTACCTCACATCGATGTATTGGTGGATAACACGGCTCAGTTCTCGGTATTCTCCTTCATGGACGGATTTTCAGGATACAATCAGATCAAGATGTCGCCTGAAGACATGGAGAAGACAACCTTCATCACACCCTGGGGCACGTTCTGTTACAAGGTGATGCCATTCGGACTGAAGAATGCTGGTGCAACATATCAACGGGCTATGGTGACATTATTCCACGATATGATCCATAAAGAAATCGAATGTTATGTGGATGACATGATTGCCAAGTCCCTCACCGAAGAAGACCACCTGGTAAATCTGCTGAAGCTATTCAAGCATCTGAGGAAGTACCAATTGAAGTTAAACCCCAACAAATGCACATTCGGGGTGCGATCCGGTAAGCTGCTGGGATTTATTGTGAGTGAGAAAGGGATTAAAGTTGACCCTGATAAAGTCAAAGCCATTCAAGAAATGCCTGCACCAAAGTCAGAAAAAGAAGTTCGAGGGTTCTTAGGACGATTGAACTACATTTCACGGTTCATATCTCACCTTACAGCAACCTACGAACCCTTGTTCAAACTGCTAAGAAAAGAACAGACGGTCAGGTGGAACGAAGACTGCCAGAAGACTTTTGACAAAATCAAGGAATACTTACAAGAGCCTCCAATCCTAATGCCTCCAGTTGAAGGAAGACCTCTGATAATGTACTTGACAGTATTAGAAGAGTCGATGGGGTGTGTGTTGGGCCAGCATGACGAGTCTGGTCGAAAAGAGTATGCAATATACTACCTAAGCAAAAAGTTTACCGACTGTGAACAACGTTATTCACTGCTCGAGAAAACTTGATGTGCTTTAGCGTGGGCTGCTCGCCGACTGAGACAGTATATGTTGACCCACACTGCCTTATTGATCTCCAAAATGGACCCAGTCAAGTATATTTTTGAGAAGCCAGCGCTTACCGGAAGGGTTGCAAGATGGCAAATGATCCTCACAGAATATGACATCCAGTACACATCTCAGAAAGTCATCAAGGGCAGTGTATTGTCTGAATATCTTGCTGAGAAACCTATTGATGATTACCAGCCTATGAGATTTGACTTCCCTGATGAAGACATCATGTTCATAAAAGCAAAAGATCATGAAGAGCCTATTCACACTGAAGGGCCTGACCCGGAAGAAGGATGGACTATGATGTTTGATGGGGCTATTAACATGAATGGTCGTGGTGTTGGTGCAGTACTCATTACACCTAAGGGGGTTCACATGCCTTTCTCGGCAAAGCTCACTTTCAACTGCACTAACTAAGAAGCTGAATACGAAGCTTGCATTATGGGTCTTGAGGAAGCCATTGACCTCAGGATCAAGACATTGACTGTATTCGGAGATTCAGCTTTGGTAGTTAATCAAACCAACGGCAAATGGTACACACACCAGGATCATCTGATACCTTACATGGATTATACAAGGAGGTTATTGACTTTCTTTACAACAATCAAGCTCGAGTATATCCCTCAGGATGAGAATCAGTTTGCAGATGCTCTGGCTACCATTTCATCCATGATCAAAGTTTAAGCTGCCAACTTTGTACCTCAAATTTCAGTGTCCAGACTTGACAGACCAGCATATGTGTTCGCAGCAGATGTTGTCAAGGATGATAAGCCTTGGTTCCATGACATTAAGTGCTTCTTGGAGGATCAGACATACCCACCTGGGGCATCTTCCAATGATAATAAGACTTTAAGAAGGCTTGCTGGTAGTTTCTTTCTGAACACTGACGGTTCCCTGTACAAGAGGAACTTCGATATGGTACTCCTCAGATGCGTTGATAGAACAGAAGCAGAGTTGTTGATGCATGAAGTGCACGAAGGATCCTTTGGTACCCATGCAGGAGGGCATGCCATGGCCAAGAAATTGCTAAGATCAGGATATTACTGGATCACAATGGATGCCGACTGTTGTGCCTACGCCAGAAAATGTCATAAATGCCAGATTTATGCGGATAAGGTGCATGTGCCTCCCAATCCTTTGAATGTGATGTCTTCACCCTGGCCCTTTGCTATGTGGGGCATCGACATGATTGGCAAGATTGAGCCAACTGCTTCGAATGGCCACAGGTTCATCTTGGTTGCCATTGATTATTTCACCAAGTGGGTCGAAGCAGCTTCCTATGCAAATGTTACAAGGCAAGTGGTAGCCAGATTTCTGAAGAGAGATATCATTTGTCGATACGGGGTTCCCGAGCGAATCATTACTTATAATGGTTCCAACTTGAATAACAAAATGATGGCAGAACTATGCCGGGACTTCAAGATCCAACACCACAATTCTTCTCCTTACAGGCCAAAGATGAACGGCGCTGTTGAGGCGGCTAATAAGAATATCAAGAAGATTGTGCAGAAGATGGTAGTCACCTACAAAGACTGGCATGAGATGCTACCGTTCGCCTTGCATGGGTACCGCACGTCAATCAGAACATCCACTGGGACAACACCGTATCAGCTTGTGTATGGTATGGAAGCAGTCTTACCTGTTGAAGTTGAATTACCCTCCCTACGGGTACTAATGGATGTTAAGCTGAACGAAGCAGAATGGGTCCGATCCTGATACGAACAACTGAGTCTGATTGAAGAGAAAAGATTAGCTGCAATCTGCCATGGACAGCTGTATCAGAAAAGAATGAAGAAAGCCTTTGATTAGAAAGTTAGGCACCGAGAGTACCAAGTAGGAGATCTTATGCTGAAGAGAATCCTCCCTCCTCATACAGACCACAGGGGCAAGTGGACCCCGAACTATGAAGGACCATTTGTAGTAAAGAAAGTCTTCTCGGGTGGAGCACTCATGCTCAGCACTATGGATGGCGAAGACTTCCCGTCCCCTGTGAATTCAGATGCAGTTAAAAAATACTTCGCATAAAATGACCCGCTGGACATAAAAACAGAATGTAAGTCCAGGCAAAAATAGGGCGTCCCGGCGAGTCAAAAACAGAATAAAAGACTCGGGCAAAAATAAGGGAAAATAAAAAATGTGTACACCCGTTGAGTTGAAAAGCCGCATCGGACAACTCAGGCAAAAATGGGTATCCCGATGGATTGAAAACCCGAAAGGGCGATCCATGCAAAATAAGGGAATAAGCGAACAACTGCATGCTGAATTCATCTGTATCACCTACAACTTGGTAAACCTCGAAAGGATCAAGCTTCACTCAGAATCAGCATTCTTCAGAGAGCAAGGCGAGAAGAACGTCGAATGTCATACGAGTCATAGCAAAAGGGAAGCTCCTTGAAGCGTCGTCAACATTGCCAGCATTTTTGTTTCTCAATTTGTAACAATCCCCTCATTTTAGGAGATATGTTTCTTTGACTGTATCTTGCCAAATCAGGGCACGTAAATTAATAAAATCAGATTTTCAGTCATGTCTCGTCTCGTACATTTTATTTTCATTTGCAAAATGTCCGATGTCTTTAAAGATACTGATTGCATAAACACAGATGTTTCCTTTCTGAAACTACATGCTTGCAGGAAATGTACTTATTCCCGGGAGTGCCTGAACTCTCATGATGGGATCCAGTCAGGGATACCTCGGGATTACTTGTGCGTCCCTCTGTCTTTGCAGGATTGCAGGTATTCAAAAGCGCAACATGGGGCATGTGAGCTTCATCCCAGCAAGCTGGCAAATCAACACTCACTCTTAGCACCCAAAGTGTTTTCTCCCCAGCTGAGTTGCCACTTGTTATTTCTCCCTAGCCGAGGTGCCAATCGTTCTTCCTCCTCAGCTAAAGTACAAAAGCCAGGGGACCACTTCCCCACAGAATTTCAGCCTCTATCCAGAAGAGCAACGCATGAAGGAATCACAACAGAGTGACGAAAGCTTCTACAAACCCCAGCTGGGTCCTTCATTTACTGGAATAGGTCTATCATTGACCCATTTCCCCAAGCAGCCACATCTCACCAGATCTACCAATGATCTCATCCCCAGCTGGGATGTCCATTTCAAGCAGATTAACCGGAGATCTTCGTGGCAGCGGGATCCGAATCCCGGATCGGTATCCTTGCATAATCATGGCATTCGCATCATATTCACCCCACAGAGCGTAGCATTCCGTCTAAAACGGAGCATTATGGCAAAAAAAAAAAAATCAAACATATTGCATAATCATAAGCCATATTCTGAATCAAACACTTGTGAATAATGACAACCCGTCAAAAATATACGGAATGCTCCCCAGATTCCCCAGCGGAGAGCTAAAGCTAAAGCAGTTGCCTTGCATCCACAAACATCAGTATATACTCCTTGTGACACCCGTCCGTGTCATATCCCCAGTAGAAGACCAAAGCGTCCTCTTTGCACTCACAGATGCTTATATATATAACTTCCTTGACATCCGTCCGTGTCACTTTCCCCAGCACAGTAACATAAACACTTTTCATATCAGATATTTGTTTATACTATACTTTTCTCCTTTTGACACTCGTCCGTGTCACTCTCCCCAACAGTTTAAATACCTGTCTATACACCACTCATACTTATTACCTCTCAGATTCGACACTCGTCCGTGTTCTTTGTTAACCAGTTGGTACTCGCCGTACCATCAGCTCAGAACATGCGTCAAGCGTTTGTTTCTACCTGATACTCGTCCGTATCATAGTCTTAAGGATGCTCGTCCGCATCTTTAATCCATACACGTGTCAAACGTCCTTGTCTTCTTGAATATAGACACTCGTCTGTGTCTACTATTCCCCAGAGGAGTCCCCTCAGATTCAACACTCGTCCGTGTTCCTTGTTAACCAGTTGGTACTCGTCCGTATCATCATCTCTGAACACGTGTCAGTATTTGTTTCTACCCGATACTCGTCCGTATCATAGTCTTAGGGATGCTCGTCCGCATCTTTAATCTATACACAAACATCTAAACACTTATACCTTTTGTTTCTTGGATATAAACACTCGTCCGTGTTTACTATTCCCCAGTAGATGGCCAGCAAAGCAAAATTTCTTTTCTATCTGACATTCGTCCTATGTCATGATAAACCTCGAGAGCAGCCGTCCCCTGCTAGGTGATCGTCCTTCACCTCTTGATGATCGTCCTTCATCATGCTCATCCGATGGTCGTCCCCATCGTTGACCTTCTATCCGACATTCGTCCTGTGTCGTGATATTTTTAGCAGCCGTACCCTGCTAGGTGATCGTCCTTCACCTTTTTGATGATCGTCCTTCATCATTTTATCCGATGGCCGTCCCCATCGTTGATATTGTTATCTGACATACGTCCTATGTCATGATAAACCTTGAGAGAAGCCGTCCCCTGCTAGGTGATCGTCCTTCACCTCTTGATGATCGTCCTTCATCATGCTCATCCGATGGTCGTCCCCATCGTTGACCTTTTATCCGGCATTCGTCCTATGTCGCGATATTTTCGGCAGCCGTACCCTGCCAGGTGATCGTCCTTCACCTTAGATGACCGTCCCTCATCTTACCCCTTTCAGAGCAGCCGTCCCCTGCTAGGTGATCGTCCTTCACCTTTGATGACCGTCCCTCATCATTATTTCATTTATTCTTTAACCCGATGGCCGTCCCCGTCGTGGTCCCTTTTCCTTTTCCTGATGATCGTCCTTCATCAGTTTAGCCCGATGGCCGTCCCCATCGTTGTTTACATTACTTTATGAACCTGATGGCCGTCCCCATCATTTTTTCATTAATCCCCAGAGAGTCGTATAACTTCACTTGATGGTCGTCCCCATCATCCCCAGCATGTCGGCCGTCCCCATCATTGCTTTATTTCCCGCACTTTTCCCAGCGTGTTGGCCGTCCCCGGCATTGCTCTTTCCCCAGCAGTCGTCCTCTGCTCGACGGTCGTCCTCCGTCGCCCATACTTTATAATATACTTTATTTTCTTTTACAATCTATATCCCTTTTCTTCTTTATTCTGTGAGTGCAAATTCTGGACTGTCTTTGGTATTCAACCACAAGTTATCTTGTTTGCCTGTTAAGTCGTTGCTTACATCCTGCACAGCTAACTCATGTTTGAATAGGGGCAGCTGTAAACACCCCAAATTTGCCCTCACCCATTCACACCATGGCTTTTGATCTCCTCATATGCATAAACTCAATCATACCATCTCATATCACATGTTTGATTCATTGCATTGGTTCAAAGTCATCTGCATCTAGGGTTTGTGATCTGAGCAATCCAAGAGCTTCTTGAGCCACTCCAAAGGTCATCAATCACTTCAAAGGGGTCCATGTATGTTCAAGCATCATATTATATCCCCCCAAAGTCAAGAATGTCAAAAATCACAAGAATTGAGAATGGCATGGAAGCAGAGCCAGGTTTAACTACACAGATGACCTAGAATTAGGGTTTTGGTTTCAAAGGCCATAACTCCAAAATTTTTGGTCATTCTTGTTTCTATTGGTCTCTATATGGTATAGGGATCATTCATATCAATTTTCATGAATAAATTCAATGGGGAAGTCATCTGATCAAGGGTTGACTTTCTAAGCAAGTCAATGCAAAATCAAGGCATCTGAGGCCCTCAATGACCCAACCAAGGGGTGTTCATCATCATTTTGATTATGTGTGATCTTTATTTGATCATGGAAGATGTTGGAAGTTCACAAAATTGAAGAATTTCAAGTTATTTGCAAAGTTGACTTTTTGGGAAAGTTGACTTTTAATGAAAATTGCCATTTTGGGAAACTTTTTCAACCCTTGCTTTTTGATTCAAAAATGCTTCAAATAAAAAAACTTTGGTCATGAAAGTTGTAGAATGGATCATTCTCTTTTCAAAAAGTACAAGAACATGACCTAATTCATTTTGGATCAAAAGTTATGGTTTGTCAAAGTTGGCTAAAATCACAAAATTTGAAGTTTTCCACCAAAGAGGCATTTTGCAAAATGCTATGTTCAAGTGTTCTAAAGGCCTCAAATGTGTATCATTTCTTCACAACATGATCATATGACATCTAAAATTCAGAATGGGCCAAGGGATCACTCATTTTCATGACTTATGGAGCAAGAATTTTCAAAAGAAACCAAAGTGAAGTAAGTTGCAAAAACTCACTCAAGTTTGAATCCACTTGCTTGCTGACTTCATAATCAATCCTAGGGCTCTCCACACTTCTTGCTGCACAGGACACCCCATTTGTCCTTGGCTAGCTAGTAGCCCATGCCTCTCTTACACCAATTTGACATTTTGGCAACTTGAGCCATACCAATCACAGCAGTACACATTAACTCATCTGACCAATCCCATTTGTTTATACAAACCAAAAGCAAGACATTTCACATAACACACAAGGCTGAAAGCACCTAGAACACAACTCTCTCATTTTCCACCCCATTTGCAAAACTCTTCGAAACACTCTCCATAAGCTGCAAACACACAAACAAACTTCACAAACAAACTCAGCATGCTTCACTAATCAAAAATCACCCATCACCACAGCCTGAAACTCCCAGAAACCAAGATATGATTTATCCCCCCCTTTGTGCAGAACCTTAGTAAACTCTCAAACCAACCATTATAAACTTCAAACAAGCATTGAAAGCTTCTCAGGAGGTCCATTGGAGGTGATTGGAAGCAAGAAATCAGCCAGAAAGTGCCAGAAATCAAAGCTTCGATTCAGGTAGCCATGGAAATTCATTTTTCCAGAACTCCTTTCTCTTGTTTCTAAGTTGATCTACATGCTTCCCTGAGTTCACTGAACATTTTATTTTTGAAAATGATTGAGTTTTGAGGTTGTATGCTTGATCTGAAAGTTTGCCCGAAAAAGTGTTCTTGTTTGTTTCTCTTGATTCAGTGAAAATAAATGTTGTTTGAGTTAGGGTTTATGCTTAGTTTTGTTCATAGATTGATTCTGGAGATTTAGAGCTTTTGAAAAGGCCTGGAGAGTGAGATTGAGTTTTTGGTTGATCGGAGAAGATGACCGGAACACTGTTCTGGTCACCTGATTTTGTTTAGGGTTCAGATTAGGGCACTAATCATAATTAGTGAATTTTGAATCTTGGTCGTCCAGATGCGCGCCAAGTCCACTCCCGCGCGTGTGAGTTTGAATGTCAGCCTTTGATTGTGCTGACTTTTCCATTTTCCAGTTTAATTTCATTTTTATTACATTAAAATTCATTTGTTTTCTTCATTTAATTTAAAATAGCAAAACATTTTGAAAAATTCTGAAAATTTTTATACAACCTTTTATTAATTTTCAGAAACCAAAAACATTTTTATTTTTATTTTTTGCATAAAAAATATTTTTAAATCATTTAAAAGATTATTTTTAATTAATTAATGAGAATTAATTAATTAAAAATACTTTTAGGCATTTAAAAATCACAAAAAAATTCATGAAACATTTAAAATCATTTAGAAACATTGTCCAACCCTCAAACCAAATTTCTTTTTTGATCTTGATGTCTTTTGACAATTTTCCATGGAATTAATTTTATTTCAAAGCATTATTTTGATCCAATCTTCAAAAATTCATTTCTGCCTAGTCTTTAGGAGTTGGACTTTGATTATTTTTGCATTGCATCTTGCATATCATGAAGTTTATAGGGTTAAATTGGCATGATTTGATCTTGCATTTTCAATTTGTTTGACATTTTTCTTGACAAGGTGCCTTGAAACCCTAGCAACCTTAGGAAATTCATAACTTTCATTAGGTTAAGAATTGGATCCCCTCCTTTGGACAGTGAGTTTGTATAGGTTTAGGGTTCCTTTGAATGCATTTTCAATTTTTTATCTTGATGTTTGCTTCTAGTTTTGGTTTTTGTTTTGTGCATTGATCATAAACCCTAATTTGGGCTTTCATTTGCATCCATCTTCCATTTGCTTGCATACCATGACTTGCCATGACACATTATGCATCCATTTGATTCATAACACATCTTAGGACATATTAGAATCATGTTTGATCATTGCATCTTTCATTTGCCATGTTGTATGTCATTTGCATTCCATAACTTTTCATGAATGTGTATGGTTCTAAGCATGCTTCTCTTGCATCCATATGTTTGTATGATCATCCCCATGCCTTGTTTCATGTTTGTGTCATCTCATAACATCATTAGCATCATACTTATGCTTCTGGTTTTGGTTTGCATCATGCCATTCCATCTCATTTTGCATTGCATTGCATTCCTTTCACTAACTTTTCAGGTGGTAAGTTACTTTGAGAAGTGAATTTGCCTTCACTTCTCACAATCTCCTTTCATCTCTTTCATGCATCATTGATGCATTTTGTCTTGTGTTTGAGATTGAGCTTGCTCTCTCTTCTTCTTCTTACTTTCTTTTCTCAAGTGACTTGTCTTCTTAAATGAAGCAAGTTACTTTTCTCCTCTTTGCTCCTTTCATCTGCTTCCTGGTGGTTCCTCTGAAGGTCTTTCTTGTAAACCTCACAAACCTTAGGAACAACCAAGCATGCCAATAATTAGGGTTTTGATTAGTCCCCCATTTATCTTTTGCCTTTGTTTCATCCTTGAGTCTTCTCTTCTCATCTCATAATCAGGGACTAAACCCCTAAGGCTTTAAGGCTTGGTGATTAAGCTTATGCCTGCATCCTTCTATTAGGATGGAGTGTATAACTTTAATCCTAAGTGTTAAACCCTTAATGTGTTTAACTCCTTTAATCAATTCACCTAATAATCATCAAGACATCAAGCTTGTAACTTGGGCCTTGCATTAGGGTTCTAATTCTTCCTTAATTGGTTAAGAAGGACTAACCCTAGTGTTAATGGACAAGTCCCCCTCAAGTTGTCTTACAAATCATAAAATTAACTTATTCATCATATCATTAACTAAAATCCACTTAATAATGGCTTTGTTTTGTCATGAGGTTAATCCCTAATCATGGATTAAGTTGAGGAGTTTTCCTCAGCTTAAACATTCTCATCTATTATCCTTCTATTAGGATGGTGTAATGAGTCTGTTTAATCCTTGATTATGGCTTAATCTCATTACTTAACACTAAACAAAAACAACAAAAACATCTAAATAATCACAAGTAGGTTAATGATCTTAATCCTACATTAGGGTGATTAAGTGTGAGATGCTGACTTCACACTTAAGGTATACTCATTACCCCTAATCAGAGGGAGGATGTGATGAGTTTACTAACCCATTGGTTTAGGCTTAAGCTCATTTTCTTATGACAAACTCTCAAAAGCAATAAAAGACTGAAAAATCAAAAACAAACAATAATCGTCTCCTCCGGGATTCTTTTCTCACCTCATTCACTCACAAACGAGAACTTGCTTCTTCCGTCTAATGCAAGACAGTTTGCACCTGAGCCAGACAGGTCATACACTTGAGCATAGGCAAGTAAGCAGTTCACAAGTCAATTTATCTTTCAGTCTCTTTGGGTCGAACTACGGTGTTCTGACTTCCTCATTGCACGAGAGGATACGTAGGCATAACTTAACTGTTATCGAACAAAAGTCTCTGTATATTCCCCCTCTTTCCAGCATCTTTCTTTTAGCCTCATGATCTTGAGCATCTTATTCCTATTATTACACTGACACTGTATATATTACACTTTACACTTCTTTTACACAGACACCTGTACTTCTTTTTTTCCAGCTCTCTTGTACATAGATTACACTGACACTACCCCTTTAGACACAAACTTTTAAGCGTGGATCCCGTCGAGTACGACGGACAATCTGGGTGCTAATACCTTCCCAGGTTGTAACCAACCCCCTTTCTCAGTCTCTCTGGTTCGCAACCGTCTTATCCATATCTTTCTAGGTCTATGCAGCATTACCTTTCCTTCAGGATAAAAATGCCTAGCTGGCGACTCTTTTCTCTTCTTATGAGTTCACTCCTGTGTGTTTTCACATCCCCTTTTCGCCGACCATTCGCGTCTGTACCCTATTTGATTTAGCCTCATTTAGTGGGAGCGACAGTGTGCTATGTAAATTGAGGAATAGTTGTTATGGAGAAGAGGAATAATTGGTGTTATGAGTGTGTGGTGGTATAAAGTATTGAAATTTGACTTTTATGGATGCTAATATCAAGTTAAAATGAACTGGTTTTGGTTTGGAGTGAGAGTGAAAAGAAAAGGAAGATTTTGGAAAAAAATTGGAAAATTCATGTAGCCACCCGACACGGGCCGTGTCACAGGACACGGGTGGCCGTGTCAGGCCACTGGAAGAGGGTAGGATGGATTTTTTAGGAAGAATGGGCATCAGTAAGTGTGACACGGGTCGTGTCACACGACACGGGCACCCGTGTCAGCCCCCTGGTCTTGGTTGAGTTTGTCGTTTTGAGAGGTGCGTGTTCAGAGCACCTGACACGGGCCGTGTCAGAGGACACGGGAGGCCATGTCAGGCCCCTGTATCTTGGAATTTTGTGAAATTTTGATATGTTTTAATATCCATTCTTTTAGTATAAGTTCCTAAGAGTATTCTAAGGCGATAACTTGAGGTTTAGTGCTAATTATAGGACTTGATAACCAAACTTTAATGAATGTAATAGTGAGGATTGTATAAGTAGCATAAATTTGTTAGTAATGTAATGAATTTCTGAATTATGAGATTATGGAATATGCTTAACATGAATGATATAATGATGTGATTAATACTGGTGGGATCATGTGGATCGTGAAGGCATGAATGTTTTCATGCGTAATTGTATTTTGGTGTATGTGTTTGAGTCTGCATATGCATACACATTTGGTGGAATGATCATGTCTCGGTGGAGCGTAAGTGATCATTCGGATTCATTGCGAATTGTTGGTGCAGGGATGATCGTGTCTCGGTGGAGCGTAAGCGATACATCCGGGTTCGAATTAATGAACCATTGTTGAAAGTCGGTACCACATTGTTGCATTGTGTCAGTGAGTCACATTGCATCTGTTTGTTGGTTTGATTGTGTTAATTGATGTGTATGGATTTATGATTATCCTTTGAGGTGTTATTTGCACCACTATGTTATGAAACTATTTCTCACCCCCTTTTGTTTGTTTTGTTGCGTCTGTGCTTCTTCAGAAGTACAGATAATTCAGGTACTTGAGGAGTGCTTGATGTTGATGTCAATGTCCTAGGAGCTCTGATATGTAATGGGAACGGGGATTTTTATCACATTTCTTTTGATTTTTAGTAAACTTCCTTATGATTAAGTATTGAGTTAATAAACTGTATTTTGATTGAACTGTAATGCCTTTGGGAAATTTGATGATAAAACAATTATTTCCGCTGCTTTTTTTTAGAATAAATGAAAAGATATTTGGTTGTTGATGTAGCAACTCACTTTAGTTGATTAAACTCTGGTTTTATGAATAGTTTATATAATTTTGAAATGGGAAAAAGTGGGTGTTACATTGTGGGGTATCAGGAGATTCGTGTTTTTAGTGATCTGGTGGATAGTTGCAGAATCTTCGAGGAAAATAACAATGCTCACTACCAGATTGTTATTGATCGAAGGGGCAAGAACTAGCAAAATTGTGGCAAGTCGTATGATACTCCAGTTGGTAGGTGTAAGCAGAAGTTGCTTTGGGTCAGAGAACTAGTGGGGGAGATACTCTTGCTGGTATTGTTTGTTTTAAGTGTGGACAAGCTGGACACAAGAGTAGTGTGTGCACTGCTGAGGTGAAGCGTTGTTTCCTTTGTGGGAAAGTTGGGCATGTGATATCTGATTGCACGCACAAAGAGATGATATGTTTAACTGTGGTGAAAAAGGGCATATTGGTAGCCAGTGCCAGAAGCCGAAGAAAGCAAAGTTTGGAGGAAAAGTGTTCGATTTAGCTGGGACTTAGACAGCTAATGAGGACAAGCTCGTCAGAGGTACGTGCTTCATTAATAGTATTCCTTTAATTACTATTATTGACACGGGTGCTACCCATTGTCTTACTACTGCTGATTGTGTTAAGAAGTTAGGTCTTAAGTTGTCTGAGATTCTGGTTAAGGGATCGATGACTACTTCTCTAGTTTGTTTGAGTTGTCAGTTGTCTATCTTTGATAGAGACTTTTATGTTGATTTGGTGTGTTTAACGTTGACTGAGATGGATGTAATCCTAGGTATGAACTGGTTAGTGCATAACTATGTTCATATAAATTTTTTTCGTAAGTTGGTGAGGTTTTCTACTCCAGAGGAAGAAGGAGTTGGATTGTTGACGTTTAGGGAGTTACAGAAGTTAGTGAAAGAGGAAGCCCAAATATTTACGTTGATGGCATCGTTATCCATGGAGAGTAAAGCTAAGATTGAATAATTTCAAGTAGTGAAGGAATTTCGTGAAGTGGTCCCTGATGAAATTCCTGATGTGCCGCCTGAAAGAGAAGTTGAGTTTGCAATCGATCTTGTACCTGGTACTAGACCTGTGTCTATGGCACCATACAAGATGTTTTCCTCTGAGTTAGCTGAATTAAAGAAGCAGTTGGAAGAGTTACTTGAGAAGAAGTTTGTAAGACCAAGTGTATCATCGTGGGGAGCTCCAGTGTTGCTAGTTAAGAAGAAAGATGGAAGTATGAGGCTTTGTGTGGATTATAGACAGTTGAATAAAGTGACGATTAAGAACAAGTATCTGTTGCCAAAAATAGATTATTTGATGGATCGATTGGTAGGTGCTCAGGTGTTTAGCAAGATCGATTTGAGATCGGGCTATCATCAGATTAAAGTGAAAGATGAGGATATTCAGAAGACGGCGTTCAGAACATGATATGGACATTACGAGTATTCAGTGATGCCTTTCGGTGTGACTAATGAACTAGGTGTATTCATAGAATACATGAATCGATTTTTCATGCTTATCTGGACCGTTTTGTGGTTGTGTTTATAGATGAGATTTTGGTTTATTCTAAGTCAGAAGAAGAACATGCAGGACATTTGAGAACAATGTTGGAAGTTTTAAAGGAGAAGAATTTGTATGCGAAGCTGTCTAAGTGTAAATTTTGGTTGAGGGAAGTCAGTTTTCTTGGTCATGTGATTTCAGGAAGTGGTATTGATGTCGATCCTTCTAAGATAGATGTCGTGTTGTAGTGGGATACTCCTAAGTCGGCTACTGAGATTAGAAATTTATTGGGATTGGCCGGTTATTACCGAAGGTTTATTGAAGGATTTTCTAAGTTAGCACTTCCGTTGACTCGGTTGACTTGTAAGAGTAAAGCATTTGTGTGGGATGTCCAATGTGAATAAAGTTTTGCAGAGTTGAAGAAGAGGTTGACATCGGCTCTGGTGTTGACTTTACCGAATTCATAAGAACCATTTGTTGTATATTGTGATGCTTCCTTGATGGGTTTAAGAGGTGTTCTTATGAAGAATGGTAAAGTAATTGCTTATGCGTCGAGACAATTGAGAGTTCATGAGAAGAACTATCCTATGCATGATTTGGAACTTGCTACAATTGTTTTTGTACTGAAGATTGGGAGGCATTATCTTTATGGTTTGAGATTTGAAGTATTTAGTGATCATAAGAGTTTGAAGTATCTGTTTGATCAGAAAGAATTAAATATGAGGAAATGAAGATAGTTGGAACTGTTTAAGGACTATGATTTTGGTTTGAATTACAATTCGGGTAAAGCTAATGTTGTGGAAGATGCCTTGAGTCGGAAGACGTTACATATGTCGGCGATGATGGTTAAAGATTGGAGTTGATTAAGCAGTTTTAATATATGAGTTTAGTTTGTGAAGTAACGCCGGAGAGTGTTATGTTGGATATGTTGAAGATTAATAATGATTTTCTGGACAATATTAGAGAAGCTCAGAAATTGGATGTGAAACTAGTAGATATAATAGTTGATTCTGGTGAATCTGAGTAGAATGGTTTTAAGTTGGATGCACATGGTGTTTTGAGAATTCATGCTCGGATTTGTATTCCTGACAATGAAGATATCAAGAAAATGATTCTTGAGGAAAGTCATAGAAATAATTTAAGTATTCATCTAGGAGCGACTAAGATGTATCAGGACTTGAAGAAGTTGTTTTGGTGGTCTGGGATGAAGACTGATGTAGCACGTTTTGTGTATGCTTGTTTGGTTTGTCAGAAGTCGAAATTTGAACATCAGAAGCCTACTGGTCTAATGCAACCATTAGAAATTCCAGAATGGAAATGGGATAGCATTTCTATGAATTTGTAACGGGATTACCTAATACTTCAAGAGGACATGATTCGATTTGGGTGATTGTTGATAGGCTTACTAAGTCGGCTTATTTTATACCTATTAACATCAGTTTTCCAGTATCGAAGTTGGTTGAGATTGATGTTAGAGTGATCGTAAAGTTGCATGGTGTTCCTTCGTGTATTGTGTCAGATAGAGATCCGAGATTTACGTCAGAATTTTGGAAGTGTTTGCAAGAAGCGTTGGGTTCTAAGTTGCGACTAAGTTCAACGTATCACCCTCAGATTGATGGTCAAACGGAGAGGACGATTCAGTCATTGGATGATTTGTTGAGAGCTTGTGTACTTGAGTAAGGAGGTTCATGGAATACTTATCTTCCATTGATCGATTTCACATATAATAACAGTTATCATTCTAGTATCAGAATGGCACTGTAACACGGTGGGAGAACTAACTTTTTCATTTTTGTTTTCACAAAAACTATGTTGCAGATAGCAAGAGTCGCCGACAACTTTTCTTTTATCTAAGTTAGAAAGGTGGAAAAGAACAGGAAAGACCTTGATTTAGATTTTGAGTTCGGGGGGTAGGTTATACAAAGGGAAGGTGTTAGCACCCTTTGTATCCATGGTTATCCATGGGCTCTTAACTACTTAGCTCACTTTACTTTTGTTTGAAAAATAGTGGTGGTGTATTTAGAAAAAAGTCCACCTTTGTAATGATTCTCGTATGAATGTATACAAAAGGGGTTTTCTTGGAATATTTTTGATAATGTGAGGTGTAAAGAGTAATTTTTGCTTTTGAAATGGTGAGCAAGCAGTTAAGGGCTTCCTACCTACTCAAGGTCGTTCATGTTATTTTTCGTTCCTTAGAGATAAGATTGTCCTTACTATTACTTAGTAAGTAATCTTATCTTTGGATGTAAGAGACAGGCGTAGGGTCGTCGTATGGTCATAGAGGGAAACATGTAAGGGTGTCTTAGCAACTCGAAGGGACTATCATCATTTTTTGTAGGGTCATCGAGGGACGAGATCATTTATTCGTAGGCAACTCGAAGGGTCATCGAGGGACTATGATCTTTATATCGAAGGGACTTGATGATTTTTATTTAGGCAACTTTGCTAAGACATCCCTAAGTTCGAGGGACTTGACCATTTTTTCGTAAGGCAACAAGAGGGGATACCCTAGAGGTGCATCTGTGAAAAGTGTGTTGTGTTCAGTTATTTTATCTTTTGGATTAATGGGCTAAGTCCAATTTGATTCACATACATTCTTTTCACACCCTATTGTTACTAACCATGCAGTTAATTATTTTTCATAATTTAAAAGCGAAAAATAAATCATAAGCTATTACATCATGGGGAGGGGAGGGGGTACATGATTTAAACTAGGGCAGTGCAGAAATTAAAAGGCGAAAAATAAATTACTGATTTATTTATACCTATACATTCATTCTAAGAAAATAAACTACAACAAAAAGAAAATATTATTATTTTTTATTATTATTTTTTAGTTAATTAGTTTCTACCTAAATCAGAAATAAATAAGAAATAAACATACAATTACGATAATAGACATAACGACGTTGGATCGTTGAAATTTAACAAAAATTAAAATAACAGACAAATTGCAACTGCGTTAATGGTCATCGCAAATCAAATAACAAATAACAATGGCATGATAAAATTAAATTAAATAAAATAAAGTGTAAATCGAAACGCGAATCGTTAAGCGCTAAAGGTGAATTGTCACCGTGCAATAGTATGATGCACTTGACGTGATCAACGCAATATGGATCTAAATTGTACGGATCTAAATTTATTAAATATAAAACAAAAGAAATTTTAAAAACAATGATATTTCTAACGCAAAATTACGATCATCGCAATTGGATCAGATCAACACAAGTGTCACGCCTCATAGTGAGAATTTAGTAAAAACAAACTAAAAACCTAATTAGGAGAAAAATTAGAATTTTGAGAAGGAAGAACAAGTCTTATGGGAGATCAAGAAGAGGCTAGGTTGAAGATTTTCGCGGGAATTTTTGCGGTGAATTCAAGCTTCCTTCAATCCAATGTAAGGGTGAGGTTCGAATTCCATAACCGGGACCAGATGATCATATGTAGATTGGGATTTTCGTGTAATTTCATTGTTGTGTTTTGTGATATGATTCTTGTTGTCGATTTCGTGTTGATATCTGATGAAGAATCATGTTGTTCCTGTTGTATTGTTGATATAACCGTTGTTGTATATGTTGTCTGTGCTGTTGTTGGACTGTTGTTGAAGGATTTGTGTAGAATAAGTTAGGGTTCGTAAAATCGATCATAGAATTTGATATATGAATATATACATGATTTTTTGAGAGTAAAATCGATGTAGAAACCCAATTAATATTGAGCAGAATGATGAGATTGTGAGAAATCGTAGCAGACTTGGAATTAGAGGCATTCTGGCCATTTGCGTAATAGATCTGGTGTTACGCGTATAAGGCAAGGCAATACGCGTAACAAGACCCTTACACGCAGGCTATATGTGTAACATTCAAGGCCAATACGCGTATCAAGTTGGCTATACGTGTATGGGAATGGCATGTGCAGAAAAATGCAGTTTTTGGCGATTTGACCTGTTTTCGCATTCGTTTCAAGTTGGATTGATCTTATACTTAAAGTAGAGATGAAATAAGTTAATTATATTAGATTGGAAGATTTTAAAATGATAATTTAGAAATCTAGGAGATTAAGCCGTGATTTTTTCGTTTTCGCATTGAAGTTGTTATACGTTATGTTGTCCCGATTTTGTGGAAGATTAATATGTCGTAGGTTCTGTGACCAATGTTGATTCATGTTGCTAAGTTGTTCAAGTTGTTATGTTGATAAGTTGTTGAGTATGTTGTTGTTATGGTATGACATCCATAGTTGGATACATGTGCATATTTCAAGTTGGAGCGTATGCTTAATTCAAGTTGGCCTGGATTGGCAAATAAGTTGATGATTCCTCGATAAACTGGCAATATTTTAAGTTGGGAGTTTACTCCAAATGGTACCACATGCATATAAGTTGAGTTGCATAATATTTATGTTGTTTGTCGGTGTAAACACCCCAAATTTTCCCTCACTCATTTCACCATGGCTTGTTATTCTTTTCATTTGCATAAATTCAATCATGTCATCTCATGTTGTATTTTTGCTTCATTGCATTGGTTCAAAGTCATCTGCATCTAGGGTTTGTGATCTGAGCAATCCCTGAGCCATCTGAGCCACTCCAAGGGTATTAAATCATCTCAAGAGGGTCCATGTATGTTCAAACATCAAATTATATCCTCCCAAGATCAAGAAAGTCAGAAAATCACAAGAACTGAGGAAGGCATGGAAGCAGAGCTAAGCTTAACTGCACAGATGACCTAAAATTAGGGTTTTGGTTTCAGAGGCCATAACTCCAAATTTTTTTGGTCATTTTTGTTTCTATTGGTCTCTATATGATATGAGGATCATGCATACCAATTTTCATGAAGAAATTCAATGGGGAATGCATCTGATCAATAGATGACTTCTTGAGCAAGTCAGTGCAAAATCAGGGCATCTGAGGCCCCCAATCATCCAACCAAAGGGTCTTCTCCATCATTTTGGGTGTGTTTGATCTTTATTTGATCTTAGAAGAGGTTAGAAGTTCACAAAATTGAAGAATTTCAAGCCATTTGCAAAGTTGCCATTTTGGGAAAGTGACTTGTAATGCAAACTTGCCATTTTGGGAAAGTTTTTCAACCTCCTCTTTTTGATTCAAAAATGCTTCAAATGAAAAATTCTTGGTCATTAAAGTTGTAGATTAGATCATTCCCTTTCCAAAAAGTACAAGAACTTGATCTAATTCATCATGAAACTCAAGTTATGGCCTTGCAAAGTTGGGAAAAATCACATAAATTTCACCTTCACACCAAAGAGGGAAACTTGCAAATTCTCATGCCAAGCATTTTTGTGACCTCAAACACACTTCTACATGTCTTAACATCATAATGCATTGCCTAAGGATCAGAATTGGCCCAAGAATCATTTCATTCCATGCCTTAAACATCAAGAAATTAAAAAAGGGCCAAAGCTTCACATAATTGCAAAACATCACACAAACTTCATCCCACTTGCTGAATTGCCTCAAAACCAATTCCATGGACCTCCCTACAGCCAGCTGCGCAGGACACCCCATTGTCCTTGGCCTGCCATGAGCCCGTACCTCCAAAGACAACTTTGTGGACTTTATGCATTTTGCTCCATACCAATCACACTGCTCCACAACAACTCTCTGACCTATCAAGGATTGATATGTGGACCTCAAGAAACTCAACACACAACATAACACAAGCTGAAACCTCAGAATCCTCAGCATACACAAAATCACTCTAACTTGCAAAAACTTTCGAAACTCAGCACTCAAGCCACAAACCTTAAAACAAACACCACAGAACAACTCACCATCAACCCCTGATCTTTTCCCACCCCTCAACACAACCTGAAACCCCTTATATCAAAAACACGATTTCTCTCCCTCATTGAACTGAACTGCATCAATCTCACAAACTAGCCACAAAACACTCCAACCAAGCATCAAAGCTTCTTCAAGGAGTTCATTGGAGGCATTTGGAAGCAAGGAAGCAGCCTGAAAGCTCCAGGGTTGAAAGCTTCACCTCAGGTAGCCATACCAATTTATTTTTCCAGAAGCTTTATTTTAAGTTCTCATTTGGTTAAGTTTGATTCCCTGAGTGCAATGAACCTTTTACTTTTGAAAATAGTTGAGAATTGAGGGTGTATGGTCCTTCTGAAATTTCTGCAATTTTTGTTCTTAGCTTCGATTCATGTTTTTGGTTGAAAATAAATGGAGTTTGAGGTTGGAATTAGCTTTAGGGAGATGAAAGGAACAAATCTGGAGCTTTAGAGCTCCAGAAATGACCTAGGGAGTGAGTTGAGATTTTTCAGGGAGGGATGTCACCGGAGAAGACGACCGGAGTTCTTCTCCGGTGACCTGAAAGTCATTAATGTTAATTAGGGTTTAGTGCTAAGTTTGAACCTGGAGCGTACGATCTTGCTTCCCGCGTGTGAACCAATGGACCAGATTGTTCATTAAACCCTAATTCTTTTTTAATCAGGATTAATTAATTATTTAATTAAGATTTACTCAGTTTGAATTATAGCCACTAGATCGTGCGCGTAGTCAATTCCCTCCCTCTAGGTTTGAATCCTGGCCCTCAGATCAGCATACTTCTCATTTAAATCAATTTAATTTTCATTTTTATTCCATTTTTCTTTGTCATTTAATTTAAAATAGCTAGAAAACTTCAAAAATATTTTTCTTTTGCATTTTCATTTCAAATATTTTTCTTAACCTGAAAATAATTTTTTTTTTTTTTTGCATAAAATTTGTATTTTTAAAATATTTAAATGTTTATTTTAATTAATTAATGGAAATTAATTAATTAAAATACCATTTAAGTTTCTAAAAATCACCAAAAAAATCACATTGCATCTTGACACATTTAGAGACATTATCATACCATTCATACAAATTTCTTTTTGGTTCTTGATCCATTTTGACATTTTTCTTTGGATTTAAGGTTCTTAAAAAGCAATATTTTGACCCTAACTTAGAAAAATCTTTTCTGCCTAACCATGAAGAGTTTGATAATGGTTCTTTTTTTCATTGCATTCCACATATCATGTAGTTTCTAGGATAAAATTGGCATGAATTTATCTTTCATTTTTGATTTGTTTTGCATTTTTCCTTTTGAGATACCCTAAAACCCTATGTAACTTAGCAAATTCATAACTCTCATTGGGTTAAGAGTTAGGTCTCCTCCTTTGGGGTGTGATATCATATAGGTTTAGGGTTCCTTTGATCCCATTTTCAATTTTTTATCTCATGCTTTGCTTCTGATTTTGAGTTTTTGTATTGCATATTGTGTGTAAACCCTAATTTTGCCTCCATTTGCATTCATTCTTCACATGCTTGCATACATGAACTTGCCATGGCATCTTGTGCATGCATATGACATTTAAGACATCTTAAGACATATTAGAATCATGTTTGATCATTGCATCATCCATTTGCCATGTTATGCATCCATTGCATTTCATAAGTTTTCATGAACTTTCATGCTTCCTTCCATGTCTCGTTTGCATTCTCATCTCTTGTATGAACATTCATATCACTTGGCATGCTTTCATACCATCTCATAACATCATTTGCATCATGTTTGTGCTTCTGATTTTGGTTTGCATCTTTGCATTTCATCTCTTTCATTTCATTTCATGTCTTGTTGCTAACTTTTCAGGTGGTAAGTGTTTGAGAAGTGAATTTTCCTTCACTTCTCATAATCTCTTCTCATCCCTCTTATGCATTCATTACTGCAGTTTAATCTTGTCTAAGAGTGAGCTTGCTCATTCATGTTCCTTCTCCTCCTTCTTTCTTCAAGCAACTTGTCTTCTTCAGTGAAGCAAGTTGTCTTGCTTCTTGCTGTTTCTTTTCATTTCATCTGCTTCTTCCTTGGTGGCTTATCTGAAGATCTTCTTGCAAGCCTCATAAACCCTAGGAACACCCAAGCATGTTAACAATTAGAGTTTGTTTAGTCCCCCTTTATATTTACCTTTGTGTCATCTTTGTGTCTTCTCTTCTCATCTCATAATCAAGGACTAAACCTTAAAGGTTTTGAGGCTTTGTGATTAAGCTTATGCCTGCATCCTTCTATTAGGATGGAGTGTATAAGTTTAATCCTAAGTGTTAAACCCTTAATGTGTTTAATTCCTTTAATCAATCCACTTAATAATCACCAAGACATCAAACTTGTAACTTGGGCCTTGCATTAGGGTTCTAATTCTTCCTTAATTGGTTAAGAAGGACTAACCCTAGTGTTAATGGACAAGTCCCCCTCAAGTTGTCTTACAAACCATAAAATTCACTTCTTAATCTTACCATTAACTAAAATCCACTTTAATGAAGGCTTTGTTTTTTCATGAGGTTAATCCCTAATCATGGATTAAGTTGAGGTATCTTCCTCAGCTTAAATGTTCTCATCTATTATCCTTCTATTAGGATGGTGTAATGGGTCCATTAAATCCTTGATTATGGCTTAAACTCATTACTTAACACTAAACAAAAATTCCAAAAAACATCTAAATAAATGCAAGTAGGTTAATGATCTTAATCCTACATCAGGGTGATTAAGTGTGAGGTGTTTACTTCATACTTAAGGTACTCTCATTACCCATAATCAGAGGGAAGATGTGATGAGTTTACTAACCCTTGGTTTAGGCTTAAGCTCATTTTCTTATGACAAACTCCAAAAGCAATAAAAGATTGAAAACACCAAAAACAAACAATAATCGTCTCCTCCGGGATTCTTTTATCACCTCATTCATTCACAAACGAGAACTCACTTCTTCCGTCTAATGCAAGACAGTTTGCACTTGAGCCAGACAGGTCATACACTTGAGCATAGACAAGTAAGCAGTTCATCATTCAATTTATCTTTCAGTCTCTTTGAGTCGAACTACGGTGTTCTGACTTCCTCATTGCACAAGAGGATACATAGGCATAACTTAACGGTTATTGAACAAAAGTCTCTGTACATCCCCCCTTTTTCCAGCATCATTCTTTAAGCCTCATAGTCTTGAGCTTCATATTCTTTCTTTGCACTGACACACCTCTATTTCACTTCACACTTCCTTCCAGCACTGACACTTGCATTCCTTTCCAGCTTTTGCACACAAAATAGCACTGACACTACCCCTTTAAAAAAAACTTTCAAGCGTGGATCCTGTCGAGTACGACGGACATTCTGGGTGCTAATACCTTCCCAGGTTGTAACCAACCCCCTTTCTCAGTTTCTCTGGTTTGCGACCGTCTTATCTATTTCTTTCCTAGGTTTATGCAGCATTACCTTTCCTTCGGGATAAAAATGCCTAGCTGACGACTCTTTTCATTTCTTTCTCTTTCGCCAACCATTCGCGTCTGTACCCCTCTTGGCCGGGTGTCATTTGGTGGGAGCGACAGTCGGATGTAAGTTGTGTGTGTACATTGCTTGTTGCTTGAAGTGGTGTGATTATATGATTATCTTGTTTACATATTGATTACCGTATCATGTTTATGTTATTCGATATCTCACCTCTTCTGTTTGAATGTTACCCTCTGTTGGTAACGTGCAGGTAACAAAGAGTCCAGTACTTAGTAGCTTCGAGTTGGTGTTTGTCGCTCTGATACGTAGCACTTCGGGGGGATGAACGCATGTTTTATCTTTGTGATTTTGTTTAAGTTTATGAACTAGTTTTAAGTTGTTTTATGTTGAAAAACCAAGTTAAGAATATTTGGATGTTGGTTTATTTGAAGTTGAATTAAAGTTGAAACATGTTGATCCGCTGCGTTGTTTTTCAAAGTAATTAAATTAATGAAGTGGTTATTTGGTTTTAAAGTTGGAAAATGTGATATCCCATGTTTGTTGGTGAAATTTTATAACTCTGATTTAATAATTAAATTCGGGTAGAGATGGGGTGTTACAATAGTCACATATTGAAACTTGTTTGGGTAATACTTGGAACATTTTCCATCCTTCATACATGGGAATTTTTGGTTTGCCACACCACAAGGTCCATGCACCATGTGGTTTTTCACCAGATCATACAATCTTGGATGTTTCAAAGGATCTGGTACCTTAGTAGAAATAATTTTATCAATATCATCAAGCGTTGGATATTTGTTGGATGGATGTAAGAAAATAAGGATATGAGCATGTGGAAAACTTTTTTTTAAAATTCTATTGTGTACATATCTGATCAACAAAGAAACAATGATATAAAGGAAAAAATCATATAATTTTTTAAGCATAAAATATTTGAAGTTACTCTGTTGGAAAGTAACTTACAAACAAGAAATTTCCCAAGGACACCTTTTTTGTAATATCTGATAAGAGGTTATGAAACTTCATTTTGAAAACTCGTGCAATGATATCAGGTCGATCATCTGGCCTCAAGTTGAGGGGATTCAATGCTCTCTTGATTTCAGGAAAATTAGGGTGACAAGTAAAAGTAATAAATAGGTATGGAAATCCTACTTTACTACAAATTGTTATTCCATCATAGTATAACTGATCAATAAATCTTCTACTTCTGATATATGAAGATGGTAAAACAACTCTTTTTCCTATGCTAGAATCAGTTGTTTCAACTTGGTTTTAATCTTGATTGAGATTGTTATACTTTGAAACCCTAATTTTTGATTGGTTGTTTATAGGTCATTTTAACCTCTTTCCTTCCAGCATGGTGTGGCCATCTACCAAAAACTGTCGGAATAATCTCCTAGATGTTAAAGTGTCTTACCTTTGTTACACCTCTTTTGAATTCGAAATGCAAGTCAATCACGAATAGTAAGTCTGTTTCTTGGATTATCATCAAAGATATCAAGATCTCGATGTGAAACATTAGGTCTATACCCATCTTCTCCATATGGGAATATTGTAAACACCCCAAATTTTCCCTCACTAAGTTCACACCATGGCTTATGATCTTTTCATTTGCATAAGTTCAATCATATCATATCATGTTGCATTTTTGCTTCACTGCATTGGTTCAAAGTCATCTGCATCTAGGGTTTGTGATCTGAGCAATCCCTGAGCTACCTGAGCAATTCCAAAGGTCTTCAATCATCTCAAGAGGGTCCATGTATGTTCAAATATCACATTGTATCCTTCCAAGATCAAGAAAGTCAGAAAATCACAAGAATTGAGAAAGGCATGGAAGCAAAGCCAGGTTTAACTGCACAGATGACCTAAAATTAGGGTTTTGGTTTCAGAGGCCATAACTCCAATATTTTTGGTCATTCTTGTTTCTAGTGGTCTCTATGTGTTATAAGGATCCTACATACCAATTTTCATGAAGAAATTCAATGGGGAAGGCATCTGATCAATATATGACTTCTTGAGCAAGTCAGTGCAAAATCAGGGCATCTGAGGCCCTCAATCATCCAACCAAAGGGTCTTCTCCATCATTTTGGGTGTATATGATCTTTATTTGATCTTAGAAGAAGTTATAAGTTCACAAAATTGAAGAATTTCTAGTCATTTGCAAAGTTGTCATTTTGGGAAAGTGACTTGTAATGCAAACTTGCCATTTTGGGAAAGTTTTTCAACCTCCTCTTTTTTTCAAAAATGCTTCAAATGAAAAATTCTTGGTCATGAAAATTGTAGATTGGATCATTCCCTTTTCAAAAAGTACAAGAACTTGATCTAATTCATCATAGAACTCAAGTTATGGCTTTGCAAAGTTGGGAAATATCACTAAATTTCACTTATGTACCAAAGAGGGAAACTTGCAAAAACTCATGCCAAGCCAATTTGTGACCTCAAAGTGACTTCTAACCATTACACAAACATCATACATGACCTATAATTCATAATTGCCCAAAGAAATCTCAAGTTTCATGCCTTGATCATCAATTATTTCAAAAGGGGCCAAAACCTTCACAAATTGCAAAATGCCCTAAATCTTGACATCCACTTGTGCTAGCTACAAAATATGAATTCCATGGACCTCCCTAGAGCCAGCTGCGCAGGACATGCCCTTGTCCTTGGCCTTCCATGAGCCCATACCTCCAAGGACAACTTTGTTGACTTTATGCAAATTGAGCCATACCAATCAAACTGCTCCACAACAACTCTCTGACCTATCAAGGATTGATACATGGACCTCAAACAAGCCAACACACACAACAACACAAGGTGAATCCTCCCACAACTCAGCATTCACCAAAACCTTCCCTTATGCATTTTTCTTCGAAACTGATCACACAAGCCACAAACATTAAAACAAATTCCACAGAACAACTCATCATCAACCTCTGATCATTTTCCAACCATCACCTTGCCCTGAAACCCCCCATAACGAAAACACGATTTCCCTCCCCCATTGACCTGAGCTTCAGCAAACTTCACATAGAGGCCATTTAAACTCCAACCAAGCATTGCAAACTCTTGAGGAAGATCATTAGAGGTGTTTTGAAGCAAAGAGACAGCCAGAAAGCTCTAGGGTTGAAAGCTTCGCTTCAGGTAGCCATGGAATTTATTTTTCCAGAACTCTTGTTTTAAGTTTCTAAATGCTTAATCTTCCTTCCCTGAACACACTGAACTTGTTATTTTTGAAAATGATGAAGAATTGAGAATGTATGGCTTCTCTGAAAGTTTGGCCATTTTTGAAGTTTGATTCATATCTTGTTCTTGAGGCAACATAAATTGGTTTTGGGGGCAAATTCGTGCTTAGGAAGGGTTGGGGGTTTGATCTGGAGCTTTGCAGCTCTTAAAATGACCTAGGGAGGATTTTCTTCTTGGGGGTTGGCCGGAGAAGACGACCGGAACCACTGTTCCGGCCGTCTGAGGTTAGTTTGCCCTAATTAGGGTTAGCTGAGTAATTAGTGCATTTTTGAATCTGGACCCTAGGATTGAGTTTCCCGCGTGTGAACCAATGGCTTAGATCATCTCATTAATTCTTAATTTTCATTTAACTTAATTAATTAGGTTTAATTAATTAATTAGCCTGATTTGAATCTGGGCCCTAGGATGACGCGCCAAGTCAACTTCCCTCAGCCCAGAATGAATCTCAGCCCTCCATTGCGTATACTTTTCATTTTTATTATTTTATTTCATTTTCTTTCTATTTAATTTGTGCATTTTATTAAAAATAGTAAAAAGACTTCAAAAATTCTGAAAATTTTTATTAAACCTTTTATTAATTTTCAGAACCCAAAAATATTTTTATTTTTATTTTTTGCATTAAAAATGATTTTTAAATCATTTAAAAGATTATTTTTAATTAGTTAATGAGAATTAATTAATTAAAAATACATTTAGGTATTTAAAAATCACAAAAAAATTCAGAGAGCATTTTAAAACATTTACAAACATTTACAAACTTACAAAGCAAATTTATTTTTGGTTTTGATCACACTTTGACAATTTTCATTTGAATTAGGGTTCTTTAATTTGAATATTTTTAACCCTAACTTCAAAAATTCATAACTTTTGATCCAAGTTGAGTTTGTGAATGGTTCTTTTTGCATTGTGTTATGCATACTTTCAAGCTTCTAAAAACATTTTTGTTTCATTTTTATCTTGCATTTTCAATTTGTTTGACATTTTTCCTTTAAGATCACCCTTAAAACCCTAGAAATTTAGGAAAATCATAAGTCCTTTAGGGTTTAGCTTCTGACCTTCCCCTTTGGGCAGTGAACTTGTATGGGTTTATAGTACCTTTGATTCCATTTTCAATTTTTTATCACATGTTTTGCTTCTGATTTTGAATTTTTTATTGCATCTTGTACATAAACCCTAATCTTTGCTTTCATTTGCATTCATTCTTCATATGCTTGCATAAATGAGCTTGCCATGACATTTTGTGCATTCACATGACTTCTAAGACATCTTAAGACACATAAGACTCATGCTTGATCATTTCCTCATCCATTTGCCTTGCTTTTGTTTTCATTTTATGTCATATGCATTCATGAACTTTCATGGTTCTTACATGTCCCCATTTGCATTCCCATTCTTTGTATGATCATCCACATCTCTTGGTTTGCTTTTGCATCATCCCATATCATCATTTGCATCATGAATATGCTTCTGATTTTGGTTTGCATCCTTGCATTCATTTCATTTTCATTTCCTTTGCTAACTTTTCAGGTGGTAAGTGTTTGAGAAGTGAATTGGCCTTCACTTCTCATAATCTCTTATCATCTCTTTTATGCATACATTGCTGCATTTTGTCCTTGTATTAGAGTGAGCTTGCTCATTCATGTTCCTTCCCCTCCTTCTTTCTTCAAGCAACTTATCTTCTTAAGTGAAGTAAGTTGTCTTGCTTCTTCTTGCTTCTCCTTCCTTCATCCTGCTTCTTCCATGGTGGCTTTTCATTGAAGATCTTCTTGCAAGCCTCATAAACCCTAGGAATACCCATGCATGATCACAATTTGGGTTTGATTAGTCCCCCCATTAGTTTTACCTTTGTGTCATCTTTGTGTCTTCTCTCCTCATCTCTTAATCAAGGACTAAACCTTAAAGGTTTTAAGACTTTGTGATTGGGGTTATGCATGTATCCTTCTATTAGGATGGAGTGTATAACTTTAATCCTAAGTGTTGAACCCTTAATGTGTTTAAATCCTTTAATCAATTAACTTAATAGTCACTAAGACATCAAGCTTGTAACTTGGGCCTTGCATTAGGGTTCTAATTCTTCCTTAATGGGTTAAGAAGGACTAACCCTAGTGTTAATGGACAAGTCCCCCTCAAGTTGTCTTACAAACCATAAAATCCACTTCTTAATCTTGCCATTAATTAAAATCCACTTTAATAAAGGTTTTGTTTTGTCATGAGGTTAATCCTTAACCATGGATTAAGTTGAGGTATCTTCCTAAGCTTAAATGTTCTCATATATTATCCTTCTATTAGGATGGTGTAATGGGTTCATTAAATCCTTGATTATGGCTTAAACTCATTACTTAACACTAAACAAAAATACCAAAAACATCTAAATAATCACAAGTAGGTTAATGATCTTAATCCTACATCATGGTGGTTAAATGTGAGGTGTTTACTTCATACTTAAGGTATTCTCATTACCCCTAATCAGAGAGAGGATGTGATGAGTTTATTAACCCTTGGTTTAGGCTTAAGCTCATTTTCTTATGACAAATTCGAAAAAAGGCAATAAAAGATTGAAAACACCAAAAACAAACAATAATTGTCTCCTCCGGGATTCTTTTCTCATCTTATTCACTCACAAACGAGAACTTGCTTCTTCCGTCTAATGCAAGACAGTTTGCACCTGAGCCAGACAGGTCATACACTTGAGCATAGACAAGCAGGCAGTTCACCAGTCAATTTATCTTTCAGTCTCTTTGAGTCGAACTACGGTGTTCTGACTTCCTCATTGCACGAGAGGATATGTAGGCATAACTTAACAATTATCGAACAAAAGTCTTTGTATATTCCCCATCCTTCCAGCATTTTTCTTTAAGCCTCATAGTCTTGAGCTTCACATTCTTTCCTTGCACTGACACTTCTCTTATTCACTTCATTTCTTTTGCACTGACACCTGTATTCTTTTCCAGCTTTTGCACACAAATAGCACTGACACTACCCCTTTAAACACTAACTTTCAAGCGTGGATCCCGTCGAGTACGGCGGAAAATCTGGGAGCTAATACCTTCCCAGGTTGTAACCAACCCCCTTTCTCAGTTTCTCTGGTTCGCAACCGTCTTATCCATCTTTTCTTAGGTTTATGCAGCATTACCTTTCCTTCGGGATAAAAATGCCTAGCTGGCGACTCTTTTCATTCTTCTCCTTTGCCGACCGTTCGCGTCTGTACCCTATCTGACCAGGTGTCATTTGGTGGGAGCGACAGCTTGGCGACTCTGCTGGGGACCCTTATAATGCAACCAGGGCTTCTGGTTCTTTTTGTGGGTTCCTCCTAGCGCTTGTTTGATTTGTGTTTACTGGGGTGTTATGTGCTATGTGTGTTTATTGCATTGTGCTTTATTTATTGCTTTGTGTACAGCTTTATTTACTTGCTTTCTTTACAGTCTTATGCATATTTCATACTGTCATTGTTGGATCTGGTTTGTTGTCTTGATGGGTGGGGTTCCATTGAGAGTTTAAGGTCCTACACCTGGGACCTGAGTGACACCTAGGCTAGAGTGGTTCATGTTCTTTCCCATTCCATTTCGGTCTGGTGCGGGAATATGAAACACGGTTCAGATGTGGGTTTCTTCTAGAGAACTCTGTGCTACAGATTTCCTGTAGTGCTAGGGCTATCTGGGAAGCCTGCTAAGTCTGGATGACCTTTATTATGACCTTCAGAAGCTGAGGTGAATTAGAGGAGGATCTTTTATGGTTATTGTAAACACTGTACCTCCGGGTTAGAAGTGTTTACACTTCTCATAACTGATCCAAGTCTGAGGATCCTTGTTCTAGAACATTACATGTGAGGGGTTGGGTTGTTTACAGGTTTGCAGGAACCCTTGGCCACATCATACCCTGTTACTATCTTGTTTAAGAGTACCTCACTTTGGACAGTTCTTGTGATTAACCATGGACATGTGACTCTTTATTTGAGTCCTCCACCCTGGTTACTGGATTTCTGAATCTCCATCTGGACTTTTGAACATACATGGGCCTTATATCAAGACAGATAATCAGATCTAGCATGATCACAAACCCTTGCATATCATTTGCATATATCATCATTGCATCATTTGACATTTGTTTTTTGCTTTTTAGGGTATCCACTTCATTGTATCTTGGTTTTGGTTTTGACCCCTTCTTCTGCATAGACCTCTGCTTCAGCTGTCTTCATCAGTTATCTGCTTTAGTTATCCCCATCACCACCAGCACCAGTCTGTCAGTGGTCCACCTTCAGCATCAGTCTGTGATCTTCATCAGCATTTGTCTTCAGCTTCTTTAGCAGCAGTCATGGCTACTCCCAGGAAGAGCAACATATCCTACCACTTTTTTGAGCCTGTGTTGACTGGTATCAGGCAGGTCCAGTCACTTAGCACACCTAACCACATCCCACTGTTTAGAGAGCACTATGGGGGTATCTTGGATATGATTATGGACCTTGACCCTTCTCAGAGGAGCATGATCCACACATGCTTGCAGTTTTATGATCCTCCATTGAGATGTTTTACCTTCCCAGACTTTCAGTTAGGACCTCTGCTGGAAGAATTTTCTTTTCTGATTGGAGTGCCTGTTAGAGGAGGGATCCCCTTCAACCCAGAGATGACTGCTCCTAGAAATGAAGAGATAGCAAGGGCATTGTACTTGGAGCCTGCCCTTATTGAGCAAAGTATGACAACAAAAGCTGGGATTCCTGGTTTGCATTTGGACTTCTTGATTTCTCAGGCCATGCTGAAGGCTTCATTGACAGAGTGGAAGGCAGTCTGTGCATTATTAGCCCTCAGCATATATGGGGCTATACTGTTTGCAGATGAGCCTAAATTTGTCATCAAGAATGCCATCCATTTGTTTCTTCTGAAGAACCCAGTACCCACATTGCTAGGAGATTTCTACTATTCCATCCATCAGAGGAATGAGAAACAAAGGGGGAAGTTGGTAAGATGTTGTGCTCCTTTGTTTTACACCTGGCTGCTCAGACACCTACCTAAATCAGATGCTTTCTTAAATCCCCACCAGCAGAAAAATTGGGCCAAGAGGTTCATTACCTTGACTTCAGATGATATCAGATGGTGCACCCAGAGCACCAAGGGCAAGGACATTATCACCGGTTGTGGGAAATACCCAAATGTGCCTCTGATAGGAGTGAAGGGCTGCATCAACTACAATCCTTTACTGTTCAAGAGACAACTGGGCTATGCCTTAGTTCACCCTCCCAGAGGACAGGATTTAGCTGAGACCCTATATTGTGAAGTTCAACCTAATTCAGCTGTTGTCAGACAAGCATCCTGGGCTTGGGACAACATCCAGACAAAAGGGATAGCTATTCTTGGAAGATGTAACAATGTTGCTTCAGCTCAGTATACAGACTGGTCCCGTACTAGAGCTCAGATTACCAGAATGCCTTTCACCTTGGAAGACATACCTGGCCCATCTACAGTGCAGCCTGCAGCAACAGTTAGCATGGAGGAATTTGAAAAGTTGAAGGAAAGGAATGAGCAGCTATCCCAGGCCTTGAAGAAGACTCTTTAGGAAATGAGTGATGGTCGTCTGGACATTGAGAGATTGGAAAAGCTCAGAGTTGAGCATCTGGCCAAAATTGAAAAGACATAGGATTACATAAGAAAAGCAAGGGCTGGGGAACAGATATTGAAGAATGCCTGCAAGGAGGCCAAGATTCAGAAAGCTAGGACTGAGCACTATCTACAAGAGAGCCAGGCTAGGTGGGTCAGGATCACCGAAGCCTGTACACAAGAAGACCAGAGGACTCAAGCCAAGGTTGCACAGCTAGAGGCCAATAAGAAGAAGCAACATGAAGCTCTGTTGGCTGCAAAGAAAGAGATAACAGAGTTGAAGCTCAGAGCAGGATTGAAGAGATCAAAATACCAGGATAGGCATAAGAAGCTGACTACTGCTATTGCTACAAGGAACCTCCTCATTAGGACCATTACAGAGCACCCAACTGGCCCAGTGACTGAGGCACTCCTGAAGGAGGTCAGGGAAGATGAGTTTGGATTGGATGTCTGATTCTTCTTTGCTTGTTGTTCTTTCCTTTTGATGTACTTTTCCTTTTGTTGTATTTTGACCCTTCATGGGCATGTATTGTAAAACAAACTATGTATTGTTCATCAGTTGTAATATATGTTAGTTTGTTTTCATTTGGGCTTTCTCTCAACAACATCAAGCATCTTCCTTGAGGTCTGGAAAGGTCAAAACCAAGAACCAAACCGGATACCTTGAAAAACAAATAAGCATACTGCATTGCATACTAACTTTGTTTTTGTTTAGTAGGTTTTTGTTATTATTCTTGTTTCTAACTTTATTGTGATCTCAGGAAACATTGCTCGTCGCTGAGTGTTCCCTGTCAACCGCACGCACCGGTACCCGACTCGTAACAACCTTCCCAGCATTCAAATGGAGCAAGTACAGCAGGACCTGACTGAGGTCAGAAATCAGATGGCCAATGAGAGAGTAGAAATGAGAAATCAGATGTCTCAGTTTATGGCAGTGATTACTGGCTTAGCCCAGAGTCAAGAAAGGTTAAGAGAGCTGGTGGAAAGACAAACACCTGAGGAGCCTCGTCTTGGGACAGGGGGAACTAGCAACAATGAACGGGGGAAGCCTCGTATTGACCCACCAGAATATGGGCCCCATCTGAATCCAGAAGTTAACATCCCGAGGAATGTTCAAGGTAATACTGCTGGGGGCAGAATCCTGCAAGAGGATCCCCAAGAAGAACAGTTTACTGTTATAGGGGCTGGAGATGAGGTATATGATAGAAGATTGGATGAGATTGCTGAAAAGTTAAGATCTTTAGAATCTCAGAATTCTTTGGGCTTCGATGTGATGGACATGGGCCTAGTAGATGGGGTGAGAATTCCCCACAAATTCAAACCCCCATGCTTTGAGAAGTATAATGGTACCTCCTGTCCACGTACTCACCTGCAATCTTTCTTGGGAAAGCTCAAGGCTTATACCACGGATGAAAAGTTATGGATGTTCTACTTCGAGGACAGTCTGACTGGAGCTTCGAGAGAATGGTATTCGCATTTGACTAGGGCCACCATAAGATGCTGGAAGGATTTGGCCGAAGCTTTCATCCGACAATATCAGTACAACCTGGATATGGCTCCCAATAGAACTCTTCTAATGGGCATGTCTCAGTCCTCTAGAGAAAGCTTCCGGGATTATGCTCAGAGATGGAGACAGCTTGCTGCTGCTGTCCAGCTACCCATGTCAGAAAGGGAAATGGCTGACATGTTCATGAACATATTACAAGGGACTTATATTGATAGACTTGCTGCCTTCTCCTCTACCAGTTTTGCTGATGTGGTCATAGCTGGTGAGAGAATTGAGAGCCTATTAAAGATGGGCAAAATCTCCGACAGTGGTGCAAGTTCCTCTGGCAATCCAAGAAAACCTTTTGCAGGACCCCGAAGGGCAGGTGAAACTAATTCTATTCATGCAAGCAGGGGCAGGCCCCAATATTCTCACAGGTCAGTAGAAGTTGTTACCATCCCAGCTCCGGTTCCACAACAACCATTGTATCCTCAACAACAACAACATCACTATCAACAACCATCTCATTTTCCGCAACAGAGAACCTACAACAATAATAATAGCAACCAACAGCAGTGTCCCTTCCAACAGAGACCATCTCAGGAAAATAGGGTGATTGACCCTATCCATATGCCTTATGCGGCTTTATTGCCACAACTCCTGAAGCTCAACCTGGTAGAGTTAAGGACGTTGGCACCACCAGATCCTCTCAATCTCCCTAAGAATTATGATGTCAACGCCAGGTGTGCCTTTCACTCCAACGCACCTGGTCACAATACCGAGAAATGCAGGGCATTACAGATGAAGGTGCAAGATCTGGTTGATTCTAAAGCTCTCAATTTCGCACCTCCTCCGAACGTCAACAGAAATCCTATGCCTAACCATGGTGGGCCTAGGATTAATGCTATTGAGGAGGACCAACCATCTACATTGATTGATAACGTTACACATATTCAAACACCGCTGGCTGAAGTCAAAGTTCAACTTTTAAGATGCCAAGTGTTCCCAGGCTGTGGGGCCTGTTGTGAAATGTGTAAGACATCTAGTAACGGTTGTGAGAAGCTAAGGATTGGCATAGATGGACTTATCCAAGATGGGATTTTACAAATTACTTCAACAACTCCTGCAACAACTCTTGTCTCCACAACTGTTTCTCCTACAACATCAACAATCATTCCCTCTGCAGCAAGTTCTCCTACAACAACAACAACAATCATTCCTACAGATTCATCAACATCACCAGCAATTACTCCGTCCGCCATTTCAACAAGTCAAATTTTAACAACTATTTCTTCTACAACATCAGCATCCATTTTACCAAAGGAATCTTCTACAACGCCAGAAAAAATTAATGAAGACGTTTCAACAGTTACAATCTACTATGACCCATCCAATGTTCCTCCCAGCAGCAATTTCCAACAACAAACTATGGCATCTCCTGCCAGATCTCCGGTCACTATCTACTATGATCCGCACACCATTACAGTACCTTCATCTGCAGTAATCCGCCCAGTTACCATTACGGTACCGGGGCCTGTTCCTTATGAAAGCAGTAATGCCATACCTTGGCACTACGGCTCTGATCTTTTCTGCAATGGGGAGAAAATCACTCTGGATTCATCAGCCTCTTCACCACAAATTGATAATGTTGGGGGAGGCGGAGGCTTCACCAGAAGCGGATGCCTTTTTGCCTCGCAAACACAAAGACCTAATGCTGAAGCAGAAGCTACTACTAAGGCAAAAGGAAAGAGTGTGGTATTTGAAGAGCCGACTGCCAAAGACACTCAATAGACATCTTTTGAACAAGATGAAGACGAGTTCATGAGAATCATAAAAAGGAGTGATTACAAGGTGGTAGACCAGCTTCACCAAACACCCTCCAAAATCTCCATATTATCACTGTTGATGTGTTCCGAAGCCCACCGGAATGCATTATTGAGAGTCTTGCATGCAGCATATGTGCCGGAAGAGATTACTGTTAATCAGCTAGAGACCGTGGTTGCAAATGTCAACACCAGTCATGGACTGGGCTTTACCAATGTTGACTTAACAACAGAGGGACGCAACCACAACAAGGCTTTACATATCACCTTAGAATGCAAGGGTGTTGTTCTGTCTCATGTACTGGTGGATATTGGGTCATCACTCAATGTTCTACCAAAGAAAGCCTTAGTGAAGCTGGAGTATGATGGCTTGGCATTGCGTCCGAGTAATTTGGTGGTAAGAGCATTTGATGGCTCTAAAAGATCGGTGCTTGGTGAAATTTATCTGCCTGTGTTGATTGGCCCGCAGACCTTCAAAACTACCTTCTTTGTGATGGACATACAGCCGGCCTACAGCTGTCTGTTGGGTAGACCCTGGATCCACGCCGCTGGCGCTGTTACGTCTACCCTTCACCAGAAGTTAAAATTCGAGTGGGAAGGCCAAATCATCACCATCTGTGGGGAGGAGGACATTTTTGTTAGCCAGCTGGCTACGTATAAGTACATAGAAATGGATGGGGAGATCCATGAGACCATGAGTCAGGGGTTTGAGGCCCTTAATATTAATGAAGCATCTGCTGTGCTTGGGATTTCCATCACATCATATCAACAGGCCCGGAAGGTTGTTGAGGAAGGTACCGCTCAAGGTTGGGGCAAGCTGCTGCCAGTTGAAAAGAAAGAAGACCAATTCGGGTTGGGTTACAGACCAATTCGACAAGATCAACCAGAGGCTGCAACGGAGCCCAAGTTTGTCAGCGGGGGGATGCTCACCCCGGATGCTGTGAATAGTTTGGAAGATGAGTCAGAAGACAAGCGCAACCTGGAAAACTGGATACGTACAAGAATCCCGGGGAACCATGTCTCAAACTGGTCTTCCCAGGAAATTATAAGAGTTACTCCTGCAGAGTAATTATTATTTCATGTCTTTAAGCATGCATCAAGTCCTGCATCTTGCCCAAGATGTCAGGGCTCATTTTGTAATCGGGCCATCTTGTATTTTGTGCAAACGATCAATTAATGAATATCAGGACATCTTTTGCAAATGAGTCTTTTCTTTTCCGCTCACTGTTTTTCATTTTTCATTTTTTGTACAAAAATAAAATGGCAATGTTTTTCAAAAATAATAACTTCATTTTCACTTTTCCTAAGCAAGATAAAACTGATCACTAAAATGAACAAATCTAAAACCTTGCAGAGAGTGCCTTCCAGATTGCACCGACAACAACTCCGTTATGACCTCATATGACTTTGACAATCCGATTAATCAAGCCGATGAAGGGGTTGAAGAAGATTATGAGCTACCGGAAGAACTAGCCAGGTTGTTGAGACAAGAGGAGAAGGTCATAACTCCTCATCAGGAGGAGGTTGAAATGGTTAATCTTGGTACGGAAGAAGACTTGGAAGAAGTTAAAATCAGGGCCCGTCTGCAAGATTCAGTGAAAGAGAAACTTATTGATATGCTTCGGGAGTATGTGGATGTTTTTGCTTGGTCTTATCAGGATATGCCAGGGTTGGACACCGACATTGTTATGCACAAGCTGCCTCTAAAAGAAGATTGTCCTCCAGTAAAACAGAAGTTGCACCGTACTCGTCCAGATATGGCCATGAAGATAAAAGAAGAGGTACAAAAACAGTGGGACGCCGGTTTCCTTGCTGTGACTAGTTACCCGCCGTGGGTTGCTAACATTGTACCAGTGCCTAAGAAGGACGGCAAAGTAAGGATGTGTGTGGACTATCGGGATCTGAACAGAGCCATCCCGAAAGATGACTTCCCTTTACCTCACATTGATGTATTGGTCGACAATACAACTCAGTTCTCGGTGTTCTCCTTCATGGATGGATTTTCAGGATATAATCAGATCAAGATGTCACCTGAACACATGGAGAAGATAACTTTCATCACACCCTGGGGCACATTCTGTTATAAGGTAATGCCATTCGGACTGAAAAATGTTGGTGCCACTTATCAGCGGGCTATGGTAACATTATTCCATGACATGATCCACAAAGAAATTGAATGTTATGTGGATGACATAATTGCCAAGTCCCTCACAGAAGAAGACCACCTGGTGAATCTGTTGAAGCTATTCAAGTGTCTGAGGAAGTACCAATTGAAGTTAAACCCCAACAAGTGCACATTTCGGGTACATTCCGGTAAGTTGCTGGGATTTATTGTAAGTGAAAAGGGGATTGAAGTTGACCCTGATAAAGTCAAAGCCATCCAAGAAATGCCTGCACCGAAGACTGAAAAAGAAGTGTGAGGGTTCCTAGGTAGATTGAATTACATTTCAAGGTTCATATCTCATCTTACAGCAACCTGTGAGCCTTTGTTCAAGTTGTTAAGAAAAGAACAAACATTTAGGTGGAATGAAGACTGCCAGAGGACTTTTGACAAAATCAAGGAATACTTACAAGAGCCCTCAATCCTTATGCCTCCAGTTGAAGGAAGACCTCTAATAATGTACTTGACAGTATTAGAAGAGTCAATGGGGTGTGTGCTGGGCCAACATGACGAGTCTGGTCGAAAAGAGTATGCAATATACAACCTAAGCAAAAAGTTTACCGACTGTGAACAATGTTATTCACTGCTCGAGAAAACTTGTTGTGCTTTAGCGTGGGCTGCTCGCCGACTAAGGCAGTATATGTTGACCCACACTACCTTATTAATATCAAAGATGGATCCAGTCAAGTACATATTTGAGAAGCCAGCACTTACCGGACGGGTTGCAAGATGGCAAATGATTCTCACAGAGTATGAAATTCAGTACAAATCTCAGAAAGCCATCAAGGGCAGTGTATTGTCTGATTATCTTGCTGAGCAACCCATTGATGATTACCAGCCGATGAGATTTGACTTCCCTGATGAAGACATCATGTTCATAAAAGCAAAAGATCATGAAGAGCCTATTCACACCGAAGGGCCTGACCCCGAAGAAGAATGGACAATGATGTTTTATGGGGCTGTTAATATGAATGGTCGTGGTGTTGGTGCAGTACTCATTTCACCTAAAGGAGTTCACATGCCTTTCTCGGCAAAACTCACCTTTAACTGCACTAACAATGAAGCTGAATACGAAGCTTGTATTATGGGCCTTGAGGAAGCCATTGACCTCAGGATCAAGACTTTAACTATATTCGGAGATTCAGCTCTGGTAATCAATCAAACCAACGGCAAATGGTATACTCACCAGGAGCATCTGATTCCATACAGGGATTATACAAGGAGATTACTAACTTTCTTCACTACAGTCAAGCTGGAGTATATCCCTCGAGATGAAAATCAGTTTGCAGATGCTCTGGCTACCATTTCTTCCATGATCAAAGTTCAAGCTGCCAACTTTGTACCTCGGATTTCAGTGTCCAGACTTGACAGACCAGCGTACGTATTCTCAGTAGACATTGCTAAAGATGATAAGCCTTGGTTCTATGACATCAAATGCTTCTTGGAGGATCAAACATACCCACCTGGGGCATCTTCCAATGATAAGAAGACATTAAGAAGGCTGGCTAGTAGCTTCTTCCTGAATGCTGATGGTTCCTTGTACAAGAGAAACTTTGATATGGTACTTCTCAGATGTGTTGATAAGACAGAAGCAGACTTGTTGATGCACGAGGTGCACGAAGGATCTTTTGGTACCCATGCTGGAGGGCATGTCATGGCTAAAAAGTTGTTAAGATCAGGCTACTACTGGATCACAATGGATGCAGACTGTTGTGCCTATGCCAGAAAATGCCATAAATGCCAGATTTATGCGGATAAAGTGCATGTGCCTCCGAATCCTCTGAATGTGATGTCTTCACCTTGGCCCTTCGCCATGTGGGGCATAGATATGATTGGCAGGATTGAACCGACTACTTCAAATGGCCACAGATTCATCCTGGTAGCTATTGACTATTTTACCAAGTGGGTTGAAGCAGCTTCATATGCGAACGTCACTAGGCAAGTGGTAGCCCGATTCTTGAAGAGAGACATCATCTGTCGGTATGGAGTGCCCGACGAATCATTACTGATAATGGTTCTAATTTGAACAATAAAATGATGGCAGAATGGTGCCGGGACTTCAAGATCCAACACCACAATTCTTCTCCCTACAGGACAAAGATGAACGACGCTGTAGAGGCAACTAACAAAAACATCAAGAAGATTGTGCAGAAGATGGTGGTTACTTACAAAGACTGGCATGAAATGCTACCATTTGCCCTGCATGGGTACCGTACATCAATCATAACATCCACTGGAGCAACACCGTATCAGCTTGTGTATGTGTCGCTCCCACCTGATGACACGGGGCCAAGAGGGGTACAGACGCGAACGATCGGCGAAAGGGGTGAGAACACACAGAAGTGAACTCAGAAAGACAAGAGTCTCCAGCTAGGCATTTTTATCCCGGAGGAAAGGTAATGCTACATAAACCTAGAAAGAATATGGACAAGACGGTTGCGAACCAGAGAGACTGAGAAAGGGGGTTGGTTACAACCTGGGAAGGTATTAGCACCCAGATTGTCCGCCGTACTCGACGGGATCCACGCTCAAAAGATTTGTGTTTTAAAGGGGTAGTGTCAGTGCAATTTGTGTATCAAAGAGCTGGAAAAGGATGTACAGGTGTCAGTGTAAGAGAAGTGAAGTGTATAAGTGAAGTGTCAGTGTAAGAACAAGAATGAAATGCTCAAGACCATGAGGCTAAAAGAATAAAGCTGGAAGGAGGGGGAATATACAGAGACTTTTGTTCGATAACTGTTAAGTTATGCCTACGTATCCTCTCGTGCAATGAGGAAGTCAGAACACCGTAGTTCGACCCAAAGAGACTGAAAGATGAATTGACTTGTGAACTGATTGCTTGTCTATGCTCAAGTGTATGACCTGTCTGGCTCAGGTGCAAACTGTCTTGCATTAGATGGAAGAAGCAAGTTCTCGTTTGTGAGTGAATAAGATGAGAAAAGAATCCCGGAGGAGACGATTATTGCTTGTTTTTGTGTTTTCAGTCTTTTATTGCTTTTTGAAGTTTGTCATAAGTTAATGAGCTTAAGCCTAAACCAATGGGTTAGTAAACTCATCACATCTTCCCTCTGATTAGGGGTAATGAGAATACCTTAAGTGTGAAGTCAGCATCTCACACTTAATCACCATGGTGTAGGATTAAGATCATTAACCTACTTGTGATTAGTTAAGTGTTTTTGTTGTTTTTGTTTAGTGTTGAGTAATGAGACTAAGCCATAATCAGGGATTAAACAGACTCATTACACCATCCTAAGAGAAGGATAATAGATGAGAATGTTTAAGCTGAGGAAGACTCCTCAACTTAATCCATGATTAGGGATTAACTTCATGACAAAACAAAGCCTTTATTAAATGGATTTTAGTTTATGATAAGATGAAGAAGTGAGTTTTATGGTTTGTAAGACAACTTGAGGGGGACTTGTCCATTAACACTAGGGTTAGTCCTTCTTAACCAATTAAGGAAGAATTAGAACCCTAATGCAAGGCCCAAGTTACAAGCTTGATGTCTTGATGATTATTAGATGGATTGATTAAGAGACTTAAACACATTAAGGGTTTAACACTTAGGATTAAAGTTATACACTCCATCCTAATAGAAGGATGCAGGCATAAGCTTAATCACAAAGCCTTAAAGCCTTTAGGGTTTAGTCCCTGATTATGAGATGAGAAGAGGAGACTCAAAGAGACACAAAGGTAAAAGCTAAGTGGGGGACTAATCAACCCTAATTGTTATCATTCTTGGAAGTCCTAGGGTTTGTGAGGTTTAAGAGAAAGATCTTCAAAGAACCACCAAGGAGTGAAGCAGATGAAAGGAGCAAAGAGAAGCAAAACAACTTGCTTCACTTAAGAAGTCAAGTTGCTTGAAGAAAGAAAGTGGGATGAACAAGAATGAGCAAGCTCAATCCAAAGCAAAAGACAAAATGCAGCAATGATGCATAAGAGAGATGAAAAGAGATTATGAGAAGTGAAGGCAAATTCACTTCTCAATACAACTTACCACCTGAAAAGTTAGTAAAGAAATGAAATGCAATGCAAATGAGATGAAATGTGATGATGCAAACCAAAACCAGAAGCATGAGTATGATGTTAATGATGCTAAGAGATGATGCAAACATGAGGCAAGGCATTGGAATGATCATACAAACATATGGATGCAAGAGAAGCATGCTTAGAACCATGAACATACATGAAAAGTTATGGAATGCAAATGACATACAACATGGCAAATGAAAGATGCAATGATCAAACATGATTCTAATATGTCCTAAGATGTATCATGAATCAAATGGATGCACAAAATGTCATGGCAAGTCATGGTATGCAAACAAATGGAAGATGGATGCAAAGGAAGGCATGAATTAGGGTTTATATGCAACATACAAAGCAAAAATCCAAAACCAGAAGCACACATCATGATAAAAAATTGAAAATGTAATCAAAGGAACCCTAAGCCTATACAAACTCACTGCCCAAAGGAGGGGATCCAACTCTTAACCTAGTGAGAGTTATGAATTTTCTAAGATTGCTAGGGTTTTAAGGTACCTTGACAAGAAAAATGCAAAACAAATTGAAAATGTAAGATCAATTCAATCCAATTTAATCCTATAAACTACATGTTATGCAAGATGCAATGCAAAAAGAATCATTGTCCAACTCTCAATGGTTAGGCAGAAATGAATTTTTGAAGTTTGAATCAAAATAATGCCTTGAAATGAAATTAATTCCGTTGAAAATGATCAAAAGGCATCAAGAACAAAAAATAAATTTGGTTTGAGAGTTGGACAATGTTTCTAAATGTTTTTAAAGGTTACATGAATTTTTTTTGTGATTTTTAAATACCTAAAAGTATTTTTAATTAATTAATTTCCATTAATTAATTAAAAATAAACTTTTAAATGATTTAAAAATAATTTTTAATGCAAAAAATAAAAATAAAAATATTTTTGTGTTCTGAAAATTAATTGAACCTTTGACAAAAAATTTCAGAATTTTTTAAAGTGTTTTGCTATTTTTAAAAATTCGTGGAAGTTAAATATAAAACAAATGAAATTAAAATGAAATTAAATGAAAAAAAGGAAAAGTCAAATGATCTGATGGCCAGGATTCAAATTCAAGGGGGCGGGAGTTGACTTCGCGCGCTATCCAATGGCCAGAATTCAAACTACGCTAATTATGATTAAACCCTAATCTAATGCCCTAATCACTTTCAGATGACCGGAACAGTGTTCCGGTCATCTTCTCTGGCGAGACCAAATCCCCAACTCTCTCTACAAGCCACCCCAAAACCTAAAAACTTCCCAGAATCAAACCCCAAGCTTCAAGGAACACGAATCAGCAAACAAACAACATTTATTTTACATGAATCATGAGAAACGAATCAAAACGGAAAACACACAAAAATTTCAGAGATCAAATACATCCTACACACTCAACCATTTTCAATGGTTCAAAGCTCAAAATGATCAGCACACCACATAGAATCAGTTTATAACTTAAAACGCAAGTTCTGGAAAAATGTTCTTGGATGATACCTGAGATGAAGCTTTGCTAATGGAGCTGCCTGGGCCTTCTTCTTAAGGCAAACCACCTTCTTTTGACTCCCTCTTTCTTCTGGGATGCTTGGATGAAGCTTTTGTGGACTCTTTTGGAAGTTCACTGAAGCTCAGTTCATGGAGGGGCCAGAATCGTATTTTTCATATGGGGGGTTTCAGGGCAAGGTGATGATTGGGAAATGATCAGAGGGTGATAATGAGTTGTTCTATGGAGTTTGTTTGAAGGTTTGTGGCTTATGTGATGAGTTTCGAATGAAAATGCAAAGAGGGAAGTTTTTGTGAATCCTGTCTTGTGGGAGGTTTCAGCCTTGTGTGTGTTATGAAAATGAAGCCTTGGAATGTGTTTGTAAGGTCTGGATTGGGCAGAGAGTGGTTGTGTCACTATGGGATTGGTATGGCTTCAAGTTGCAAAAAGTCAAGAAAGTTGTACTTGGAGGTATGGGCAAGTGGCAGGCTGAGATAGGGGCATGGCTTGGCTCAGCTGAGTTTAGGGAGAACCATGGAATTTGATTTGAGATGATTCAGCAAGTTGCATGAAGTTTATGAGGTGTTTTGCAAATTTCCCAAAGTTTGGCCATTTTTGGAAATTCATGAGATTCAAGGCATCAAAATGCAATATTCTTGGGCCCATTATGATCTTTAGAGGTCATGTGATCATGTTGTGAAGTTTAGAAGTCCATTTGAAAGCTCAATTTGCCTTGGCAAGTGATTTTGCAACTTTGCCTCTTTGTTAGAAACTTGAAATTTTGTGATTTTGGCCAACTTTGACAAGTCATAACTTTTGATCCAAAATGAATTAGAATGAGTTCTTGTACTTTTTGAAAAGGGAATGATCCATTCTACAACTTTCATGACCAAAGTTTTCCCATTTGAAGCATTTTTGAATCAAAAAGCAAGGGTTGAAAAAGTTTCCCAAAATGGCAAGTTTCCATTTCAAGTCATTTTCCCAAAAAGTCAACTTTGCAAATGGCTTGAAATTCTTCATTTTTGTGAACTTCTAACATCTTCTATGATCAAATAAAGATCATACATAATCAAAATGATGAAGAACACCCTTTGTTGGGTCATTGGGGGCCTCAGATGCCCTGATTTTGCACTGACTTGCTCAAAAAGTCAACTCTTGATCAGATGACTTCCCCATGGAATTTCTTCATAAAAATTGATATGCATGATCCCTATACCATATAGAGACCAATAGAAACAAGAATGACCAAAAAAATTGGAGTCATGGCCTTTGAAACCAAAACCCTAATTTTAGGTCATCTGTGCAGTTAAACTTGGCTCTGCTTCCATGCCAATCTCAGTTCTTGTGATTTTTTGACATTCTTGACTTTGAGAGGATATAATATGATGTTTGAACATACATGGACCCCTTTGAAGTGATTGATGACCTTTGGAGTGGCTCAAGAAGCTCAGGGATGGCTCAGATCACAAACCTTAGATGCAGATGACTTAGAACCAGTGCAATGAATCAAAAATGCAATATGAGGTGATATGATTGAAATTATGCATATGAGAAGATCACAAGCCATGGTGTGAATGGGTGAGGGCAAATTTGGGGTGTTTACAGCTGCCCCTATTCAAGCATGAGTTAGCTGTGTAGAATGTAAGCAACGGCTTAACAGGCAAACAAGATAACTTGTGGTTGAATACCAAAGACAGTCCAAAATTTGCACTCACAGAATGAAGAAGAAAAGGGATATAGATTGTAAAAGAAAATAAAGTATATTATAAAGCGTGGGCGACGGAGGACGACCGTCGAGCAGAGGATGACTGCTGGGGAAAGGGCAATGACGGGGACGGCCGACATGCTGGGGAAAATGCGGGAAATAAAGCAATGACGGGGACGACCGACATGCTAGGGAAAATGCGGGAAATAAAGCAAAGACGAGGACGGCCGACTAGCTGGGGATATGAAAGATTATGATGGGGACGGCCATCAGGACTCTCTGGGGATTATAGGTAAAAATAAATGATAAGGTACGGTCATCAGGTTCATAAAGTAATGTAAACAACGATGGGGACGACCATCGGGCTAAACTGATGAAGGACGATCATCAGGGAAAGGAAAAGGGACCACGACGGGGACGGCCATCGGGTTAAAGAATAAATGAAATAATGATGAGGGACGGTCATCAAAGGTGAAGGACGATCACCTAGCAGGGGACGGCTGCTCTGTTGGGGATAAGATGAGGGACGGTCATCTAAGGTGAAGGACGATCACCTGGCAGGGTACGGCTGCCGGAAGTATCACGACATAGGACGAATGCCGGATAAAAGGTCGACGATGGGGATGGCCATCGGATGAGCATGATGAAGGACGATCATCAAGAGGTGAAGGACGATCACCTAGCAGGGGACGGCTGCTCTCAAGGTTTATCATGACATAGGACGAATGTCAGATAACAAAATCAACGATGGGGACGGCCATCGGATAATGATGAAGGACGATCATCAGGAGGTGAAGGACGATCACCTAGCAGGGGACGGCTGCTAAAAATATCACGACATAGGACGAATGCCGAATAAAAGGTCGACGATGGGGACGGCCATCGGATGAGCATGATGAAGGACGATCATAAAGAGGTGAAGGACGATCACCTAGCAGGGTACGGCTGCTCTCAATATCACGACATAGGACGAATGTCGGATGGAAAAAGGGTTCTAATGAAATAGAGGCTCCGCTGGGGAAGGGATGAGGGACGGTCATCCAAAGGTGAAGGACGATCACCTGGCAGGGTACGGCTGCCGAAAGGTATCATGACAAATGTCAGATAGAAAAGAGTTGCCTTGCTGGCGACCTACTGGGGAATAGTAAACACGGACGAGCGTTTACATCCAAGAAATAAAAGGTATAAGTGTTTTGACGTCGTGTATAGATTAAAGATGCGGACGAGCATCCTTAAGACTATGATACGGACGAGTATCGGGTAGAAACAAATACTGACACGTGTTCAGAGATGATGATACGGACGAGTATCAACTAGTTAACATGGAACACGGACGAGTGTTGATTCTGAGGGGACTCTTCTGGGGAATAGTAAACACGGACGAGTGTCTAAATTCAAGAAGACATGAGCGTTTGACACGTGTATGGATTAAAGATGCGGACGAGCATCCTTAAGACTATGATACGGACGGGTATCAGGTAGAAACAAACGCTTGACGCATGTTCTGAGATGATGATACGGACGAGTATCAACTGGGTTATCAAAGAACACGGACGAGTGTCGAATCTGAGGGGATTTGAGTGGTATATACAAGATACGGACGAGTATCTGTATGAGTGGTGTATAGGAGAGTGTTTAACCTGCTGGGGAGAGTGACACGGACGAGTGTCAAAAAGAGAAAAGTGTAATATAGACAAGTATATGCTTTACAAAGTGTTTAGGCAACTGTGCTGGGGAAAGCGACACGGACGGGTGTCAGGGAATTCGTATAAAGATGTATTTGTGAGTGCAAAGGGGACGCTTTGGCTTCCTGCTGGGGATATGACACGGACGGGTGCCAAAAGAAGTGTGTATTTGTATTTATGAGTGTAAGGCCAGTGCTTTGGCTCTCTGGTGGGGATTTGGAGAGTTTTTTGTATATTGCTGATGGATTGCCAGTATTTACAAGTGTCCGATTCAGACCATGGCTTATGATTATGCAATATGATTGATTTTTTTGACGTAATGCTCCGTATTAGATGGAATGCTACGCTTTGTGGGAAATATGATGTGAATGCTATGATTATGCAAAAGATACTGATCCGGGATTTGGATCCCGTTGCTAAGGAGATCTCTGGTTGATCTGCTTGAAGTGAACATCCCAGCTGGGGATGAGATCATTGGTAGATCTGGCATATGGGACTCTGCTTGGTGATATAGGTCACTGATAGACCTATCTTTGGTAAAGGGGGACCCAGCTGGGGTTTGTAGAAGCTTTCTTCACTCTGTTGTGAGTTCTTCGGGCATTGCTTTTCTGGATGGAGGCTGAAGCTCTGTGGGGAGATGGTTTCCCGACTTTTGCACTTGGCTGGTGGAGGAATAGTAGATGGCAACTCGGCTGGGGAAGAAGAAAGACCATGGGAAGGTCTTCCTGGAGATTTCTGTAGGGGTCCTGCTGAGAATGATACTTGACAACTCAGCTGGGGATATGAACACCCCCTGGTGCTACCCTTTGGAGGAAATGTTGGAGAAGTGATGCCTGGCAACTCTGATGGGGAGAAAGCATCTCTGGTGCTATTTGGAAGGTGCTGAGGAAACAATGATTTGGCAGCCTACTGGGGAGAAACTTTCATGCCCCATGTTGTGCCTTGAATACCTGCAAATCCTGAAAAGACAAAGAAACGCACAAGTACCCCGAGGTATCCCTTTCTGGATTCCATCATAGGAGTTTGGACACTCCCGAGAGTAAGTATATTTCCTGCACGCACGTATTTTAGAAGAAAAACATCTGTATTTATGCAATCAGTATCTTAGAGACATCGGACATTTTGCAAAATAAAGTGTACGAGACGACACATGACTGAAAATCTGATTTTATTAGTTCGTGTGCCCTGAATTGGCAAGATACAGTCAAAGAAACAAATCCCCTAAAATGAGGAGATTGTTACAAATTGAGAAACAAAAGGATGCTGGCAATGTTGATGACGCTTCAAGGAGTTTTCCCTTTGCTATGACTCGTATGACTTTTGACGTTCTTCTCGTCTTGCTTTCTGAAGAAGGCTGATTCTGACCGGCGCTTGATCCTTTCGAAGCTTACCAAGTTGTAAGTAATACAGATGAATTCAGAATGCAGTTGTTCGCTTATTCCCTTATTTTGCATGGATCGCCCTTTCGGGTTTTCAATCCATCGGGATACCCTTTTTTGCCTGAGTTGTCCAACGCGGCTTTTCAACTCAGCGGGTGTACATTTTTTTGTTTATTTCCCTTATTTTTGCCCGAGTCTTTTATTCTGTTTTTGACTCGCCGGGATGCCCTATTTTTGCCTGGACTTACATTCTGTTTTTCTATCCAGCGGGTCATTTTCATGCGAAGTATTTTTTAACTGCATCTGAATTCACAGGGGACGGGAAGTCTTCACCATCCATAGTGCTGAGCATGAGTGCTCCACCGGAGAAAACTTTCTTTACTACGAATGGTCCTTCATAATTCGGGGTCCACTTGCCCCTGTGATCCGTATGAGGAGGGAGGAGTCTTTTCAGCACAAGATCTCCTACTTGGTATTCTCGGAGCCTGACTTTCTGATCGAAGGCTTTCTTCATTCTTTTCTGATATAACTGCCCATGAAAGATTGCAGCCAATCTCTTCTCTTCAATCAAACTCAGTTGTTCGTATCGGGACCGGACCCACTCTGCTTCGTTCAGCTTAACATCCATTAATACCCGTAAGGAGGGTAATTCAACTTCAACAGGTAGGACTGCCTCCATACCATAAACAAGCTGATACGGTGTTGCCCCAGTGGATGTTCTGGTTGACGTACGGAACCCATGCAAGGCGAATGGTAGCATTTCATGCCAGTCTTTGTACGTAACTACCATCTTCTGCACAATCTTCTTGATATTCTTGTTAGCTGCCTCAACAGCGCCATTCATCTTTGGCCTGTAAGGAGAAGAATTGTGGTGTTGGATCTTGAAGTCCCGGCACAGTTCTGCCATCATTTTGTTGTTCAAGTTAGAACCATTATCAGTAATGATTCGCTCGGGAACTCCGTATCGACAGATGATATCTCTCTTCAGAAATCTGGCTACCACTTGCCTTGTAACGTTTGCATAAGAAGCTGTTTCGACCCACTTGGTGAAATAGTCAATAGCAACCAGGATGAATCTATGACCGTTTGAAGCAGTTGGTTCAATCTTGCCAATCATGTCAATGCCCCACATGGCAAAGGGCCAGGGTGAAGACATCACATTCAGGGGGTTCGGAGGCACATGCACCTTATCCGCATAGATCTGGCATTTATGGCATTTTCTGGCATAGGCACAACAGTCGGCATCCATTGTGATCCAGTAATAGCCTGATCTTAGCAACTTCTTTGCCATTGCATGCCCCCCAGCATGGGTACCAAAGGATCCTTCGTGCACCTCGTTGTTGCACCCCAAAATTTGCCCTCACAATACAAGACTTTGTGTGCTAAGAAGGTTCACAAGGTTCACAAGTTTCTCAAAGCTTATATAACCTTTCATGAGGTTCATGAAGTCTACAAGTTACTTTATGAAGGTTCACAAGGTTCACAAGCTTCTCAACATTTACAAGACCTTTCATGAGGTTCATGAAGTCCACAAGTTACTTCTTGAAGGTTCACAAGGTTCACAAGATTCACAATGTTTACATAACCTTTCATGAGGTTCATGAAGTCTACAAGTTACTTTATGAAGGTTCACAAGGTTCACAAGCTTCTCAACATTTACAAGACCTTTCATGAAGTCCACAAGTTACTTCTTGAAGGTTCACAAGGTTCACAAGTTCCATAATGCTTTCAACACCTTTCATGAGGTTCATGAAGTCTACAAGTTACTTCTTGAAGGTTCACAAGATTCACAATGATTACAAAGCTTTCCTGAGGTTCATAAGGTCTACAAAGTCACTTCATGAGGTTCACAAGGTTCACAAGCTTCACAATACCTCCCATGAGGTTCACAAGACATTTTATGATGGTTCACAAGGTTCACAAAGTTCACAATGGGTCAGAAGAGTTGACAATTCCCTCAGACAATGCACCTCCTAAACAGTGCATCCAAAACTAGGATTTTGACTTTAATCAGGCTAAATGGACTTCCAAGACTTCAAGTAAGCTTCATAACATCTTATATGTGTGTAAGAACCCCCATGACAAGTTTCAAGACTTTTCTCAAAAAGTTTGCTCAGTCAGATGATCAGATAAGTCAAAATCAGTCAGTGCAGTTAAAAAGTCAAACTGAGGTCAACTGTGGTCAAACCAAAGTCAAACTTCATGATTTTTTGCCAACATCAAGTATATGAAGTAAAATTCATCATTTGATCAAGGGTTGATCATGATTCATCAAGGAGATTCCAGATCATCAATAATCAGGAGTTTCTAAATTAGGGTTTCCTTAGTAAAAGTCAACTGAACTTTGACCAGCCATAACTTTCACATACTTCATCACCAAGTCTCCATCCAAAGCTCATTTTGAAGGAAATTGAATTCTCTACAACTTTGATGTTGCAAGTTAAGCCCAAAAATGCTTCATTTGGAAGATATGAGCTAAGACATTATAGGTCATTTCAAAAGTCAACAAAAAGTCAACAACTTCAAAAGGTCATAACTTGAGATTGGTAAATGATATGGACCTGAAACCAATTGGGTTGTTTAGAGGACTCTTCAAGCTTTCCAAAAAGTCCAAGAACACCCTCATACCTTTAAAATTGAGGGAGATGTGCCCTTGCAAAGTTGGGAAATTTTGTGATGGTTTATGTTGAAAATAGAGGTTTAAAACCACTTCTTTCCAAATGGGCTGCCCAAGTTGTGATCCAATCTATACCATATCATCATGCACGACCCAATTGATTTAAAATCATAATTTTTATTATTTTATTTTTATTTATTTTGATTTAATTCATAAAAAATCATTTTAAATAAATATAAAATATGAAAATATATTTTTGGATGAAGATTGAGCTTCTAGAATCTCATCAATGTTGATTGAAGTTGAAAGAGAAAGAAATCATGTGATTTATCCAAAAATAGCAAGCTTTCATGAGCCAATATTTGAATTTCATGACACCATCTTTTTCAATCTTCAAGTATCAAATCTTCCACATAACTAATCAATTTTTTGACCTAGAATGATTCACATATATATACTAAACACAACCCTTCAGACACGAATCCAGCAGCTTCAAAGGTAGGTTTTCACTTCAAAAAATTCAAGCAAAAGTGATATTCGGATTCCATCATCCAAGAGGTTTAAAGGTAAAATAAAGACATAGAGAGCTTCATTGGACATCCTTGATCATAAACCATCACTCACATTCATCCAAATCATGCCATAATGCCTCACCCGAATTCAATTTGTTCTTGAATAAAACTTTTTCGATTGCATTAATTTGTTGTGTTTCAATGAAATTTTCTTGGCTAATGTTGTTTGTTGTGTGATATAGATCGTTTCTGGACAGGAAAATCAAAGAACCCGTACCTAATTCATGAGATGCCATTATTAGGGTTTGGACCTAGGTTTAGGGATTTTGGATTTAAGAAACCTAAATGGATTCTAACAACACAGGATTGATCGTATGAATGTCTGGATTATAATGCTATGCTTAATTTTGTAAAATTGTACGGTTTTGTTGCTTATTGATTTTTGTAGGTTTTGCTGCCATGGAGAATTCGCAGGAAAAATGGAAGCAATTATCGCAGCAAATTTTGTAGGTCTCAAGGAAGAAGAAGATCAGTTCCCGCGCGTATTCAAATTCAAATTATTTGTATAATATTTTATTGACTGTTTGCTGTTTATTATCACAACAACTGAGTTGTCCCAGTGGTTGATGGCATGGTCTTAGGCGTGTGAAGCAAAAGGGCAGGGGTTCGATCCCTGGCTTTTGTTCATTTTATTTCTATTTTTCAGGATGGCAAGAAGATGTAATATATTATGATATGTTATCACCATATGACCAGAAGGGCTCTCCCAGCCAGGCGGTCAAGCATGCGCGTATACATTCATAAGGTCCTGGGTTCAACACCACCCCAGGCCTTTTGTTTTTCATTATTTTTCTGGATTTTTAAGACATTGCATAAAAACAATTGGAGTCATTCTATGATCACCAACGCATGGGTGGCCTGATGGTCTGTTTTGATGCTGGCAAGCTTGAAGACCTGGGTTCAAACCCAGCCAAGGTAAGTTCTTATTTTTTATCACTTTTTCTACTTTCTTTAATTAATTAGTTTATTTGTTTTATATTCTTAATAAAAAAATAAATCATATATATTAAAAATTTAAAATAACATCTTATTCTCTAAAAATTCTAGACTTTCTATTTTTTTATTTAATCCAAAAATTTATTTTATTATTTTATGTAATTATAATATATATGTATATATTAGTTAAAATAATTTTGTATATAAACAAACCCTAATTTTCTAAACAAACCCTAAAATATTTTCTAAAACAAAACTTAATTCTATTTTTTCTAAATAATTTTATTTTTTAATTCTTAATGTAATTATTATGTATATCTATTTATTTAATATGATTCTTGTAAATTTTGTAAATATGATTATTTTTATTTATGAACATGATATTTAAAATTTATTTTCTTTATATAATATGTAAATACCTTTTATAATTTTTGTTTAGAAATAATTAAATTTGATAATGATTTAAATTTGTAATTATTTAAAATTTTTATATTATAGTAATTATTTAATTATCCATGTTTCTAAATAAATGCTTATATATAAAAATCAAATTTTGTGTTAATCATGTTATTATAATATTTTTCTATTAATTATTGTTACTAACCATATTATTATTTTTGCTTCATTAATTTTATATATTATTATTTCACTAATTTTTTATTATTTACTAACCTCACTTATTTTATTATTACTAATTTCTTTGATTATTATTTAGTATTTTAACTAACCCTATTTCCTAATTTTTATTACTACTAACCCATTATTTATTTATTGCTAATTTATTATTTTTTTTGCTTATTATTTATATTTTGCTATTTATTTTGTTTATTATTATAATTTTGTAAATGCTCCCGGATGTAAATTTTTTAATATTTTAATTGTTGCTATGGTTAGTAAATTAGGGAGTGCAAAAACATGTATTCTATTTAAAATTAATCTAGATCACTTTAATCATAAGATAAATAATATTGAACACTCACACACGTAAGTCGATTTTTAATCGCCATCTCACATTTCTAAGGTTATCCCTCAAGTTGCCTAAATCATAAGGTCAAGTGGGGTGTATAAAGCAAGTCCCTTAAAAAAGAAAAATCATCAAATCCCTCATGGTTGCCTTTACGAATCAAGTCCCTTCGAATAATGATGATAGTCCCTCCTTTATGCTTATTACACCCCACAGTTGCCTTCAAGAATAAATGTCCCTCTCATGTCCCTTACATCCAAGGTAATGACTACCTATTCCTTAATAATAGGGATAGTCTTACCACTTAAAGGATAAAGAACAGAAAAGACTTAAACTTTAGGGTAGGTACCTCCTAGTTGCTTGCTCACTTCATTTCAAATTTTCAAACACTTAACAAATTTCAAACAAATTTTCAAACACAAGTTTTTACGCATCCGTACATGGATCATTATTAACTCATATGAAAATTTTCTATTCACACACTTCACATTTTCAAAAACAATTCAAAAGTGAGCTAAGTAACTAAGAGCCCATGGATAACCATGGATGTAAAGGGTGCTAACACCTTCCCTTTACATAACCTACCCCCCGGACCCAAAAATATCTCTTAAGGTCTTTCCTGTTCTTTTATACCCTTTCCTTTTGGATAAAATAAAAGTCGGTGGCGACTCTTGCTATCCGCAACATAACTAAAAGTCAGTTCTCCCACCGTGTTACAGAACTGGCGACTCTGCTGGGGACTTAAATTTAAGAGGGGTACCCTTAGGAATTAGATCACTTTAAATTGTTTGCCTTGTTTGCTTTATATTACTTGTTGGGGTGCTCTTATGTGTGAAAGGTCCTAACCCGGATCTAGTGTACCTTAGGTAAATGGCAATAGACCAAGGAAACTGTACGACGTATATCGATACGGTTGATCTGGTGGCCATAGTTAGTGCGACTTCTTGGTTGGTGCTTATGTTCCTTAAGTCAAGTTGAGGATAATATGAGGCTGCCATATGTTGTCAATGCACTAACTAACTTTTAGAACCCTAGTTAACTCATCTTGGCCTTTAGAAAGTAGTGAGGTAACCGGCTTTGGTGCAGACTGAAGTTGGTTGACACTCGATACTACACTCATTGAGATCTTAAACTTGGAGGGTTTTGGTTGGCAAGTAAGTTGCCTTCTGAACAACCACCCTTGTGAAGGATTAATGATATTGAGATCCCTTAGAACCCGGTTACTTTTGTAGGACAGGATGAACCATCTAACTTCAGGGGAGGGTACTTACCTTAAACCTCATGCAGGCCTTTAAACCTAGGGCTATGGTGTGACTTGTTTGTGTGTGCCACATGTCTTTGATTGAGCATAACATCATGACATCATCATGCATCATGAGCATAGCATTTTCACTAACCATTTCAAGGACCAAAGGATTTATCTTTGTTCTTTGTTGCAGGTCATGGCTTTTGCTCGTAGAAACACTATCAGGATCAACTTTGTAGGGATACCTTCTAAGCTTAAAGAGTTGGTTTCTCAAGTGTCTGATCACTCCCAGTTCATCAAGAGACATGGTCACCTATTGGATCTAGTCACTTCAGGGTTCAATGAAGACATGATGAGTGTCCTATTTCAGTTCTTTGACCCCAAGCACCATTGCTTTACATTCCCTGACTATCAGCTGGTTCCTACAATGGAAGAGTTCTCTAAAATTCTGGGTATACCTGTTCTTGATCAAAGACCCTTCACAGGCTTAGAGAAGGAGCTTAAACCAGAGGTTATTGCTGCAGCTCTACATCTGAAGAAATCTGACATTGTTCTAGAGACGAGAAGCAGAGTCAAGGGTATTCTTGCTAAGGTGCTAATGGATAAGGCTCAAATGTTCTTGAAGGCCATGAGCTATGATGCTTTTGAGGAGATCTTAGCCTTGCTGATATATGGTTTAGTATTGTTCCCCAATCCAGATCAGTTCATAGATGTTCATGCCATCAACATTTTCCTGAGTCACAATCCAGTGCCTACATTGCTTGGAGACATCCTGCATTCTCTTCACACCCGTACCACAAGGGCAAGAGGAACTTTGATGTGCTGCATACCTTTACTATCCAGGTGGTTTATTTCTCACCTTCCTCGCTCAGTAATGAAGAATGAGCAAGGGTTCAGATGGTCCAAGAGGATCATGTCACTTTCTCACTCAGATATCCATTGGTGCTCCAGATCTATGGAGAATGTTACCATCATTGACCGTTGTGGGGAGTTTCCTAATGTGCCACTTCTAGGCATAAGAGGAGGCATCACCTACAACCCCTCTCTAGCTTTACGACAGTTTGGTTATGCTCGGAGTGATGGCCCACATGATATGTTGATTCAGGGCATTGTATTTGACTACGACAACGATCTTCAGGGTTACCGTCAGAGATTCATACGAGCCTGGGGAAAAGTAAACAGGGTTGACAGCAAGACACTGGAGCCTAAGTACACTATTCCTATGGAAGCTTATCTCAGATGGGTGCGATCTCGTGCTCAGACTCTCATGATGCCATATCCTGCCGTCCTACCAGTTACCATGGAACCTGTTGCTGAAGGAGACACAGTTTATACCATCCTTCACCCAGACATGCCTACTGATAAGGAAGACTTGCAGAGATCATGGATCCAACTGAAGGAGCAAAGGGATACTTTCGAGGCTCATTACAAAGCAAGCCAAGCAAGAATCCTAGAGCTAACAAAGCAACTTCATGAGGAACGGAACCTCAACTCATACCTCAACACAAAGAGGAAACGTCCATGGGAGACTTAAAACCCCATCTTTTGTACTTATTTCATTTCATTTTTTGTACGCCTAAAAGGCAAAACAAAGTTATTACTAATAAAAAATTACTTTCTTGTTTGTTTAAGCAAATTTAAATCCTGCGGTCCTTGAAAACATTGCATATGCATTCACATATCATTTCATTGCATCACAGGTTTATAATTGAGCACAGGTTTCTCATTTTCTCGCTGTTTATTTCAGCAATGGCTCTTGAACAATCAGTTAAGGATCTTCAGACACAAAATGCACAATTCCAAGAACTGATCTTGAACCTGTCCAAGGGGCAAGATGAATTGAAGGCACTGCTGGCCAAGAAGACTAAGAAGACTAGAAGGTCTGCTGGGTTGATCAACATGGGAAGAAGGTTCAAAGGTCTTGCCAAGACCAAGGAACCAGCTGAAGATTATGAATCTGAGGAATTTGAGCAAGAGGTAGGCAGTCTCCACCATACAATGGAGGACTCTGATTCTGAGGCTAATTACTACCACGAGCCTAATGAAGACAAATTCAAGATGCTGGTGGATAGAATGGATGCTATGGAGTTGCAGAAATCATCTGGGCTGGATTTTGAGGATTTGAGCTTGATATCTGGGGTGGTCATACCTGTGGGTTTCAAGGTTCCTACTTTTGTTGTCTATGATGGGGTCTCTTGTCCCAAGCTGCATCTGAGGTCTTATGTCAGAAGAATTCAACCTCACACTGCTGATAAGAAGTTGTGGATCCATTTCTTTCAAGAGAGCTTATCTGGAGCTCAGCTGGAGTGGTATTATCAGTTGGAGAGTGTCAACATCAGAGACTGGAATGATCTTGCTGAAGCTTTCTATAAGCAGTACCAATACAATGCTGACTTAGCCCCCACTCGCATGCAGCTTCAGAGTATGTCTATGGGTGCCAAAGAAAGTTTCAAAGAGTATGCTCAGAAGTGGAGAGATTTAGCTGGAAGAGTTCAACCCCCTTTGACTGATAGGGAATTGGTTGATATGTTCATGTGTACGCTGAATGGTCCGTTTTACAGTCATCTCATTGGAAGCTCATCATCTGGCTTCACTGAGTTGATCATGACAGGAGAGCGAGTAGAGAATGGTATAAAGAATGGTAAGATCCATGTGGGCACTTCCTCATCAGGTGCTGCAAAGAAGCCTCCCACTGGGAAGAAAGAATCTAATGCTGTTTATGGTCAGCCTGATCGTAACAGAAGGCATCAGTCTGTCAGTGCGGTTCATATTTCAAATCCAACTCCTGCACCAACAGAGCAGCCACAGGGCAACCAACAGAGGGCTAGAAGACAGTTCACGAAGATCAACATGTCAATGGCTCAGGCATTGCAACATTTGTTGAAGGCTGAACTTATTACTTTGAAAGAGGCTCCTCAGAATCCCAATGTTACCTCTCCCAGGTACAATCCCAATGCACGATGTGCATATCATTCAAACTGTCCAGGACATGATACTAATAACTGCTGGATCTTGAAGAATAAAATTCAAGATATGATTGATGCTGGAGACATTGAGTTTGATCCTCCAGGTACTCCAAATGTGATTACAGCTCCAATGCCAAATCACGAGAAGACTGTTAATGCCATTGAAGAAGACCTACATGTCTACTCAGTCATGGAGTTGACCACACCATTATCTGTTATCAAAAAGAGGTTAGTACAAGCTGGGATCTTTCCGGGTTGTCGTGAAGATTGTTTGTATTGCACCTATAAGCCGGATAGTTGCTTCATTTTGAGAGATGGAATTCAACGTCTCATGGATAAGTATACTATAGTGTTTGAGAAGACTCCGTCATCTGTAGAAAGTATGGTGGATCATCTGAATCGGAGTAAGAAGATTGAAGAGGTTGACATGGTTGACAAAGTACCAATAAGAATCACTTCAAAGGGTCCCATTAAAATCACTCATCAGGGTCCAATCAAAATTACTGCTGAAGGTCCCGTGAAAGTTGTTGCTGAAGCCAGAGTGGCTCCTATGGTCATCACTACTCCTGGTCCTATTCCGTATACGTCTGACAAAGTTGTGCCTTGGCACTATGGGTCTGATGTTTACATCCATGGTGTTAAGCAGAAGCCTTTACCTGATGTGCCTGTTGACATTGATAATATTGCTGGATCTAGCAAGATCACTCGTAGTGGAAGAGTCTTCTCTCCTCCAGTTGCTTCTAAAACTGCAGTTACTCCTGCTGCTACTTCCACCACTGATGCTCGGGGAAAAGGTCCTGTTATTGAGCCTGTATCTACTGATGTGCCAACTGCTGATGATCTATCTAAGCAGATGGAAGAAGTATTGAAAATCATTCGCAAGAGCGATTATGACATTGTTGATCAATTGGGGCATACTCCCTCAAAGATTTCTATGTTGTCCTTGTTGCTATGTTCTGAGGCTCATGCCAAGTCCTTAATCAAGTTTCTGAAGTCTGCTCATGTACCCAGTGCAATTTCTGTTGACCAATTTGAGAACTGTGTTGCCCACCTGACCTATGACAATGGGTTAGGATTTTCTGATGCTGATTTGACCCCTGCCAAGAGGGATCATAACAGGGCCTTGCATATCTCAATTGAATGCAGGGGCACTACCCTGTCACATGTGCTGATAGACAATGGTTCCTCTTTGAATGTGTTGCCTAAGGAAGTCCTGAACAAGCTGAGTCCTGAAGATGCTGTGCTAAAGCCTAGTAATATTGTGGTAAAGGCTTTTGATGGTTCTAGAAGAGTAGTACATGGGGAAATTGATCTTCCAATCAAAGTTGGCTCCCAGGTGTTTACTGCTACATTTTTTGTGATGGATATTCGCCCTTCGTACTCTTGTCTGCTTGGTCGTCCTTGGATCCATGGGGCAGGTGCTGTAACCTCTACATTGCACCAAAAGTTGAGATATCCGGTGGATGGAAAGGTTGTTACTATCTATGGAGAAGAAGAATACTTTGTCAGCCATGTAAACACTTTCAAGTACCTAGAAATGGAAGGTGAATACATTGAAACTCCGTGTCAGACGTTTGAAGTGGTTCCTTGGGTTGTTAATGATTATATAGCTCCTCCTGTTGCAAAGAAAGTTCCTGTGGTCACCAGAAAGCCTCCAACAATGGCAATGGCTTCCCTCAATGATGCTAGAGCTGTGGTGGATGAAGGTGGTTGTACTATTTGGGGTCAGCTTCCTGATATCCCATACAAATCTGACAAATTTGGTTTGGGTTTCACTGCAGAGTCCCAGAAGGCTGTTCGTCGTGCTCGTGCTGCCCGTGTCACTAGTCAAGGGGTTGTGAAGGACCAGATCAATGCTGTAGGAGATCAAGATGAAGACTACAACTTGGATGCTTGGATTTTTCCTACTGTGGGTGATGGACTCAATAATTGGAAAGCTGAAGATGTTATCCCTATCTCCTTTAGTCAGGAGTAAATACTATTACTGTGTTGTTATATTTTAATTTTGAACAATAAAACTTTCAAGCCATGTGCCTTACCCGGGGCACAATGGTGTGCTTGTTACGGGCTGTCATTTCATTTGCATACGTCATTCAATAAAATCAGTGGACGTTTCGTTTTCGTAAATATTGTGTTCCTTGTCTTTCTTTTATTTTTGTTTTATCAGCTATGTGTTCTTACACACACCCACATCACTAAAATGCAGATCCTCATCCACTCTGGATCCTGTTGATAACAGTTCTACTATTGCCAATTATGATTTCGAGAATCCGATCTGTCAAACTGAAGACGGAAATGAGGACGATTGTGAAATACCTGTAGAGCTTGCTAGGTTGTTACAACAAGAAGAGAAAGCCATACAGCCACATGAAGAGCCAGTCGAAGTTGTGAATTTGGGAACTGAAGAAAACAGGAAAGAGGTCAAGATAGGGGCTGACTTAGAGGACAGTGTCAAGAGCAGGTTGGTTCAGATGTTACGTGACTATGTGGAGATCTTTGCTTGGTCTTATGAAGATATGCCAGGGTTGGATACAGACATTGTGGTTCACCGTTTACCAGTGAAAGAAGATTGTCGTCCAAAGAAGCAGAAGGTTCGTCGTATGCGTCCTGAAATGTCAGAAAAGATCAAGGCAGAGGTAATGAAACAGTTCAATGCAGGGTTCTTAGCAGTGACTTCTTATCCTCAGTGGGTTGCAAATGTGGTACCAGTTCCTAAGAAAGATGGTAAGGTACGTATGTGTGTGGACTACAGAGATTTGAACAAGGCTAGCCCCAAAGATGACTTTCCACTTCCTCATATTGATATTCTGGTAGACAACACTGCTCAGCATAAGGTATTCTCTTTTATGGATGGTTTCTCTGGTTACAATCAAATCAAGATGGCTCCTGAAGACATGGAGAAGACAACATTTGTGACACAGTGGGGCACCTTTTGCTATAAGGTGATGCCATTTGGTTTGAAGAATGCAGGGGCAACATATCAACGTGCTATGGTGGCTTTGTTTCATGATATGATTCATCATGAGATAGAGGTATATGTGGATGATATGATAGCCAGATCTCAGAATGAAGAGCAACATCTTGATCATCTGCACAAGTTGTTTGAGAGGTTGAAGAAATACAAGTTGAGATTGAATCCAAACAAGTGTACTTTTGGGGTAAGATCTGGAAAGCTCCTGGGTTTTATTGTCAGTGGAAAAGGTATCGAAGTGGATCCTGCAAAAGTGAAAGCTATACGAGAGATGCCAGCTCCCCGTACTGAGAAGGAGGTTAGAGGTTTCTTGGGACGATTGAACTACATTGCAAGATTTATTTCCCAGTTAACTGCCATCTGTGAGCCAATCTTCAAGTTGCTGAAGAAAGATCAGGTGATGGAATGGAATGATGAGTGCCAGACTGCCTTTGATGAAATTAAGAGATATTTGCTGGAACCACCAATTTTGATGCCACCAGTTGATGGAAGACCCTTGATTATGTACTTAACAGTGTTAGACAACTCAATGGGGTGTGTATTGGGGCAACATGACGAGTCTGGTCGAAAAGAGCAGGCAATATACTACCTTAGCAAAAAGTTTACCGACTGTGAAACAAGATACTCACTGCTCGAGAAAACTTGCTGCGCTTTGGCATGGGCTGCTCGCCGACTAAGACAGTATATGTTGACCCATACTACCTTGTTGATTTCAAAGATGGATCCAATCAAGTACATATTTGAGAAACCTGCTCTCTCCGGAAGAATTGCAAGATGGCAAATGATCTTGACAGAATATGACATACAGTATACTACTCAGAAGGCCATTAAAGGAAGTGTTGTTGCTGATCATTTGGCTCATCAAGCAGTGGATGATTATCAGTCAATGAATTTTGAGTTTCCTGATGAAGACATTATGATTATTACCAAAGAACCTGGACAATATGACGGACCTGAACAAGGATCCCGATGGACTATGGTTTTTGATGGTGCTTCCAATGCACTTGGTAATGGTGTTGGTGTTGTGATTAGTTCCCCTGAAGGTTGTCATACCCCGATTACTGCCAGACTTTGTTTCTATTGTACCAATAACATGGCTGAGTATGAGGCATGTATCCTGGGTATTAAAGCTGCTATTGATATGAAGATTCAGTTCCTTGATGTGTATGGAGATTCAGCCCTGGTAGTAAGTCAGATCAAAGGAGATTGGGATACCAAGCATGATAACCTCATTCCTTACAGAGAGCATGTGTTGTCTTTGATCCCACATTTCAAAGAGATTACCTTTGGACATATTCCACGAAGAGAGAATCAGTTGGCAGATACATTGGCCACCATGGCATCTATGTTTGAGATCAGTTGGGATGATGAAGCTCCCAAGATTACCATTGATAGATTTGAGAAGCCTGCATACTGCAATGAGATTGACACTGAAGGGGTAGAGGAGAAGCCTTGGTTCTATGAAGTAAAAAGATATCTTGAAGCTCAGAAATTCCCTGAAGGGGCATCTGTCAAAGATAGGAAGTTTCTGAGAAGGTTTTCTGCTAAGTTCTTCTTGAGTAACGGGATTCTGTACAAGCGCAATCATGATTCAACTTTGCTTCGTTGTGTGGATAAGAAGGAAGCAACTGAGATTATGAAAGAGATGCATGATGGGACCTTTGGCACTCATTCTAGTGGTCATACTATGGCAAAGAAGATATTGAGAGCAGGTTACTATTGGTCAACCATGGAAGCTGATTGCTATCAACACTCCAGAACGTGTCACAAATGTCAAATTTATGCTGATAAAGTACATGTACCACCATCACCATTGAACGTGTTGACTGCTCCTTGGCCCTTTGCCATGTGGGGCATTGATATGATTGGTGAGATCAGGCCTACTGCTTCTAATGGGCATCGTTTCATCCTGGTTGCTATTGATTATTTCACGAAGTGGGTGGAGGCAGCTTCATTTGCATCTGTTACCAAGAATGTTGTGGCTCGATTCATTAAGAATAATCTTATATGTAGGTATGGCATCCCTGAAAGTATTATTACTGACAATGGCTCTAATCTGAACAACACTATGATTACTGATCTCTGCACGCAGTTCAAGATTAAGCATCACAACTCTTCTCCGTATCGTCCAAAAATGAATGGGGCAGTTGAAGCTGCTAATAAGAACATCAAAAAGATTGTACAGAAGATGACTGTTACTTATAAGGATTGGCATGAGATGTTGCCATTTGCTCTTCATGGTTATCGTACTACAATACGTACTTCTACAGGGGCAACCCCATTCTCCTTAGTCTATGGTATGGAAGCAGTTCTGCCCATTGAAGTTCAGATTCCCTCCTTAAGAATTATAAAGGATGCAGGCTTGGATGAAGATGAGTGGATTCAGACTCGACTGGACCAGATAAATTTGATTGATGAGAAGAGGTTAGCAGCAGTTTGTCATGGTCAGATGTACCAAAAACGAATGATCAAAGCTTTTAACAAGAAGGTTAAGCCAAAGGTATATCAGGCTGGTGACTTGGTAATCAAGCGTATCATATTACCACAGGGTGATCCTAGGGGCAAGTGGACTCCAACATATGAAGGACCATTTGTAGTCAAGACAGTGTTCTCAGGAGGTGCTATGATACTCACTACAATGGATGGTGAAGATTTTCCACAGCCTGTAAACGCAGACATAGTTAAAAAATACTACGCATAAAAAGAGACCCGCTAGGTTGACAGGCCTAGGCAAAAATAAGGGCATCCCGGCAAACCAAAAGGGTTTGGGCAAAAATTAGGGATATATATAAAAAGATGTACACCCGGCAAGTCGAAAACCTGAAAAGGCGGCTTGGGCAAAAAAGGGTATCCCGGTGGATTGAAAACCTGAAAGGGCAATCCAGGCAAAAGTTAGGGATTAAAGCGTATGACTATGTCTCGTTTGGATCACTCATGAAACTGCAACCAGTTGTACTACTTACTCAAGCTCGAACAGATAAAGCTCAATCCAATCGTTGCCGTCTCAACAGCAGAAGATGAGATACTTGAAGATAATGGCAATAGTAGAATTGAAACTCAATAGGATTGTTTCCCACATAGCTGATTTTCTTTTGTAAAACTTTATGACAAAATCCTCTTACTAGGGTTTATGTCTCCTTGTACAAACTTACCCATGTATGGGTCACTTTTGATATAAATAAATTCCATCTTTTGAATCCAGATTTACTTTTACCCTATTTACATAAGCGAAACGTCCATTGGTTGTGTTTGAATGTATGTATGCTTTTGAATATGATTAATGTTTACCAGAAATGCATGTATGCTTAATATGATTAATGTTTACCAGAAATGCATGAAAATGCAGTAATAGTATTTACTAAGGACGAACGAGGGGAGGATTGCAACGAAGCTTCGCTGGTTCACCTTTACAAGACAGTTACAAAACCCTTAGTAGGACGAATCCATCTTCATAAAGTCTCATCTCCCCTGGAATCTATATCCATCTCTTTTATCCTCATACGGATATTCGGGAATTTACTTTCCAATAAGGGCACGACGAACGAAGACGGGAAGTTATATCTACCCTACTATCAAACGAAGACGAAGGTTATGTATACCTTACTATCCCCAGCAGACGGGAGGTTAGATATACCTTATTATCCCCAGCAGACGGGAGGTTATATATACCTTGTTATCCCCAGCAGACGGGAGGTTATATATACCTTGTTATCCCCAGCAGACGGGAGGTTATATCTACCTTATTATCCCCAGCAGACGGAGAGTTATATATAATATATTCTTCAACAACGAATCGGGATTTATTTTCCCTGGCCAGCAGTTGATATACGAATATATCCAGACTCTTCCGGCAGTATCATGTCATACGTACATCATTTACATCATACCATAACATACATAGCCATGAGTGCATAGTACATTACCTAAGTGCATCATATTATACATGCATACATAATGCATAAACTAACACTATCATACAGAATGCTACCTTGTTTTCAGGTTAATTATCCAACAAATTATCATCAGGATTGCTCTATCCTCCTGAAGATATGCTGTTACATCAGGATTACTCCAGTCTCCTGAAAGCATATCATACTATTACCTCAGGGTTGCTTCATCCTCCTGACAATTTCTCATTGTTTCACGACTGCTTTAGAGCTATTGATTGCTCTATCCTCCTGAAATCATATTATTACTTCAAGACTTCTTTAGAGCTATTGATTGCTCTATCCTCCTGAAATCATATTATTACTTCAAGACTGCTTTAGAGCTATTGATTGCTCTATCCTCCTAAAATCATATTATTACTTCAAGACTGCTTTAGGGTCATCATTATTGATTGCTCTATCCTCCTGAAGACATGATGTTACATCAGGATTACTCCAGTCTCCTGAAAGCATATCATCAATCTCTCAAGATTGCTCTATCCTCTTGAAATTATATTGTTACCTCAGGACTGCTCCAGCCTCCTGATAGCTTCTCATATGTCAAGATTGCTTTATCCCCCCTGAAGACATGCTGTTACATCAGGATTACTCCAGTCTCCTGAAAGCATATCATCAATACCTCAGGACTGCTCCAGACTCCTGACAGCTTTCATTATACCTCCATATTTTGGACTGCTTTATCTTCCAAGAAATATATCTGAAGAGCTTTCCCCTAGTGGCATCTTTAAGCCCACTCAATCATATCACTCTAATGCACTGGTGAGTGCAAATTTTTGGGCTTTTGTGTTCAATCCCCTTCAACCTTCCAGGTCATGACTGGAAAATATACCAATCTAACCCCTCAGGTTTCAGAAAATTGAACAGGGGCAGCTGTTGCACCCCAAAATTTGCCCTCACAATTTAAGACTTTGTGTGCTAAGAAGGTTCACAAGGTTCACAAGTTTCTCAAAGCTTATATAACCTTTCATGAGGTTCATGAAGTCTACAAGTTACTTTATGAAGGTTCACAAGGTTCACAAGCTTCTCAACATTTACAAGACCTTTCATGAGGTTCATGAAGTCCACAAGTTACTTCTTGAAGGTTCACAAGGTTCACAAGATTCACAATGTTTACATAACCTTTCATGAGGTTCATGAAGTCTACAAGTTACTTTATGAAGGTTCACAAGGTTCACAAGCTTCTCAACATTTACAAGACCTTTCATGAAGTCCACAAGTTACTTCTTGAAGGTTCACAAGGTTCACAAGTTCCATAATGCTTTCAACACCTTTCATGAGGTTCATGAAGTCTACAAGTTACTTCTTGAAGGTTCACAAGATTCACAATGATTACAAAGCTTTCCTGAGGTTCATAAGGTCTACAAAGTCACTTCATGAGGTTCACAAGGTTCACAAGCTTCACAATACCTCCCATGAGGTTCACAAGACATTTTATGATGGTTCACAAGGTTCACAAAGTTCACAATGGGTCAGAAGAGTTGACAATTCCCTCAGACAATGCACCTCCTAAACAGTGCATCCAAAACTAGGGTTTTGACTTTAATCAGGCTAAATGGACTTCCAAGACTTCAAGTAAGCTTCATAACATCTTATATGTGTGTAAGAACCCCCATGACAAGTTTCAAGACTTTTCTCAAAAAGTTTGCTCAGTCAGATGATCAGATAAGTCAAAATCAGTCAGTGCAGTTAAAAAGTCAAACTGAGGTCAACTGTGGTCAAACCAAAGTCAAACTTCATGATTTTTTGCCAACATCAAGTATATGAAGTAAAATTCATCATTTGATCAAGGGTTGATCATGATTCATCAAGGAGATTCCAGATCATCAATAATCAGGAGTTTCTAAATTAGGGTTTCCTTAGTAAAAGTCAACTGAACTTTGACCAGCCATAACTTTCACATACTTCATCACCAAGTCTCCATCAAAAGCTCATTTTGAAGGAAATTGAATTCTCTACAACTTTGATGTTGCAAGTTAAGCCCAAAAATGCTTCATTTGGAAGATATGAGCTAAGACATTATAGGTCATTTCAAAAGTCAACAAAAAGTCAACAACTTCAAAAGGGCATAACTTGAGATTGGTAAATGATATGGACCTGAAACCAATTGGGTTGTTTAGAGGACTCTTCAAGCTTTCCAAAAAGTCCAAGAACACCCTCATACCTTTAAAATTGAGGGAGATGTGCCCTTGCAAAGTTGGGAAATTTTGTGATGGTTTATGTTGAAAATAGAGGTTTAAAACCACTTCTTTCCAAATGGGCTGCCCAAGTTGTGATCCAATCTATACCATATCATCATGCACGACCCAATTGATTTAAAATCATAATTTTTATTATTTTATTTTTATTTATTTTGATTTAATTCATAAAAAAATCATTTTAAATAAATATAAAATATGAAAATATATTTTTGGATGAAGATTGAGCTTCTAGAATCTCATCAATGTTGATTGAAGTTGAAAGAGAAAGAAATCATGTGATTTATCCAAAAATAGCAAGCTTTCATGAGCCAATATTTGAATTTCATGACACCATCTTTTTCAATCTTCAAGTATCAAATCTTCCACATAACTAATCAATTTTTTGACCTAGAATGATTCACATATATATACTAAACACAACCCTAGCCTTCAGACACGAATCCAGCAGCTTCAAAGGTAGGTTTTCACTTCAAAAAATTCAAGCAAAAGTGATATTCGGATTCCATCATCCAAGAGGTTTAAAGGTAAAATAAAGACATAGAGAGCTTCATTGGACATCCTTGATCATAAACCATCACTCACATTCATCCAAATCATGCCATAATGCCTCACCCGAATTCAATTTGTTCTTGAATAAAACTTTTTCGATTGCATTAATTTGTTGTGTTTCAATGAAATTTGCTTGGCTAATGTTGTTTGTTGTGTGATATAGATCGTTTCTGGACAGGAAAATCAAAGAACCCGTACCTAATTCATGAGATGCCATTATTAGGGTTTGGACCTAGGTTTAGGGATTTTGGATTTAAGAAACCTAAATGGATTCTAACAACACAGGATTGATCGTATGAATGTCTGGATTATAATGCTATGCTTAATTTTGTAAAATTGTACGGTTTTGTTGCTTATTGATTTTTGTAGGTTTTGCTGCCATGGAGAATTCGCAGGAAAAATGGAAGCAATTATCGCAGCAAATTTTGTAGGTCTCAAGGAAGAAGAAGATCAGTTCCCGCGCGTATTCAAATTCAAATTATTTGTATAATATTTTATTGACTGTTTGCTGTTTATTATCACAACAACTGAGTTGTCCCAGTGGTTGATGGCATGGTCTTAGGCGTGTGAAGCAAAAGGGCAGGGGTTCGATCCCTGGCTTTTGTTCATTTTATTTCTATTTTTCAGGATGGCAAGAAGATGTAATATATTATGATATGTTATCACCATATGACCAGAAGGGCTCTCCCAGCCAGGCGGTCAAGCATGCGCGTATACATTCATAAGGTCCTGGGTTCAACACCACCCCAGGCCTTTTGTTTTTCATTATTTTTCTGGATTTTTAAGACATTGCATAAAAACAATTGGAGTCATTCTATGATCACCAACGCATGGGTGGCCTGATGGTCTGTTTTGATGCTGGCAAGCTTGAAGACCTGGGTTCAAACCCAGCCAAGGTAAGTTCTTATTTTTTATCACTTTTTCTACTTTCTTTAATTAATTAGTTTATTTGTTTTATATTCTTAATAAAAAAATAAATCATATATATTAAAAATTTAAAATAACATCTTATTCTCTAAAAATTCTAGACTTTCTATTTTTTTATTTAATCCAAAAATTTATTTTATTATTTTATGTAATTATAATATATATGTATATATTAGTTAAAATAATTTTGTATATAAACAAACCCTAATTTTCTAAACAAACCCTAAAATATTTTCTAAAACAAAACTTAATTCTATTTTTTCTAAATAATTTTATTTTTTAATTCTTAATGTAATTATTATGTATATCTATTTATTTAATATGATTCTTGTAAATTTTGTAAATATGATTATTTTTATTTATGAACATGATATTTAAAATTTATTTTCTTTATATAATATGTAAATACCTTTTATAATTTTTGTTTAGAAATAATTAAATTTGATAATGATTTAAATTTGTAATTATTTAAAATTTTTATATTATAGTAATTATTTAATTATCCATGTTTCTAAATAAATGCTTATATATAAAAATCAAATTTTGTGTTAATCATGTTATTATAATATTTTTCTATTAATTATTGTTACTAACCATATTATTATTTTTGCTTCATTAATTTTATATATTATTATTTCACTAATTTTTTATTATTTACTAACCTCACTTATTTTATTATTACTAATTTCTTTGATTATTATTTAGTATTTTAACTAACCCTATTTCCTAATTTTTATTACTACTAACCCATTATTTATTTATTGCTAATTTATTATTTTTTTTGCTTATTATTTATATTTTGCTATTTATTTTGTTTATTATTATAATTTTGTAAATGCTCCCGGATGTAAATTTTTTAATATTTTAATTGTTGCTATGGTTAGTAAATTAGGGAGTGCAAAAACATGTATTCTATTTAAAATTAATCTAGATCACTTTAATCATAAGATAAATAATATTGAACACTCACACACGTAAGTCGATTTTTAATCGCCATCTCACATTTCTAAGGTTATCCCTCAAGTTGCCTAAATCATAAGGTCAAGTGGGGTGTATAAAGCAAGTCCCTTAAAAAAGAAAAATCATCAAGTCCCTCATGGTTGCCTTTACGAATCAAGTCCCTTCGAATAATGATGATAGTCCCTCCTTTATGCTTATTACACCCCACAGTTGCCTTCAAGAATAAATGTCCCTCTCATGTCCCTTACATCCAAGGTAATGACTACCTATTCCTTAATAATAGGGATAGTCTTACCACTTAAAGGATAAAGAACAGAAAAGACTTAAACTTTAGGGTAGGTACCTCCTAGTTGCTTGCTCACTTCATTTCAAATTTTCAAACACTTAACAAATTTCAAACAAATTTTCAAACACAAGTTTTTACGCATCCGTACATGGATCATTATTAACTCATATGAAAATTTTCTATTCACACACTTCACATTTTCAAAAACAATTCAAAAGTGAGCTAAGTAACTAAGAGCCCATGGATAACCATGGATGTAAAGGGTGCTAACACCTTCCCTTTAGATAACCTACCCCCCGGACCCAAAAATATCTCTTAAGGTCTTTCCTGTTCTTTTATACCCTTTCCTTTTGGATAAAATAAAAGTCGGTGGCGACTCTTGCTATCCGCAACATAACTAAAAGTCAGTTCTCCCACCGTGTTACACTCGTGCATCAACAAGTATGCTTCTGTTCTATCAACGCATCTGAGGAGTACCATATCAAAGTTTCTCTTGTACAGGGAACCGTCAGTATTCAGGAAGAAACTACCAGCAAGCCTTCTCAATGTCTTCTTATCATTGGAAGATGCCCCAGGTGGGTATGTTTGATCCTCCAAGAAGCACTTAATGTCGTGGAACCAAGGCTTATCATCCTTAACAACATCTGCTGAGAATACATATGCTGGTCTGTCAAGTCTGGACACTGAAATCCGAGGCACAAAGTTGGTAGCTTGAACTTTGATCATGGATGAAATGGTAGCCAGAGCATCTGCAAACTGATTCTCGTCTCGAGGGATATACTCAAGCTTGACCGTTGTGAAGAAAGTTAATAACCTCCTTGTATAATCCCTGTAAGGTATCAGATGATCCTGGTGTGTGTACCATTTGCCGTTGGTTTGATTAATTACCAGAGCCGAATCTCCGAATACAGTCAAAGTCTTAATCCTGAGGTCAATGGCTTCCTCAAGACCCATAATACAAGCTTCGTATTCAGCTTCGTTGTTAGTGCAGTTAAAGGTGAGTTTTGCCGAAAAAGGCAGGTGAACTCCTTTAGGTGTAATGAGTACTGCACCAACACCACGACCATTCATATTAACAGCCCCGTCAAACATCATAGTCCATTCTTCTTCTGGGTCAGGCCCTTCAGTGTGAACAGGCTCTTCATGATCTTTTGCTTTAATGAACATGATGTCTTCATCAGGGAAGTCAAATCTCATAGGCTGGTAATCATCAATGGGTTGCTCAGCAAGATAATCAGACAATACACTGCCTTTGATGGCCTTCTGAGAGGTGTACTAAATGTCATATTCCGTGAGGATCATTTTCCATCTTACAACCCGTCCGGTAAGTGCTGGCTTCTCAAATATGTACTTAATTGGGTCCATCTTTGAGATCAATAAGGTAGTGTGGGTCAACATATACTGCCTTAGTCGGCGAGCAGCCCACGCTAAAGCACAGCAAGTTTTCTCGAGCAGTGAATAACGTTGTTCACAGTCGGTAAACTTTTTGCTCAGGTAGTATATTGCATACTCTTTTCGACCAGACTCGTCATGCTGGCCCAGCACACACCCCATTGACTCTTCCAATACTGTCAAGTACATTATCAGAGGTCTTCCTTCAACTGGAGGCATAAGGATGAGAGGCTCTTGTAAGTATTCCTTGATTTTGTCAAAAGCCCTTTGGCAGTCTTCGTTCCACCTGACCGTTTGTTCTTTTCTTAACAGCTTGAACAGAGGTTCACAGGTTGCTGTAAGGTGAGATATGAACCGTGAAATGTAGTTCAATCTACCTAGAAACCCCCGAACCTCCTTTTCCGCTTTCGGTGCAGGCATTTCTTGAATGGCTTTGACTTTATCAGGGTCAACTTCAATCCCTTTTTCACTTACAATATATCCCAGCAGCTTACCAGATCTCACCCCGAATGTGCACTTGTTGGGGTTCAGCTTCAGTTGGTACTTCCTCAGGCGCTTGAATAACTTCAACAGATTTACCAGGTGGTCTTCTTCTGTGAGGGATTTGGCAATCATGTCATCCACATAACATTCAATTTCTTTATGGATCATGTCGTGGAATAATGTTACCATAGCTCGTTGATAGGTTGCACCAGCATTCTTCAGTCCGAATGGCATCACCTTGTAACAGAACATGCCCCAGGGTGTGATAAAAGTTGTCTTCTCCATGTCTTTAGGTGACATTTTGATCTGATTGTATCCTGAAAATTCGTCCATGAAGGAGAACACCGAGAACTGAGCCGTATTATCAACCAATACATCAATGTGAGGTAATGGGAAGTCATCTTTCGGGCTGGCTCTGTTCAAGTCCCGGTAATCCACACACATCCTCACTTTGCCATCCTTCTTAGGCACAGGTACAATATTAGCAACCCACGGCGGATAGCTAGTCACAGCAAGGAACCCGACGTCCCACTGCTTTTGCACCTCTTCTTTGATCTTCATTGCCATGTCTGGGCGAGTACGGCGCAGTTTCTGTTTTACTGGCGGGCAGTCTTCTCTTAAAGGCAGCTTGTGCATGACAATGTCGGTGTCCAACCCTGGCATATCCTGATAAGACCAAGCAAACACATCCACATATTCACGAAGCATCTCAATCAGTTTCTCTTTCACCGAATCTTGTAAGCAGGCCCCGATTTTAACCTCTTTCACATCTTCATTCGCACCAAGATTAACCGTTTTGACCTCCTCCTGATGAGGAGTGATAACCTTCTCCTCTTGCCTTAACAACCTGGCTAGCTCTTCAGGAAGCTCATAATCTTCTTCAACCCCTTCATCAGCTTGATTGATTGGATTGTCAAAGTCATACAGAGTCATAGCTGTGCTGTTGTCGGTGCAGTCTGAAAGGCACTCTCTGCAAGGGTTTAGGTTGTTCATTTTAGTGATCGATTTTAATCTTTGCTTAGAAAAAGTGAAGTAAAGTTATCATTTTGAAAACATCGCCATTTTATTTTTGTACAAAAAGAAAAATGAAAAACAGTGAGCTGAAAAGAAAAAGACTCATTTGCAAAAGATGTCTGATATTCATTGATTGATTTGTTTGCACAAAACTACAAGATGGCCCAATTACAAAATGAGTCTTGACATCTTGGGCAAGATGCAAGACTTGATGCATGCTTAAAATATACAGGAAATAATAATTACTATGCAGGAGTAACCCTTATAATTTCCTGGGAAGACCAGTTTGAGATACGGCTCCCCGGGATCCTTGGACGTATCCAGCTCTCCAGGTTGCGCTCATCTTTCGACTCATCTTCCAAGTTGTTCACTGCATCTGGGGTGAGCATTCCCCCGCTGACAAAACTGGACTTCTTAGCAGCCTCTGATTGATCTTGTTGAGTTGGTTTGTAACCCAACCCAAATTTGTCCTCCTTCTTCTCCACAGGCAACAGCTTGCCCCAGCCTTGGGCAGTCCCCTCTTCAACAACCTTCCTGGCTTGCTGATAAGACGTCATGGAGGTTCCCAGTACAGCAGATGCTTCATTTATGTTCAGGGCCTCAAACCCCTGGCTCATCGTTTCATGGATTTCTCCGTCCATTTCAATGTACTTGTATGTAGCCAGATGGCTAACAAAAATGTCCTCTTCACCACAGATGGTGATGATTTGACCTTCCCACTCGAATTTCAGCTTCTGGTGAAGGGTAGACGTAACTGCGCCAGCGGCATGGATCCAAGGTCTACCCAACAAACAGCTGTAGGCCGGCTGAATGTCCATCACATAGAAGGTAATTTTGAAGGTTTGCGGGCCAATCATCACAGGCAGGTCAATCTCCCCTAGCACTGATCTTTTAGAGCCATCGAATGCTCTCACCACTAGATTACTCGGACGTAATGCTAAGCCATCATACTCCAGCTTCACTAAGGCTTTATTTGGTAGAACATTGAGTGAAGACCCAGTGTCCACCAGTACATGAGATAGAACAGCACCCTTGCATTCTAGAGTGATGTGTGACGCCTTGTTGTGGTTACGTCCCTCAGTTGTTAAGTCAGCATTGGTGAAGCCCAGTCCATGACTGGTGTTGACATTTGCCACCACAGTTTCTAGCTGATTAACAGTGATCTCCTCTGGCACGTATGCTGCGTGCAAGACTTTCAGTAATGCATTCCTGTGAGCTTCAGAACACATCAACAGGGATAATATGGAGATCTTTGAGGGAGTTTGGTGAAGCTGATCCACCACCTTGTAATCACTTCTCTTTATGATTCTCATAAACTCGTCTACATCTTGTTCAAAAGATGTCTTCTGAGTTTCTTTGACAGTCGGCTCTTCAAATACCACACTCTTTCCTTTTGCTTTGGCAACAGCTTCTGCTTCAGCATTAGGTCTTTGTACTTGTGAGGCAAAAAGGCGTCCGCTTCTGGTGAAGCCTCCGCCTCCCCCAACATTATCAATTTGTGGAGAAGAGGTTGAAGAATCCAAAGTGATTTTCTCCCCGTTGCAGTAGAGGTCAGAGCCATAATGCCAAGGGATGGCATTACTGCTTTCATATGGAACTGGTCCAGGCACCGTGATGGTAACTGGACTGACTGCAGCAGAGGAAGGTACTGAAATGGTGTGCGGATCGTAGTAGATGGTGACCGGTGACCTGGCAGGAGATGCCACTGCTTGTTGCTGAAAGTTGTTGTTTGGAGGAACATATGATGGATCATAATAAATGGTGACTGCTGAGATATCTGTTGGCGTTGTAGAAGATTCTGTTGAATAAATGGGTGCTGATGTTGTAGAAGAAATGGTTGTTGACATCTGGTTTGCTGAAGTGATGGACGGAGCCATTGTTGATGATATTGATGAATTGGTTGGAATGATCGTTGTTGCAGTTGTAGAAGAGTCAGGAATTGTTGTCAAAGGGATTGCTGGATTTGTAGGTGTTGATGTTGTGATCTGAAGTATACCACTTTTGATAAGACCATCTATGTCGCTTCTCAAGTTATCACACCCGTTGACCGAAATGTTGCAATAATCACAACCGAGCTCACACCCGGGGAACATCTGGCACTCTAGAAGCTGAGCTTTAATTTCTACCAGGGGTGTCCGAATCTGCCCAACACTGGTGATTAAGAAAGATGGCTTGTCTTCCTCGATGGCATTAATTCTTGGTCCTCCATGATTGGGCATGGGATTCTTGTTGACATTTGGCGGGGGTGCAAAGTTGAGGGCTTTGGAATCCACCAGATCCTGTACTTTCATTTGTAAAGCCCTGCATTTCTCAGTATTGTGGCCAGGCGCATTAGAATGAAAAGCACACCGGGCGTTGATATCATAATTCCTTGGAAGACTGGCAGGATCTGGAGGTGCCAATGTCCTTAACTCAACCAAGTTGAGCTTCAGGAGTTGTGGCAATAAAGCGGCATAAGGCATAGGGATAGGGTCAATCACCCTATTTGCCTGTGATGGTCTTTGTTGAAAGGGTCTTTGTTGCTGATTGCTGTTGTTGTTGTTGTAGCTTCTTTGTGGTGGATACTGAACTTGTTGCTGATAATGTGGTTGTTGTTGTGGTTGATATGCTGGTTGCTGAGGAATCGGAGCTGGAATAGTGACAGCTGCGACTGATCTGTGGACATACTGAGGTCTGCCCCTGTTAGCATGAATGGCATTTGTCTCACCGGTCCTTCTAGGTCCCACAAAAGGCTTCCTGGGATTACTTGACGAGCTTGCACCATTATCAGAAATTTTACCCATCTTCAGAAGGCTTTCAATTCTTTCTCCAGCTATGACTACGTCAGCGAAGCTGGTGGAAGAAAAGGCAGCTAGCCTGTCAATATATGTCCCTTGCAGAGTGTTCATGAACATGTCGGCCATTTCTCTTTCCGACATGGGTGGATGGACAGCAGCAGCAAACTGTCTCCACCTCTGGGCATATTCCCTGAAGCTTTCTTTGGAGGATTGAGACATTCCCATCAGAAGGGTTCTGTTAGGAGCCATGTCCAGATTGTATTGGTACTGTCTGATGAAAGCCTCAGCTAGGTCCTTCCAGCACCTAATAGTAGCTCTGGTTAAGTGAGAGTACCACTCCCTTGAAGCTCCAGTCAAGCTATCTTCAAAGTAAAACATCCATAGTTTTTCATCCATGGTGTATGCCTTAAGTCTTCCCAGAAAAGACTGCAAGTGAGTTCGTGGGCAGGAAGTCCCATTGTACTTTTCGAAGCACGGGGGTTTAAACTTATGGGGAATTCTTACCCCATCCACTAACCCCATATCCATGACATCGAAACCCAAGGAATTTTGAGACTCCAGAGATCTCAACTTCTCAGCAAGTTCATCAAGCCTCCTATCATAGACTTCATCCCCAGCTCCCATCACAGTAAACTGTTCTTCTTGGGGGTCTTCTTGTAAGACTCTTCCTCCAGTAGTACTTCCTTGCACAATACCCGGGATGTTGATTTCCGGATGCAGATGAGGCCCATATACTGGTGGATTAATATGAGGCTGACCCCTCTCATTGTTACTTGTTCCTCCAGTTCCCAGGGGAGGTTCTTCTGGGGTTTGCCTTTCCACCAATGCCCTCAATCTTTCTTGGCTTTGAGCCAAGCCATTCATTACTTCCATGAACTGGGTCATTTGGTTTCTCATCTCCAGCCTTTCGTTAACCATCTGGGTTCTGACCTCGGTCAGCTCTTGCTGTACTTGGTCCATCTGGATACCAGGAAGGTTGTTGCGAGTAGGATATCTGTGTGGACGGTTGAGAGGGAAAACCCGACGGCGAGCAATAATTCCTGAATCACAACAGAGTTAGTAACAAACAAAACAAAAACCCTACAAAACAAAACAAAAGTTAGTATGCAATGCAGTATGCTTATTTGTTTCCAAGGTATCCGGCTTGGCACTTGGTTTTGACCTTTCCAGACCCTGAGGAAGATGCTTTGATGTTGCTTGAGGGAGAGAGACTTAATGAAACAAACTAACAGATATATTACAAATAGTGAATAATACATAGTCTGTTTTCACAACACATGCCCCTGAAGGGTCAAAATACAACATAAAAGAAAAGTACATCAAATGGAAATAACAACAAGCAAAGTGATCAAACACCTAAGCCAAACTCATCCTCCTTAACCTCCTTCAAAAGTGCTTCTGTTACAGGACCAGCCAGATGCTCTGTAATGCTTCTGATAAGAAGGTTCCTGGTGGTAATTGCAGTGGTCAGCTTCTTGTGCCTGTCTTGGTCCTTTGACCTCTTCACACCAGCCCTAAGCTTCAATTCTGAGATCTCCTTCTGAGCTGCCAGCAAAGCCTCCTGTTGTTTCTTTTCATTGGCCTCCAAATGCTCAATCCTGGCTTGAGTTCTCTTATCCTCTTGAGTGCGAGCTTCAGTGATCCTGACCCACCTAGCTTGACTTTCTTTCAGATAGAGATCAGTCCTAGCCTTCTGCAACTGGGCCTCTTTACAGGCATTCTTCAAAATCTGCTCTCCAGCTCTTGATTTCTTAATGTAGTCCTCTGACTTCTCAATCCTGGCTAGATGCTCCACCTTAAGCTTTTCTAACCTCTCAATGTCTAGACGACCATCACTCCTCTCCCAGAGGGTCTTCTTCAGAGCTTGAGACAGATTCTCATTCCTCTCCTTCAGCTTCTCAAATTCTTCCAGGCTGACAGTGGCTGGAGGTGGTACTGTGGATGGTCCAGGTGCATCCTCAATGGTGAAGGGCATTCCAGAAATCTGAGCCCTAGCATGAGACCATTCATAATACTGAGCTGAAGCCACATTGTTGCATCTCCCAAGAATGGCCATCCCCTTGGTCTGAATGTTGTCCCAAGCCCAGGATGCTTGCCTGACAACAGCTAGATTAGGCTTTATCTCACAATACAGGGTTTCAGCCAAGTCTTGCACTCTAGGAGGGTGAACCAAAGCATAGCCCAATTATCTTTTAAACAGCAAAGGGTTATAGTTGATGCAACCCTTTACTCCCACTAGAGGTACATTGGGGAACTGCCCACGGCTAGTAATTATGTCCCTGCCTTTGGTGCTCTAGGTGCACCACCTGATGTCATCTGAAGTCAAAGCAGTAAGCCTCCTGGCCCAATTCTTCTGTTGGTGAGGATTTAGGAAAGCATCAGTCTTGGGTAAGTGCTTAAGCAACCAGGTATGAAATAAAGGAGCACAACACCTCACCAACCTCCCTCTCTGCTTCTCATTCCTTTGGTGAACAGAATAATAGAAATCTCCCAGCAAGGTGGGCACTGGGTTCCTCAAAAGGAAGAGATGAATAGCATTCTTGCTGATAAACTTGGGCTCATCTGCAAAAAGTATAACCCCATATATACTGAGGGCTAACAATGCACAAACTGCCTTCCATTCTCCCAAGGAGGCCTTCAGGATGGCCTGAGAAGTCAGAAAATCTAGGTGCAAACCAGGGGCAAGTGGACTCCGAATTACGATGGTACATTCATAGTAAAGAAAGTATTCTCTGGTGGAGTATTGATGCTCAGTACTATGGATGGTGAAGATTTCCTGTCCCTTGTGAATTCAGATGCAGTTAAAAAATACTTCGCATAAAATGACCCGCTGGACATAAAAACAGAATGTAAGTCCAGGCAAAAATAGGGCATCCCGGCGAGTCAAAAACAAAATAAAAGACTCGGGCAAAAATAAGGGAAAATAAATAAAAAATGTAAACCCGCTGAGCTGAAAAGCCGCATTGGACAGCTCAGGCAAAAATGGGTATCCCGGTGGATTGAAAACCCGAAAGGGAGATCCACGCAAAATAAGGGAATAAGCGAACAACCGCATTCTGAATTCGTCTGTATCACTTACAACATGGCAAGTTTCGAAAGGTTCAAGCATCGGTTAGAATCAGCCTTCTTCAGAAAGCAAGATGAGAAGAACGTCAATGTCATACGAGTCATAGCAAAAGGAAAGCACACTGAAGCGTCATTAACATTGCCAGCATCTTTTTGTTTCTCAATTTTTAAACAATCTCCTCATTTCAGGGGATCTGTTTCTTTGACTGTATCTTGCCAATTCAGGGCACCCCAAATTAATAAAATCAGATTTTCAGTCACATTTCGTCTCGTACGTTTTATTTTTATTTGCAAAAATGTCTGATGTCCTTAATATAATGGTTGCATGAATACAGATGCGTCTTTTCTAAATTACATGCTTGCAGGAAATATATTTCTTACTCCTAAGAGTGTCTAAACTCCTATGATGGAATCCAGTAAGGGACACCTCGGGGCACTTGTACGTTTCTTTGTCATAACAGGATTGCAGGTATTCAAAGTGCAACGCGGGGCACGAAAGCTTCTCCCCAGCAGGATGCCAAATCAGTACTTCCTCAACACTTTCTCCAGGACAACATCAGGAGGGGCTTAGTTCCCCAGCTAAGTCCATCATCCTCAGCAGGGCCTCTACGAAAAATCACTAGGAAGGTCATTCAGTGATCGTTCCTCCCCAGCCAAGTGCAAAGACAGGGAACCATCTCCCCATAGAGCTCCAGCCTCTATCCAGAAGAACAATGTCTGAAGATCTCACAACAAAGTGACGAAAGCTTCCACAGACCCCAGCTGGGCTCCTCATCACCAAGATAGGTCTATCAGTGATTTATTTCCCCAAGCAGAATCATATATCAGATCTACCGATAATCTCATGCCCAGTTGGGATACCACTGCAAGCAGATCAATCAGAAATCTTCACAGTAACGGGATCCGAATCTCGGATTGGTATCTTTGCATAATCATAGCATTCACATCATATTTTCCCCCCAGAGCGTAGCATTCCGTCCAATACGGAGCATTACGGCAAAAGTCAAACATATTGCATAATCATAGGCCATGTTTTGAATCAAACACCTCTTTATACCAACATTCCATCAGCAATATACAAATACCTCTCAATTTCCCCAACAAAAAGCCAAAGCGTCCCCTTTGCACTCTCTAACACAAGTACATATACTCACTCGACACTCGTCCGTGTCGTTTTCCCCAGTAAAGTAGCCAGAACATCCTTCACAAACAGATACTTATACATAACCTGCTCGTCCCGACACTCGGCTGTATCATCTCATATTTCCTCAGCAGAAAGCTAAAGCGTCCCTTTGCACACTCTGACACGAATACTTGTTTATATGTTCTTTTCGACACTCGTCCGTGTCGTGTCATATACTCCCCTGCAAATATAGACAACGAACAGATATATTTACATACACTTCTTCCGACACCCGTCCATGTCATCTTATCCCCACAGATCTTCAGAATATCTCTTACATTTATAAATTCATAACTTATACACTTCCTTTTATGATACTCATCTGTATCATGCTCTCTCCAGCAAGTTGAACACTCGTGTGTGTCTCACTCATGCTTACTTTTTACTCATACAGATACTCGTCCATATCTTGTATACACCACTTATCTTCCCCAGATTCGACACTCGTCCGTGTTCTTTGTTAACCAGTTGGTACTCATCCGTACCATCATCTCTGAACATGCGTCAGCGTTTGTTTCTACCGATACTCGTCCGTATCATGGTCTTAAGGATGCTCGTCCGCATCTTTAATCTATGCACAGTGTCAAACACTTATACCTTTTCTTTCATTGAATTTAGACACCCGTCTGTGTCTACCATTCCCCAAAAGGGTCCCCAGCAAATCCCAATAAATTATTTCCTTTCTATCTGATATTCGTCCTATGTCATGATACTTCTGGCAGCCGTACCCTTCCAGATGATCATCCTTCATCATCCCCCAGCAGAGTCTCCATCATTGGAACCCTCTCCTATCCGACATTCGTCCTATGTCGTGATATTTTTAGCAGTCGTACCCTGCTAGGTGATCGTCCTTCACCCTTTTGATGATCGACCTTCATCATTTTATCTGATGGCCGTCCCCATCGTTGATCTTGTAATCTGACATTCGTCCTATGTCATGGTAAACCCCGAGAGCGGCCGTACCCTGCTAGGTGATCGTCCTTCACCTCTTGATGATCGTCCTTCATCATGCTTATCTGATGGCCGTCCCCATCGTCGACTCTTTTTATCCGGCATTCGTCCTATGTCGTGATACTTTCGGCAGCCGTACCCTGCCAGGTGATCGTCCTTCACCTTGGATGATCGTCCCTCGTCCTTATCCCCAACAGAGCAGCCGTCCCCTGCTAGGTGATCGTCCTTCACCTTTGATGACCGTACCTCATCATTTATTTCATTAACCTGATGGTCGTCCCCATCATTGTCTTTACCTCAGTCCCTATAGAACTTTGTTACTTTGCTTGATGGGCGTCCCCGTCATAATCTCTTTATTTCCCCAACATGTCGGACGTCCCCACCATTGCTTTATCCCCAGCAGTCGTCCTCTACTCGCCAGTCGTCCTCCGTCGCCCGCACTTTATAATCATACTTTTCTTCCTTTTACAATCTATATCCCTTTTCTTCTTCATACCCAGTGAGTGCAAATTTTGGACTGTCTTTGGTATTCAACCACAAGTTATCTTGTTTGTCTGTTAAGCCCACTACTTACATCCTACACAGCAAACTCATGTTTGAATAGGGGCAGCTGTAAACACCCCAAATTTTCCCTCACTAAGTTCACACCATGGCTTATTATCTTTTCATTTGCATAAGTTCAATCATATCATATCATGTTGCATTTTTGCTTCACTGCATTGGTTCAAAGTCATTTGCATCTAGGGTTTGTGATCTGAGCAATCCCTGAGCTATTTGAGCAATTCCAAAGGTCTTCAATCATCTCAAGAGGGTCCATGTATGTTCAAATATCACATTGTATCCTCCCAAGATCAAGAAAGTCAGAAAATCACAAGAACTGAGAAAGGCATGGAAGCAAAGCCAAGTTTAACTACACAGATGACCTAAAATTAGGGTTTTGGTTTCAGAGGCCATAACTCCAATATTTTTGATCATTCTTGTTTCTATTGGTCTTTATGTGTTATAAGGATCCTACATACCAATTTTCATGAAGAAATTCAATGGGGAAGGCATCTGATCAATAGATGACTTCTTGAGCAAGTCAATGCAAAATCAGGGCATCTGAGGCCCTCAATCATCCAACCAAAGGGTCTTCTCCATCATTTTGGGTGTATATTATCTTTATTTGATCTTAGAAGAAGTTAGAAGTTCACAAAATTGAAGAATTTCAAGTCATTTGCAAAGTTGCCATTTTGGGAAAGTGACTTGTAATGCAAACTTGCCATTTTGGGAAAGTTTTTCAACCTCCTCTTTTTTTCAAAAATGCTTCAAATGAAAAATTCTTGGTCATGAAAGTTGTATATTGGATCATTCCCTTTTCAAAAAGTACAGGAACTTGATCTAATTCATCATAGAACTCAAGTTATGGTTTTGCAAAGTTGGGAAAAATCACTAAATTTCACTTATGTACCAAAGAGGGAAACTTGCAAAAACTCATGTCAAGCCAATTTGTGACCTCAAAGTGACTTCTAACCATTACACAAACATCATACATGACCTATAATTCAGAATTGCCCAAAGAAATCTCAAGTTTCATGCCTTGATCATCAAGTATTTCAAAAGGGGCCAAAACCTTCACAAATTGCAAAATGCCCTAAATCTTGACATCCACTTGTGCTAGCTACAAAATCTGAATTCCATGGACCTCCCTAAAGCCAGTTGCGCATGACATGCCCTTGTCCTTGGCCTGCCATGAGCCCATACCTCCAAGGACAACTTTGTTGACTTTATGCAAATTGAGCCATACCAATCAAACTGCTCCACAACAACTCTCTGACATATCAAGGATTGATACATGGACCTCAAGCAAGCCAACACACACAACAACACAAGCTGAATCCTCCCACAACTCAGCATTCACCAAAACCTTCCCTTATGCATTTTTCTTCGAAACTGATCACACAAGCCACAAACATCAAAACAAATTCCACAGAACAACTCATCATCAACCTCTGATCATTTCCCAACCATCACCTTGCCCTGAAACTCCCCATATCGAAAACACGATTTCCCTCCCCCATTGACCTGAGCTTCAACAAACTTCACATAGAGGTCATTTAAACTCCAACCAAGCATTGCAAACTCTTGAGGAAGATCATTAGAGGTGTTTTGAAGCAAAGAGACAGCCAGAAAGCTCTAGGGTTGAAAGTTTCGCTTCAGGTAGCCATGGAATTTATTTTTCCATAACTCTTGTTTTAAGTTTCTAAATGCTTAAGCTTGCTTCCCTGAACACACTGAACTAGTTATTTTTGAAAATGATGAAGAATTGAGAATGTATGGCTTCTCTGAAAGTTTGGCCATTTTTGAAGTTTGATTCGTATCTTGTTCTTGAGGCAACATAAATTGGTTTTGGGGGCAAATTCGTGCTTAGGAAGGGTTGGGGGTTTGATCTGGAGCTTTGCAGCTCTTAAAATGACCTAGGGAGGATTTTGTTCTTGGGGTTGGCTGGAGAAGACGACCGGAACCACTGTACCGGCCGTCTGAGGTTAGTTTGCCCTAATTAGGGTTAGCTGAGTAATTAGTGCATTTTTGAATCTGGACCCTAGGATTGAGTTTCCCACGTGTGAACCAATGGCTTAGATCATCTCATTAATTCTTAATCTTCATTTAACTTAATTAATTAGGTTTAATTAATTAATTAGCCTGATTTGAATCTGGGCCCTAGGATGACGCGCCATGTCAACTTCCCCCAACCCAGAATGAATCTCAGCCCTCCATTGCATATACTTCTCATTTTTATTATTTTATTTCATTTTCTTTCTATTTAATTTGTGCATTTTATTAAAAATAGTAAAAAGACTTCAAAAATTCTGAAATTTTTTATTAAACCTTTTATTAATTTTTCAAAACCCAAAAATATTTTTATTTTTATTTTTTGCATTAAAAATGATTTTTAAATCATTTAAATGATTATTTTTAATTAGTTAATGAGAATTAATTAATTAAAATACATTTAGGTATTTAAAAATCACAAAAATATTCAGAGAGCATTTTAAAACATTTACAAACATTTACAAACTCACAAAGCAAATTTCTTTTTGGTTTTGATCACACTTTGACAATTTTCATTTGAATTAGGGTTCTTTAATTTGAATATTTTTAACCCTAACTTCAAAAATTCATAACTTTTTATCCAAGTTGAGTTTGTGAATGGTTCTTTTTGCATTGTGTTATGCATACTTTCAAGCTTCTAAAAACATTTTTGTTTCATTTTTATCTTGCATTTTCAATTTGTTTGACATTTTTCCTTTAAGATCACCCTTAAAACCCTATAAATTTAGGAAAATCATAAGTCCTTTAGGGTTTAGCTTCTGACCTTCCCCTTTGGGCAGTGAACTTGTATGGGTTTAGAGTACCTTTGATTCCATTTTAAATTTTTTATCTCATGTTTTGCTTCTGATTTTGAATTTTGCATTGCATCTTGTACATAAACCCTAATCTTTGCTTTCATTTGCATTCATTCTTCATATGATTGCATACATGAGCTTGCCATGAAATTTTGTGCATTCACATGACTTCTAAGACATATTAAGACACATTAGAATCATGCTTGATCATTTCCTCATCCATTTGCCTTGCTTTTGTTTTCATTTTATGTCATATGCATTCATGAACTTTCATGGTTCTTACATGTCCCCATTTGCATTCCCATCCTTTGTATGATCATCCACATCTCTTGGTTTACTTTTGCATCATCCCATATCATCATTTGCATCATGAATATGCTTCTGATTTTGGTTTGCATCCTTGCATTCATTTCATTTTCATTTCATTTCATTTTCTTTGCTAACTTTTCAGGTGGTAAATGTTTGAGAAGTGAATTGGCCTTCACTTCTCATAATCTCTTCTCATCTCTTTTATGCATCCATTGCTGCATTTTGTCCTTGTATTAGAGTGAGCTTGCTCATTCATGTTCCTTTCCCTCCTTCTTTCTTCAAGCAACTTATCTTCTTAAGTGAAGTAAGTTGTTTTGCTTCTTCTTGCTTCTCCTTCCTTCATCCTGCTTCTTCCATGGTGGCTTTTCATTGAAGATCTTCTTGCAAGTCTCATAAACCCTAGGAATACCCATGCATGATCACAATTAGGGTTTGATTAGTCCCCCCATTAGTTTTACCTTTGTGTCATCTTTGTGTCTTCTTTCCTCATCTCTTAATCAAGGACTAAACCTTAAAGGTTTTAAGACTTTGTGATTGGGGTTATGCATGTATCCTTCTATTAGGATGGAGTGTATAACTTTAATCCTAAGTGTTGAACCCTTAATGTGTTTAAATCCTTTAATCAATTCACTTAATAGTCACTAAGACATCAAGCTTGTAACTTGGGCCTTGCATTAGGGTTCTAATTCTTCCTTAATGGGTTAAGAAGGACTAACCCTAGTGTTAATGGACAATTCCCCCTCAAGTTGTCTTACAAACCATAAAATCCACTTCTTAATCTTGCCATTAATTAAAATCCACTTTAATAAAGGTTTTGTTTTGTCATGAGGTTAATCCCTAACCATGGATTAAGTTGAGGTATCTTCCTCGGCTTAAATGTTCTCATCTATTATCCTTCTATTAGGATGGTGTAATGGGTCCATTAAATCCTTGATTATGGCTTAAACTCATTACTTAACACTAAACAAAAATACCAAAACATCTAAATAATCACAAGTAGGTTAATGATCTTAATCCTACATCATGGTGATTAAGTGTGAGGTGTTTACTTCATACTTAAGGTATTCTCATTACCCCTAATCAGAGGGAGGATGTGATTAGTTTACTAATCCTTGGTTTAGGCTTAAGCTCATTTTCTTATGACAAATTCGAAAAAAGGCAATAAAAGATTGAAAACACCAAAAACAAACAATAATCGCCTCCTCCGGGATTCTTTTCTCATCTTATTCACTCACAAACGAGAACTTGCTTCTTCCGTCTAATGCAAGACAGTTTGCACCTGAGCCAAACAGGTCATACACTTGAGCATAGACAAGCAGGCAGTTCACCAATCAATTTATCTTTCAGTCTCTTTGAGTCGAACTACGGTGTTCTGACTTCCTCATTGCACAAGAGGATACGTAGGCCTAACTTAACAGTTATCGAACAAAAGTCTATGTATATCCCCCCTCCTTCCAGCATTTTTCTTTAAGCCTCATAGTCTTGAGCTTCACATTCTTTCCTTGCACTGACACTTCTCTTATTCACTTCATTTCTTTTGCCCTGACACCTGCATTCTTTTTCAGCTTTTACACACAAATAGCACTGACACTACCCCTTTAAACACTAACTTTCAAGCGTGGATCCCGTCGAGTACGGCGGACAATCTGGGTGCTAATACCTTCCCAGGTTGTAACCAACCTCCTTTCTCAGTTTCTCTGGTTCGCAACCGTCTTATCCATCTTTTCTTAGGTTTATGCAGCATTACCTTTTCTTCGGGATAAAAATGCTTAGCTGGCGACTCTTTTCATTCTTCTCCTTCGCCGACCGTTCGCGTCTGTACCCTATCTGACCAGGTGTCATTTGGTGGGAGCGACAAATATCAATGAATATTGAAAATCCATATAGCTTGCATTATACTTGTCAATCTGTTTTAGCTTTCCTCCTTGCCTTTGCATAATTATATCTCTTTCTTCAACTGTGTCAATGTCACCAACAATTAATGCAACTACCTCAGAAATAATTGGTTGGTTGTACACTCTTCCATCTGTAGTTCTATTAGCAATTAATCGGAGTTGCAAATTGTGGACATTCTCTTGATTAAGTCTTGTCTTTCCATTAGAATACTCTTTACATGTGCATTATTGTTGTACACCATTTCAGAAAGTTGTTTGACTATGTTGGGATCAATGTTGTAGTTTTCCCTTAAGAGATATGGGAAAAAAGAAAATCAATAATATGTTGATGAATAAATGGTTGTATGGAGTAAATGAAGTTATGTATTATTAAGACCATTGACATGTGGTAGGATTTCAATAAAAATGTTAGAAAGTTGCATACCTTAGGCCTTTCATTCTATAAGCAATTTCATTTTCTGTGTCATATATGTACAATTGTGCAAGTTTTGGAGGATGTCCTTCAGGTGGTAATAAACTCCCTATCCAATGGCAAGTTTGTCCTTGAATTTGTATGATTGGTGTACCTCGTCAGTTATTGAATTTGCTATCCAACTTTGCACCAGGTGAAGTGAAAGCAAACATCATGATGTAGGTACATAGGTTAGATTGGAAATTTTTACTATCTTTTGCATCTTTATGAAATAACAAATGTGATAATATTTGTGGAGGATGTTTTAAGTATGGAAGTTCCACTTTGCCATTGCCACAACATAATGTGTACTTGGGATTCACTGTATGTTTATGTTTATCCATTCTCTCATGGTACCACATCAAGGCCTTGCAATGTCGACACTCAATCATCGCATCACCCAAATCGGAATACTCTTGTAAAATAGATAAATTGAATAATTCAATTCCTATAGATAATTAACTCAGTAGCATATATATTGTAGGAATGAAATATATATTGTATACCTTGATTTTTAAGGTTATGGGTCGTGGAAGAGGGCGACCAAAGCGAGATAAGGCGTCACCTTCAACGAGCATGGCCACAATCTTACAACATAGCATACGAAAATAAGATTCAGAGAGAGGTTTGAATGTGGGGACTGAATCGAACTCTGTGAGGAGTTGCGATGTGACGATGGAATCTGAAGTTAGTCTCATTGAAACCCCTGTGGCTACTAGTATTGAGAAGGTCCAAGAAGAAATTAAGCCAGAATCAACTCAGAATTTGTGGGTCGATGTCATTAGTGGGAACAAGAACCCAACAAATGGAGCCCATATTGAGTTTATTGCCCCTAACATTGTAGATGGAGAATCAGAGGTGGTCATTGAAGATGAAGACATTGAATATGAGGTAAGATTTTGGGACACATCTTTAATCATGTATGTTTTTGGAAAAGATTTGAGTATGAACGTTGTGAAACAATATATGATTAGATTCTGGAATTTTGTCAAATTTCCTTAGTTGTTTTACCATGAAGAAGGGTATTTCATTATGAAATTTAAGTCGCACGAGGAAAAGGAATTGGTAGTCATGAAGGGCCCGTACACTATTTAGAATGTACCAATGGTTTTGAAAGATTGGTATCCTAATTTTGATTTAAAAAAGGATATGCTGCACATACTGTCGGTTTGGGTTAAATTCCCCAATCTCCCTCTTCATTTGTGGGGTTTGAGAAGCCTTAGGAAAATTGGGAGTGTTTTGGGGGTGCCTCTCTTAACAGATGAATGCACAACCAATAAGTTGAGAGTTTCATATGCGAGAATCTTAGTGGAGATTGACATAACTCAAAAGCAAAAGGACTTTATCATGATCACGGATAATGAAGGAAACATGACGAAACAAATTGTGTAGTATGAGTGGAAACCTACTTACTATGATATATGTAAAAAAGTGGGACATCAATGTAAAAATAAGATGAAAAAGCAGTGGCAACCTAAACTCCCTGAGGAAGAGAAAAAACCTGAGGCTGTGGAAACCATTGAGGTGCAGGAAAACCCTAACACTATGATAACTCCTAGGGTAGTTATAGAAGAAGAATCAGTATGGGAAAATGTGTGTTCCATAATCAGGAACAAAGGGAAGGTTGTTATGCATGCTAGCACTAGAACTGTTAATTGCAAGAATGGATCTGTTGCCTTGAGGATTAGAGATCAGTCAAGGCATGATGATGAAGTGACATGATGATGTCTTGGAATGTGGGGGGAATGAATAATTCAGGTAAAAGCCATGAGGTTAGTTCCCGCCTCAAATATATGGACCATTATTTTGCTCTTCTTTTGGAAACAAGAATAAAGGCTCAAAAGGCTGAGCTTATTAGGAAGAAATTTGATAAGAAATGGAAATTTAATGATATAACTATGATGATCACTATAGTGGCAGGATATGGATCCTATGGGATGACACAAGGGCTAAATTGACAGTTCTTAGCTTTTGTGACCAATTTATTCACTGTAAGGTGGATTACCATAATGGTTCCAGAATGTGGATGACTGCCATTTATGCTTCTATTTTGTTGGACAATGGGAGGAAACTTTGGAGAGATATGATAAAAATTAATTTTGATATTGATGGTCCTTGGTGCCTTTGTGGTGACTTCAACAACGTGCTTAGAGATAATGATAGAATTGGGGGCAATTTGGTAGTTGAAAATGAGTACAAAGATTTGGAAGATATGATGGATTGCACTGGCTTACTTGAGAAAGATAACCATGGTGACCATTAAACTTGGTGGGAAAACCAAAGGAATGGATTGATATACTCCATAATTGATAGACTTAGAGGCAATATTGAATGGTAGCAAACTTACATGGACCATACTCTTCTCATCAAAAGTTATGGTGTGTCAGATCATATTGTTTTGTTCTTGCAGAAGCCTGCTAATACCAGAACCTTTAGAACTCCCTTCAAATTCCAAAATGTGGTTGTGCAGAAGATTGGTTTTAAATAAGTTGTGAAGGAAAGTTGGGATCAACCTATAAATGGAAGACCCTTATTCACTTTATGGCAAAAACTTGTGAGGTTACAACCAGTTATTAGAACTTTGAGCAAAGGTTTCTATGGTATTACTGCTCAGTTGAAGCAAGCTAGAAATGACCTAACCTCTACTCAAGAGTCGCTTATAAGAGATATGTTTAATGTGAAAATCATTGACAATGTGAAGAGGCATTCTGCTGAGTTTTGAGGCTTAATAGTATGGAAGAAACTATTATCAGTCAGAAGGCTAAGGTGGATTGGTTAATATTGGGAGATAGAAATAATTCCTATTTCCATGCTTCTATCGAGGCCAATCAAAACCAGAACATAATTGATTCTCTTATTGATGCTGGTGGCAAAAATTTGAATACTCCAATGGAGATTGAAGAGGAGGTTTTGAAATATTACAAAGATCTAGTGGGCTTAGCTAATGAGAACTTGGTCAGTATTGATATAGAACCAATGAGGAATGGTCCTCAACTGAAGGCTGACCAAAGGGATACCCTGCTAGCTCCTATCATTGAAGTTGAAATTTTGGCAAATCTGAAAGGTATTAAAGACACTTTTGCCCCTGGGATAGATGGTTTCAATGCGAAAATTTTCAAGGCTACTTGGAATATTCTGAAGAATTACATCATCAAAGGTATTGAAGATTTTTTTGTGAGGGGTAGGATTTATAAAGCCATAAACTTCTCTCTTATCACTCTTATTCCTAAGAGTACTGAGGCTATTATGGTCAAATATTATGGGCCTATATCTTGTTCTATTGTGGTTTACAAATTGATCTTCATAATTCTAACTAGAAGAATTGGTAAAGTGATTCATACAATTGTTCATAGCAGTCAAGCTGCCTTTGTCCCAGGCAGGAAAATCCATGACCACATTTTAATGGCTTATGAGCTAATCAAAGGGTACAATGCTAAGAGTGGTGCTCCTAGATGTATATTGCAAATGGACCTGCAGAAAGCTTATGATACAGTGGAGTAGAATGCTTTATAAGTCATTCTCAAGGAATTCAGTTTCCCTCAACAAGTTATTGACTGGATCATGTTAACTATCAGGACTGTTTCATACAGATTTCAGCTTAATGGCTCCATTTCTCAACTGTTGGTAGCCAAAAGAGGCCTTAGACAAGGGAATCCCTTGTCCCCTTGCTTTCTGTGCTTATCATGGAATATTTACATAGGGTGCTGGCCAAACTCAAGGGGAAACCTGATTTTAATTTCCATTCTAAGTGTGAGAAGATGGCTATTGTCAACTTGAGTTTTCCTGATGATTTACTCCTTTTTTATAGAGGATACCCCATATCAGTAAAGCTATTAATGGACTCTTTCATTGTTTTCTAAAAGTCAACAGGTCTGAAGGTAAACCCTACCAAGTGTAAGATCTATTTTGGCAATATGGTGGATGAGGATAAGAGAAAGATTCAAGAGCTAACTAACTTTGATGTTGGAAGTCTTCCCTTTAGATATCTTGGAATACCTCTCACCAGTAAGAAACTGAATATTATTCACTACCTTCCTTTAATTGATAAAATCTTGAATATGATTCATCATTGGAGTTCAAGATTGTTATCCATGGCAGGTAGGATTCAGTTGATAAACAATGTTCTATTTGCTTTAACAAATTTTTTGTTACAATGCATTCCTCTTCCTAAGAAAGTCCTATCTAGGATTAAGGCAATCTGCAGGTCTTTTATGTAGTCTGGTTCTGGTTTTATCACTAGAAAATCGTCTATAGCCTGGAAGAATGTTTGTACTGATAAGAAAAAGGGTGGTCTCGACATAATTGATGTTACAACATGGAATGTTACCTGTCTTGCAAAACATTTGTGGAATCTCTGCACTAAGACTGATTCTTTGTGGATAAATTGGATCCACACTTATTACATTAAAGACCAAGATATCATTCAGATGGACATCAAAAATAGCCAATCCTGGATTCTTAAAGCTACACTGAAGATGAGGTCCACTGTTATGTTACTGCCTTCCTGGAATGCTTTCATGCAGAATAATAAATTTGAAACCAGAGTGCTCTATGATAACCTTGATGAACATCAAAACAAAGTGCCTTGGAGGAACTTATTTTACAAGAATCATGCCCGTCCCCGTGCCATAGTTTTTCTCTGGTTGGCTTGTCATATGAGACTGTCCACCGAAGACAGACTCTTCAAATTGGATTTGTTGATGATGTTGGATGTAACTTCTGCAGTGAGAATGAGACACAAAGCCATCTTTTTTTTCAATGTAGGGTTATGCAGAAAGTTTGGAAGCATGTCTTGGATAGGTTACAAATTGTTCACAATCCTGATTGTTGGGAGGATAAATTGCAATGGGTGGTAGCTAGATGTAAGTCCAAGAATCCCTTGAGTAGCATCCAGAAATGTGCCTTGACTGGAGTTATTTAATGTCTTTGGAAAAGTAGAAATGATTTGAGTTTTGGCAAAGACAATGATATGGAGGGAATTGAGGATATAATCTCTAGTATCATAGTTAATAGATGTTGGATGGACATTAGACTTAGAAAACACATAGGAGGGTTATTAATGTCTTAAGCTTTGTGTTTGTGTTATTTTCTGCCCAGTCTTTTAGTCCTTTGGTGTGCTGGATCTCTTTGAGATCGCTTTGGTTGTATCGTTTTTTTGTTTAATAAAATCTCTCTTTATCCAAAAAAAGAAATATTCCTTCTAAACAGTTGGACTTTCGTAGCTAATATATCACGCAGTAATCTCCAAATAAAAATATGAATTTTTGACGGAATTCTGACCTTCAAAAGAATTTTGTAAATTACTTTTGAGTTGGCTCTAAGAATGGTTACAAAAATATTGTTTAAGTTTGTCCAATTCATCCATTAAACAATTATCCGTAAATTTTGAAATAACTAGGGATATTTATGGATATTATTATTTAAATATTTTTAAAAAATATATAATTAACTAAAATCTTTTTATTCCTTTTAAATACAAAAATAATTCACATTCATTTTATTATTTCTTTTATCAAATAATTTTAATAAATTCAACAAAATAATATAGTTTCATATTCAAATAATAATAATAATAATAATAATAATAATAATAATAATAATAATAATAATAATAATAATAATAATAATAATAATAATAGTTTTATATTTAACAAAATAATAATAATAATAATTTTAGATCAAACTTAATAAATATTTAAACAATCTAATAAATTTTTAACGGATACGGGTATCATCAAATCCGTATCAGTGCACGTAAAGAAATAGATAACTAAATACTACCTCCGTTTTTTATTATAAGTCGTTTTGGAAAAATATTTTGTACCAAAATATAAGTCGTTTTATAATAGCAATGAGTCATTAATATTATTTTTTTTATTATACCCTTAAATATTTATTATTCTCTCTCCTTTCAATTTTGTAAATTTATCTTTCCAATATATAATTTTGTAAAACCCTTCATAATTTCTCTTTTCCATACTATAATTATTACTGTTCTGGACTAATCTAGCAAGTGCCCTACGCCGAATTGAGACCCAATCCAATATTCGTCTAGGCATAAGCTCAATAAGAGATTAGTGAAGATATGACTGTTGTAAGAAAGAGCAACTGCCCTCCAGATTTACATGAGGCAATTATGTTCAGCCAAAGGCTACACACCCATAATCCGCAGGCACATGCCCTTATAAATACCCTCCACCCTTGGAGGGTCGGGTGTTTAATTATAATCACCCAATTTCTTACGTTTTAGTTTGTCTTACACTGAAACTTACTTGAGCGTCAGAGTACTTTGTAGGTACACCATCCCCTCTAATAATTTTTTAACGGATACGGGTATCATCAAATCCGTATCAGTGCACGTAAAGAAACAGATAACTAAATATTACCTCCGTTTTTTATTATAAGTCGTTTTGGAAAAATATTTTGTACCACAATATAAGTCGTTTTATAATAGCAATGAGTCATTAATATTATTTTTCCTATTATACCCTTAAATATTTATTATTCTCTCTCCTTTCAATTATGTAAATTTATCTTTCCAATATCATTAATCAAAGATAATTTTGTAAAACCCTTCATAATTTCTCTTTTCCATACTATAATTATTACTGTTCTAGACTAATCTAGCAAGTGCCCTACGCCGAATTGAGACCCAATCCAATATTCGTCTAGGCATAAGCTCAATAAGAGATTAGCGAAGATATGACTGTTGTAAGAAAGAGCAACTGCCCTCCAGATTTACATGAGCACTACGCCAAAAATGACTTTTAACAGCGCATCTTAGACAGCGCTTTTAAAAGAAAGCGCTGTCTAAGGTTAAAATTAAAATAAAACACGGAAAATGTTCCAAAAAAATAATGAAAGCGCTGTCTAAGGGGGGGTCTTAGACAGCGCTTTCTAAAAGCGTTGTCTAAGACCCCCCCTTAGACAGCGCTTTTAGAAAGCGCTTTTAAATATAGACCTTAGTCAGCGCTTTTGATAAAGCGCTGTTTAAAGTCTTTAAATTTAAAAATAAAATAAAACCAAAAGCGCTGTCTAAGGGGGGAGGGGGTTTAGAAAGCGCTTTTGGAAAGCGCTGTCTAAGGCATACCTTAGAAAGCGCTTTCCACAAAAGCGCTGTCTAAGGTCTAATTAAAATAAAATTTCAGACTTCTATTTTCGTTCTCTGTTCTTTTGTTTTCCCTCTGTTCGCTGTGATTTCTGACGAACAACCTCTGGTTAACCAATCTCTTAGAAAACTGGGTTACTTGCAGGACCAACCAAACAAGTCCTAGGACACATGTGCAATTATTTTGTCGAATTACTCTTAGTGTTGTTAATGATTGGTGGTTTGTTTTGTTAACAATGTCAAAGCGTTTAAATGTTGAGTATGAAAGTAAAATAAAGTTAAAGTTTGAACAAAAGTAAGAAAATGGCGAAAAGATGTAAAACTTTGCAGGAAAGTAAATAAAACTGAGTAAAGTAACTTGATGAAACGAAACTAATAATTTAAATAACTTGAAATAAAAATGGTGTTCAACACATACATTGTTCCAAATATCAGACTCATTTTCTCTCACACTGGGTACTTAGAGTATTTACAGGATTTATGTATAAGTTTTCACACACGCATTCTAAACACAAACTATCCTATTTATACATAAACAAAATAACTGCCTAGAACGGGAAAATTCTAACTAAATGACAAGTGTCAGCCCGCATGCAATTTCCTTCTCTGAAACTTCCATGTGTTCAACTGCCAAAGGTTGCAACTTTTGAATTTTGAACTCTTCCCTTTGGTGACGAAACATTGCGTCTCTTTGTGTGTCAAAATGTCGAAGAAGAAGAAACTCTTCAAACTTTACGAACCAACACTCCTGCCAAACACCTTCCTTCTGTCGAAGTGTCGAAAGATACTCTCATCTTGTCGAATACCCAAACTATGAACAGGTTTCCAAATTTGGCTTGTCGGAACATTATTTGTCCTCCTGTCGAAGCACTTGAGTTTTTGACCTTGTCAACATCTCCTGAACATCTTCACTTCCTCTTTTCCTTATCTACTGATCATCCTCTCAGCAAAAGAAATGACTTCATGTCTCAAATTTCAGAGTGTCGAAATTATGAGCTTACAAATTTCCCCCCAGCAAAGATGTTTCGACTAATTTTGGAGAAATATCCTTTGCTGTCGAAATGACTTCTGACAGCATGTCAGTCTCATTAATTATAAAGTGACTTTGTTGAGTCCCAAGAAAACACCATGATTTCAACTTTCTGAAAAACTTCTCATCTAGCCCACGTTTACACAACCTTCCATAACCCTATATTCTAGCTAAATCATGGGCTCCCTACCAACCGTCACCTTTAATCACCACCATTGATCAAAACGCATGTCCCCCATGACTAAAACTGAACAGTTTTTTCTTTTTCTTTTTCATTTATTTTTATATCCTGTCACCTTCTATAAATACCATTTCAAAAACCTTTCATCCCTTTTACACTCTCAGACGCTTCTTCTCTCCCAAAGAAAAAAAAACCTCCATTAAAACCCTTTCAAACTTCCTGTTACTCCAGCTCCAATCTTCTCACAACAATGGCGCCCCCAAAGAATATTGTTGACCGTAGTGCCAAGAAAGCAAAGAAGACTGCTGACCTCCCTCCTGCTCACACATTGTCTGGACCCACGCAAGTGAATCAACAACAGTACATCCCAGAGCCTCCAAATGAGAGGGAGAAAGCTAGTATCTACAGATCTCAGGTAATAATCCATATCTTGGTCTCTGGAGTTCACCATGCAATGTTAGGTCCTATCTCTGATCCCAATGCTGACCCAAACCGTTTAAAGGATTTTTATCCTTGCTATTCTGCCTCTACGCCAATAGGTGCTAGTAAGAACCCTCAAGCTGTCGAAACATCTTCTAAGAAACCTGAGATCCCAATAGCTTTGACAGACTTAGACTTGTCGTACTTAAATCAAACTAGGATCTTTAGGAGCCCACCCCTAACAAAAGACCCTTCAGATTATCTAGCTTGGCTCACTAGAGTCGAAAAAGTTAAGGAAAAATTCTGGAAGAAGACAGGTATTTATGACCTGATCCAGTTGTTGAAAGAAGGTCCACGCTACTGCCAGAATATGTTGTTGGCTTCTTTATACTTCTGGGACGGTACCTACAACAACTTCCATCTTCCCTGTGGTATGGTTACTCCCACCCTTTTCGACATAGCAGCCATCACTGGCCTCAGTCCTATAGGAGAAATCTTTAATCCTGAGCACCTAAACAAAGATCCCATAGGATTCGACACCAAACACGCTGGCTATTCCTTATTCATTGCTCGTCACCAAGGAGAAGGCACTGAGGAAGTTTCCGACAGAAAACACATAGCTTTCCTCACTTTGTGGTTAGCCAAGTTCGTCTTCTGCACCAGATCACTCCAGGTTGCCAGAAGCTATATTACCATGGCCAATCAACTTCATAATGGAGTTGCATTTTGCCTAAGTGAATTGCTTCTGGCAAATCTTTATGAATCTCTGAGTGAGAGCGTGAGTAACCTAAAATCCATCAAGGACAAGGGAACCATCAGCCTCACAGGCCCCTTCTGGCTCTTACAACTGTGGCTGAATGCCACCTTCGAAGCCTGCATCCCTGTCAAAAGACCAGTTGACGAAGAAGAAGTGAAAGACAGGCGCGTCAAATGGCCTAGGTTAGTTCAACTAACACCCACTGATGAAGGAGTAGGTCTTCGACAAGCCTTCACTAGCTATGTCATGATGTTCGCCAAACGTTACAAGTTTACTCCATCCATGGCACCCTTTGCCAACAGGACTGTGGGTCCCAAATGGTTCACAAGACAACTCCCAGTAGAAAACCAAAAAGAAGAAGACTCCTACATATCCATCTGGGAGGCCTTCCTTATGCCAAGACACCTTTTCTCACACCACAACCTTAACAACACCAAAGTTTCCCTTATTGTCTATCAACCTAACTTGGTGGCCAGACAATTTGGGCTAACCCAGACGAAGACCAAGCCCATCTACCACAAGAAAGGCTCTATTTTGTTCTACAACTCATTTCAAAACTTCGAGAAAAGTCTAGAATTGTATTACAAATTTTTCGACGAATCTTTGGAAGTCCATCCTACAATATTTCGACCGAACTACTTGTGTACTGAAGACTTTGACGTTTGGTGGAAGGAGTATTATCTCAACAAATTCTTTGATGTAACCACTTTCAACTCACTCCTGACGAATGCCTTTGCTTTTGTGCAGGATAAAAAGAAGAAAGGTACAAATCAGCATATCAAAGAAGTTCAAAAATTTCAAAAATATTTTGAAACTATTTACAGGCCAAATGATCTTCGTCGAACCATAGGCGAAGCAGCAGTGACTTTAAAACAAAAATTTTCAGAAAAGTTGGATAAGTTGGGAGTGCCTTCATATATTCCACCACAGGCACGCTACAACTTTGCTTACACTTCATTCCTCCAAAGTTTCCCCCACTCCCTTCTGCAGAATTTGGTGTGGCCTTGTGCCCTCCATTTCCAGATTGGTTTGTGTGTGGATCTCACTTAAAGCTGCTTCGCGAGTCCAACAAAAAACTTGCTGAACGTGTGGTTCCGACGAAGTATTATTTCGGCAACTACCCTGGGCACCTTCATGTTGGAATAGAACACGTTAGTGTGGAAGAACCTATTCTTGAAGGTGTCGAAGAAATTAAATCCCTCTTCTTATTTCTAACTTTTTATGTTTTATATCAATGTTCACTTAGTTTCTTTTCTTTCAGCTGTTAGAATAACTAACAAGAAAGCTCCTGGTGAAGGGACCTCTTCCAAACAGGTCGAAAAATCACCCACAGCTGCTAAAAAGGTTTCGACAAATGAAGACATCTCACTCTTTTATTTATTTTTATATATTTCAATATTCTCAATACTGAATACATTTCCTTGTTTGCACACCCCAGGTAACTCGCACACCAGCCACAAAGAGAAAACAAGAAGAAAAGGAGGTGAGTGTCGAAGAATCTGAAGATGATTCTCCTGAGCCTCAACCCCTCAAAAGGAACAAAGGCATGAGAATAAAGACAGTGGCATCCCAGAGATCCATTGTCCAGAGACGAACTCCTCCCACTAGTCCAACCAACAAAATCCCTTCAAGAAGTGAGAAAAGTGGGGATTCAAGCACTCACACTGAGATTCCTCAGGTATTATTCTTTCGGCTGACAATATTCATAGTCTTAACTGCATTGTTTCTTCTTTTAAACTTCCCTTTCCTGTTTACTTCAGGTTATCATTGATGTCGAAGAAACTTCCAAGGTTCAAGAAGAGGTTATCCCTTTTGATTCTGAGAAGACTTTAGCTGAACGGCTTCAGGAAGAAACCACTCCAGATGCTGGTGTTTATGGCCCTCAGACCTTCAGTGATTTCAACATTAGTGATCCAGAATCCTCTGACAACAATTCCCCTCTTCGTCCAGAATTCACTGTAGAAGAAAAGACTGCCCCAGACCAGGATGCACAAACTCAAGGGCCAATTGATACAACAGAGGCTGGTAAGGGAGCTGTCGAAGAAGAAGAAGATCTGTCGAAGCAACCAGACACAAACTTGAACCCTGGAGGAAGTACCCAAGTTGTTCCTACCCCAACAGAAACTCCAACAGAAACCCCTTTAAATACGGGTTCGACAAGTTTGTCACATGAAGAAATCGAAAGCCTGAAAGTAAGAAAACCTCTGGAATATCTCAAAGCCTTACTTAGCTCCAGGTACAACTTTCAGGACTCTTCCCACAGCAGCTCAACCACTTCAGGGGCTACCTCTGAAATCCAACCAATTAGTGTTATCATGGCTAATATTAAGGCAAAGATCCTTGGGGTGGACTTGTTTTGAACTCTAGCCGAAAACCCTTCTGCACAATATGACTTGAAGAAACTTCTAAAGCAAGCCAATCTCCTGGAGGCTTCGACTGAGGAGAGTCGTTTGGTGATGGACCTGATGTTTATGATTGATTCAGTAAGTGCTGATTTGGTTCGCCAAAAAGAATTCTCTCAGAGCATCACAGCTAAATCTGAAAAACAAGTCTCAGAATGGAATGTTGTAGCCTCTTCGACAGATAGAATCTCAGAGCTAAACAAACTTTCTGAAGATTATTCCAAAGCTGCTGCTGAGTGCGAAAGTAACATCCAGGCTTATCAGGCTCAGATTGCCGAACTTCAGAAGAAGATCCTCCAGGAGAAAGAACGTCAAGCCAGTCTCCAACAGCCTAACCAAGAAGAAATTGACAGGGAGCTCCAAAAAGGTCTTCAACATGCAGAAACAGCCCAACAACTCCACAAAGAAATTGACGAACTGACTGTCAGCAAAAGCCTCTGTGAACGTCGAATTCAGCTCCAACAAAAGAAGTTTGACGAACTCAAAGCAACTTTTCTCCAACAGTAGTTTGTAATAGAAATAGGGGATTTTATTTTTTCTAAGAATTTTAAGAATTTTCATATGTAATGTTACTTAACGCCATCTGTTTGGCGAAGACAAGCTTTTGTTTGCAATTTTATTCCATTTCTATCTTTATTTCTTGCAATGTTGGTTTATACTTCTTCAAATATTTGCCATTTATTTTCAGCACTCTTTTGTCTTTTTCGATTTCTTCGACTTCATATGCGCCATTCGAAAAAACTCTTAAAATTTGGAAAGGTCCTTCCCATTTAGGAGACCATTTTCCCATCAATCTATCTTTCTTCTCCATGGGCAAAATTACTTTCCAAACTAAATCACCAACTAAAAAGGCTTTAAATTTTACTTTCTTATTGTAAAACTTTTCGACTCTTTCTTTCTGCCTTTTTATCAACTCTAAAGCACGTAACCTATCCTCATCTAAATCAACCAACTCATCCATCATCATACTCCAATAAATCTCAGATGGAATTTCATGATGCCTTTGAATTCGTATTGATTGTAAATAGATTTCAACTGGTAATATTGCATCATGCCCATAAGTTAATTTAAATGGGGTAGAATTAGTTGCCTCTTTAGGAGACGTTCGACAAGCCCAAAGGATTTGATCCAGAGTCTTGTGCCAATTCCTAGGTTTTTTACCCACATGCTTTTTTATCAGATTTATCACAACCTTATTGGCTGCTTCGACCTGTCCGTTTGCTTGAGCATAATAAGGTGTCGAAGTTAGTAACTTAAAACCTGTCTCTTTTGCAAATGCCTGCATGTTTCTTCCAGTAAACACAGATCCTTGATCAGTGGTTATAGTTTCTGGTATTCCAAACCTATAAATTATATGTTTCTGGATGAAGTCTATAACTGCCTCCTGATCTACATTCGTCAGTGGTATGGCTTCAATCCACTTAGTGAAGTAGTCTACTCCAACCAAAATGTATTTCTGCCCTTTTGAAGAAGCTGGTCGAATTTCACCAACCAAATCTAAAGCCCAACCTCTGAATGGCCAAGGCTTTATAATAGAATGTAACTCATTTGCAGGCACATGAGGTATGCCTGCATGAATTTGGCATTCTTGACATCCCTTTGCAAATTCGACACAATCCTTCAACATTGCTAGCCAATACATCCCTTGTCGAAATAGTAGCCATTTCATCTTGTGTCCTGCCTGGTGTGCACCACATGCACCACTGTGCACGTTCGACAAGGCTATATAAGCTTCAGTCTCACCTAAGCACTTTAGTAAGACTCCTTCTGCAGTCTTTTTAAACAACTCATTTCCAAAGAGTACGTAGCTTAAAGCTCTATACTTTATCTTTCTTTCGACTGTCTGGTTTGGATTTTGTAAATAATCCTTAATAGGTTTTCTCCAATCTCCTACCTCTGGATCATCTACATTGAAAATTTCAAAATTTTCTTCATCACCATATCCCAGTCTTATGGTTTCCAAATCTGATGGGGACAGTCTAGTGGATAATACTTTTCCTCTTACTTCGACAATTTTCTCCAGATTTTCTTTCGACACTTTTTAGCCTGATGCCAGTTGAGCCAAGTCATTTGCTTCCTGATTTTCTAATCTAGGAATGTGTCTAAAGGCTGCACTGTCGAATCTCTTGAGGAGTCTGTTGGCTATTACAAAATACATGATTAAATTTTCTTTGACACATTTGTACTCTTTTGTCAATTGTTTTATTACCAACTCAGAGTCACCCATTATTTCGACCTCTATTGCCCCCAATTCCAACAATATTTCAAGTCCAGCAATCAAGGCTTCATATTCTGCTTCATTATTTGAACATCAACCTTCTATTTTATACTTGAACTTTGTTGGAATTTTATTGGGAGAAATAATTAATACCCCAACACCTGTTCCATTCTTATGACTGGAACCATCGAAATATAATCTCCAAGGTTCTCTTTCGACGTATTTTATTTCATCTTCAATTATGGAGTGGTCAGCTATAAAGTCAGCAACCACTTGTCCTTTGACATCTTTTAGAGGCATATATTTTACAGAATACCTAGTTAAGGCTAAAGCCCATTTTCCAATTCGACTATGTAGAATAGATTTAGACAACATATGTTTTATTACGTCGAAATGAGAAGATATATATACATCAATGGGTTTTATATAATGCTTTAACTTGGTACAAGAGAAATATACACATAAACATAATTTCTCTATCATACTATATCTAGTTTCAGCATCATTTAAGACTCTGCTGAGATAATAGATGGCTCTTTCGACGCCATGTTCATCTTCCTGACAAAGCATGCTTCCCAGTGTTATGTCGGATGCTGAGATGTAGAGCCTTATACTTTTTTTTGGACAAGGAGACATTAAAACTGGAGGACTGGCCAGATATTCTTTGATCTTGTTGAAAGCATCTTGCTGTTCTTTCCCCCAGGTGAAGCCCTCCTTCTTCAGTCGAAGTAGAGGTGAGAAAGCCTGTGTTTTTCCACTAAGTTTGGAGATGAACCTTCTAAGAAAGTTAATTTTCCCTAGTAGAGACTGCAGTTCCTTCTTTTTCGATGGCGCTTTCGCTTCCATTATGGCTTTGGCCTTGTTTTCATTGATTTCAATCCCTTTCTTGTGGACCACAAAGCCTAAGAAATCACCTGCCTGCACACCAAAAGCACATTTAAGGGGATTCATTTTTAAACCAAACTTCCTCATCCTTTCAAAGGATTGTCGAAGATGGTCAATATGGTTTGAGCCTGAGGCAGATTTAATCACAATATCATCTATATAAATTTGCATAAATGTTTCAATGAAATCATGAAAAATAGAATTCATTGCCCTTTGGTAAGTAGCTCCAGCATTTTTTAAACCAAAGGGCATGACCACCCACTCATATGTTCCTATTGCCCCTGGACAACGAAAAGCTATTTTTGGAACATCTTCTTCAGCAATGAAAATCTGGTTGTAGCCAGAATATCCATCAAGCATACTTAAGTACTCATGGCCTGCTGCAGAATCTACAAGCATTTCTGCTACTGGCATAGGATATTCATCCTTAGGGGTAGCTGAGTTTAAATCTCTAAAATCAATGCACACCCTAAGTTTGCCATTTTTCTTAATCACAGGAACAATATTAGCAATCCATTCGACATACCTTGTTGTACGGATGAACTTGCATTTTAGAAGTCTTTCAACTTCCTCTTTAATTTTCGACAGAATTTCAAGTGCAAAGCGTCTAGGAGTTTGCTTTATTGGCTTTTTCCCTTCCAGTATTGGCAACTTCAATTCGACCAAATTTCTGTCTAAACCAGGCATTTCGTCATAATCCTATGCGAAGCAGTCTTTAAACTCATTCAGCAGTTGGATTATTTCGACTCTGAGCTGAGGATCCATCTTGGCACTGATGTAAGTTGGCCTTTTCTCTGCCCCCAGTCCCAGATTGATCTCTTCTAAGGGATCCTGTGCCACCATTTTCATATTGGTTGGGGCTGGATCTTTTTCAAACCCCAAGGGTTCGTCATCATAAATGGCATCAAGCCTTTGATTCTGCCATTTGCCACTAGAGTTTTCTTCAAAACTCTGTTTTGTACATTGTTCCTCAATATTTTCTTGAGGATGTTGTTCTTCGACAACTTGTGTGTTGGCTTTAAAAGCCATATTTCTTACTTCGGCCTCAAGGGCCGCTTTGAGTTGTTTTTCGGCTACATAAGCCGTAATCCTTTCTATTGTTGATGCTTCAGTCATTTTCACTGAACTCACTTCCCCACCCAGTTGGGTTGACATGGGCAGTCCCCCAAGTATAATTTGTCTCCCCAATTATTTCTTTATCCCACTGGAAACCATGCGTAGGGTGGAGGTACATGGAACAATATGCGTTGTCGGAGGCTGTCAGGTCGAAACCAGCAGGATTGCAAGGTGCTATGTGGGTCAAGTTCTTGTCGAAGTTACGATTAGTGACATTGTTCACGTCAGCCATGAAGTAACTTTGGTCTGCTTCTATGTTTTCGACAATCCCATCTGGCCTCCAAATGGCTATCCTTTGATGCATGGATGATGGTACAGCCCCAATTCCATGGATCCACTCCCTTCCCAACAGCAGGTTGTAATTTGCCTTTGATGCTATCACCACAAACATTGTAGGCCTGGTAATGGTTCCTACAGTCAGGTTCAATTGTATCACCCCCAATGTTGTCCCACCTTACCTTCATAGTTGGACAACACCATGTTGTGAGGTTTGGTGTCTGAATCATCTTTTCCAATCCTCTTTATCATATAATGGGGGATTAGATTCACAGCTGCTCCTCCATCTATCAGGATTTTGTTGACACCCACGTTTTCCACTTTCCCTTTTATGAACAAAGGCTTTAAATGAGCCTTCATTGCATCATCTGGCTTTTCGAAGAAAGCATTTTGCTCTTCGACACAGCCATTGTTCATTATGTAGTAACATACAGGCTTAAGCCCTATGCTATCATCTGCCATATCATCTTCTTCGTCCTCCACTTCCATTATACTGTCGTAGTCTCTAGGCAACACAGAAACTACATTGCATGTTACGTCGAAGGACGCATCAAACTCTGAGCTGAAGTCATCAGTAACTTCTTCGTCTTCCGGCACTTTGTTGTTTATTTTCTGCATCTCTGTTGTGTCACTAGATTTATTTTTTTGAGGGAGTTCTTCTTTCGCCAGGGATTTCCCTTTGCTTATTGTCTGCACACACTTGCTTGACTCAGCTTTATTCTCACCAATCCTTTTTTGTTCGACAGTTTCTTTTTCAATTCTCTTCTGCCTTTGAAACCTCCTCCACTGGGACCTGGACATAGGGTTCTTCCCCTTATAGTTTTCAGAGACGTGTTTTGGCTTTACTTTTTCTACCTCTTTTTTCACTTCTATTGAGGCACCCCTATTCACTTCGAAGCTTTTCCACCTCTTATGTCCTTGGGCATCCCTTATAGGTTGGACCCACTTGTCATCGTTCGGTTTGTTGGATGGTTTATAGGTGTCGTAACGCCTTTCTCCCATTCCTTGGTTATGATGCTCCCTTCTTCTTGGGTCGAACCTTTCATTTCTGATTGGTGGGGCTGCTCCCCAGTTCCTTTTCTTTTGGGTCTTTTCTGCTGCTTCTAAGTCATTAGCTGCTTTCTTGTCGAACACAGCGCTGCACCTTGGGCAAAGCATAACTTCTGCATTCTTCCTCTGGCACCTCTGGATGAATTCGACAAGACTTTCATTTTCTTCTGGGTAAACCAGCTTCTGATGCTTCTCTTGATAGTTCTTTCTGTTGGTGTCTGGTCCTATCTTCTGAGTGACTGCTACCATATGAATCCCTGCATTCTGCTCACTTGTGATCTTCAGTTTGTTCATTTTTCCAACTAGCATCATTTCCTCACAACGAAACCCTAACAGCGAAACCCATCACAGCGAACTTGAATACACTTCCATTTTTCGGTTTCAATCATTGAACGTGTTTGAAGAATCGTACCTGTCTCGACATTTGGGTGTTGACTTTGTTTTTCGTTTCTACTGTTCTTCATTTCTTGCGGTATGTTTCATTTCTTCATTTCTTTGTTTACTGTATTATTCTGAGTTTAGTGTATTATTCTTGTTTAAGTTGTTTTGATTCATAAAAACTGAGTTTAGAAGTTGACAATAGGAAAATGTTGATGTTTGTAAGGAAAACAATAAGGTACATTGTTGTTGTTATGTTTGATTAGAAAACTGAGTTTGTAAAAACTGAGTTCATAAGGTACATTGTTGTTGTTATGTTTGATAAGTAATAATGTTGATAATAGAATAATGTTTATAAGCGAAAAGTAATGGAAGAAAAAGTTTGATTCTTGTAATAGAAAAAATGAAAGTGATGAGGTAATTAAAGTTGTTATGTTTGATAAGTAATAATGTTGTAATAGAAAAATGTTCTTCCTTGAAAAATGTTGTAATACAAAAATGTTTGTAATAGAAAATGTTTATAGGTATAGTTATAGGTATATTATAATAGAAAATTAAAGTTAGTTATAGAAAAATTAACGTGTTATAGGTATAGTTATAGGTATATTGTAATAGAAAAAGTTTGATTCTTGTAATAGAAAAAATGAAAGTGATGAGGTAATTAAAGTTGGTATATCGGCGTATCGGATACATTATTGAAGTTTATATTAACATTGGTTATGTATACGTTATTGAAGTTTAAAATGAATTGAACTTTAAAATTATTAGGATATTCAAAGATACTACCTTAGTTATGTATTTTCGTCTGGATTGAGTGCCCTAAATGCGGTTTGTCTCGATATAAGAAAAGATTATCTCCCGCAAAAGTCTTATGGTATTTTCCGATAATTCCGAGATTTAGGCGCATGTTTCGTAGTGAAACCGATGCAAGACATCTTACTTGGCATGCAGATGAAAGAATTATTGATGGAAAGTATCGGCATCCGGCTGATTCACCACAGTGGTCGAAGATTGATAATGATTATCCTGAGTTTGGATCAGAAGCAAGAAACCTTCGATTGGCATTATCTACTGATAGAATGAACCCACATGGTCTTCAAAGTATCTCACATACCACATGGCCTGTGATTCTTATGATTTATAACCTACCTCCGTGGCTATGTATGAAGCGTAAGTACATGATGTTATCTATGTTAATCTCTGGGCCTAAACAACCAGGGAATGACATAGACGTATACTTGACACCTTTGATTGAAGATTTAAAGATTTTGTGGGAGAACGGTGTGGAGGTTTATGATGGATATAGGAAAGAAAGTTTCAATTTGAGGGCGATGTTGTTTGGCACAATTAATAATTTTCCAGCATACGGGAATCTATCTGGGTATAGCATTAAAGGTCAACGTGCATGTCCTGTTTGTGAAGACGGAACCGATACGATTCGATTGGAACTTTGCCAGAAGAATGTGTTTCTCGGTCATCGTAGATTCTTACATTCTAAACATCACTACCGTGGGTGGAGAAAAGCATTCAATGGAGACACCGAACATCGTAGAGCTCCACCCGCATTGTCAGGTGAACAAGTTTTTGAAAAGGTGAAAGATGTGCGTACTGAGTTTGGCAAGCCTTTTGCACATAAGATTGTGAAAGGTGGGTGGAAGAAAAGGTCGATATTTTTTGAATTGCCATATTGGAAGTCTTTGTACGTGAGACATTTTCTCGATGTTATGCATATTGAAAAAAACGTATTTGAAAGTGTTATCGGTACATTACTCAATATAAAAGGCAAGTCTAAGGATGGCCTTAAAGCAAGGGAGGACATGTTAAAAATGGGAATGAGAACTGAATTAGCACCCGTGAAGAAAGGAAGACGAACATATCTACCACCTGCTGCTTTTACTTTATCTAGAAAGGAGAAAAAAATTTGTGTAAGTCTCTGAGTGAAGTTAAGGTTCCAGAAGGATACTCATCAGATATCAGAAGACTTGTTTCTATGAAAGACCTCAAGTTGAAGAATTTGAAGACACACGATTTCCATGTTATAATGGAACATTTTCTACCGATAGGTATACGTTCTATTTTGCCAAAAAAAATAAGAAGTGCCATAACTAAATTGTGTTTTTTCTTTAGGTCAATCTGTAGTAAGGTGATTGATCCCGAGATCTTACCAACACTACAAAAAGAGATTGTAATTACCTTGTGTGAGCTTGAAATGTATTTTCCTCCGTCTTTTTTTGACATAATGGTTCATTTAGTTGTTCATCTTGTGAAAGAGACACAGTTGTGTGGACCAGCTTATATGAGATGGATGTACCCTGCTGAACGGTATATGAAAATATTAAAAGGGTACGTGAAATCCCGAAGTCGACCAGAGGGTTGTATTGTTGAACGATACATTGTTGAAGAAGTTGTTGAGTTTTGTACTGAATATTTGTCTAACGTTCAATCGATTGGACTCCCCAGAGCTCAGATTTTCGAAAAAATGGAAGGTAAAAAATTAATTGGGAATAAAATTGTGACAATATCAAGGGATGAACGGGATCAAGTTCATTTGTATGTTCTGCACAATAATAATGAGGTTGAGTCATATGTTGAAATGCACAAGGATGTACTCCGAAGGTTAAATTCGAACAGAAATGAAAATTGGATAGTTATAGAGCACAATCAAAGTTTCATACAATGGTTGAAGGATCATATTTATTCGAAGCGCTCTTCAGATCCTTCTTTGGTAACAGAAAGGTTGAGATGTTTGGCATATGGTCCAAGTTTGCATGTGTTTTCTCATAGCGCATACTAAATTAATGGATACACATTTTATACCAAAGAACAAGATGATAAGAGTACTATGCAAAATAGTGGTGTCACCGTGCTAGCTGAAGCAATGCATATATCAAGTATGAAGGACTTAAACCCCAAATATGCAAATTTGTCATATTTTGGAGTTATTGAGCACATTTGGGTGTTTGATTACGAGAAGTTTCAGATTCCCATCTTTGGTTGCAAGTGGGTGAATAGTAGTGGCATACGAATGGATAAGTCTGGATTTTTGCAAGTTGATCTTACTAGGGTGGGGTACAAAGATGAACCTTTTATTCTAGCATCTCAAGCTAAGCAAGTGTTCTATGTGAATGACCCGAAGAGTACAAAATGGTCTATAGTGCTTTTCTCTAACAAAGTGACTGATGATAGCGGTGTCGATCAATGTGATATTGATGTTGAGAATGAGTCATGCATTAGACGGAATGAGTTGAATAGAAATGATGAAGTTGCGGGTATTTCATGTTGAGGTTTATGCGAGATACTCTTGTTTTGGGTCGATTAGAGATTCCCACCGATGTATGTATTTCTAACTTATGAGTTATTTTTATATTTACACATATCTCATATAATTAAATAGTTGAAATTAAATCAAACTATGTTATATTATTATGTAGTACTTTGATGAATTCAAGTGTGCATTTTATACAAAGGATCAAGTAGACGAAATCAAAGAGGAATGGTGTCAATTCATGATAGAGCTCAATGTTTTAAGTAATGACTTGTAAATTTGTAGTATATTGTACATGACTTGTAAATTTGTACATAAATTTGTGTAATTATATTGTACATTTGTAGTATATGTAATGACTTGTAAATGTGTACATAAATTTGTATATATTTTGATACATTTAAGGAAAAATTGGTTTGAATTGGTATATATATATATATTTGTTAGCCAAAAATTGGTTAAAAAAAGGCCAAAATGGTTTGAAATGGCATATATAAAATGTGATATTTGTCTGCCAAAATTTGGTTGAAAACAGGTAGAAATTCTGGTTTATAAACCTGGAAAAAATGTGGTTTAAAACAAAAGCTGCAAAAAATTTCGTATACCTTAGACAACGCTTTTGGCAAAAGCGCTGTCTAAGGGGGGGCTTAGAAAGCGCTTTTGGCAAAAGCGCTGTCTAAGGGGGGGGGGGGGTTTAGACAGCGCTTTTGAAAAGCGCTGTCTAAGGTATACCTAAAAAAATTAAAATAGGAGGGGATTAGACAACGCTTTCACCAAAAGCGCTGTCTAAGGTATATGGGCTTAGAAAACGCTTTTTCAAAAGCGCTGTCTAAGGTATTCCTAAAAGCGCAGTCTAAGGGTACCTTAGACAGCTCTTAGACAGCGCTTTTAAGATTTAAAAAAGCGCTGTCTAAACCTTTAGCAGCGGAGGTTTAGACAGTGCTTTAAAGCGCTGTCTAAGGCTAAAAAAACGCTGTCTAAGGTCTTGTTTGGCATAATGGAGGCAATTATGTTCAGTCAAAGGCTACACGCCCATAATCCATGGGCACATGCCCTTATAAATACCCTCCACCCTTGGAGGGTCGGGTGTTTAATTATAACCACCCAATTTCTTACGTTTTAGTTTGTCTTACATTGAAACTTACTTGAGCGTCAGAGTACTTTGTAGGTACACCATCCCCTCTCCTACAAACACCATTATAATCTCAGCTGAATGTCACAAGGACCTGTCCGGATCAGTTTTGTACTATTATATTTCTTAATATGTGTGAAAAATAAAAAACGACTTATAATAAAAAATAGAGGAAATATCAATTTATTTTATTTGTAGTATATATATATATATATATATATATATATATATATATATATATATATATATATATATATATATATTCATATTACTAAAATTAATAAAGAAAGAAAGATAATGGTGACATTATTTAATTATCTTTACTAATAATTATTTATGTATCTTCATAATCAGAATAAAAACTTAAAAAATAATTACTTGAACGTAATTGTATTACGTAAAATATTAGAAGTACAATTAAATTTAAATTGAAAGTTTGAATATAATATTTATTTTTTAACAACTTTGTTTTTATAAATATAATAATTATTGTGAAACAGAAATAATATAAACTAAGTATTATTAATTTTTTACATAAGAAAAATTTAAGAACTAATTATTAATAAATCAAACTGATATTGATATAAAATTATATAATTAACTAATTTCAACCTTTTACATTTTATTAATCAACTTTGATTTATTATTAAAAATTATTTTTAATATATAAAGGTTTATTAGCTAAGTTCACATTTCAATAACTAACTCATTACATTTCATTAAACTACTTTAATTCACTATTTACAAAATACATGAAAATCGCTCACATCATGTTTCATTAATACGTGAATAATAAACTATCTCTATCAACAAAATTTGTCCAAAATTAATGACACTCTCTCCAATATTATCTCGAAACAATATTAATGACAATATTTATTATTATTATTATTACTTATAATTTTTTTAATTTATCTCTCCTATATAATTATAAGAGATATTACTGTATAATTTATCTTTTTTATAAAATAATAATTAATTTTTTTAATTAATATGAAATATCCAAAATATCTTATAATTTAGGACGATAACATTTGTAATTATAAATATAGAAAAGTGACAAGCTAATAATTCCCAACACAACAACTACAACACCCTTATAAATAGTACAAAAAAAAAAAAAAATTCCTTACCACACTATGAGTATTGTTTATTACACACCTTCATTACCTGCCAAATCCATATACTTATCTTTCCTAGTCAAATCAGTGCAACAAAATCCCAACCTCTTTCCAATTTCCTTTTGCACAAAATTAGCAACTTCAACACCAGATTTTCCACCCTCCTGACATGTTTGTGATGCTGCTATCCTCTCAAGAATGTTAACAAAATAAACAGGATTTGGATTCAAGTAATGAAAAAATGGATCCAACCACTTCTGTCCACTCGCTGTTGTTCCATAAAACATACTACCCTTAACATCAACAGCAACAGGGACAATATCATCAGTCAGCTCAGCAAACAAAGGACTAAACCTTAATAAATATGGTTCCCTACATGTTGTTCCTTCTGGACACACCACAAGGTTTCCTTCATTAAGCATTTTCTCCATTGATTTCCTGTCTCTATGTCGATCGCGCGTTAACCGTTTCGTCTTAATCGGAGAAATAACCTCGTTGAATCTGCTCAGGCTATAAGTTACAGCTGAGAGTTGTTTGTTTATTGTGTGTGAAATGTATAGTGGATCAAGCAAACTTCTGTGATTGCATACATAAAGCATGTTCTTTCGATTTTTTTCGGTTTCGGATTCGGTTTGAGGTCTTGAAACTGTGGTTCTTGTGCCTGAGAAAGCTAATATTGGTGCTGATGCATTAAAAGGCAATGAAACACCAACTATGACTCTGAAAATGGAAAGTAATATTCCAAGTGGTAACCACATGAACATCATGAATGAAGATGTTAGAGTTGGCTTGAAAGACAATCTTCCATCATGGAAAATCAATGGCTTAGGATAGCATTTTCTTGGTAGCTCTCTCCAGTTTCTCCTCTCATCAGAACTTAACTTAAAGCAAACCTTCTGCCAAATAGAGAAACAAAAAAACTCAAAATTTATTGTAAAAACGGTTAATAATGGTATCAGTATCAACACATGCAAATACCGTTTTGTCGTGGACTGTATTTTAAAACCTTAGTTGCAACATCTGTGCCGACTAAAATCGCAAAAGTCAATACCTATTTAAAATCTTTCAGATATAAATGACATGTATGTGAAGTGTGAACATGTGTGTTAAAAGAAAGTCGAACCTTGTAATGAGGGAAAAGTTTCTTGTCAATATACTCAATATGGCTACCAATAATTCCAATACTATTGTCAATGCTTGTTGCTTTAACAACATCATAAGGAATTGTGGTTTGATGTTTCTCAAACACTCCCAAAAAGTAACCATTACAAGATTTTATCTCTCTTGCTACAACATCTTCAACACCTAAATAGTCTTTCAAGAAACCTTGAACCATGATTCTTGGCAGCTTGCTAGAAGCAACTTTTCTCTCGCAACTCATCACAGCATCAAACCCCTCCAACCCAACATCTTCCAAGAAGAATTTAGGAAGAACAGATGTGCCAATTCTGAATGAATCTTTCCTTATGCCAAAGAATGTTAAGAAAACCATAATCTTTAAACCTAGTTGATACTCACCAACTAGCCAAACCAAAGGGAATGAAAGAAACAAGATGAGAGATCTTAGTATTCCACCAGCTTCAAAAGAAACTAGCATGAAGTAAGGAAAGAGTGAAGTGGATCTTAGAAGAGTGCCTTCAAAATCAAAAACTAAGGTTTTGTTACCAAGTTTGGATGTTTTGTCAACAAGTGGATTAACGTTTTTCATCTTGATGGAAGTGTGGTTGATAGAAGAAAGTGAAGAGTTTCTGTTATATATATATATATATCTTGACGACTCTGATCTTAAATGAAATCTTGCATTTGGATACAAAATTGATCTATATTAATCAATCGTATAATCTTAGAATAGTAATTTTTTTCAACTTCAAATTTTGAATTCAAATTTAACTTGATGCTAATAAAGCAGTGTTTAGGCTCCACCTACTCTAATCTTATTATATATATATATATATATATATATATATATATATATATATATATATATATATATATATATATATATATATATATATATATAGTTTGGTAGGTATGCTATGAATTGTAATTGGTAAATTTAATGGTATAGTTAAAGGATTAAAAAATCAATTTTCCAAAATAAAGAACAAAACAAAACTTTAAAGAATGTCAATTAACTAACTACCAACTACTCTCTTTAGAGCTATTAATTTTGAATGAGAGACTATTGCTTCCCAAAATAAGACCTATTGTTTATAGTTAACGGTCAAGATGTTGATCATTTAAAGCTGAATTATTCATAAAGCACTAATATTGCGACACGTCAATTGTCATATTAAAATAGTTCATGTGGTTGTTATTATAATGGCTTTTATTGTATATAAACTATTTAAATTTTGTAAACCAAACATTTTAATTAATTCTAAAGATCACACGGGCCTCTATTTTAAGGATTTTTAATGCATTGTATACGAGAATTTCTTAATCCATCCTTTAAATTTATCAATTATCTGTTGCATTTTCTTTTATGTTCTTTGGTTCTGAAGATACATATCTGTACACATTATTTTTATTTTATTTTTACATTGATTGTTTTCAGAAATACATTTGCGAAAAACTTCCGTAGATGTATCTCCGAAAACTTAGTGGAAATTTTTTTTATAAATAAATTTAGTTTTATTAGCCATAAATGCAAATTAACTGTTGCATATATATATATATATATATATATATATATATATATATATATATATATATATATATATATATATATATATATATATATATATATATATATATATATATATATATATAATACATCAATGTCATCAAAATAAAGTACATAAAAATAGACACCACAATAACTATTATATGTGTCAGACTACATTTGCAGCCTCTCTTCTGCCTCTACTTCTACCGTCTCGTCTATATATACAGCCTCCTCGACCGTCCAGTCTGTGTCCTCAGTTGTCAATCTCACCCGTCCTTGTGCGTAGTCTGCGGTACAATAATTCTCCCTTGCTACCGTAATAATCTCATCCAATATACGCCTGTGGCCATACCCCTCGGTGAAGAAACCGACCTCAATTTCTGCCCTCCTAATAGTAATTATCTGACGACATCGAGGAAACACATCCTGAATGTGGTCCAGTTGAGACTGCTTCTCCTCTAATATCTCCTGATGAGCTGGTCTGGAAGGTGATCCCTCTGTAGTACTGGGCACCATGTAGGGATGTGATACGGGAAAGAACCACATGATGTAACCATCGACGCAATTCCAGTCTCTATCAAATATGGTCGCCTAAGCCTCGCTGCTACTAAGTGGTTCTGATTGTCAGCATATAACTCGTCTATCTGCCGAAGGGTCAGGCCGAGAGGAGCGGAGACAACAAGGTAGCTAGGTATGGTCTGAGTATAACCGAACTGTTGCATGACACACTCTGGCAGATATGGCATAATAATGGTCGAACTGTATATCAACCATCTGCTTAACAATGAAATGTCATCAAACGGGCGCATCTGATGGTGATCTGCATATACGTCGTATCTGATGTCCTCAGCAACAATGCAGTCAAGATAGACTATGTACAGGTCGACCACCTGGTTCCCTCTCAGCAAGAGAAAGGCACGAGCACGCGACCAGTCCTCCATGTACTCAGGCACACTCACTCACCCAGCTATGAACGGAAAGTGTTGGAAGATCCAAGTATGAAATAAAAATAAAAAACATCGGTATAAAGCTTTATCACAAAAATATAATTAAAAAGAAATGAAAAAATGTCATGGTATAAGATTGTTACCACGTATAATGAACAGCTGCATGTGACAGTCCTGGTCTTCCACATGCATCCCTTTGAGAGTCTCGAATATGTGTACATCAACATAGTTACACTCCATGTTGTACTCATGGATCAGTGCGAGATCCAATAAGTATTTGAGGTAAGCTATATTAGTATATGTGGAGCTGGTGTCCACAAACAATTGTGTGTCAACCAAGTATAAAAAGTAACATCTCAATGCATGCTGTCTGTGTATCTCGACCTCAGCTGTATCACCCTCTGTCTGTCCTACAGCAGTCAGCGCCTGCTCATATCTAGTGGTCAAGGTGGAGAACCACACATGAGCCTTGCATGTCTTATCCACCTCCGCCAGAGCATCCCATGGATCGTACCTGAGCTCCTTAACCATAAGCTCTCTCGCCTCCTCTTTCGTCATCCTACTGTGACGAATGAGGGTACCCCTGATCGATATATTAATAGATATGAGACATCGTCAAGGGTAGTAGTGATCTCACCGTGTGGTAGATGGAAGGAAGAGGTTTATGGGTTCCATCTCTCTCTCTAAAAGCCACGAGCATACTGTTGTGGATCTGGTCGTACCCAATCTAACAAAGGTCCTTTAGACCAGAGTTAGCAAGGACAGTCTGGAATCACTCTGCCTATGGATAATCCAACCCTTTCCGCCCATGGTTATAGAATATTTGGGGTTCACGCGTCTGAAAATTTAAAAGGAAAATAAATTTAATAAGAAACATTGGTACAAATAAGTGGATAACCAAGTTTGGAAGTTTTGTGAACAAGTGGATTAACGTTTTTCATCTTGATGGAAGTGTGGTAAATTGTGCAAAAGAAAGTGATGAGTTTTAGTTATTTCTATTTTGATACAAGTTTTTACAAAATACGAAAATTATAGGTGACTCATATCTCAAATAGTATTTACCTTTTGTCATAAGGATTTAAGTGAAGCTAGGGTATAGTTAGGATAGTTAGGTTGTACTTTCTCTAAATAGAAAGAGGTGTCAATTAATCACTAGTATTGTTGAGTTTGGAAGTGTATTTCTCTTAAGATTTTAGATTTAAATTCGGCTAAATATAAATAATTCTTGTGTTTGCTCTTGTTAATATATAATTTAGCTCCGACTTTAAATAGGGTTCTGCGATATATAACTTGACTCTGATCTTAAATGGAATCCTGCAATTGAATAGAAAAATTGATCTTTGAAGATTAATCAATCGCAAATCGAATACAAAAATTTGAATAATAAAGTTTATTTTTTTGTTCAACTTCAAATTTTGAATTCAAATTTAACTTGATATTAATAAAGTAGTGTTTATATTGTTGGAATTAAATCAATAACAACTAATAACATATACATGTTTTACATATTATATCATATTTACTTTAGTGCAGAATAGAATAGATAATACGAACATATATATAATTACAGGATTTACGACATGTTAGTATATGTGAGAAGAGATTGCAGGAATACCAAGATATATTGAGAAAGGTTTTGTTTTGACGGTAATTCTGAAAGCTAGAAAGTGTAGAGATAAGTGACCGACACTTGTTGGCTTGTGGATCTTCCTCAACCGGTGCTCTTAATGCCTTAAAAACTCTTCAGATGGGGAGAAGAAGTAAATTGTTTGTGTACGGTATATTGGGGACCACAGCCTATATAGTGTGATAGCCAATTAGGGTTCCCATTATTCCCAAATGAGTCATCCTGACATCCACTCATATTTGAGTCCATATCCAATTAATTAATTATTAAATAGAAATCTAATTAGCCTTTTAAACTTATTTGACCACTTAATCAATTAAGACTCTTAATTTGATAAATAGCTAATATATATATATATATATATATATATATATATATATATATATATATATATATATATATATATATATATATATATATATATATATATATATATATATATATATATATATATGCCCACATAATAATTATTGGAATATAATAATTAAATAATATTTAAATTATAAAATATCCCAACAATCTCCCACTTGGGAAATATATTTTTAATAATTATATCATAATTCTTTAGGCGTGCATCTAAATGTTATTTATCTTTAGATTTCAACTTTACAATCTGGTCCACATTATATATCAATAATGAGACCACTGCGACTATTGTCACTGACGTATAACGTGACAAAACCCCGACGACCACCACATTAATGTACTTGATGACATAGATCGATATATGAATGAGTGACATGGAAATTCCATGTAATGTGATCTCTAAATCATGTCTATTTCCAACTGGTCCAACTGAATTCTTTATTGAGATCAAACTGAAGTTTACAAATTCAATATTTGCACAAACGATACAGAAACGGTTATAACAATAATAACCTTATAAAATTTATTTATGCATATAATCTTAACATAAACCCTGTATTGATATTAAAAAAAAATAAAAAAAAATAAGGAGTGACTCCCACTAATCCAGGACATCCTTAGTGACAAAGATCATATGAAATACCTTATATGTCAAGTCTTTGATTAATGAGTCATAATTTCTATCTATATGTTATATCTTTCAACAACAACAACAACTTACAAGTCAATGAACTTTATAAAACAGTTATTGAAATATCATTCGATAAACTTATGTCACAATATAGCTCGAGTTGTCTTTCAAAACTTTTTAATATATGCAACTAAGTGACATAAATATTTATAGTTATTTCTTAAGTTAGGATACCTATTATATGTAGACATCCAAAAGAATCAGAGTCGAACATCCTAATGATTTCCAAATCATTCGATCTCTAATATGTTAACACAAGTTCTTTTATTCTCTATAATAATCCTTATGGTTGCCTCATTTCAACAATTCAAATTTTGAATTTTCGTATCTTCCAAATGATCTCATTATATATACGCGTATTCTAGATGCATATACATAAGATAATACATAAGATTATCAGAAGCCGAAAAAGTATAAAAAATACTTATTTTTATAAATTACCATATTCTTTTATTTTGGACAATGATTAAGACTTAATAGTCTCCCTTGATAATTGAAACATATCATAGTTCTTTTTCCTTTCATGCCAAGTGAATCATTACACACACTTATCCATTGCACACACATAAGTCGGTCATTTTTTACGATCGTCATCGGCACAACTTTACACATCACAATTAATCACGAAAGAATTGAATTCTGGAATCTAGCATTCCTTGGGTTCTTGAATGACCACTCTTGAGGCTAGCCCTTGGGATGTGTTTCATTCGCTCTTTCATTTCTAAAAAACATTTAAACCCTAAATCACTTAAAACAAAAAATACATTTTTTATCAAATCTTTTATAATCAAATAACGAAAGAATTGAATTCTGGAGTCTAGCATTCCATGGATTCTTGAATGAATCATTCCTGAGGCTCTCCCCACGGGACGTGGTTCATTCGCCATTTCGTCTTTCAAGACACTTAATTATTACATATCAAATAACGAAAGAACCGAATTATGGAGTCTAGCAGTCCATGGGTTCTTGAATGAATCACTCCTTAGGCTCGCCCCACGGGACGTGGTTCATTCGCCCTTTCGTTCCTAAAATACCTAATCTATCAAATTATTTTCTTAAGCAAATAATGGAAGAATTGAATTCTAGAATCTCACATTCTTTGGGTTCTTGAATGATCACTCTTGAGGCTAGCCCATGGGTTGTGATTCATTCAACCTATTCGCCTAAAAAACATTTAAAAACTTCCCAAAAGAATAGACATGATTCATCTTCATAGGAAAAATATTTCTTCTATCCCCACAAACATAAATCAAATATTTTAAACAATTATTCTCAAAGGAAGAACGTGACATTGCTTGTTGATTCTTATATCCAAGTTTAAAGCTTCTTCTGATTTTATCATTCCTCAAATGTGGAAGAATGTGGGATTGGTTGTCGATCCAAGTTTAAAGCTTCTTCTAATTTTATTTTCTTCCTCAAATGTTTGTGGAGGAATAGACGAGACATCTCCCTTAAAGATGATGAATTATCTATTTATTTTAAAATGCAACTTAAAATATTTACAACAAATACAAAAATCATTTTCCTAATTAATTAACGAAAGAACTGAATTCTGGAGTCTAGCATTCCACGGGTTCTTGAATGAATCATTCCTGAGGCCCGCCCTATGGGACGTGATTCATTCTCCCTTTCGTCTTAAAACACCTTAATCGAGATCAAACATCTTTCTTAAAAGAAATTTGTTTAGATCCTTGCTAACATGCATATAAACTAATGTTGAAACCTCCTCGATAGTGGACCAACCAACGTTTAGCAGTTAGCACACGAACTAAGTATGTGTTCGTTAAAATACACAAACCGTAGTTTCGCGAACTACGAAGCTCTGACTTTCCCATTGCACAAGGGAATACGTAGGCACGAGGATTTCAACCCTTGGCGAGCACACTAATAATAAATTAACCATTTCCCCATAACGAATAATAATAAAAAAAATACTCATTTTTTCCTTTAATAGGCGATCTTAACAAAACTTTATCATTAGAAGAAGACAATAATATAAGTTAACATTTAAGCGCAAATTAAACTAAGAGGTTCCCGTTGAGTATAACGGACGTGAGAGGTGCTTCATACCTTCCTCTTGCGTAACCGACTCCCAAACTTAGATTAGTGGTTTCGTTGACCATTTCTTAGCCTTATTAGGTTATGTCTATATCTCCCTTTTCTTTAGTTAGAATAAAAATAATTAGGTGGTGACTCGGTGTCGCTCCCCGGATTTCCATCCTGGTACAAACGCGAAAGTGGCGCGGAAAAGGTAGAGTCGCCAGCCAGGCATTTTTATCCCGAAGGAATGGGAATGGTAATGCTGCACAAACCAGAAGAAAAGAAAAGGAAGGACACGGGTCCTGCGAACCAAAGAGACTGAGTTTGGGAGTCGGTTACGACCTGGGAAGGTATTAGCACCCAGATCGTCCGTCGTACCCGACGGGATCCATGCTTGCAAAGAAAATGTTTCAGAGGGTGAAGAAATGAAAGCTACTACAAAGAAAAGAAACTGGAAATGGATGTAAAGGGAACTGAAAAGAAGAAAAAACAAAGAGAAAAAATGTAGGAAAAATAAAGATTGTGCTCGAACGGGCCCTACCTCGCTGCCTACGTACCTCATCTGGACAATGAGGATCAGAGACGCCGTAGTTCCCCTAACTAGGGGTGGAAAGGAATTGCTTGTGAATTAAGGCTTGAATTGCCTATGCCAATGCTCAGGTGTTGCAGGCTCGGACGACGAGTGCGTAACTGTCTTGTAAAATGACAAGTAGGAGCAAGTTCGCGGACGGAGCGAAGGAGATGAGAAAAGAATTCCGGAAGGAAAGACGCTTATTGTTTGTTTGTGCTTTTTAGGAGTTTTCTGCTTTGAAATTTGCATAGGTAAGTGTACCTAAGTCTTACTCACTGGGATGTGTACGTCTCACATCATCCTGAAATGGAATGCGCAAGAGGCACACCTATCTATGGAGGAAATCCCCAAATCTAGTCCCACAAGTGAAGGCTCAGACACACTGACCTATTAACATTTATTAAGTATTTTGTGATTTTTTGGTTAAGAAGTGTTTTTTATACTTTTCTTTGTGAGGTAATCTCATGCTAAGACCTATCCACCACGAGGGATAACTTATACCTCGCCCCGAAACGGAACGCGTGCAAGTATCTCATAGCAAAGTCTCATGTCACATGAGAAGACTCAACCTTTATTAGAGTGGATTAAAATTAAGTTTGAAGATGAGAAGAGAGAGCACCAAAAGGATCTCAAAGGTAAAATCTAATGGGTGACTAGAATCCTAAATGTTGTCATGCATGGATGAACCTAGGTTAGTGAGGTTTGAATTATATCCTAATGAAGAAGAAGGAAAGAAAAGAAGAAGAAGAAGAAAAGAAAAGAAGAAGAAGAGGAAGAGAGGAGGAGGTAAGGCCTAAGCCCAACAATCACAAGGTTAGAAAAAATAATAAGAAGAAGAGAAGAGATAAGATTTGGAGATGTGAGAATCACATCCACACCTCTCACTTACCAAAGCCCCTGAAATGGTTAGTGACACAAGTGTAAAGGCAATATAAAATGATCATAATGACATACCAACATCATACAAACAGAAGTGAAGTCATACACATAAATGCTCAATGCAAATACAAGTCACAAGAATGAGAAAAGAAACACACCAATCAACATGAGGCAACATGAATCACATAGCAAAGCAAAGCAAACTTGATAAGATACAAAGCAAAATAAGCAAAACACAACCTCAAGGTGCAAGACCAGAACCCTAATCATGTTAGAAAAGTACTTAAGAAGTAAGATAGATGAAGATAAGAAGGGTACAAAGCTAAGCAATTACATTATGGGAAGAAAGAAGCAAAGAAGGTGAGGTGGATATTGTCATACCCCAAATTTGTCCTACCCGCGTTTTTTATTTTACTGTCTAACCATTATTTCAAAAAATAAAAAAATATATGTCATTCCTCTTCAAGGTTCAGGCTTTATGTGAAAAATTGGAATTCATCTGAGTTTGTCGGTTTAGAGTGTGTATGTGTGTGGTAAATTAGTGGAGGCCCGACTAGTGATGTCTGTCCATTTCTTTATGTTATTCGGTTCTAATTAATTTTTTTTTCTAAATCCAATTTCTCCTTATATTTACTTTCTTTAAAAAAAAAACATTATCATTCTTTTACTATTATTATTATTTTATTTATTTATTTACTTTTTATTATTATTACGTGATTTTTTTTAATTTTATTCCTTTATTATTATTATTATTACATTATCCTTTATGATTATTATTAGTGTCCTTATTATTAGTTATTTTTATTAATCTTTTATTATTTGTTACTATATCCAATTTAAATCCATGTACAATCAGTCCCCCCCACCATAATTCTCTTCAGCATTGATTTTCATTTTTTTCCAACATGCACACATAGTACAAATTGCCAGCTAATATTTTTCTCATTCACAGCACACAACGGACCCACACTATTTCACTGTTATCCCGCATAACAAACTCTCCAGCCAACCTTAATTCCACTCCACACATTCCTACAAGAGATTCTCTCTTCATAATATAAATGAGATAGAGCCAACACTTCCCTTCATCCTTAAGACTAAAAAACGCAACAGAATTCGATAGGGGCTCACTCTACTAATTTTTTCCTCTACAACTCATAAACTAGAAGCGTTATAACCTCTACCTCACAAATCTGAAACACTAAAAACCCATAAACCATCAAGCCCACCACAAAACTCAGCCTGTGCCAAAAAAACCGTTTCAAACAGAACGAACACCAAAATCCCAAATCGCAGCCGTTCGAAAACCGAGAAAACACCGGATGGAATAGTCGCGAGAAACCGCAAAGTAGAATAATAGAGATGAGGTGAAGTGAGAGAGCAAACCAAAACCAACACATACTCAGACCGTTCATTTTCTTCAAAATCTTCAAAAAAAACTCACCACACAAAAAAATTATTTTCGAACAAACACAAACCCAGAACGCAGAAAACCGCCGCCACAAACAAAACTCTTCTTCAAACCCATCGATCTGAAATAACATAGAAAACCAAACAAAAACTCTTCTTCAAACCCATCGATCTGAAATAACATAGAAAACCAAACGAAAACTCTTCTTCAATCCCAAATCTGAACAACGCGACGAGTGGAAACCATTTGAGACAAAACCGCCCAAACATTCGTCCAAAGTCGATCCGCACAACACAACCCCCGCTGCGAGAGATACCCGTAAGCCGCCGCAACGCCGATCCGAGAGAAAGAGGCGCGAGATAAGCCGTCGATGTTCTTCTGCTTCTAAGTCGTGTTTGAAACGAAGGGGGTAGGTTCTCATATTAGTTTCGATTTTCTGAAACGTGTTTTCCTTTAAAATACAGTCCTTGCTTATCTCATTTATTTTGTTTATTTTCTTGCTTTCTTTTTTCTATCAGGATTTGTTTAGTTTTTATTTATGGATTCCATGAGCCCTAAGCCCACACGAACCCTTATTTTTCACATAGTAGAACCACACAAACCATTCTTTCTGTTATTTCTTTTTAAATTTTTTTTTTATAATTTTTTTTTTATTTATTATTATTATTATTATTATTATTATTATTATTATTATTATTATTAATTTAATTATTAATTGTCTTTTATTATTGTAATTATTAATTGTCTTTTATTAATTTAAATATTAATTGTCTTTTCTTATTTATTTATACATTTTATTTTGTTTTTACGCATTTTTCTTTTCTATCTTTATTCTTTAATTGTATTTTCCCTTTTGGCGGTCGATGATATAAATGCGATTTTTATTTTCTTCGATATTCGGTTTGGAATCGACATTATTAAAATCGTTGTGAGACCATATTTTATTTCTTTTATTTCTAAAAATTTATAATTAATTTGTTTAGATATATTGTTATCTTATTTAAAGGGCCAATGATATGTTAAAAGATTAATTTTAGCCCGATTTCATTAAATCGGTAAAATTGATCAATATGAGGCCATAGTAGGTAGATTTATTTTTGTTTATCATTTACTTATATTTTTTGCCTATTAAATTCAATTATTGTATTATTATTAAATATATATTTTATTTTATTTATTATTTATTATTTATTGTTTATTATTTTTACAATTTTATTTATTTTAGTTTATTCATTTTGTAATATTTTAAATAAACGATTCGACTCCTCATAGAACGGTTCCAAATTTTAGCCGACTCTAAGGAAGTAAACGAACCACATCTCGACGCGTCCGAAAAGGTCCAACGCCTTCGAATAGTTGCATTCGAATAAAAAGGTTGAACGCCTTCGAACAGTTCAAAAACACTGCACACACGCTTTCTCTTGGGCGAATTACAACGAGACCCTTTATTTTTTGCAATCTCGTGTAACTTACATGTATCCCTCTCCCATTATTTTGTACGCATTTTATTTTATCGATTTAGTTTACTTCGCGAATCCTTGGTCCAACTCCAAGCGATTTCACTCGCACACTTGCACTTTATTTTTTCAGTTATCGTTTCGTTTATTAGGATCCACCTTACCTTGCGAGCCGAGCGCATTGTGCCTCGCTAAACAAACCACAAAATAAACCCCCACTTGCATTTACCCATAAACTTCAAAAAACCAAAACGATTCTTTTTTTTAGATCCAAACCCTTGATCCAACGTCAAGCGGTCTTAGGAAATAAAATATCCTAATAATACGAGAAAGATTGTACGCCACGAGCCTTAAGCGGTAGAAAGGAGGATAACGAGCTCTCGTTACTCGCTCCGATTACTTCGACGCAAGACGCTCGTCTTGTTGGACGGAATAAACTATCCATAGTCTTTAGTACAAGTCGACTCCTAAACCCTTTCATCGAAGAAAGTTAATAAAATCAAACCATCAACCCTTAGTAAGGCCGAACTACGAGGCTCTGACTTTCCCATTGCACACGGGAGTACATAGGCACGAGGATCTCAATCCTTGCCGAGCACCTAGGATCAATCTAACTTATAATTCAAACTCATTTCCCTCTAGCAAGTAATTCGTTTAAGCATAGACATCCTTTCGCGCGTGATAACTTAGATGGTTCCCATCAAGTACGATGGATGCAGGGGGTGCTAATACCTTCCCCCTGCATAACCGACTCCCGAACCCAGACAATGGTTCCGTTGACCTTTTTCCTCATCCTCTCTTCCCGGGTTGTATCTATATCTTCCCTTTCCCTATTCGGGAATAAATAGAATTAGGTGGCGACTATTCAGTCTGTCCAGCGCGCGGCTCCCGTCTTTTCGGATCACGTGAGGTCGTAGTTTTTGGGGTACGACAGCTGGCGACTCTGCTGGGGACTAGTTCACCCCTATGCGAGTCAAGCCTAGTCTAGGTTCCCACGCTTGTTTGGATGTTTACTTTTATTCCTTGCTTGTTTATTTTTATCGCTTTCTTTATCGCATTTCATATTATGTATCTTGTGGCTCATTGGTACTATAATTTGGATCGATACTTTGATCGCAAAAGAAGCTTGAGGGAAAGGCTCTATACCCGGGCTTGCGAGTACAAACATAAGTTAGCGAGGTTGTGTAGTATGGGTTCCCGAGAGAACCACTCTCGTGGGTTGTCGATACGAAAACCTCACTTGGAGTAGATTCTAATGAGAATACTGACGACCGTCAAGTTCTTGGCGTATGTGCTCAGTTGTTTTCATTAGGGTCATCGACTCTGAGGACCTTTAGAACCTTTTGGTTAAAACATTGATTGATGGTCGCTTAGTATTGGCTCCCGAGAAATTTGCTCTCGTAGGTTGTCGATACGAAGACCTAACTCAGAATAGACATTCTCAATGGAGTTGATTGACTGTCAAGAGCTGACATGTGCATCAAACATTTGAGCAAAGTCCATAACTCTGAGGCCTTAGTTTAAACCTTGTGTCGATGATCTCATAGTATGGGCTCCCGATAAAATTTGCTCTCGTGGGTTGTCGATACGAAGATCTCACCCAAAATAGATTCATATGGGGGAGTCAGTCAACCGTCATGCTTATGGCGTGTGTGATGAACAACCATATGAATTGACAACTTTGGGATCCCTAAAACCTTAGAGTCTACCCAGTGAGTTCCTGATCAGAGTATCCTTCATCTGTACCTTGGACTCATGAGACCCTGATCTTGTGATCCTGGATTCTGACCTTGCATATCATTTCATTTGCATCAATTCTTGCATTTCATTCCGAAATTCGAGAACTCATTTCATGCTCCTCCATCTTCAGTAAATCAAGCTGGTTTCCTGACGCCCGTATCGTGATAGACGCCTGTACTTAACTTGAGCCAACACTAGAAGACTAATGGACGTGATTCAAGAAGAGCAAGCTGCTATGAGGGAAGAGATTGACTCGGTCAAGAACACGATTGACCAGATTTATGAGACCATACAAGCTTTGGCTAAGATGGAAGAACATCGCGAAGCTGCTGCCGCAATGAACAATGCTCTAGTGCAAGGATCTGCCTCACGAGCAATACCTTCAGTTCCAGTTCCAAATCCTTTGGTCTACAGTTTGCCTCCAGGCTTCACTCCTGCTGTTGAAGAGGTCACTTCCCAACCAATACCTGCTTCTGGTGTTACTGTTGGTGCTATTCCTCAAGCTCAACCCTTTCCAACTCAAGTCCAGTTTCCTCATGCTGAAGAGGATCATCAAGTTGAGTATGAGATGCATACCGCTGTTCCAATCATCAATCCTCATGTTGTTCAAGAGTCCGAAGCTATGAAGATGTGCCGCGAGTTATCTGAAAAACTCCGAATCATGGAAGGACACAACTCAACCTCTCTGAGTGCCTCAGACATGTGCTTAGTTCCAGATGTTGTGATCCCTGCTAAGTTCAAACTGCCAGAATTCGAGAAGTACAAAGGCCTCAGTTGTCCTGAGCTTCATTTGAGGATGTACTGCAGAAAATGGCCGCTCATGCCAAAGACGACAGACTCATGATCCATTGCTTTCAAGACAGCCTGTCTGGAGCGTCTCTAGAATGGTACATGCAACTTGAGCGCAACAATGTTCGTACTTGGCTCGATCTATCTGATGCATTCAAAAAGCAATACAAGTACAACACTGACCTTGCTCCTAACCGTACTCAACTTCAGAGTATGTCTCAAAAGGAGAGTGAATCCTTTAAGGAGTACGCCCAACGCTGAAGGGAGTTAGCTGCCAGAGTGCATCCTCCATTGGTTGACCGTGAATTGATCGACATCTTCATAGGTACCCTACAGGGGCAATACTACGAGAAGCTGATCAGCAGCGTATCTTTTGGATTTTCAGACATGGTGATGGTCGGAGAAAGAATCGAAGAAGGTCTGAAAAGTGGAAAGATCCAAGGAGGTTCTAGCAACCAAGCCAATATCAAGAAACCTTTCAACGGGTACAAAAAGGGCGAGACAAATGCCATTTCTGCTGCAAGTAGGAATCCACAACAAAGTACACCTACTCAAATTCCCTACTACCAGTATCCGTATGTTGCTGCTGCATAATATGCTCCTATGCCTTATCATCCAGTTCCTCCAATGCCTTACCAGCCAGCTATTCAAGCTCCATTTCCACCTCAGATGGCTTATCAACCACGTCCATATCCTATGGTCGCTGCTGCGCAATATGCACCTGGACCACACCAGCAACCGACTTATCCACAACGGCCTGGTCAAAAACAACAACGTGCTCCTCAACAGCATCCACCATATCAACAAAGAGGATATGATAGACACATTGATCCCCTGCCTATGTCATATTCCGAAATCTTTAATCAGCTGATGGCAAAAGGATCTCTTACTTTGAGAGATATGCCACCTCAGACTGGTAATGCCCGAAATTATGATGCCAATGCCCGCTGTGAGTATCACAAAGGCGCTCCAGGTCACACAATCGAGAACTGTCATGACTTCAAACACATGGTTCAAGACATGATCAACTATAAGGATCTCACCCTCACTCCGAGAAATGCAAATGTCCAGAATGATCCAATGCCGCCGCACGGTGCCAACAAGTAAAGACATTTGAAGGGGTTGTTGAAGACCAAGTTGAGTAGTCTCCAACTTTGAAGTATTCAATCAAGAGAAGTTCAAATTCCTCAAATCAAGGCAGCCAGTGCCATTTATGATTTCCGCATTCCTGTTATTTTGTAATGTTTGTTTAAGTACTATTGGCTCTGAACATTGTTATATATACTTGGTTATGTTAATGTTATGTTTATGCATGTTTTGAATCAATCTATTCGCATTCGCTCATTATTTATCATTTATCGCAAAAATCACAAAAAATATTTCTTCACTTCACTTTAGCAAATATTTGAGGGAGGATGATGAAAACGAAATACCCATAAATGTTGCAGTATGCTTTCGGATAAAACCTCGTCAATGATGTACAGGCATTTCTTTCAAATCCCCAAACACCGAAGAAATAAGGAGTTAATCCCTAGTAAAACACTTCGAGCCTAGAAGTAGGAGTTTCTTTCGGATACAACCCTTACATTTAACCTGGGGCAGGGTAGATGTTCAGTTAGCCTGACTACACCTTCAAATCGCAAGATGAGACATCCCGTCAGAGGACTATTAACAAATGACTTGGCAGTCACAACATTCAACAAAATACGAAAAAGAAAAGAAAAAACCACTAAGTTGAGCACCCAAAGGGAGACTTAGTCCAAAACAAAACAAATCAAAAGGCGGATCTCAAATCCTCAACAAAAGCAAAACAAATATCCGTGACCACCAAATCAAGAATCAAATGGTCACCAGCAAAATAGGATGACTGCCACTTCCAAGCGAACTTTAAAGCTTCGTCTTCATTCTTGCAAAGTCAAAACAAATGCATGTGTAGAGTAAACTGAACATAGGACTGGAGAACATTACGAAGAAGGGATGGGTACAAATCAAACTTTAAGCCTTATATCTTTTGTTTCTCTAAACATTAACCAGACCATGTTACAACCCTCGAAAGACCTAATTGAGGCGTGGTTTATTCTGAAAGCATGCTACCAATAAGGTTGCGTAAATTGACTCCCATATATTTGCTAATCTTCAAACTCGATTGCATATTATTCTTGCTGCATCTTTCACGCACTTTTAAATCAGCACCTCGTTTGGATTAACGGTCCATCCTTCACACTATCACAATCATTCAAATAAATTGACTTTTTTAAAACTTACATGAACTTTACATTAACACTACCATTTATGTATGAATAATTTAATTGCAATTTAGTGCTTGACATCAGTACAATCCCAACAAGGGGCAATCAAAAGAGAAATTTGAACTTCATTGGTGCCAACGTGAATCAAGACTACTTCAACAGCCCAATCAGGGGCAATCTATTTCAAAGTCCATTAATCAGGGGCAAGATCACCTTCAAAGGCTCAATCAGGGGCAAATCATGCCATGACCATTGTCAAAGCTTCCCCACCATATTTATTTCAAATACCCTACAGGCAGGGGCAACCAAACAAGGAGAAAATCTTCATATCTCTATTCCCCAGCTGAACAGGTAGTCCTTGCTAGATGTTGGCAATCATTCGAAGCAAAATCAGTCTTTAGGTGTCAATTAAGTCGCTTCGCTCACCAGCAGAAAACCAAGCTTGGACCTTTCAGATCCATCTTCTGATCATGCATCGTCGAAGATCGAGTGTCGGGGAATCGAGCCCTCCATCCACCCAAAGTCCAATCATTATTGGCAACTACCAAACCAAAAGTCCACCAAGCTGGCACCTTTCAATCGCTCATACGCATCATTATGCATCATCAACGTCATAATCATCATTTACATCAATCATTTGTAGCATGTGCATCATATGCATACCTAATTAGATCAGATTTTCGTATCCCCAACAGTTTTAACTTTCAGCAATGCATAAGCATTTGCATCGTATTTCCATCATTATGAAATACCATTTCAAAACAATTAAGCATAGTAGCATAATTAAGAATCCAGGATCAACCCAAGTTTCCAGTCCTTTCCCCAGCGGAAGTCAGGATCATATTAATCAAAGATTCCAGGCACCTCCTTAGCAGAGTTCCCATGGCCGTACCCCGCCAGATATTTCTCCCTTTAACCCTTTGCTCCCCAAACAATTTTAATTTATTTTACCATTATTTCCCAACCAGTCCGCCTATCATCCTTTGTTGATAGTGATTCTTTATTTTTTCTGTCTTTCGCCTATCATCCTCCGTTGATAGTGGTTCTTTATTTTTCTGTCTTTCGCCTATCATCCTCTGTTGATAGTGATTCTTTATTTTTCTGTCTTTTGCCTATCATCCTCTGTTGATAGTGATTCTTTATTTTTCTGTCTTTCGCCTATCATCCTCTGTTGATAGTAATTCTTTACTTTTTCTGTCTTTCGCCTATCATCCTCTATTGATAGTGATTCTTTATTTTTCTGTCTTTCGCCTATCATCCTCTGTTGATAGTGATTCTTTATTTTTCTGTCTTTTGGCATCCATATCGACCTAGTTTGAGTGCCGATATTGCCTTATCGTCTTCTGGTGATAAGTAATTTTATTTTCAGTTATTCGCCTTATCATCTTCGGGTGATAAGTGATTTATTTCGTCAATTTATTTCTTCCCTGTGTCACCCGTTTTCCAGTTTTTAGTCATTTAGCTTTTATCCTTGCACATTTCCTTTTATCGGACAAATTTGGAGTCTGTTAGTATCTAATTATCTTATACCTTGAAAGATTGAACGCGAGCTAGTTCATTTTATTCGGTCTAAGCCAATTCGATAGGGGCATCTGTCATACCCCAAATTTGTCCTACCCGCGTTTTTTATTTTACTGTCTAACCATTATTTCAAAAAATAAAAAAATATTTGTCATTCCTCTTCAAGGTTCAGGCTTTATGTGAAAAATTGGAATTCATCTGAGTTTGTCGGTTCAGAGTGTGTATGTGTGTGGTAAATTAGTGGAGGCCCGATTAGTGATGTCTGTCCATTTCTTTATGTTATTCGGTTCTAATTAATTTTTTTTTCTAAATCCAATTTCTCCTTATATTTACTTTCTTTTAAAAAAAAACATTATCATTCTTTTACTATTATTATTATTTTATTTATTTATTTACTTTTTATTATTATTACATGATTTTTTTTATTTTATTCCTTTATTATTATTATTATTACATTATCCTTTATGATTATTATTAGTGTCCTTATTATTAGTTATTTTTATTAATCTTTTATTATTTGTTACTATATCCAATTTAAATCCATGTACAATCAGTCCCCCCCACCATAATTCTCTTCAGCATTGATTTTCATTTTTTTTCAACATGCACACATAGTACAAATTTCCAGCTAATATTTTTCTCATTCACAGCACACAACGGACCCACACTATTTCACTGTTATCCCGCAAAACAAAATCTCCAGCCAACCTTAATTCCACTTCACACATTCCTACAAGAGATTCTCTCTGCATAATATAAATGAGATAGAGCCAACACTTCCCTTCATCCTCAAGACTAAAAAACGCAACAGAATTCGATAGGGGCTCACTCTATTAATTTTTTCCTCTACAACTCATAAACTAGAAGCGTTATAACCTCTACCTCACAAAACCTCACAAAACTGAAACACCAAAAAATCAGAAACCATCAAGCCCACCGCAAAACTCAGTCTGTGCCAAAAAAACCGTTTCAAACAGAACGAACACCAAAATCCCAAATCGCAGCCGTTCGAAAACCGAGAAAACACCGGATGGAATAGTCGCGAGAAACCGCAAAGTAGAATAATAGAGATGAGATGAAGTGAGAGAGCAAACCAAAACCAACACATACTCAGACCGTTCATTTTCTGCAAAATCTTCAAAAAAAACTCACCACACAAAAAAAATTATTTCCGAACAAACACAAACCCAGAACGTAGAAAACCGCCGCCAAAAACAAAAACTCTTCTTCAAACCCATCGATCTGAAATAACATAGAAAACCAAACAAAAACTCTTCTTCAAACCCATCGATCTGAAATAACATAGAAAACCAAACGAAAACTCTTCTTCAATCCCAAATCTGAACAACGCGACGAGCGGAAACTATTTGAGACAAAACCGCCCAAACATTCGTCCAAAGTCGATCCGCACAACACAACCCACGCTGCGAGAGATACCCGTAAGCCGCCGCAACGCCGATCCGAGAGAAAGAGGCGCGAGATAAGCCGCCGATGTTCTTCTGCTTCTGAGTCGTGTTTGAAACGAAGGGGGTAGCGTCTCATATTAGTTTCGATTTTCTGAAACGTGTTTTCCTTTAAAATGCAGTCCTTGCTTATCTCATTTATTTTGTTTATTTTCTTGCTTTCTTTTTTCTATCAGTTTTTGTTTAGTTTTTGTTTCAAACAGTAGAACCACACAAACCATTCTTTATGTTATTTCTTTTTTATAATTTTTTTTTTATAATTTTTTAATTTATTTATTATTGTTATTATTACTATTATTATTATTATTATTATTATTATTATTATTATTAATTTAATTATTAATTTTCTTTTATTATTTTAATTATAACTAACTTTTGATGGTATAATTTAATTGAATTTTGTTTAAGTCATACATTTTATTTTGTTTTTACGCATTTTTCTTTTCGATCTTTATTCTTTAATTGTATTTTCCCTTTTGGCGGTCGATGATATAAATGCGATTTTTATTTTCTTCGATATTCGGTTTGGATCGACATTATTAAAATCGTTGTGAGACCATATTTTATTTCTTTTATTTCTAACAATTTATAATTAATTTGTTTTAGATATATTGTTATCTTATTTATTTATTTAAAGGGCCAATGATATGTTAAAAGATTAATTTTAGCCTGATTTCATTAAATCGGTAAAATTGATCAATATGAGGCCATAGTAGGTAGATTTATTTTTGTTTATCATTTACTTTTATTTTTTGCCCATTAAATTCAATTATTGTATTATTATTAAATATATATTTCATTTTATTTATTATTTATTATTTATTGTTTATTATTTCTACAATTTTATTTATTTTAGTTTATTCATTTTGTAATATTTTAAATAAACGATTCGACTCCTCATAGAACGGTTCCAAATTTTAACCGGCTCTAAGGAAGTAAACGAACCACATCTCGACGCGTCCGAAAAGGTCCAACGCCTTCGAATAGTTGCCTTCGAATAAAAAGGTTGAACGCCTTCGAACAGTTCAAAAACACTGCACACACGCTTTCTCTTGGGCGAATTACAACGAGACCCTTTATTTTTCGCAATCCCGTGTAACTTACATGTATCCCTCTCCCATTATTTTGTACGCATTTTATTTTATCGATTTAGTTTACTTCGCGAATCCTTGGTCCAACGCCGAGCGATTTCACTCGCACACTTGCACTTTATTTTTTCAGTTATCGTTTCGTTTATTAGGATCCACCTTACCTTGCGAGCCGAGCGCATTGTGCCTCGCTAAACAAACCATAAAATAAACCCCCACTTGCATTTACCCATAAACTTCAAAACACCAAAATGATTCTTTTTTTTAGATCCAAACCCTTGATCCAACGTCAAGCGGTCTTAGGAAATAAAATATCCTAATAATACGAGAAAGATTGTACGCCACGAGCCTTAAGCGGTAGAAAGGAGGATAACGAGCTCTCGTTACTCGCTCCGATTACTTCGACGCAAGACGCTCGTCTTGTTAGACGGAATAAACTATCCATAGTCTTTAGTACAAGTCGACTCCTAAACCCTTTCATCAAAGAAAGTTAATAAAATCAAACCATCAACCCTTAGTAAGGCCGAACTACGAGGCTCTGACTTTCCCATTACACACGGGATACGTAGGCACGAGGATCTCAATCCTTGCCGAGCACCTATGATCAATCTAACTTATAATTCAAACTCATTTCCCTCTAGCAAGTAATTTGTTTAAGCATAGACATCCTTTCGCGCGTGATAACTTAGATGGTTCCCATCGAGTACGATGGATGCAGGGGGTGCTAATACCTTCCCCCTGCATAACCGACTCCCAAACCCAGACAATGGTTCCGTTGACCTTTGTCCTCATCCTCTCTTCCCGGGTTATATCTATATCTTCCCTTTCCCTATTCGGTAATAAATAGAATTAGGTGGCGACTCTTCAGTCTGTCCAGCGCGCGGCTCCCATCTTTTCGGATCGCGTGAGGTCGTATTTTTCGGGGTGCGACAGATATACATAAGAATGGAAGAACTCCAAAGGCAAACAAATTACAAGATTTCCAAAACAAAAACCTCAACCCAAGATCATAGAAGTGCCAAGGCCCTAAATAGACTCTAAACAAGATGAAGAAGTTGGCACAAGTGCCTTTCTAAGCTAAGGAGAGGACTTATGATAAAAAAGAAACAAAATGGGACAAGTCAAGAACAAAAATTCAAATCAAATCAAATATGCACCCAAAAATTCCACAACCTTGAACAAGAGATCCTCAAACATAGCATAACAACATGCCAAAAGAAGGGGAAGAAATTCAGAAGTTAAACAAGTCAATGGAGGGTACAAACATGAACTAGGGTTAAGAAGCTTCACTCACAAGTTAAGGACCAAAACCAATTAATCAAGATTCTAAAAATCAAAACAAAAATCACCAATAAACTAAATCCTATCATGAGTCCAAAGCAAAAAGAACCAACCAAAAATTAAAAATGAGGATCAATATAGAAAATGGACAAGTCAACAAGGTTCAAATTGGAATAAAATGAATTAATTAATTTGAACAATTAATTTACACGTGTCAAAATAAAATAAATGAAAAAATAAAAATGTCAAAAATTAGAGAAAACTCAAACAACCAATCATGAAATTTTTTAGAATTTTTAATAACCTAAAACTATTTTTAAAAATTAAAATCCAAACTGATATTAAAATGAAATAAAAAGAAAAATAAATAAAAATGAAATGGCCAGGAGGTATGAATAGCAAGCAGGATCAGTTCAATTTATTGGGCTTATGCGCAAGGGGGTGCAAATAGAATGTCAAGCCCATCCAAAAGTCAGCGCAACCTCACAATTATGTGGTGGAAATTCAAAAAATCTGGAAAAATCAAGAGCCATAGGATCAAGTGGAGAGGCCAGATCAGTCAACTTATTAATCAATGTCATCATTTTAATTGGTGTGGAGAGAGGGAGCATGGTATTATTGTGAGGTGAGAAACATTGCGTATTATTCAGATTCAAATTTAAAAAAAGAAACACGTGACCAGGAGGGTATCTCATTAATGAGGTGGCAATATTATGAGCGTCCAGATGAAAGATCCTACGGCCAATCCATCATCTTCTTCACTGAAACCCTAAAGACAACAAGCCCAGAATCCGGTGACCGGAGCTAGGGCTCCGGCACTGGAAAACGCAAACCATGATCAAACCTCAATGAAAATAAATCAAACACTCCAGATTGAGTAATTAAGGTACGCTGAATCCAAAAATAACCATGAAATTCACCATAGATCAAAGGAGCAAACGGATCGAAGCAAAACAGTTTCCACCATGAAACTTTAAATCAACATACAAAGCTCAATTCTCAAGCATTTTTAAAATTAAAACGTGCAGTGTAATCAGCATACTTCAAAGATCAAAATGCACACCTCAAAAACCATTTTCAGATCCATGTATTCAGAAGCTTACCTGAGTTGAAGACACTTTAAAACCACCAAGAAAATGCTCCAAATGCTGCAGATCTAACCCTTTTGATCTCCTCTTGCAAAATAAATGCAAGAGGAAGCTTGAGAGAACTTGAATCTGAAGCTTCAAAGCAAACTGCCTTTGAATGGCACCTTTTTATTCTTGCACTTTTAGCTTAAATGAATGATGGAATAATGATCCTTATGCCTCACTGAACAAGAATATGGAAAGAGTTTGTGAAGAGAATGAGAGAATAAGGAGATTCGAAGGAAATTGCCTCTGGTGCAAAAACTATGGAGTGATGAAATGAGATGGATCTGAGGCAAACTAAAACCCTAATTTTCTTATAAATGACTCACAAAAGCAATGCCGAAAGAGTGAGGGAGAATGCACGTGAGATGGGAGTGTGGGAGAGAATTTTCAAAATTGGCAAGTTTGGTGTGATGAGGCATTCTACTCGTGCATTCCTTTCATTCCTTGCCCATGTGCTTTTCAAATCTCACCCTTGATTCAAAACAGCAATTATTCTGGCCCTTGGATGTGGGGATCACATTTTTCCCATGTTCATGCATGTTTTGCACTTTGTGAAATATCTTTCTTACCATGCACGAATTTGGCATTATTCTTGGAGAAAAATGGAATCTTAGCATTGCTTTGGAAATTTGTGACCTCACTTGGCCCATAAAACAGCTTGGAAATAAGTTTCAAGACTTTTTGCACTTGTGGAAGATTAGAAATTCATGTCATGCCCTAGTTTTACACCAATTTTCGAGGGCCTTATCTCTTAAACCATAAAGGCTATGAAAAAGTACTTGTACTTTTTGAAAATGGGAGGCTTTGATCTTCAACTTTCATGTTTGGCTGTGGTCCATTTGAAGAGTTTTTCACCAAGTTATGCTTACTTGAAAATTAGGGCAAAAACTTACAAAAAATGGAATTTTCCATGACCAACCTTATGCCAATTTTGCAAAACACCTCAAAACCTCATGATTCTTGATCCTTGATCTTGCCAAACCTCTTCTAATGTTGTAAGAACATCCCTTGGCTAGAAAAATGGGGTTGGACCCTTTGAAATCTCACAGTTGACTTTTATAAGGCACAATTGACCAATTTCTTCATTTACAAGCAACTGAAGAAATACTTGACTTCCACAATGAATTTTCTCACCAAATTTCATCCCTAGGATACTCTTAACATGTAAGAGACTTTGCCCAAATTAAATGGCCAAAGTCTTATGGTTTTCAAGCTTGAAACTCATACCCTAATTTGGGATCACTATGTAGGAGCTTTGCCCTAGCTTGAATCCCCTGATGATCTTCCAACCTTCTGACCTTTTGTGGATGATCTTGAACTTGTGAATGCAATGTAGACCCCTCATAGGACTTGAACAAATCCATTGGGCCCCTTGTCATAGCTTGTGATACCTAAAAAATCTCCACAGATGATCATATGCCTAATGCTAGGTCATGATAATGTTATGCCTCATCTTTCCATGCTAAGATGCCAAGAATATGATATGTTTATGATGAATATGATATGATATGATGCCTAAAAAGAAGAGGGCAAATTTGGGGTGTTACACTCTGTTGTTGTTTTTCCGCGTTCATCGCGAGGATCATATTTCATGAGGTACGACAACTGGCGACTCTGCTGGGGACAACGCCTTATGCATAAAAGAGTCGAGCCTAACTTAGGATAGTTTGCGCTTGTTTGCTAACTTGTTTTAATTGTCTTCTTTGTTTACTATTGATATTTTATATGCTTGTCTATTGCTTTCTTCTTTATTATAATGCTCATTATTATATTTTCCTGTTGGATCTTGGGGTTACATCACGAGTAAGGCTTTATACCCGAGTTTTGGAAAAAGAAGAGGGAACACCTAAGTTAGAATTGGATGTTATTAGTGTTAGTCTCCAAGAACTTGCTTCTTGAGGGCATAGCATGAAAGCTCCCCTAGAGAGTAGACTTGTTTCATAACGCAGCTAGCCTGTCGTGTGACTTGATTCATGAAAGGGTTGTGACTCTGGGATCCCCTGTTAAGAACCAGTTTCTATATTGGTTGTTGTGTAGTGTTAGTCTCCAAAAGCTCTCCCCTTGAGGGCCTAACATGAGAACGCCACTCGAGGTAGATCTTATCGTTATTATCATCGTAATACAGCTAGCCTGTGGCGAGACGTTAATATGATTAACATCCGTGACCTTGGGTATCCTTAATACATCACTATAGAAGCTATCCTGTGAGTGGACTTTATGGGTAAAGAACTTAGAACTCTCCTCTTAAGGCCTACCAGTTAGGAGATTTCGAGATACTTGTGATGCCTTGGATCTAACATCTTGCCTTCATACTCCACCTTGGAACTGATTGTGTTTGTGATTCTGAGCATTGCATTCATTCGCATATCATTTGCATTTGCATTGTATATCATATTTTAACAATCAAAATCACATGTCTTATTCTTCGATAGTTAAACTATACTCGATCAGTCACTAGAGAAGGATGGACTAACTTAAGCAGGAAAACAAATGGCTTAGAGAAGAAGTCACTACTTTGAGAGACCATTTGGGAATATTCTCGACTACGATGAAAACACTAGTCGACAACCTTGTGCAAGAGAATAATGAACTCCGTGAAAATGTTCATAGTTTGAAGATTGGTAAAGGACGTCTGATTGATCTGATTAAAGATATAGTCATTTCTCAACGTCAGCCAAGTCCTGCTTCAACTCATCAACAACCTAGTCGAGGAGAATTTGAGCTAAATGTTGTTCCGGTGTCTCATCACCAACATTTTTCAAAGAAGCAGCCTGAAAGCTCCAGGGTTGAAAGCTTCATCTCAGGTAGCCATGTGAAAACATTTTTCCAGAATCTTTGTTTTAAGTTCTTAAATGGTTAAGTTTGATCCCCTGAGTGTAATGAACTTTGAATTATTGAAAATAGTGAAGAAATGTGGATGTATGGTTTGTCTGAAAGTTTTTCATTTTTTGTTCTTGGATTCGAATCTTATTAATGGCTGAAAATAAATTCTGTTTGAGGGTGGATTTAGGCTTAGGGGAGTGAAAGGAACGAATCTGGAGCTTTAGAGCTCCATAAATGGCCTAGGGAGTAAGTTGCAAAATTCTCAGGGGGGATGTGGCCGGAGAAGATGACCGAAGGTCATTTCCGGCCACCTGAAAGTAATTAAGGCTAATTAGGGTTAGGGCTTCGTATTTGAATCTGGGCCCTTGGATTGATTCTCCCGCGCGTGTTTGAAGGGCCTGGATCTTGTCATTAGTTTTAATTTTAGGTTTAATAATTAATTAATTAAGTTTAATGAGGTTTGAACCTGGGCCGTCCAGATGCGTGCCCAGTCAACCTGTTTAAGCCCAGATTTGATCTCAGCTCTCCATTCTGCATACTTTCAGTTTATTTAATTTTTATTTCATTTATTTCTATTTAACTTGTACGAATTTTTAAAAATAGGAAAAAACATCAAAAAATTCTGAAACTTTTTATCCAACCTTTTATTAATTTTCAAAACCCAAAAATATTTTTATTTTTTATTTTTAGCATAAAAAAATATTTTTAAATCATTTAAATGTTATTTTTAATTAGTTAATGAGAATTAATTAATTAAAAATACATTTAGGTATTTAAAAATCACAAAAAAATTCAGAGAACATTTTCAAACATTTAGAAACATTTACAAACTCACCACACAAATTTATTTTTGGTTTTGATCATACTTTGACATTTTTCAAATGAATTAGGGTTCTTAAATTTGCATATTTTTAACCCTAACTTCAAAAATTCATAACTTTTGATCCAAGTTGAGTTTGTGAATGATTCTTTTTGCATTGTGCTATACATGATTCCAAGCATCTAAAAACATTTTTGTTTCATTTTTATCTTTCGTTTTCAATTTGTTTGGCATTTTATCTTTAGGATCACCCTTTTAACCCTAGAAACTTAGGAAATTCATAACTCCCTTAGGGTTTAGCATCTGACCTCCCCCTTTGGGTGGTGACCTAGTATGGGTTTATGGTTCCCTTAAGTCCATTTTCAATTTTGTATCTTATGATTTGCTTCTGTTTTTCAGTTTTGCATCTCACATGTTCATATAACCCTAATTTGCATCTTCATTTGCATTCATCTTGTATAAGCTTGCATACATGAACATACCATGACATTTTGTACATCCACATGACATATAATACATCTTAGGACACATTGAAATCATGTTTGATCATTACATCATCCATTTGCCATGTTATGCTTTCATTTCATTTCATGTGCATTCATGAACTTTCATGTCTCCTTCATGCTTCATTTAAATCCCCATATCTTGTATGATCATCTTCATCTCATGACATACATTTATATCATCTCTTTGCATCATTAGCATCATGAACATGCTTCTGGTTTTGGTTTCCATCTTTGCATTTCATTTCATTCTCATTTCATTTCATTTCTTTTTGCTGACTTTTCAGGTGGTAAGTGTTTGAGAAGTGAATTTGCCTTCACTTCTCATAATCTTTTCTCACCTCTCTTATGCATTCATTGCTGCATTTTACTTTTGTATTAGGGTGAGCTTGCTCATTCATGTTCCCTCCTCACTTTTTGTCTTCAAGTAACTTATCTTCTTAAGTGAAGTAAGTTAGCTTGCTTCTTCTGCTTCTCCTCCTTCCATCTTTCTTCTCCCTTGGTGGCTTTTTCCTTGAAGATCTCTTGCAAGCCTCATAAACCCTAGGAATAACCAAGCATGATAACAATTAGGGTTTGATTAGTCCCCCATTAGTTTTACCTTTGTGTCATCTTTGTGTCTTCTCTTCTCAGCTCTTAATCAAGGACTAAACCCTTAAGGTTTTAAGACTTTGTGATTAGGGTTATGCCTATATCCTTCTATTAGGATGAAGTGTATAACTTTAATCCTAAGTGTTAAACCCTCAATGTGTTTAAATCCTTTAATCAATCTATCTTAATAATTACCAAGACAATAACTTGTAAGTTGGGCCTTGCATTAGGGTTCTAATTCTTCCTTAATTGGTTAAGAAGGACTAACCCTAGTGTTAATGGACAAGTCCCCCTCAAGTTGTCTTACAAACCATAAAATTCACTTCTTAATCTTACCATTAACTAAAATACACTTTAATAAAGGCTTTGTTTTGTCATAAGGTTAATCCCTAATCATGGATTAAGTTGAGGAGCCTTTCTCAGCTTAAATGTTCTCATCTATCATCCTTCTATTAGGATGGTGTAATGGGTCCATTAAATATTTGATTATGGCTTAAATTCATTACTTAACACTAAACAAAAACTCCAAAAATACCTAAATAAATGCAAGTAGGTTAATGATCCTAATCCTACATCATGGTGATTAAGTGTGAGGTGTTTACTTCACACTTAAGGTATTCTCACTACCCCTAATCAAAGGGAGGATGTGATGAGTTTACTAACCCTTGGTTTAGGCTTAAGCTCATCAACTTATGACAAACTCCAAAAAGCAATAAAAGTTTGAAAACACAAAAACAAACAATAATCATCTCCTCCGGGATTCTTTTCTCACCTTATTCACTCACAAACGAGAACTTGCTTCTTCCGTCTAATGCGAGACAGTTTGCACCTGAGCCAGACAGGTCATACACTTGAGCATAGACAAGTAAGCAGTTCACAAGTCAATTTATCTTTCAGTCTCTTTGAGTCGAACTACGGTGTTCTGACTTCCTCATTGCACGAGAAGATACGTAGGCATAACTTAACAGTTATCGAACAAAAGTCTCTGTCTATTCCCCATCTTCCAGCATTATTCTTTAAGCCTCATTCCTGAGCAATCCATTTCACATCTTTCTTGCACTGACACTTGTACATCCTTTTCCAGCTTTTTGCACACAGAATAACACTGACCCTACCCCTTTTAATACAAATCTTTCAAGCGTGGATCCCGTCGAGTACGGCGGACAATCTGGGTGCTAATACCTTCCCAGTTTGTAACCAACCCCCTTTCTCAGTCTCTCTGGTTCGCGACCGTCTTGTCCATATCTTTCTAGGTTTATGCAACATTACCTTTCCTTCGGGATAAAAATGCCTAACTGGCGACTCTTTTCAGTTCACCCTTGTGTTCTCTCCTTTCGCCGACCGTTCGCGTCTGTACCCCTCTTGGCCAGGTGTCATTTGGTGGGAGCGACAGTTACCCTCAAAAGAAAATTCTCATGTGGATTTTATTCCAGTCATGTGTGTCTAATCCTAGTAGTGTCAACTTTCTTTCCCAATAGTGTTGTAGCATTTTTCTTGCATTCATATGCATATCATACAATTTCATCTGTATTTGGTCAAAATTCTAGGTATTATGATATTTAATCTTCTTCCACCTCAAATGTCTGAAAGTCTTTGTCATTCATACCTTCAGGTCCAAGAAGATTAAATAGGGGCATCTGTCATACCCTAAATTATGACAAGACTTTTTTGAAATTTTTCTTCATCTGATGTATTTTTATCATAATATCCATAAGTTAGTCATTTTTGCGTAGTCCATTAATCATTAATCATGCTTTTCTTTTTTTCAATCAATTTTACCATATTCATATCTTTTTATTTTATTCTTAATTTTGAGATTCTATTTACAAGTATTTAGAATGTTCATCTCTTTTAAGTTATATATATATATATATATATATATATATATATATATATATATATATATATATATATATATATATATATATATATATATATATATATATATATATATATATATATATATATATATATATATATATATATATATATATAGAGAGAGAGAGAGAGAGAGAGAGAGAGAGAGAGAGAGATTTAAATTTTGGTTTAGTTCTAAATTAGTTTAACTTCTAATTAATGTAACTTTTTTTGCTCATTTTAATTTAGTCTATTTAGTCAATCTTTGATTTAAATTTATATTTAATTTATTTATTTTGATTAGTTAAGTTTTATCAGTTTTTTTATATATTTTTAATTTAGTTAGATTAATTAATTTCATTTTTATTAATTGTTTTTTTTCTATCTTTTATGAAAAAATTCAACAAAAATATATATTTGGCTTACATTATGTTTTAGACTACTTAGTTACCTTTAGTTACTTTTAGTTTCACATGGTTATCCTATTACTATAGACTAAAATCTACTGCTACACAAAAGCACAGTTTTGCACTCCAAATAGGAAAAAAAACTGCCTGAGCCTACTACCCCAGCATGTCCTTCATGCGCAAATACAAAGCCAGGCTACACTTCCTCCAAAGCAACAAGACCCTGCACTTTCTACAACTTCCCACACCAAACTCTGCTACACGCGAAATCGACTACACAACCTTACACCAATATTAGACAAGCATAAACTTGCAATTAAAAAAGGTTTTCTTGAGACATAACAAAAAAGGTTTTGAAATTTGATTAAATGGATAGGGGACGAGTTAGTAAAAGGGGGGCAGAGGGGATTACACGAAAGAAAAAACTAAAAAAAAAAAAGAATTCATGAACCAAAGAACAAGGACCGGAAAAAAACTCATTCGGAGAACCTTTGAAACCTCCCTGCACTACCAACACCGAACCACCAACTCCCACACTCTTCAATAACCAAATTGAAACCTTCTCAAAACCTAGTTCAACCACAACAACCCATCTTATGTTTTCACAACCTGCAAACTTCCAAACCTCAATCGCAAATTTCAGACACCACAAACCAAAGCTCCCGCGAAGCAAATATAGATCGAGCAGCGAGAGAGGCAAAAACAGAGATCCACGCAGTAGAAACAAAAATGACGTAGATCCAAGAACCGCTGCAGATTGGAAACGAGTGGAGGAAGCCATTGTCCTCAACCCAATAAGATTTGTCGTTGAGACACAATTGAAACGAATACGGAGAGAGAAATCACGAATCGAGAGTGAAAGCTTTGAGAGAGAGACAAATCGTCGAACGGAGAGAGATATCGATTTGATTGTTGAAGAAGAGGGTAAACGTCCTTTTTTTTCTTTCTTTCTCGTTTTTCCCTTTTAACTTTTAATTTCATTATTTATTTATTTTGATTTCCTTTTTTAACAATAATATATGTGTCTGGATTAACCTAAAGTATTTAACTAATCCCATGGCATATCCACTGCCCGATGATTCTATTCCCACTATAACTCTCCATCATTGCTTTTTCTAAAGTTTATTTTATTTTATAGACTTAATTTTATTCTAACATAGGGTTTTATTTTATTTATTTATTTATTTCTTTGAAAATTAAAAACCCAAAAAAATAATTTCATAATAATTTCTATTGAGTTCATAAAAACTTTGTATTAAATATCAAACAATTCATTTATGGATTAATTTTATCAAAATTTAGGTTTAGTTTGTTAATTCATTTTGGTTAATTTAGTTCCAAAAAAACATGTTTAGTCTCTAATACCTAATTAAGGGTTTAAAAAATATGTTAATTTTCTATATATATGGAAAAATAATAAAAAAAATTAATGCATTAATGTTCATTTAGTTTTCTATATATTATTATTAAAAATAGAAGATTACATTTATTTTACTTTATTATTATTTAGATTATGCATAAAAAATCCAAAAAAATAGTTAATACATTTAATTAATTTATTACTTAGATATTATTTTTAAAAAAATTAAAAAAAATAAATTTTGCACTCATTTATTTTTATTTATTATTATTGTTACAGAAAAGTTAATGCATATATTTTAATGTCTTTAGATATAGTTAAAAAAAATAATAAAAAAAGGGTTAACACATATATTTTTATTTATCTTGTGGGTATAGTTAAAAAAAAAGTTATGTAATTTCACTAACATTCTACACAAAAAAAGAAGAAGTTAATTCTTAATAATTAAAATACAAAAAAAAAGTGTTTTTTTTTCTAAATGTCTAAATTCAAACTAAAAAAAAACAATAAAAATCCTTTATGTTTTTAAGGTTCGTTTAGTTTTTTTATGAGTATAGGAATAGGTTTAAGAATAACAAAATCTTTAATAAAAAATCTAAAAATTTTTTTTTAAAATTTTTTTTGTTGTTGCTTATTTCTTTGGCTTATGGTTATTTGTTGTTATTGATTTATGCTTACTATTTTATACTTTGTATAAGTGTTTTTTTATTATTAGATTATAATTATTCTTCCAATTATAAAAAATGTATCCATCACACTTGCATGTAATTTTGTTTATGTTGTTCACATTATAATAGTTAACTAATTAGATTAAAAAACAAAATATAATTAAAATCAATCCTTCAAAAAAAAATCTCTTGGTCCAACGCCAAGTGAATCGTTACACACACTTATCCATTGCACACACGTAAGTCGGTCATTTTTTACGATCGTCATCGGCACAACTTTACACATCATAATTAATCACAAAAGAACTGAATTCTGGAATCTAGCATTCCTTGGGTTCTTGAATGATCACTCTTGAGGCTAGCCCTTGGGCTGTGTTTCATTGACTCTTTCGTTTCTAAAAAACATTTAAACCCTAAATCACTTAAACAAAAAATACAATTTTTAACAAATCTTTTATAATCAAATAACGAAAGAATTGAATTCTGGAGTCTAGCATTCCATGGATTCTTGAATGAATCATTCCTGAGGCTCTCCCCACGGGACGTGGTTCATTCGCCATTTCGTCTTTCAAGACACTTAATTATTACATATCAAATAACGAAAGAACTGAATTATGGAGTCTAGCATTCTATGGGTTCTTGAATGAATCATTCCTGAGGCTCGCCCCGTGGGACGTGGTTCATTCTCCCTTTCGTTCCTAAAATGCCTAATCTATCAAATTATTTTCTTAAACAAATAATGGAAGAACTGAATTCTAGAATCTCGCATTCTTTGGGTTCTTGAATGATCACTCTTAAGGCTAGCCCTTGGGTTGTGATTCATTTAACCTATTCGCCTCAAAAACATTTAAAAATTCCCAAAAGACTAGACATGATTCATCTTCATAGGAAAAATATTTCTTTTATCCCCACAAACATAAATCAAATATTTCAAACAATTATTCTCAAAGGAAGAATGTGGCATTGCTTGTTGATTCTTATATCTAAGTTTAAAGCTTCTTCCGATTTTATTATTCCTCAAATGTGGAAAAATGTGGGATTGGTTGTTGATCCAAGTTTAAAACTTCTTCTGATTTTATTTTCTTCCTCAAATGTTTGCGGAGGAATAGGCGAGAAATCTCCCTTAAAGATGACGAATTGTTTCTTTCTTTTAAAATGCAACTTAAAATATTTACAACAAATACAAAAATCATTTTCCTAATTACTTAACGAAAGAACTGAATTCCAAAGTCTAGCATTCCACGGATTCTTGAATGAATAATTCCTGAGGCCCGCCCCATGGGACGTGATTCGTTTTCCCTTTCGTCTTAAAACACCTTAATTAAGATCAAACATCTTTCTCAAAAGAAATTTGTTTAGATCCTTGCTAACATGCATATAAACTAATGCTGAAACCTCCTTGAGAGTGGACCAGCCAACGTTGAGCAGTTAGCATGCGAACTAAGTACGTGTTTGTTAAAATACACAAACCGTAGTTGTACGAACTACAAAGCTCTGACTTTCCCATTGCACAAGGGAATACGTAGGCACAAGGATTTCAACCCTTGGCGAGCACACTAATAATAAATTAACCATTTCCGCATAACAAATAATAATAATTAAAAAATACTCATTTTTTCCTTTTATAAGCGATCTTAACAAACCTTTATCCTTAGAAGAAGACAATAATATAAGTTAACATTTAAGCGCAAATTAAACTAAGAGGTTCCCGTTGAGTACAACGGACGTGAGAGGTGCTTCATACCTTCCTCTTGCGTAACCGACTCCCGAACTTAGATTAGTGGTTTCGTTAACCATTTCTTATCCTTATTAGGTTGTATCTATATCTCCCTTTTATTTAGTTAGAATAAATAGAATTAGGTGGTGACTCTGTTGTTTTTTTCCGCGTTCATCGCGAGGATCGTATTTCCCGAGGTACGACACCTGGCGACCTTGCTGGGACAACGTCTTATGCGTAAGAGAGTCGAGCCTAGCTTATGATAGTTTGCTCTTGTTTGCTAACTTGTTTTAATTATCTTCTTTGTTTACTATTGATATTTTATATGCTTGTCTATTGCTTTCTTCTTTATTATAATGCTCATTATTATATTTGCCTGTTGGATCTTGGGGTTACATCAAGAGTAAGGCTTTATACCCGAGTTTTGGTAAAAGAAGAGGGAGCACCTAAGTTAGAATTGGATGTTATTAGTGTTAGTCTCCAAGAACTTTCTTCTTGAGGGCCTAGCATGAAAGCTCCCCCAGAGAGTAGACCTGTTCGTAGATCTTGTCATAACGCAGCTAGCCTGTCGCGTGAGTTGATTCATGAAAGGGTTGTGACTCTGGGATCCATTGTTAAGAACCAGTTTCTATATTGGTCGTTGTGTAGTGTTAGTCTCCAAGGGCTCTCCCCTTGAGGGCCTAACATGAGAACACCACTCGAGGTAGATCTTATCGTTATTATCGTTGTAATACAGCTAGTTGTGGCGGGACGTTAAAACGATTAGCATCCGTGACCTTGGGTATACTTAATCCATCACCATAGAAGCTATCTTGTGAGTGGACTTTATGGGTAACAAACTTAGAACTCTCCTCTTAAGGCCTACCAGTTAGGAGATTTCGAGATACTTGTGATGCCTTGGATCTAACATCTTGCTTTCATACTCCACCTCTGGAACTGATTGTGTTTGTGATTCTGAGCATTGCATTCATTCGCATATCATTTTCATTTTCATTGCATATAATCTCCTAACAATCAAACTCACATGTCTTATTCTTCGATAGTCAAACTATACTCGATCAGTCACTAGAGAAGAGTCACTAGAGAAGGATGGACCAACTTGAGCAGGAAAACAAAGAGCTTAGAGAAGAAGTCACTGCTTTGAGAGGCCATTTGGGAATGTTCTCGACTACGATTAAAACACTAGTCAACAACCTTGTGCAAAAGAATAATGAACTTCGTGAAAAGGTTCATAGTTTGAAGATTGGTAAAGGACGTTTGATTGATCTGATTAAAAATCTAGTCATTTCTCAACGTCAGCCAAGTCCTGCTTCAACTCATCAACAACCTAGTCGAGGAGAAGTTGAGCTAAATGTTGTTCCGGTGTCTCATCACCAACATCAGAATCAGCGTCAGAATCAACGAAGATCTCCAAACAGTCTCGAAGGAGCGATGCACCAGTTTGACCCAATCCCAATGAGTTACAGTCGATTGTGGTCTTATTTTGCCTGAAACTCAATAATGACACCCAAAAAGACCAGATCCATGAGGTCTCGCCCTCATTGGTTTAATTCGAATACCAGTTGTGAGTTTCATGATGGAGTATTGGGGCATCCGATTGAAGAGTGCAATGTTTTCCAGGAAAAGGTTCAAGAGATGATCGACTACAAGGTGTTGACCTTCAATGGTGGAAGCCCATTTGTGAACGGAGTGCCTTTATGCTGATAAAAACTCAAGAGAGTCCTTTCTAAATCAGTTTGTTGCTGGAGCGTGGAAAAAGGTTCCTCTGTGCGCATGGTCGTTCGACGCCCTGAAGATTATCTTATCAGATGTTTAGCTCATTTACTGCTTTCCATATATATTTTTCTTTGTTTGTTAATGCATTTTTTTCGGCATTTAAGAACTTATTTGTTTTGAATGATTAATGCAATGAATATGTTTGTCTTCAAGTAATCCATTCGTATTCACTCATAATGTTGTTTCTACTTTATAATGCCAATATTATACAATCCCTTTCCTAGGCAGAGAATTGTAGGGAGGATGATAAATTTAAAACGCAAATTATCTAGTTGAATGCTTTTGATTAAAACCCTACTGATGATATATAGGCATTGTTTCAAATTCCCAAACACCGGAGATATAAGGAGTTATTCCCTAGTTAGCCACTTCGAGCCTAGATGTAGGAGTTTATTTTGGATATTTCAAAACCCTTATGCTAAACTAGGGGCAGGGTAATGCTCAGTTAATCTGGTTACACATTCAAATTAGAATATGAAACATCCCATCAAGTAATCCACTACAACCAATGACTAGGCAGTCACAACTTTCAGCTTTCCAAAGATTAAAAGAAAATCCCGCTAAGTCGAACACCCAAAAAGGAGACTTATGGTCCAAATAGAGAAAGTCAATCAAGAGAGGTCCTCAAATCCTCAACTTCAAGCAAAATAAGATTTAGTGATCGCCATACCAAAGTCAAAGGGTCACCGATATCCATGAAGAATAAATAAGATGATTGTCATTTCAAGTGAACTTTGGATCATCATTATCAAGACAAATTTATGTGTCATTTTAGCTGGACATAGGATTGGAGAACATCACGGAGAATGGGTGGGTACCAAATAAACTTTGAGCCTTTATCCTTTATTTTATAAACCGTGAACCAAACCACATTACAACCCTCAAAAGTCCTAATTAAAGTAGGGTTTATTTTGAAAGCATACTCAATGAGATAACGTTTCCTGACTCCCATGAGCTATGCTCGAAATTTGTGTTGGCTTTGTAAAATAAAATTAAATTCATATCCTAGCTAGTGATTCGGTCACGAGCTATTGTGATATCTTTTTAAAAAAACACAAACAAAATAAACTTCGAGACGAACATGTGTGTTGCATTAGCAGTCTCAACATTAACATTTTTTGTCGCTAACAATGTTTAATATCATAGAAGCTTACATATGAGTAACAATGATGAGCTTAACCTTTTGTGGTTTGAAACCCTGATGAGTAAATGGACAACCATTTCAAAAGATGAGAATTCCCAGGGGCACGTTTCCTAAAGAATTTATTAAGCAGGGGCAAATTTGTCTTCCCAGTTTGTCTGCATAATCTAACCATCCCTAGAGGGCAAATATTGAAGACTTATTTGTGCCAAATACAATCAATATGGGGCAGTTACATCGAGATTCAACAAATCTCTCCAAAATTTTGAAGACACTAGGGCATTTTGAATGTAAAGTCTTCTATAAAATCCTCTTGAGATGATCTCTTCTCATAAACCATTTCGTTGATACAGGACCATCTGTTTCCCTAAGCAAAGTGCTATTGTGATCTACCTTGCAAGTATCTCCAGATGATGGGTCTTTACATCGGGTTGCTATGATGTGTTAGGTGCATGACTCAGTATTTTTCTGGTGGATTTCTTTTACTACTTAATGCTTCCCGATGAGGTACTAAGTCTAGTATCCCCATTTTAGCCTTGATTCAAGTTTCTCCAGCGGAATATGGTTTTCTTCCCCAACAGAGTACAAATTTACTTCTTCCTAAGCAAAAGTGATTTGTATGGTTGTTTCCTTATGATGGACATTGAGGTTAGAATAATTGTCTGGGTTTATTCCCAAATGAAGTGTATTCCTCTCCTCTAAGAGACTTGAGCTTTGAAGCAGGACTTTGTTCCATGGATGGCTCTCTTTTACCCTATCTTCAGTGATGCTTCCACCTTGTTGAGACTGGTCTGGTATCCGGTTGCTGTGATGTTTATTTCATCACCAGTTTATCTCTTGTGTCTGTTTTGTGTTTGTTTTGTCAGCATAAACATAACGCATCTTCATACATACATACGCCATGCATAGTTCATGTTCATATTCATGTTGCATTCATTGATGCATACTTCCTTCACCTTGGTCAAGTTTATCTCCAAGTGTTATGTTTCTCCCACCAAGAGGGTTATCGGCCTTAGGCAGAAAGTGCATGATCTTTCTAATTCCCCACTGAGTTTTTACCCTCGTGGAAGATTTTTCTTTAGTTCTCCTTTCCACATTTGGATAAAATAAATCCCCAATTGAGTTCATTCCTAATGGGTTAGTGTCTTGCTTGACAGTTTCTCTCTAGCTTATTCCTGGATTGAACTCGGTCTTTGGAAATTTAGATAATCGAATCCCCATATGGAAAATGCATTTATTTTGCACCTTTGAATACTTTGTCTCCTAGAAGGAATTTATTGAAGGTTCCCCCATTAAAGACAAATTCTATTCTCCAGTGGTGTTGTTACAACATTCTCTTGGAGTACTTATACCTGACAGAAAAGTGGAAATATCTTTATTTGAGAAGCTTGTTCTATCCATGAATTTCCAAGTGAATCGACAAATGGCAGTCTCTTTCCAAGCAGTTTGTCTATTCCCAATGAAGTTTGTTTTCCATCATATGGCATCTCTCTCAGATGAAGGGAAGTATGATGAAGTTATTGTTCTATCAAATGGTATCTCCCCAGACACGGTGAGAAGTTTGGTATGAACTTATTTGTTCAAACAAATGGCATCTCTTATAGAGATGGTGAGAAGTTTGTTGTGAATTCTCAATTTCTGTCAAATGGCGTATCTCCAAATCCCGGTGAGAAGTTTGAGTGTGAAGTTGTTTTCCATCATATGGAATCTCTCTCAGAAGAAGGGAAGTATGATGAAGTTATTGTTCTATCAAATGGCATCTCCCTAGACACGGTGAGAAGTTTGGTATGAACTTATTTGTTGAAACAAATGGCATCTCTCCAAGACATGGTGAGAAGTTTGTTGTGGATTCTTAATTTCCATTAAATGGTGTCTCTCTAAATCTCAGTGAGAAGATTGAGTGTGAAGTTGTTTTCCATCATATGGCATCTCTCTCATATAAAGGGAAGTATGATGAAGTTATTGTTCTATCAAATGGCATCTCCCCAGACATGGTGAGAAGTTTGGTATGAACTTAGTTGTTCAAAAAAATTGCATCTCTCCAAGTTATGGTGAGAAGTTGTGAATTCTCAATTTCCTCAAATGGCGTCTCTCCAAATCCCAGTGAGAAGTTTGAGTGTGAAGTTGTTTTCCATCATATGGAATCTCTCTCAGAAGAAGGGAAGTATGATGAAGTTATCGTTCTATCAAATGGCATCTCTCCAAGACACAGTGAGAAGTTTAGTATGAACGTATTTTTCAAACAAATGGCATCTCTCCAAGACATGGTGAGAAGTTTGTTGTGAATTTTCAATTTCTGTCAAATGGCGTCTCTCCAGATCCCGGTGAGAAGTTTGAGTGTGAAGTTATTTTCCATCATATGGCATCTCTCTCAAAAGAAGGGAAGTATGATGAAGTTTTTGTCATATGGCATCTCTTGAAGAAGAAGGGAAGTATGATGAAATTATTGTTCTATCAAATGGCATCTCCTAGTTCGGTGGAGAAGTTTGGTATGAACTTATTTTTTTCAAACAAATGACATCTCTCCAAGACACGGTGATAAGTTTGTTGTGATTTCTCAATTTCAGTCAAATGGTATCTCTCGAAATCCCAGTGAGAAGTTTGAGTGTGATGTTTTTTTCCATCATATGGAATCTCTCTCAGAAGAAGGGAAGTATGGTGAAGTTTTTGTCATATGGAATCTCTATCAGAAGAAGGGAAGCATGGTGAAGTTATTATTCCGTCAAATGGCATCTTCCCAGCTCAACAGCGAAGTTTGGTATGAATTTATTTTTTTAACAAATGGCACCTCTCCGGTAAATTCCAATGAGAAGTTTGGTGAAGATCCATGCAGATGATTTTCTCCTTTTTTGAGAAATCCATTTACAGATCAACTGACTCGTATCTCTATAAAGATCCTCGGGATTGTTATTAACTTTTTCAAGTAAGACTCATTCGGGGCATACAACCTCGAAGTTTGAGAGGTTTGTTTTATTTGATCAAACACATTTTCTTAGGCTACCATACATTTGGTAGTAGGTGATCTTTTCTTTCAAGTCTGGAAACTCATTCAAATACTAGCTCTCGTCTGGTAGACAACTTTAAATCCAGTTGTCGTCTGATAGTCAGTTGTCTTCTGGTTACACTCAAAAGAAATTTCTCATGTGGATTTTATTCCAATCATGTGTGTCTAATCCCAGCAGTGTCAACTTTCTTTCCCAGTAGTGTTGTAGCATTTGTCTTGCATTCATATGCATATCATACAATTTCATCTGCATTTGGTCAAAATTCTAGGTATTCAGATATTTAATCTTCTTCCACCTCAAATGTCTGAAAGTCTTTGTCGTTCATACCTTCAGGTCCAAGAAGATTAAATAGGGGAATCTGTCATATCCTAAATTTTGATCATACTTTTTTGATATTTTTCTTCATCTGACGTATTTTATCGTAATATCCATAAGTCAATCATTTTTGCGTAGTCCACTAATCATTAAACATGCTTATCTTTTTTTAATCAATTTTACGATATTAATATCTTTTTATTTTATTCTTAATTTTGAGATTCTATTTAGAAGTATTTAGAATGTTCATCTCTTTTAAGTTATATATATATATATATATATATATATATATATATATATATATATATATATATATATATATATATATATATATATATATATATATATATATATATATATATATATATATATATATATATATATATATATATAATTAATTAATTAATTAGTTATATATATATATATATTTAAATTTTGGTTTAGTTCTAAATTAGTTTAACTTCTAATTAATGTAACTTTTATTTGCTCATTTTAATTTTGTCTATTTATTCAATCTTTGATTTAAATTAAAATTTAATTTATTTATTTTGATTAGTTAAATTTTATCAGTTTTTTATATATTTTTAATTTAGTTAGATTAATTAATTTCATTTTTATTAATTGTTTTTTTTCCTATCTTTTATGAAAAAATTCAACAAAAAAATATATTTGACTTACATTATGTTTTAGACTACTTAGTTACATTTAGTTACTTTTAGTTTCACATGGTTATCCTATTACAATAGACCAAAATTTGTTGCTACACAAAAGCACAGTTCTGCACTCCAAATAGGAAAAAAAACTGCCTGAGCCTACTACCCCAGCATGTCCTTCAAGCGCAAATACAAAGCCAGACTACACTTCCTCCAAAGCAACAAGACCCTGCAGTTTCTACAACTTCACACGCCAAACTCTGCTACATGTGAAAACGACTACACAACCTTGCACCAATATTAGACAAGCATAAACCTGCAATTAAAAAAGGTTTTCTTAAGACATACAAAAAAAAGGTTTTGAAATTTGATTAAATGGATAGGGGATGAGTTAGTAAAAGGGGGGCAGAGGGGATTACATGAAAGAAAATGCTAAAAAAAAAAGAATTCATGAACCAAAGAACAAGGACTGGAAAAAAACTCATTCGAAGAACCTTTAAAACCTCCCTACACAACCAACACCGAACCACCAACTCCCTCACTCTTCAATAACCAAACTGAAACCTTCTCAAAGCCCAGTTCAACCACAACAACCCATCTTTTGTTTTCACAACCTGCAAACTTCCAAACCTCCATCGCAAATTTTAGACACCACAAACCACAGCTCCCACAAAGCAAATATAAATCGAGCAGCGAGAGAGGCAAAAACAGAGACCCACCTAGTAGAAACATAAATGACGTAGATCGAAGAACCGATGCAGATTGGAAACGAGCGGAGGAAGCCATCGTCCTCAGCACATCACAATCACCGTTGAGACGTGATTGAAACGAAGACGGAGAGAGAGATCACGAATCGAGAGTGAAGGCTTTGAGAGAGAGAGAGAGAGAGAGAAATCGTCGAACGGAGAGAGATAGCGATTTGATTGTTGAAGAAGAGGGTAACCGTCCTTTTTTTCTTTCTTTCTCGTTTTTCCCTTTTAACTTTTAATTTCATTATTTATTTATTTTTATTTCCTTTTTTAACAATAATATATGTGTCTGGATTAACCTAAAGTATTTAACTAAGCCCATGATATATCCACTGCCCGATGATTCTATTCCCACTATAACTCTCCATCATTGCTTTTTCTAACGTTTATTTTAGTTTATAGACTTAATTTTATTCTAACTTAGGGTTTTATTTTTTTATTTTATTTTCTTTGAAAAATTAAAATCCCAAAAAAATAATTTCATAATAATTTCTATTGAGTTCATAAAAACTTTGTATTAAATATCAAACAATTCATTTATGGATTAATTTTATCAAATATTTAGGTTTTGAAATTCTGTGATCAGGTATGAGATGTCCTATGAGATGTTCCAACACTTGACAGATTTAACCAAAACTTAAAGTGCAAGAAAATTAAACAACACAGTAGTTTGTTAACCCAGTTCAGTGTATAACCACACTTATATCTGGAGGCTACCAAGCCAGGAGGAAATCCACTATAAGTAATATTAATTCTAGACTTAAACCACCCAGTTTAATCTTTCACTTAATATCTACCCAATGCAATTTCTACCTAAGACACTACTTAGATATGAGTACCAACTCACTCCCCCTCAATCACACAGTGATCTTGTTTACAAGTTTAATAAAATTGAAGTCATACTTCAAACAAAACAACTTGATCTTACTTCACAGTTTCAATCAAGTCACAAATACACTTTTGCTTAAAAGCTCATAAAGTGGTACAATAAAAACAACCTTCTATAAAACACACAACACCCTATTTTGTCTTATCAAATTCATACTCAATTCTGAGGTATTCTGTTGCTTAAATAGGTGTTTTTATTTTGGGCTTTCTGTAGGTTAATCCAGTCCTAAAACGCATGCAACTTCCACCTTGAATTAGGGTTTGTTACTTCCTAGATTTTAGGTGATTTAGTTCTTCTGATTATGCTGAAGCCTCATAACAAAACTCCCTACAGATGCGCCTTATTCTGTTTTTGTCCATCCATAATTAATTCCAGATAACTCTCCTTAAATTTCTCAGATCAGTTAGTCATTAATTAATTCTGGTAGCAGGTTTGAGATGTCTCAACATCTGTTGGGACATCCTGAAAAATTGAACTTAAATCATTTACACAATGTCCCAACATCTGGTGTGACATCCTGAATTAAGTTCTTATACTCTGTTTGATAATTTCCCAACATCTGATAGGACATTCTGAACTGAATTCAATATTTCTTGTTGGTCAAAAATTCTGCCAATTCTAAACATCTACAAACTCCCCCTTTGGCTAATTTTTGGCTAACAATCTTTTCTGATTTTCAGAGTGCAGCAGAAGTTCTTTTATCAGAGTAGCATTTCTTTTCTGTTGAATCATGTGTGAGATTACTCCCCCTCAAACATACATGTATTCAGTCTTGTTGCAACAGAAATATTTTACAGATTTAGTTCAGAAGCAAACAGAGATTTTTCATTCATAATCAAACAGCATTATACATTGTTGTTGTTGTTGTTGTTCTCCCCCTTGTTAGACATAAATTTGGGGCCAAAGATACTAATTCAAAATTACAATGCAGAAGCTGTCATTACATAATCCTCACATACAATTTTCACTCAGATTCCTCACAGTCAGTTTCTTCATCTTCCTCAGTCTCCTCATCAGAAGAAGCAGCTTTCTGAGCACTTTCAATCTCCAGCCTTTGGATAATCTCCTCAAGCTTCTGCTTCCTTGCTTCCAGTTCTTTGCAAGTGCTCTTCAGTTCAGCAATCAATGCAGCTTTGGAGATTGGAGACTTTGCAGTTGAAGGACCAGCAGATGTCCCAGAGGGTGCTTCAACATCAGCTGCATGATGACTCAGAAACAGCTTGTAGTGGAAGGCCAGAGGGCTTTCTCTTTTGCACATTGTGTCCTTTTCAGTGAGGATCCCAGGGTACTGACTCAGCACTATTCCACATAGCAAGGAAGGGAAGGCAATTGGCAGCTTTGTTGCAGATGAGCCAGCATGCTTCAATGTCTGATCAAAGATGTAGGCTCCATAATCCAGCTTAGTTTGAGTTCCCATAGCATAAATGAACCTGCCTAGGCCAGTGGATATTGAGGATGTATGATTGGTAGGTACCCAGTTTGCTGTACCAATCCTATTTAGCATGGCATATTTCCTTGTCAGCATGCTCACTGAGAGCTTTCCTTTAACTGGCCAAGCCTTGACCTGGTTAGCAGTGATAACCTTGCATACCTGGTTATCAGTCTTCCCTAACTCATTTGGACCATCATATTCTCTTCCAAGGTATTGGTTGATGACCTGAGGAGAGAATTCTACACACCTGCCTCTTACAAATACTTTTCTAAAGTCAGCAGACTTACCATTTGCACAATCTTCTTGGAGGTTGACTATGAATTCCTTGACAAGCAGCTCATAGCAGGGAAAGAAGTTTGAGACAGTTTTGAAGAGGTCAGCAGAAGAGATGAGATCAATTAACTCTGTGCACTCAAGTGCATTACTGCTCAGCTCTCTTTCAAGTGCTACCCTTCTTTGATAAACAAACTTCCATCTATTCACACTTGAAACATGATGAAAGGAAATGTTGTCCAAGGGAGCTTCTGGAACAGCAGTTGATGACCTTGAGGGTGCTGATTTCTTCTTTGGAGGAGATGTTGAGACATCTGCTTCAACATCTGAATCTGGAGGAGTGACAACTTTCCTCTTTTGTGTTTGCACCTTGCTCCATTGTTTTGTAGGACCAAAGACAACTTTAGCTTTGTCCTTCTTTGGTGTAGCTTGTTTCTTCTCAGGAATTGCATGTCCTGCATGCATCTTTTCTTTCCTAGTCTTGAGCCTTTTGGCTATGCTAGGTTTTACAAAGGCAATGATTTCTGTATCAGAATCATGCTCTAGGTTCACAACAGGAGGAGATTGAGCATTCTCCTCTTCAGCTGGTGGATCAACAGAGATGTGCTCTTCAGTTGAGGCCTTGTGCTGGTCCTCATATGCTTCTTCATCACTATCATTGGAGGCCTTTTTCTGGTCCTCAGATGTTTCAACAGCAGCATCAGATGAGGCCTTTTGCTGGTCCTCAGATGTTTCAACATCTATTGGGACATCCTGTTGAGCAGGAGTGTCCTTTGCAGCCTGAGTTTGTTGATCTTCTTGTGGGGCTGTCATAGTGTTCAGAGGGATAGATATGCCACTTACCACTCTTTGCTCAGATAGGATCTTGGTTACCAACTCCTTTATGGAATCATCCACGTATTCAGAAGCTTTTGGAGTGTTGTACAATGGTGAAGGTATGCCTTTGGTCTTGCTGAAAACTTGATCTTTTGTTCTTTTTGGAGTTCTTGGCTTTTTAGCATGAGGAACACTTCCTCTGATCTCGTCCATTGGGGTTGAATCCATGGGTACCACAGAAATGAGGGTTGCATGCACCACATCTTCCTTGTTGAGGATTTCTTCAGAACTGTTAGGGTTTTGAGACATTTTCGAAGGAGGTGGATGAAGAGTTTTAGGGTTGATGAGTTCTGAAAAACAGTTAGAGAATGCAATTCGTTTTTGAGAGTATGATGAGAGTATGGATAGCTGAAAGAAAGATGAGATTTTATAAGTAGCCGTTACTTTGAGACTTTTTAGGAATGGAATACCCAAGGTGCTTGACCAGACTGGTGTTGCCATCTGGTGCTTATGCCACACAATGTCATATGACATGTTGGCACATCTCCATAACTGCTAAATTTCACATAGGCAGATTCCTAATTTACCCCTTAAATTTTCAAATTGAGTAGCATCCAAGGCTTTGGTAAATATATCAGCCAACTGCAGATTTGTAGCTACATGTTCTAATGAAATCACTTTCTCTTCTACAAGATCTCTGATGAAATGATGTCTGATATCAATATGCTTGGTCCTGCTATGTTGGATAGGATTCTTTGATATGTTAATTGCACTCAAGTTGTCACAGTACAATGTCATGACATCTTGTGGGACATTGTACTCAGTGAGCATTTGCTTCATCCAAACCAACTGTAAACAACTGCTTCCAGCTGCTATATATTCAGCTTCAGCTGTAGATAAGGATACACAATTTTGTTTCTTACTGAACCAAGAAATCAAATTGTTTCATAGAAAGAAGCATCCTCCTGAAGTGCTTTTTCTGTCATCAGCACTTCCAGCCCAATCAGCATTACAGAAGCCAGTGAGAATTGGTTTGCATCCATGAAAGTACATTATGCCATAGTCACAAGTACCATTAACATATTTCAGAATTCTCTTGACTTGGTTAAGATGACTAACTTTTGGTTCAGCTTGATATCTTGCACATACACCTACTGCAAATGCTATGTCTGGTCTGCTAGCAGTCAGATATAACAAGCTTCCAATCATACTTCTGTATAGGCTTTGATCTACATTCTCACCCTTGTCATCTTTAGTTAGCTTTAAATGTGTGGGAGCAGGAGTTCTCCTATGAGTAGCACTATCCATTCCAAATTTCTTGACTATGTTCTTAGCATACTTGCTTTAGGAAATGAACATGGAGTCCTCCATTTGCTTTATTTGCAGTCCAAGAAAGTAGGTTAACTCACCTACTAGGCTCATTTCAAATTCAGATTCCATCTGGTTGACAAAATGTTTGACCATCCTATCTGACATCCCACCAAAGACAATGTCATTTACATATATTTGAGCAATCATGACATTTCCTTCTTCATCTTTAACAAGCAAGGTTTTGTCAATTCCACCTTTCCTGTACCCTTGCTTGATAAGAAAAGTAGTCAGCCTTTCATACCATGCTCTTGGAGCTTGCTTCAGACCATAAAGAGCCTTCTTTAGTTTGTATACATGATTTGGACAGCTTGGATCAACAAATCCTTTAGGCTGTTCTACATATACCTCTTCATTAAGATAACCATTTAAAAAGGCACTTTTCACATCCATTTGAAATAGCTTGAACTTTAAGATACAAGCAATTCCCAAAAGTAGTCTGATTGATTCAAGCCTTGCTACTGGTGCAAAGGTTTCATCAAAGTCTACTCCTTCAATTTGAGTGTATCCTTGAGCTACAAGTCTAGATTTGTTCTTTGTAACAACTCCTTGCTCATTTGACTTGTTCTTATACACCCATTTAGTTCCAATCACATTTATGTCATCAGGTCTAGGAACAAGGTTCCACACTTCATTCCTTGTGAATTGACCTAATTCCTCTTGCATAGCACAAATCCAGTATTCATCAGTAAGAGCTTCCTTGATGTTTTTAGGTTCTATTTTAGAAACAAAAAAGGACCCTGAAATCACTTCTCTTGATCTAGTGCTTACACCTCTGTTGGGATCACCAATTATCAAGTCTTTAGGATGATCCTTCTGGATTCTGATGGAGGGAGGTTTGCTGGATTGTTCTGTCCTTGCATCAGTTTGAGTGAAGTCATAATGATCACTCTTTTCTTCAGCTTCAATCTTGATATCAGCAGATGTTCCAACATCTTCTGGGACATCTGTAGGAGCATCATCAATTATCACATTTATGGACTCCATGATAACCTTGGTTCTAGAATTAAATACTCTATATGCTCTGCTGTTTATAGAGTATCCAAGAAAAATCCCTTCATCACTTTTAGGATCCATTTTTCTTCTTTGCTCCCTATCTGCCAGAATATAACAGTTACTTCCAAACACATGGAAGTACTTAACTGTGGGTTTTCTGCCCTTCCAGACTTCATAGATTGTGGACAAAGTTCCTTTCCTTAGAGTAACTCTGTTATGGATGTAACAAGCTGTGTTCATAGCTTCAGCCCAAAAGTACAAAGGTAACTTTTTAGCATGGATCATAGCTCTTGCTGATTCTTGAATAGTTCTATTCTTCCTCTCAACAATCCCATTCTGTTGAGGAGTGATTGGTGAAGAATATTCATGATTGATTCCTTCTGAAGAACAGAAATCTAAGAATTTTTGGTTCTCAAATTCTTTTCCATGATCACTTCTTATTCTGATCACACAGCTGGCTTTTTCCCTTTGTATTCTTTGACATAAGTCTTTGAATACATCAAATACATCGGACTTTTCTTTGATGAAATTTATCCATGTATACCTTGAAAAGTCATCAACCACCACATAGGCATACCTCTTACCACCAAGGCTCTCAACCTGCATAGGTCCCATAAGATCCATATGCAATAGTTCCAAAACTTTGGAAGTTGTCAGATGTTGGAGCTTTGGATGGGACATCTTGGTTTGCTTGCCTATTTGACATTCACCACATATTTTGCCATCATCAATCTTCAGTTTAGGAATACCTCTTACAGCATCCATAGATATGATCTTCTTTATGCCTCTGAAATGAAGATGACCTAGTCTTTGGTGCCATAGTTTCACTTCTTCTTCTTTAGCTAAAGAGCAAGTTGAAGTGAGACTAAAGTCTTGAGGTTCCCACATGTAACAATTGTCTTTAGATCTGGCTCCTCTTATGACAACCTCTTGTTCTTTGTTAGACACTATACATTCATTTTTGTTAAAGTTTACATTGTACCCTTGATCACATAATTGACTTATGCTGATCAGGTTAGCATTTAAACCTTTAACCAGCAGCACATCATTTAGTCTTGGTACATCTTGACAGTCCAAGGTCCCAACTCCCTTGATTTCTCCTTTAGCTCCATCTCCAAAGGTTACATATCTGGATGAATGTGACTTTAAGTCTACTAGCAAATTCTTCAATCCAGTCATGTGTCTTGAACATCCACTGTCAAAGTACCAGTCTTCTTTGGCTGATACTCTTAGTGATGTATGTGATATATATGTAACACCTTTCTTTGACCATTTGAGTTGAGATTTCTTTTGATACCTCTGCCCTGTGTATTGTTCATCAGTAGAGCTCCAAGGTTGTTTGTTGATCTTGTTCTTGGGTATGTAGCTTTGATCAGCATGAAGACTAGCTTTTGGTCTCCATACCTTCTTGATGACCTCTGTCTTATGCTTAGGAGGTTGCTGATCTCTTTGATGTCTATGCAGCACTTTCTTGGTAACTTCTATCTTCTGTTTAGGAGGTTGCTGATACATCTGATTTGGATATCCATGCAACTTATAGCAATGAGGTTTGATATGTCCAAATCTTCCACAATGATGACATCTCCATCTTTGATATTTCTTCTTCATTATGTTCTTTTCAGAATGTTGAGACATCTGTTGGAACATTATGTTTGACTTTGTGTTCTTTTCATGATGTTGAAGCATCTGTTGGGACATCTTGTTTGACTGTATGGACTTTGAAGTAGTTTTGCTAGAGCTAGCTTCATCCTTATGAACTCTGTTAAATCCCAGTCCACTTTTATCCCCTGAATGCTTATTGTTGTTGAGAATAACATCAAGTGTACTTGAGCTACTGTTCAGCATTCTAACAGATTTGGACATGTGTTCCAACTTGGAGTTGAGAAGACTTACTTCACTTTTCAAGGTGTCAATGATCTCTTGATCACTTGCTTTTTCATTCTTTAGTGCCTCATTCTGCTTCTTTAGCTTTATAATCTCACTGCATATTTCAGTGCTTCTTTTGAATAGTTCTTTGTATGCTTGCTCAAGTTCTTCAAAAGTAAGCTCCCCATCACTGGATTCACTTTCAGATTCACATAATCCAGCTAGAGCAGTGATATGCTTAGCTGATTCTTCTTCTGAATCACCTCCTGAGTCTTCATCAGACCAGGTTACAGAGATTCCTTTCTTTTGCCTTTTTAAGTAGGTAGGACATTCATTCCTGATGTGTCCATATCCTTCACATCCATGGCATTTAATTCCTTTTTCTTGACTGGTCTTTTCATCATAAGTTGACCTTCTATCATTAGGTATTTTGTTCTCAGAAGAGTTTGTGTATCTTCCACTTGGTCTGGACTTGTTTTCCATATTTCTGAGAATCTTTTTGAATTGTCTTCCAAGCATAGCAATGTTGTCTGATAAGCTTTCACCAGTTTCTGATTCATCATCTTCTTCTTCATCAGTATTTGTCACCAAGGCTATGCTTTTGTTCTTCTTAACATTTGTGTCATTCATTCCCATCTCAAATGTTTGAAGGGAACCAATGAGCTCTTCAACTTTCATTGTGCATATGTCTTGAGCTTCTTCTATTGCTGTGACTTTCATGTCAAATCTTTTTGGCAAAGATCTGAGAATCTTTCTTACAAGCTTTTCATCAGTCATCTTTTCTCCCAAGGCTCCAGAAGTATTGGCTATTTCTAAGATGTTCATGTAGAATTCATGAACTATCTCATCTTCCTTCATTCTCAAGTTTTCAAACTTGGTGGTGAGAAGTTGAAGTCTTGACATCTTTACCTTTGATGTTCCTTCATGAGTTGTTTTGAGAGTGTCCCACACATCTTTGGTCAGCTCACAGTGATGCACAAGTCTAAAGATGTTCCTATCAATGCCATTGAATAAAGCATTTAAGGCCTTGGAGTTGCCTAGTGTTGAATCTTCTTCCTCCTTACTCCATTCTTCTTCAGGTTTCAACACTTTTGATCCATCTTTGGTGTCTTGGACAGGATGTTCCCATCCAATGTTGACTGCTCTCCAGGCCCTGTTGTCAAGTGATCTTAAGAATGCAATCATTCTTGGTTTCTAGTAGTCATAATTAGATCCATCCAGTATAGGTGGTCTATTAACTGATCCTATATCTCTGTCCATGTTTCCAGAATTTGTATTCCCTAGATCTCACCCAGTATAAACAGGCAGGGTGCCTGCTCTGATGCCAATTGAAATTCTGTGATCAGGTATGAGATGTCCTATGAGATGTTCCAACACTTGACAGATTTAACCAAAACTTAAAGTGCAAGAAAATTAAACAACACAGTAGTTTGTTAACCCAGTTCAGTGTATAACCACACTTATATCTGGAGGCTACCAAGCCAAGAGGAAATCCACTATAAGTAATATTAATTCTAGACTTAAACCACCCAGTTTAATCTTTCACTTAATATCTACCCAATGCAATTTCTACCTAAGACACTACTTAGATATGAGTACCAACTCACTCCCCCTCAATCACACAGTGATCTTGTTTACAAGTTTAATAAAATTGAAGTCATACTTCAAACAAAACAGCTTGATCTTACTTCACAGTTTCAATCAAGTCACAAATACACTTTTGCTTAAAAGCTCATAAAGTGGTACAATAAAAACAACCTGCTATAAAACACACAACACCCTATTTTGTCTTATCAAATTCGTACTCAATTCTGAGGTATTCTGTTGCTTAAATAGGTGTTTGTATTTTGGGCTTTCTGTAGGTTAATCCAGTCCTAAAATGCATGCAACTTCCACCTTGAATTAGGGTTTGTTACTTCCTAGATTCTAGGTGATTTAGTTCTTCTGATTATGCTGAAGCCTCATAACAAAACTCCCTACAGATGCGCCTTATTCTGTTTTTGTCCATCCATAATTAATTCCAGATAACTCTCCTTAAATTTCTCAGATCAGTTAGTCATTAATTAATTCTGGTAGCAGGTTTGAGATGTCTCAACATCTGTTGGGACATCCTGAAAAACTGAACTTAAATCATTTACACAATGTCCCAACATCTGGTGTGACATCCTGAATTAAGTTCTTATACTCTGTTTGATAATGTCCCAACATCTGATAGGACATTCTGAACTGAATTCAATATTTCTTGTTGGTCAAAAATTCTGCCAATTCTAAACATCTACAGGTTTAGTTAGTTAATTCATTTTGGTTAATTTAGTTCCAAAAAAATATGTTTAGTCTCTAATACCAAATTAAGGATTTAAAAAATATGTTAATTTTCTATATATAGGGAAAAATAAAAAAAAGTTAATGCATTAATGTTCATTTAGTTTTCTATATATTATTATTAAAAAAAGAAGATTACATTTATTTTACTTTATTATTATTTAGATTATGCATAAAAAATCCAAAAACATAGTTAACACATTTAATTTATTTATTACTTAGATATTATTATTAAAAAAAATTTAAAAAATTAAATTTTACACTAATTTATTTTTATTTATTATTATTGTTACAGAAAAGTTAATGCATATATGTTAATGTCTTTAGATATAGTTAAAAAAACAATAAAAAAAAGGATTTATGCATATATTTTTATTTATCTTGTGGTATTAGTTATAAAAAAAACTTATGTAATTTCACTAGCATTCTAAAAAAAAAGAAAAGAAGTTAATTCTTAATAATTAAAATACAAAAAAGAAGTTAATTCTTAAATTCAAACTAAAAAAAAAAATAAAACAAAAAAATCCTTTATGTTTGTAAGGTTCGTTTAGTTTTTTTATATGAGTATAAAAATAGTTTTAAGAATAACAAAATCTTTAATAAAGAATCTAAAAAAAATTAAATTTTTTAATTTTTTTTTGTTGCTTATTTCTTTGATTTATGGTTATTTGTTGGTATTGATTTATGCTTACTATTTTATACTTTGTATAACTGTATTTTTATTATTAGATTATAATTATTCTCCCAATTATTAAAAATGTATTCATCACCCTTGCATGTAATTTTGTTTATTTTGTTCACATTATAATAGTTAACTAATTAGATTAAAAACCAAAAAATAATTAAAATCAATCCTTCAAAAATAAAATAAAATAAAATCTCTTAGTCCAACGCCAAGTGAATCGTTACACACACTTATCCATTGCACACACGTAAGTCAGTCATTTTTTACAATCGTCACCTGTATAACTTTACACATCACAATTAATCACAAAGAACTGAATTCTGGAATCTAGCATTCCTTGGGTTCTTGAATGATCACTCTTGAGGCTAGCCCTTGGGTTGTGTTTCATTCACTCTTTCGTTTCTAAAAAACATTTAAACCCTAAGTCACTTAAAACAAAACATACAATTTTTATCAAATCTTTTATAATCAAATAACGAAAGAATTGAATTATGGAGTCTAGCATTCCATGGATTCTTGAATAAATCATTCCTGAGGCTTGCCCCATAGGACATGGTTCATTCTCCCTTTCGTCTTTCAAGACACTTAATTATTACATATCAAATAACAAAAGAACTGAATTCTGGAGTCTAGCATTCTATAGGTTCTTGAATGAATCATTCCTGAGGCTCGCCCCACGGGATGTGGTTCATTCCCCCTTTCGTTCCTAAAATACCTAATCTATCAAATTATTTTCTTAAACAAATAATGGAAGAACTGAATTCTAGAATCTCGCATTCTTTGGGTTCTTGAATGATCACTCTTGAGGCTAGCCATTGGGTTGTGATTCATTCGACCTATTCTCCTTAAAAACATTTAAAAACTTCCCAAAAGACTAGACATGATTCATCTACATAGGAAAAATATTTCTTATATCCCCACAAACATAAATAAAATATTTCAAACAATTATTCTCAAAGGAAGAACGTGGCATTGCTTGTTGATTCTTATATCCAAGTTTAAAGCTTCTTCCGATTTTATTATTCCTCAAATGTGGAAGAATGTGGCATTGATTATCGATCAAAGTTTAAAGCTTCTTCTGATTTTATTTTCTTCCTCAAATGTTTGCAGCGGAATAGGCGAGACATCTCCCTTAAAGATGACGAATTGTCTCTTTCTTTTAAAATACATCTTAAAATATTTACAACAAATACAAAAATCATTTTCCTAATTAATTAACAAAAGAACTGAATTCTGGAGTCTAGCATTCCAAGAGTTCTTGCATGAATTATTCCTGAGGCCTGCCCCATGGGATGTGATTCGTTTGCCCTTTCGTCTTAAAACACCTTAATCAAGATCAAACATCTTTCACAAAAGAACTTTGTTTAGATCCTTCCTAACGTGCATATAAACTAATGCTGAAACCTCCTCGAGAGTGAACCAACCAACATTTAGCAGTTATCACGCGAACTAAATATTTGTTCGTTAAAATATACAAACCGTAGTTGCATGAACTACGAAGCTCTGACTTTCTCATTGCACAAGGGAATACGTAGGCACAAGGATTTCAACCCTTGGCGAGCACACTAATAAAAAATTAACCATTTCCCTGTAACGAATAATAATAATAAAAAATACTTATTTTCCCGCTTTAATAAGCGATCTTAACAAACCTTTATCATTAGAAGAAGACAATAATATAAGTTAACATTTAAGCGCAACTTAAACTAAGAGGTTCCCGTTGAGTACAACGGACGTGAGAGGTGCTTCATACCTTCCTCTTGCGTAACCGACTCCCGAACTTAGATTAGTGGTTTTGTTGTCCATTTCTTATTCTTATTATGTTGTGTCTATATCTCCCTTTTCTTTAGTTATAATAAATTGAATTAGGTGGCGACTCTGTTGTTGTTTTTCCGCGTTCATCGCGAGGATTGTATTTTTCGAGGTACGACACTTGCTCGAAGACCTTTTAGAGATGTTAGGTGTGTTCGACCTCCTCGTGTGACTTTACGATCATATCGTCCATGTAGACCTCGAGCATGTCCCCGATCTCTCCTCGGAAGACCTTGTTCATCATGGATTGGTATATAGCTCCGACGTTCTTCAGCCTGAAAGGCATAACATTGTAGTAGTATTTTCCCGTCATGGCCATGAAGGTCGTGTGCTGCTTGTCTTTGTCTGACATGAGGATTTGGTTATATCCACTATACGCGTCCATGAAGGACAAGAGCTTAAAACCTGCAGAGTTATCTACCAATTTATCTATGTTAGGTAAGGGGAAAGCATCTTTGGGACATGCCCTATTGAGATAGGTATAATCAACACACATTCGTCGTTTTTCATTATTTTTCTTAACAAAGACTACATTAGAGAGTCAGGTTGTATACTGGGCTTCAGAAACAAAATTTGCCTCTAAGAGGTCTTTTACATCCTGCTCGGCAGCCTCCGCTTTCTCGGGAGACTACTTGCGCCTACATTGTGCTATGGGCCTAATGGCTGAATCTATGTCTAATTGATGGCAGGAGACCTCGGGGTTGAGGTCGGGCATCTTAGCAGCGCTCCACGCAAACAAATACTCGTTCTTCTTGAGGCAGGTAACGAGCTGCTCCCTTGTCGTCGACAGAAGTTCGGTACCTATCTTCACAGTTCTGTCGGGGTTGCCCCTAGAGGGATGAGCTCGAATTCTCCATCGGGGATTGGGTGTACTGGGTGAGTTGGAACCTACCAATTGGTGGGGCCTTGGACTTCAGTGTCATCCTTGCCGAGACGATTTTCGAGGTCGATGGAATTGACTCATGGGGAAGGTGGTCGTTCCTCATCTGTTGGTTTCTTGTTGCTCTTGGAGGTGTTGATTATGGCATGTCTTTTGACCGTTGCGTCGTAACATCGTCAAGTTGCCTCTATGTCCTAGTGAATTGTTACTACGTGGCCCATCTTGGTGTAGTACTTCATTTTTAAGTGGACAATGGATGGCATTGCAGTTAGTTCGACCAGGGTAGGTCGGCCAAGAATGCAATTGTACAATGAAGGGTACTTGATCACCAGGAATTGTACTTTAACTTCCCTAGCCGTCTCGTTCTACCCAAACAGAATGAGGAACTCCATGTACCCCCACGGTCTCGTGGTCGCCCCATTGAATCCCTGGAGGTAGGACCCAACGTACGGGGACAAATTCGTCTTGTCCCGTTTGAGGTTCTTGAACAGGTCGACGTACATGATATCCACAGAGCTGCCTTGGTCGACCAGAATGCGCCGAACATCGAAACACTCCATTTTTGCCCTTATTAGTAAGGGGATACTTGAGTTAGGTGAATCTCTCGGTAGCCCCTCGAGGAAAAAGGATATGGGGTTGGATTTTCCCTGAGATTTGGTCAACGTTGCCAGATGTTCAAATGCGGTCAACATGAACTCGTTGAACTTCCGTTTCACAGAAATGGCGACGTTCTCGTTGAGTATTCTGCCTCCGGAGATAACCAAGGTTGCTGAGAAGTTTTCCCATGGGCTGTGTGCAACTAGCTGTCCTTCCATGTAGATATCAGGGAGATGGAAGTCTTTAGGACGGGATACACATAGGCTACCTGGAAGGGAGAATCATCGGACGGGGTGTCCTCGCGGCTCCTCTTCGCGGTATGGTCTTCGTGTTAGGGAGTATCCCTTCTTTTGTACTGCTTGAGGTGGCTTTCCTAAATCAGAATCTCGACTGCATCTTTCAGGTGGACACAATCTTTAGTAAAATGTCTGTGGCTTCTGTGGAAGCTGTAGTACTTGGACTTGTCAGTGTGGGGTTTATGGGCCATTGGTTTATGGAACCTTATCCTACCCTGTTTGAACTCCGAGTTGATGCATTCAGCGAGGATGCGCTCGCGGGGAGCGGTCAACAACGTATATTCAGAAAAGCGCCTAGCTGGCCCTCTTCCTTCGTGAACCTCGCGGGGTTTTTCGTCTCTCCGCTTCTCCCTGGTGCGGTGATGGGCAGTGTGGTCCTCGTGTTTGGAATTTTTGGCGTCGTCCTGATCGCGGTTGCTTTGAACACTATGGGCGACATGCCTCTCCTCGTACCTGATGTACACTTGAGCCTTGTGTAGAAGTTCGTTGAGGGTGCGGGGAGGCTCGATCCCTAATTCCCGATTGAACTCGCTTCCGGGGAGGAGTCCCTTCTCGAGAAGATACTTCTTCATGTAGTCGGTCGTATCTACCTCGATAGCTTCTTGGTTAAACCGCTCGATGTATGAGCGCAACGTTTCATTTTTCCCCTGTATGATGGCTTCAAGGGTAACTTCTATTTTTAGATGGCGTCGAGAGGCTATGAAGTTCCTTGTGAACACCGATCTCATGCTCCTCCAGGATGTGATGGATTCGGGGGCCAAGCTTTTGTACCATGCCATGGCTCCCTTCTTGAGAGTTGTTGAGAATAGTCTGCACTTGACGATCCCGCCAACGTCGTTGCGGTAGCGAGCATGGCGTTGATGTTGTCGACATAGTCATTAGGGTCAGTTGTCCCATCGTACGTCGCGAGGTGCGGGGGCTTCTCCATGCCCGATGGGAGTGGACTTTCCATGATGGTCCGAGAAAGTGGGCAGCGAGGGTTATCCTCATCGCTCCTCAGGGGTGAGTAGTCCTCATTTATGAGGCTCTGGTCGCGTCGAGGAGATGTCCTTGGTTGGTCATTCAACCATTCGGGACGTCCCATGGACTTGTTTTTCTTCGGTTCAGGGGAGCGTCGTCCCCGTCGAGGAGGTGAGAGTCCTCGCTTCTTGGTCACCTCTGGTTGGCGTCTCTCGGGCTGAGGTCTGCGCCATGTCGATAAGGATTGGTTTGGCGCTCTGTCTCCAGCGCCATGATCCTCTCCTGCTGTTGAAAGAGCATGAGGTTCATCTGGTTGAGTGCGTTCACCATAGTTATCAACGTGGGATCCCCTTCGACTGGTACTAGGATGAGTTGAAAGGGAGTCGCAGGCTGAGGTTGGGAAACGTCGTTGTCCTCGGGCTCAGGTGACAGGGTGATAGGTTGTCCGTCTCTTACGTCGGAGTCATGAACAACATGTTGGTCGTCTTCCATACCGGTGGTGTATTCGACGAGGCCTAGGGCGCGGTTGTCTCCGTGTTCGCTGGTCATGCTGGATGGTTGAAGAAGATGATTTGAAGTTTTGGTCTTCTGTTGTGGAAGACGGGGAAAATTTTTAGCTTTCCACATACGACGACACTGATCTGACCTGATCAAAAGGGACCTTCTAGTGTTGAGCAACTTTGATGGGAGACTGGGGGTGTACCTGCAAGACACTCCGATGCCAAAGTAAGAATGCAAGTACAGAAAGGTAGAAGAAATTAAGATTTAGAATACCTGACCCTCTGATGGAAGAAGATATTTATAGTGTGCTCCTAGCGCTGGGCCAAGGTTCTTCCATAGGCTGGATTAGCTAGGCCCAGGGAAGAACTGCCAAGGAATGCGTAGGAGCAAGTAAGACCTATCACATGGTCGTGCCCTTGGTCCAACTGCCCCTACATATCAGGAGATGAGTGGGTAGTTAGGTGACGTGGATCACGTGGGGGAGACGTTCTCCCCACGTCTTCGTATTGGACCATGGGTCGTGCCCGACAAATTGGGTCTCTGCCCGACGCAGACTGTGTTGGTCCAGTCCATAACAATCCTTTAATTTTTGTGTGTTAGATTGATCCCTTAAATCTTAAAATGTGTTATTTTAGTTCTTTTTGTCTAATTAGCGATGTAAAAATTCAAAAATCGATCGTTCTGTTCATCTATAATTCGATAAAAAGAAATAATCAATCTGATACATAAAAAATAAGGGATCAATTTGAATATAATGATATAATTAAGTGATAAAAAAATTGCAAAAATAAAGAACAAAACAAAATTTTAGATTGTCAATTAATTAACTACCAACTACTCTCTTTAGAGCTATTGATTTTGAATAAGAAACCTATTGCTTTCTAAAATAAATACTATTAAGAGACATAGTACTTTTTATGGTTAACGGTTATATTTTTGATAATTTAAAGTTTCCATTTTATTTTTAATAGATTGTATATAAACTATTTAAATTTGTAAACCAAACATTTTAATTAATTCTAATCTTATAAAGTTGTCCTAGAGAAGAAATGTGTGGTTCTTAAAATGAGATAAGGTTGTTAGGAATATTTTGGAAGAGATTAATGCATTTTGAGGTTGTCGAGGAGAAGAAAAGTGTGATTCTTAAAGAGAGGTTGTTGCAAATACTTTGAAAAAGAATAGCATGTTCTAATTCTTGTTTTGAAGATAATTATTTTACTTTTAATTATCTATATTTGATTTTTTTTTAAATGATAGTTGAACTCTTGGACTTGATCTACATGGGCTAGATAAATGAAAATCAAATTCTTTTTCTACTTAATTAAAATTGTTATTATTTCCATAATTGTTTTTCTTCCCATGTTTAGTAAAGATTTAGATCTTAACCATGATCGATGTTTGTTTCTTAATGTTTTTAAATGGCCTATACACTTATGATAGATAATTTACTATATTAAAATGGATGGATTGGAAATATGGAGTAAATTATTAATGGAAGAATCAAAATAATTCATTAGTTCATTAACAATTTATTAAAAATCTCTCAAAAATATCAAATCAATCCTTCCATTAAGAATAAAATTTATCCAATCAATCATCAACATATTTTTAGTGGATGGATATCCACCCGTTCATTTTTTATTTGAAAAAATTCAATTTTTTTTTTTATATTTTAAAAAAATCGATTTTTTAATATTTGAAGAAATCAAATTTTTTTTTTATATTTTCGAAAAAAATCTGGTTTTTTGATATTTTCGAAAAAAACGATTTTTTGATATTTTCGAAAAAAAAAGTCATTTTTTTTTATATTTTCGAAAATAAAATCAGTTTTTGATATTTTTGAAAGTCTTTTGTTAATGAAAACTTGCACACCAGAAGTTTGTCTCAATGTCGTCCAGAATAAAAATAAACATACCAGATGTCATTTTTCAAGTCTTCCGATACGTTGTTTTTGGGGTTAATTTTTCGGAAGTCTGACGGTCTGACAAGAATGGTGAAAATTAAAATAATAAAATAATAAAATAAAAACAAGGTCAAAATTGGTATTTTGGAAAAATTGTAGTGGTATGAATATAACTGCATGGGTATAGGGTAAAATCTTCGTAGATGGATTGAATGAATTTTTTAGTGGATGAATTGAATGTATTTTGTCATAATGGATCCAATTATCACCCCTAAGATAACCTTTAATTTATGGGTTGTCCCTTTAATTATTTAACAATAGATATAACAATATAAAAATAATCCATTGGATCATAAAAATATGTTGGATGGATCACATTATTTTATTTTTAAATTTTATTTTTATCTCTATTTTTATTTTATTTCATTTATTTTGCTTAATTGTTTAATTATTCATATAATTAATTTATTAATTTAAATAATTTATTTTTTCACAATTACTTAAAGCTAGTATTTTATTTATTAAATCCAAACATCTTTTTACTCAAGATCTTGTTTCAATGTCAAATATCTCTTTTTTCAAAACAAAACAAATTCAAAACTTTTTTCAAAATCGAAACAAATTGTTTCTTATTTCTGCAACTCAAATCAAACTTTCATCTCTATCAAATGTATTTTCTTAATAAAATTAAGCACTTAAATTCATTTTTGCAATAGTTTGGATAAAAAGGAAAGATAAATATAGATTTTCTCTTTCCCCGAATATTTGGGCAATGTTGTAGAACTTTATGTCTGAACACTCGTCTTCTATATTAAAATACAATAATTAATTGAATTAAGTTGATTCTCTTATAGAAGGAATAAGATTGACTGAGTTTAGACTTTCCTCAGTCTCCGATTATTTGGACACTGTTGTAGAGCTCATTGTGGGAATAACCGTCTTTCGTTAATGAATATTGAACTAATTAACCACACATTTTTCTTAATAATTTAGAAGAAAAAAGATTGATTGGGTTTAGACCTTCGTCAGTCTTTGATTATTTGAATATTGTTGTAGAGCTCCCTGGTTGAATATTCGTCTTCCGCCTAAAACACTCAACACATCAAACATATCTTTTCCCGCACTCGTGCGATCAAAACCAATCAAGCCTATCTCTTTTATCGCCCCCGCTCGATCGAAAACTTTTTCACAAAAGGACATTGTTTATTCATTTCTAATGTGAATACAAACTATCGTTTAAGCCTCCATTGTGAGTAGACAAGCCAATATTTATCCGGTAGAACGTGACCTAAACACTCTTCCTCTAATACCAATAAACCAACACTCATTTTCTACCAATAACTATGTAGATTTGAGTTATTCATTGTACTCGAGGATACGTAGGAGCGAAATGTATTGTCTCGTCAAGCACTATAACAAAAACACCAAAAGTATCTTTTGTCTTACCGAACTACGAAGGTTTTAATTCCTCATTGTACCTGGGGATACGTAGGAGCAAGACTCGCAATCTTGTGAAGCAACCTAATAAAAAGCTTTACTGTGACCTCTTTTCTTTTCCTTTGTTAACTTTTATCACTCGAAGAAAATAATTAACATAAGCGAACATTCCATCACAAATTAGACTAAAAAGGTTCCCCTTGAGTACAATGGACATGATGGGTGTCAATACATTTCCCTTGCGTAATCAACTCTCGAACCCGAATATGGATGAGACGATCATTTTCCTTTTAAAGGTTTTATCGATATTTTCATATTCCTTCATTGGAAAAAATGAAGTTCGGTGGCGACTATGTTCGAATCATTTTTTTCCGCGACCATCACAAAGGATCATATTTTTTGAGATGTAACACACAATAGTGTATTAATATATAGTAGTAGTACTATAATCTATGTTTTATTTTGACATCATGCTACTTTATTGGTCTCGATTGTATGACATTTTTGACATTTATTGGTCTTTTATTTATATATGGCCTTTTTTTACCATATGGATTTATGTATGCCTATATTTTATTTTCGATTGTATGGTATGGTTTAAATATTCATCTGAATATAAATGAACAAAATATAACATGAAGTGAAACTCAGAGATACGCCTAAGGGGGGGGGGGGGGGTGAATTAGGCTTTACAAATTTCTTCGAAGATTTTGCCAAGTTTTATTTTACTTCCTTATGAAATCTTAAGTTCTGAAATGATAAAGTGCGGAAAGTAAAAAGACACGGAGAATTATCCTGGTTCCCTTCACACTCCGAAGGTACATCCAATCCCCTTTCAATTGAAAGAGATTTTACTATAGTTAGAATTATTGTACAACCTATTCACACCAATGGTGATGCTTACTATCTAACCTATATGTATATTAAAGGCTCTTAACACCTTTAAAATCTAAACAATAAAGTGAAAGAAGAACAATCATCTTCAATGCACACACTTGCTTTCAACAATCCTGAATAGCAAGGGAAAAATAAATACACTTTTGATTTTACAATAAGTTTGAATTCTTGAAAGTACAATTTTATCAATCCACCGATTGATCTTCTTCTTGAGATATATTTTTCACTCACAAAAGTATATAAGTGTTCACTAAGATGAAATGAAACTAAGATGAGATATATAAAAGTTTTGATGCAAAGTTTCACTCTCTTGTAATTTATAATAAGTGCACTCAAAAATTTTATGAAAGTATGAAGCAAAGTGAGAGAGAAAAAAATTAATTATGAAAGATATTGGAGATGTCTAAAAATTATGATGAGAATGAGTTTATATAATGCTCAAGATACCTTTCTAAAAAGGTATAACAATTATGAAGAGATGCCATAATTTTAAAACAAAGAAAGCAACACATTTTTCATTAAGGGATGCAATTTTTCATGCATGAACAATGGTAACCGGTTATAACCCCAATGGTAACCAGTTACTTGATGTAACATTAATTTTTTTATTTTCAAATTTGCGTTAGAGTAACCGGTTTCTACTATTTACCCCCAAAATTGGTAAACAACCACTGGTCCTCTGAAGATACCAAAAATACCCTCAGTTACTCGCAGGATCGACAAGATTGATCCTAGGACATGTTCTAAGTAAGAAGGGATTGTGATTTTGATATATCACGTTTTTGGGAAAAAAGTCTTGAATCTTTCAACAAGATTCAAAATTTGGTTTTAAAGAAAAGATAAAGTAAAAGGGCAAAGACTTTTAAAAAGAAATCAAAGTAAAGACAAGGCTTGGAATTTTAAAGGAAAATAAAGGCAAGGCTTGAAGTTTAAATGAAATTTAAAGGCAAGGCGATGAATGTTAAATTGCTGGAAATGTAAAAGAAAATGCAGTAAATTGTTGAGAACTTGTATCGTGCCACATGTTCGATCGTAGATTCGGTTGTATCCCTTGAGAACTTGGTAAGTTTAGGAACCTCCGTCCTAGGGGGCAATTCTGATTGGAGTATATAGTCCACTATTGGTGAAGTAAAGTTTGGCCTAGCAAAACCAGTGTTTATTCCACTTCGAGCCATTATTCGTTCGACCAGAGCTGCCAAGTTATTCTCTGCTGCAAGATTATTCTGTCGAACTTGTTGGACCACGTGGTATGCATCTTGATGCCTATTAACCAACCTCACTCTTGGCTCCTCTTCTATTAGAATCTCTCTCTGACCTACAATATGTTCGACATCTACCTGTTCGACCACAGGTGGATTTTCTTGGTTCAATGGCTGAGTAACTTCTCTTACTTCTAGTAAATGATGGGGCTGTCGAACTGGTGCTGGGACCCCCATAAATTATGCTATACGCACCGTTTAAGACACCATTCGTTGATTCGCCCGAGTCGTATTCTGAATCAAAGGCTAGAAAATCTCTCCCATAGTTTGGGACAGAGTATGAACCATTTGCATGTTGCTTTCATCCATCTGTTGCCTTAGATAGTTCATAGACTCATTTGTCAAAGCATGACTCTGATTCGAATTGCCCACACCACCAGTCTAGTTATTCCTTCTCATATTTATTGTAGAATCGGATTCCTACAACGAAAAAGAAATAACGTTGTCTGAATAAACTGGGGGAGCATTTCTCAATCCTGCCATGGTAGTTGAGGTACCAAAGAGTCTATGATAGGCTTGAGCAAGTGACATAGACATATGGGGTCTGAGTGCAGCCGTACTTGGTGGTGGAGTTTGAGTATTTGACCCAATGTACTCCAACACTGGCTGAGCATAGTATCTGTTAACTGTGTCTCCTAGTCCCATCGAAGGGGCCTGCTATGACGTTACACTTGGTGTGGTCGCTGTCGCTCCCAGGATTTTCATCCTAGTACAAACGCAAAAGTGGCGTGGAAAAGGTAGAGTCGCCAGCCAGGCATTTTTATCCCGAAAGAATGGGAAAGGTAATGCTGCACAAACCTGAGGAAGAAGGAAAGGACAAGTTCATGCGAACCAAAGATTTGGGTTCGGGAGTCGGTTACGACCTGGTAAGGTATTAGCACCCCAGATCGTCTGTCGTACCCGACGGGATCCACGCTTGCTTGTTTTGTTTCAAAGGGTAAGAAATAAGATGCTGTTGAATAAAACTGCTAACTGGAATGGAATGAAAATGAGAAAGCGAATTGGAAAAGAAAATGGAAGGGGGAAAATGTAGGGAAAATAAAGAATATGCTCGAACGGGCCCTACCCCGCTACCTACATACCTCATCGGGAAAATGAGGATCAAAGTCGACGTAGTTCGCCTAACTAAGGCGAGAACTATTTGTTTGTGTTTTTTATAGCTGAACTGCTTATGTCTATACTCAAGTGTTGCAGGCTCGTCTGGTATAAGTGAGTTTACCGTCTTGCGTGCGAGACAAGTCGTCGCAAGTTCACGTTGTGAGTGAATGAGGTGAAAAAAGAAGTTCCCGCAGGAAAGTCGCTTATTGTTTGTTATTTGTTTTTTAAAAGTTTTGTATGAATTTGGCACAAGGAAGTGAATTCAAACTCTTTTCCATGGAATGTGTACTTGCTACTACATTCCAAGATGGAATAATAGAACAAGCACACCAAGCAAGGAGAATTTATCCAAGACTTGTTTCCAAGGATTAGGGTCTAAGTTCACTAGCTTGTTGAACTTATTACATGTTTTTGTAGCTTTTGTGAAGAAGTATCTTTTAGATTTTTCTTTGTGAAATAACCTCTTGATAAGACTTGTACATCATGCTAGACAAGCCTATACTATCCCAATATGGAATGAATGTAAGTGCCCCATGGAATAAGGCTATACATAAGAGATTCTTTCATGCATTTATTAAGTGTTTTTGATTTTGTTTGAAGATGAGGAAAGAAGACTCAAGTGGCAAAAGGTCAAAGCTAATGGGGGACTAAGACACAACCCTAAGTTATCTTATTATGTACAAAGGTAGATCCTATGTTCAATGAGGTATTCTAACCTAAGGAAGCAAAACAAGTTAGAATTCAACTTACTTCCTAAGGAAGTTAAGTTGAATCTAAAGACCAAAAGGGAGCTTATGAACAAAGCAACAAGTGCTAAGACAAAGACAATTACATGCATAAGAGATAAGGAATGAAGTGATTACCATCATCTTCCCCCCTACAAAACAAGTGTTGGCATGAAGAAGAAGTATGAACAATTATGACATGGAAAACTTCAAGAACAACTCACACTAGTTAATAGAAAGCATTAGTGAAATTCTAAGGTTAATACCTAGGTCTAAAGCATCCTATAAGGTAACACACATAAAAAGTCAGTAGCTAAATCAATTCAAAAGGATCTAAAGAGATTAATAGGATTAAAGTCAAACTATGTCCTAAGGTATCACTAAACCCTAAGGATGAGGTTAGAAAGATAACCTAAGTGTTTATTAAACTAAAATCTTTTAAACTTAAAGGTAAATAACAAATCCAGAACTTAGAACTATATGGAAGTGTAAGAAATGGATATACCAAATGGGAGAGAAGATATTCAAGTTAAAGGTACTCAAATGTGAAATTGAAAGATGAAAGAATGCATATAGAAGCATGGTTCTAAAGATGCAAAAAAAATGACTTAGAAGAAAATTCAAAAATAACCAAAGAGACTTGACCTTCCCATACCAAAAACCAGGGGCTTGACAACAAAATAAAATGGAAATTATACTTAGAAAATGTTCACAAATGATGGGTTAAGAAGCATCCTAAGGCTAGGTGTTCAAATTAGGGTTTTTAAAGTCTTTTATGTGAAAAATGGAATTCAAAAAGAAACACAAGGTTCTAAAATTAGATGAACAAGTATGGATGATCACAAAACATTTATGAGACTCAATACAAAGACAAAATGAAGTTAAATCATGTGCAAAAGGATTTTGAAGTGTTTAAGATGGAAGGAGGAGGGAGATTAGGTTAAAATGAGACATGTATGACTTAGGACTCAAGGCAAGCCTAAAAATTAAAGGTGAAGACCCAAGTATTGTACTAAACACTTATATACATCCTAAATGACCTAAGAGACTCAAGGTTAGGACCCCAAAGTATTGGCATAAAGGCTTTACACTAATGGGACTAAAGGACGTGAAGTAAATGACCAAAAATATAACTTATGGCTCAAGTAACTTGGAAAAATACCAAATGGTCATGAAAAATTATGAAAATTAACACTTGAGTACAAAATCCAGAGATTGAATTACATACAAAAAATATCACAAAAATTCCCATTTTTGAGGGTTCAAATGGTGTATGGAAATGGATTAGGGTTTATGAGCATGTGTGTGAAAGCAAGGGTTCAAAACAAGGCTTAAAAGGACCTAAAAAATTAAAACAAAAATATGGTGAGGAAGTTTGATGAATCTTCTGACTAATGCAAAAAAATGGGCTCTTTATGTTTTATGGTTTGGGAGAAAGAAAATTTACAAGAGTGTAGATGTTTAGAATTGGCAGAATTTTTGACCAACAAGAAATATTGAATTCAGTTCAGAATGTCCTATCAGATTTTGGGACATTATCAAACAGAGTATAAGAACTTATTTCAGGATGTCACACCAGATGTTGGGACATTGTGTAAATGACTTAAGTTCAGTTTTTCAGGATGTCCCAACAGATGTTGAGACATCTCAAACCTGCTACCAGAATTAATTAATGACTAACTGATCTGAGATATTTAAGGAGAGTTATCTGGAATTAATCATGGATGGATAAAAACAGAACAAGGCGCATCTGTAGGGAGTTTTATTATGAGGATTCAGATTAATCAGAAGAACTAAATCACCTAGAATCTAGGAAGTAACAAACCCTAATTCAAGGTGGAAGCTGCATGTGTTTTAGGACTGGATTAACCTACAGAAAGCCCAAATTACTAACACCTATTTAATCAACAGAAACTCACAGAATTGAGTACGAATTTCAGAAGACAAAATAGGGTGTTGTGTTTTAATAGCAGGTTGTTTTTATTGTACCATTTTATGAGCTTTTAAGCATAAGTGCATTTGTGACTTGATTGAAACTGTGAAGTAAGATCAAGCTGTATTGTTTGAAGAATGTCTTCAATTTTATTAAACTTGTAAACAAGATCACTGTGTGATTGAGGGGGAGTGAGTTGGTACTCATATCTAAGTTGTGTCTTAGGTAGAAATTGCATTGGGTAGATATTAAGTGAAAGATTAAACTGGGTTGTTTAAGTCTAGATTTAATATTACTTATAGTGGATTTCCTCCTGGCTTGGTAGCCTCCAGATGTAAGTGTGGTTATACACTGAACTGGGTTAACAAACTACTGTGTTGTTTAATTTTCTTGCACTTTAAGTTTTGGTTAAATCTGTCAAGTGTTGGGACATCTCATAGGACATCTCATACCTGATCACAGAATTTCAAAGAGGATTGGTCAAAAATGAGAAAAAGGGAATTAATTCATTTGAGAAATTAATTCTGATTAAAATGTAAAAGAAAAATATGATAAAATATTATAGAAAATTAAAGAAAAATACAAAGTCTTCTCATGAATTAATTGGGAATTTTTTTTATGAGGTTTTGCTATTTTTAATAAGCCAAAACGAAAAAGGAATTAAATGTGAAAAAGAAATAAAATTGAATTGAATGGACTGAGTTGCATTGGGCCAGGGAGGTGTGAGAAGCAACAAAAACAACTGATTTGGGTCTCGTTTATACGCGTGGGAGGTGTGGATAGAACCCTGAACATTTCCTTCATAAAACTTTCCACGTGAGTTGCATGTTTTCATTTAATTGCTGGCACTCTCATGACCACATGATGCAAAGAATCCAAGGGCTACGATATGTTCTCATACTTAATTCTAGGGTACTGTTCAGGTGACCGGAAGTGACCTTCGGTCATCTTCTCCAGTCACCCCTGACCTAGGGCTTTCCAAAACCACCATGTAAACACAATCTATGACCATCAATGGACTCAACTCACTCCCCTGTTTAACAATCTAGCCTTAGATTTAGCTTAGGGTTATTGAATTGTGCAAATCGAATCAAACAAAATCTTGCCCTAAAACTGCAACTAAGTATCTAGCATGCATATCAACTAGCCAGATAAACAATGCTTCTAATAAGCTTCCACTCAACATGAAACAATCATAAAATTGACAAAATCGTGCAAGGAAAGTTTGGTGTAAAACCTGGAAATGCAGATCTTTAAATGCTACAGAAAACCAGAGGTGAGATTCCAATGGCTTTAGTGCTTGATCTTGAAAGCTCCAGAGAAAAATAAATTCTTAGTAGGTGTTAGATATGGAGGAAACAAAATGTGGTGCAAGAGTGATGCAGAGTCACAACCTTGACACTTCAAGCTCTCCCCTCCACAAAATTCATCCTTGTGATGATGCTGATCATGAATTGATGAAGAACTCACTACTGGAAGTAGAAATCAAAGAGATCTCCACAAAGATGCAGGAATAAGCAATGATATCACTTGTGAGATTCAATGAGATGTGGCCATGGAAGCTATGCAGTTCATGGTGAAGATGATGAATAGATGAAGATTGAGAAATGCTAATGGAGTTTGAAGCTGGCTCGAAGCAAAAATGCAGAAGAAAGATCTTCAAAATGCAGAGAGAAAATCAGAGAATTTTGGATGTGATTTGTGCAAATGAAAGTGGTGATTGCAATTCAGTTGGAGATCAAGCTTTTATATGTGCAGTTGACAATTATCAACCATAGTTAACAGTTAGAACTATGGTTAGTTCTAACTGGTGGTGAATTGAGCAATGTTAATGGTGTAAGATGCAAAGATGCAATGCTGGATTTGCTTGGCTCGAAAATGATTGAACGTGGTGAGGTTCATGTTACTTCTGATGAGGATTAACAAAGTGCAATGGGACTGGTTTGATCACAATAATGCAACATGAGCATTATGTGAGAAGCATGTCATTTGGCTTGGATTGCAAAGATGTGCATGATACTTGGTGTGATCATGCATACATGAGATGATGCACTCTAAGTCACTCAAAATAACCATTGAAGTTCATGTCATGAGGCTGCACAATGGGCCTGCATGATTTTCCTTGCCTTGTGCCATGGATGCATGCTCATGATCAGTTGTGAAGCACACATTTTTCCCCTCCATAACTTTCAAACCATTGATCAAATGAAAAATCTTTGAACATCAAAGTTGTTGGAAACATGGCAATGAACAACTTTGTAGTTCAAAGAAATTTCATTTGAGGCCTATAACATGGAGAAAAATGACTTGCATTGTGACCCACCACCTTCTTGATAGAATGCCTTGCCTGGCGCGCGCGCAGGAGGCAAGGCCTGCCTTGGTTTTTTCCCTAGCTTGCCTTGATTTGCACCAACTTTGAATGATCATATCTCACTCAACTTTGATGCTATGAATGAGTTCCACCTATGGATTTGAAGCTTAAGATGCCTTCTTTAATTGGCTTAAGGTAGAATTTTGATAGCCTTCATATTTTTGAAGAAGGCCTCTCTTGAAGATGCTGCAAAAATGGCCAAAACTTGCCATTTTTGGAAACCCTAATTTTCCAAAAATGGTAAGTTTTGGTTTTCTTGATTTCTCTTGATTCCTCCATCATTTCTTGATCAAATTTGAACCATAGGATCCTTGTAACCCTAATTTCATGATTTTTATCTCAAAAAGTCAGGAGTTGACTTTTTCCTCAGCATGGTTGACTTTTCCCCAAATCCCTGATTTTCAGTCATCTGGCCAATTGAACCTCTTCCAAAATGTTTCTATGGATAAAATTTGAATCCTAGGCACTTGACATCATATATAAGACAATGGAATCCACTTTGAATCAAAATTTCATGGAGAAGCCCAATAGAAGTGAAACCCTAATTTGGCCCCTTTCATCAGATGTTGCACTGCTTGCTTCCTTTGATCATCTCAAATCTTTCCATGGCTTGTGGCTTCAAGTGAGGACTTGTGGCATGTTATGAACCCTTTGCACAAGGATGGGAAGTTTTGTGGCCCTTTGGTTGCCTTTGTATGGCCTTCAATTGCTCCAAGTGAGAGGGCAAATTTTGAGGTATTACAGTCGCAGCTCCCGTCGAAGGATTGGAGGTTGGGATGGCCTCACTCCTTGGTCCACCTTATGTGTTCGTAGTATGAAAATTCGAACTGCTCACTTGAGGATTCGACCCATTTGTTGCGGGCATTGAATCACTTGGATTTCCTTGGCTAGAAGTCATCCTTCTTTTGTTTCTTCTTTTAGGAATATAATGGTCTGTACTGGCTACCTTGCCACTTTTCAAATGCATACAACAAAGGTAACCGTTCTTTCTACCAGACCATCCACGTAAAGGAAGTTAAAAAAAACAGAAGTTACACACAAAAAAACGTTATGAAATGAGGAGAAGTTATTAACACTTCTAAAAAGTTTTCAACTTAGCATTGTCCCACTAGGTGTGCCAATTTGTTTACCCCCAAAATTGATAAATAACCGTTGGTCCTCTAAAGATACCAAAAATACTCTCAGTTACTCGCAGGATCGACCAGATTGACCCTAGGACATGTGTTAAGTAAGAAGGGATTGTGATTTTGATATATCACGTTTTTGGGAAAAAGGTCTTGAATCTTTCAACAAGATTTAGAATTTGGTTTTAAAGAAAAGATAAAGTAAAAGGGCAAAGACTTTTTAAAATAAATCAAAGTAAAGATAAGACTTGGAATTTTAAAGGAAAATAAAGGCAAGGATTGAAGTTTAAATGAAATTTAAAGGCAAGGCGAGAAATGTTAAATTTCTGGGAATGTAAAGAGGCCGAAATTGTAAAAGAAAATGTTGTAAAATGTTGGAAATGTAAAGAGGCTGGAATTGTAAAAGAAAATGCAGTAAATTGCTGGAAAGATAAATGGCTTTGAAATGTAAATTGCTTTAAAAATAAAGGCTTGTAAAGATAAATGGCTTCAAAAGTAAATAACTTAAATATAAATTTTACATTAAAAGTAAATTGGTGGTGTTTCATTCATGTACATTCTCACTGCACTCGTTTCTTTACACGCAGATACTTTGAGTATACGGAGTCACTAGTACATATGATTTCCACACACTTATTCTAACACTAGACTAAGCTATTTATATACATTACAAAGTAACCACTCTCGACGGTTTCTCCTATAACTATCCTAAGATGGTGACACTTGTCCCACTATATGCTGAAGAAGCTTCATCTTGCGCCACTTGTCCCTATCTTTGAATTGAAAACTTCACATTTTCCCTCCAAGATTGAACGTTCAAGACTATTGATAACTGCCATCTTAGTCGAACATACACTCGGTCAAATCCTCTCAAAACTTAGAAAATATTCCAAACTTAGAATTTCACTAAGTATGAAACTTTTAGGTAGGCCGCTTCGACTCTCATCCTTTAATTGGTTAGGTCGAAACCTTACTTTTGGCTTATCACAAGAAAAGTCTTTTAATAAGCCAAGATAACCTCATTAAATGCTAGCGTCAAAATTTAGGGATACCAACTACTTCCTTAATAACCGGTTACTTGAAGATGTTTTATAAAAAATCTTATATAACTAGTATTTAAAACAAGGATTAATGCATCCTATATGTTCATATGTTATGGCATGAATGTATCCTATATTTGAACACTTATGTATATTTTGCTTTATGAAAAATAAAATTATACCTTTTGATCAATTTAATCAAGACTTTAAATTATCCATTCTTATTCATACTTCAAGGTCTTTTGATCCAATCCTTTTTATGCTTATATATAAGTGAATTGATGTAATGTTGTTGTCATCAAAATAAGCTTGAGAAGCCATGCATTCACATTCTCCCCCTTTTTGATGATGACAACCACAAATGTGAAAATTGATCTTGATCCTTTGTTTCTCTAAAAATCCCCCTATGATAATGCTTCCCCTTAATTTGATACTAGGAGCTTTTGTAAAAAAAAATTCATTTGTTAGAGAAACAAGAATACACAATAATACCCATAATTCTTCTCCCCTTTTGTCATTAACAAAAAGGATAGGAAAAGACTTTGAAAGATGAAAGATGTAGTTATAAGAAACATAAACATACACAAGACATACACCATTCATACAAGATTTTAACATAAAACATACCTGAAATAGAAATTGTACAAAGCAAAGTACGAAATAAAATACAGAACACATGGATTGTACGAAAAAAATAAGAACTAAAATACCTAAGCATAATAGGATTTAGATAAAACAAAGTACTTAAACATAAAATAAATGCATAGATAAAAAGAAATAAACTAATAACTTTTGGAACCCTCACCTGCTTCCATATCTTCTCCTTCTTCATCCTCTGAACTTTCCTCATTAGTAGCTTGGCTTGGAGTTAAAGTCCAGAAAAATTTCATGAACTTGTTGATGCCCCAAGTTGTATTTTGGTGGTTGTGATTTATGGTGTTCTTCATACTCACAATTTCATGATATAAAAATTCATTGGTATATCCACCTTCGGGAGGATCTGAAGCGACTATTTCATCTTTGTGCCTAAAAATACCATATAGACCAATAACGATACTTGTGTTCTTCGTAATCGTGAAAGCATTAATTTCATTGATTTTAGAAGTCATATCATATTTTGGTTCCCTTGAGTTAACAATACCATAATATTCCATAATCTTTGAAATAAAACGCACATATGGAAGACCACCACCAAGATTGAATTGGTGCTTCATAGTATGGAAAATCACATATGCCCAATTGGTTTGCCAAGACTCACTTGTGCAAAGTTGGAGTTTTTCGGCACCAAAATATAGGCTAAGATAAAGTGAAGCATGCGGTCACTAACAGTCAACGATTTTGCATACTTAATAATCTTAGAGCATTGAACTTGTCTACCTATCAAATCATCATGGGTGCCTCTAGAGAGTTCAAAAAAATATTCTTAAGAGTCAAATCTATTCCACCTATCAATATCAGGCACATAACCAAACTTCTTTTTTTCTCCAACAAATGGAATACCCAAACATTTCCCTAGGTCTTTTATAGTCACATAAATGGTTTTCTTATTAATAGTAGCAGTAAAATGTTCATCACCAAATTCATCATGTCCGAAAACAAAAGTATGATAAAATTTTCGAACCATATCAGGATAAACCGTACCTAATTCTGAGACTAGTTCCTTCACAATGGTATCTTTAAGCAGTGCTTCAAAAAGTGAAGCTATGAGTTGGAATGCTTGAAAGCTGACATATTTGACACTCATGAACTTTCTTGTTCTAATGTCAATATCCAATATCCTATGCTTCTATGGTTTCATATATTGCACATCAACTGCTTCAGAGCTCTCATAATATGTTGTTTTCCTTTGTTCCTTGAAGAAGCCATAGAGAGTTTTTAAAAGTTAGGGATTTTGAAGGAATTTTTCGGATTAGGGTTATATGAGTGATAAAGATGAAGTTTGAGAGAGGTAGAGTTTATAAAGAATGTGAAATTTGAGTGAGGTTTGATTTTGTTTTAATATGGTCAAGGGTTTTGATGAGAGAAAGTTGGGAAGAGGAGAAGAATAAGGTTTGAATGAGTTCCCAAAAAGTGATTTTAACCTAGACTTATATTACCAATAAGTTCTTTTGACTAAAATAAATAAAAGAAGATAAAATAAATATAAAACAAACCTACACACATGCTGTAAAACATGTTTTTATTTTTCACCAAGAGTCAGTGGTAACCGTTTACTTTGTTGAAAAAGAGTGCAGGTTGGCAAAATTATAATGGGTAACCGATTACTACCTCTGTGGTAACCGATTACTCATGCCAAAAAGAGAAAAATAGTTGCTTTGTATGGCCAAAATTGGGAAGGGTCTCAATATAAAAAGTTATGGACATGTTAGCACATATAATAAGGCAACTTTTGATCAAAAAATATTTAACAAGTAACAAATTAATGGCATCCGTAAATAGAAAAAACCATAAAAATTCACAAACATCATGTATTTTAATATAGCATAAAAACTTTTTAAAATAAAATAAATTTAATGTTATGTACCTTGACTTCATTATAAACTATAATGAACAATTTTAGAGGAATTAGATGTCACCTTCATCGAGAATTCCGAGTTCTCGTCGAATCTTGAAAAATGGTTCTTTTGCCAAAGGTTTTGTAAATATATCTGCAAGCTGGTTATGGGTATCTACGAAGGTCACCTAGAAATCTCCTTGAAGAACATGAACCCATAGAAAATGATATAGTATGTCAATATGCTTGGTCCTTGAATGCATGATCGAATTCTTTGTAATGTTTATTGCACTGGTGTTGTCACAACGTAAAAGAATGCATCCTAGATCGAGTTCGTACTCACGAAGTTGTTTCTTGAGCCAAAGTATCTATGCACAACAACTACCTACTACTATGTATTCTGCTTCAGCCGTACTGAGTGTTATGCACACTTGTTTCTTGCACGCTCACAAGACTAATGCATTACCCAAGATATGACATGTTCCACTTGTGCTTTTCCTATCTATTTTACAACCTACATAATCCACGTCAGAGTATCTAATTAAATTGCAAATACTACCTTTCGAATACCATAAGTCGAAATTGGTTGTTCCTTTGAGATACTTCATAATCCGCTTGACGGCCATGAGGTGAGATTCCTTTGGGTTTGCTTGAAAGCGAGCACATAGACAAACACTGAACATGATGTCAGGAGTACTTTCCGTCAAATATAGTAAGGAGCCAATCATACCTCTGTATTTTGTGATATCAACCGAGACATCAGATTCGTCTTGATCTACATATGTATCGGATCCCATAGGTGTAGACAATTTCTTGAAATTGTCCATATCAAATATTTTCAATAGTTCTTTACAATATTTGGATTGATTGATGAAGATGCCATCTTTGAGTTTCTTGATTTGTAGTCCTAGAAAATAATTCATTTTCCCCATCATAGACATTTCAAACTCTCCTTACATCATACATGATAATTCTTCACATAACTCTATGTTAGTTGATTTGAAGATTATGTCATCAACATATACTTGCACAAAAAGAGTATCTTCTTTAATTTTCTTGATGAACAAGGTTTTGTCAACTTTTCCTTTTTCAAAGCCTTTGTCACATAAGACATTGCTGAGACGATCATTGTAACTCTCGTTTATTTAATTAATTATTTAATTAAATATATTGTATTATGTTGTGTTGATTTGTGTATTTGTGTTGATTTACGTTGGTTTGTGTTGTTTATGATGATTTGAGCTGAGTTCCGAATTATCGGAATATGACGTTGATGTATCTAAGTGGTTTGAGTTGGATTAAGTAAATAAGTTGATTTAAGTTATGGAAAGTAATAGTGAGTATTTTTCCGTTTATAGTTGAATATGTTGATTTGGTGGTTTGGACGATTTATTTGATAGTCAGTAATTAGTCGATTTAGTCGGGAGAAATAATATTAGAAATTAATATTATGGAATTATAAGAGTATTGTATTTAAGCGGGCTTAGTTGTTGCGTTGGTAGTAGCAAAGTCGGAGGTGTTGATTAGTAAGCCCATTAGATATTATAATTATAATAATAATATAATAAAACAAAATCAAATAGAAACTAGGTTTTTATCAGTAGAATGTTAACGAGGAAAGTTGAGAAAGAGGAACAAAGTGTGAGAAAGCGGTTACGAGGGAGAATTGCCATCGGAGCCAATTCCGGGAAAAGTCGATTGGAAATTCGAGCGACCATCAATCTAAGATAAAGGTGGGGTTCAAATTTTATAACTGGGATTATGATAATTTATATGTAGTGTCGCTCCCCGGATTTCCATCCTGGTACAAACGCGAAAGTGGCGCAGAAAAAGAATAGAGTTGCCATCCAGGCATTTTTATCCCGAAGAAAGGGAATGGTAATGCTGCACAAACCAGAGGAAAGAAGAGGAAGGACACAGGGCCTGCGAACCAGAGAGACTGAGTTCGGGAGTCGGTTACGACCTGGGAAGGTATTAGCACCCAGATCGTCCGCCGTACCCGACGGGATCCACGCTTGCCAAAGAAACTATTTCAGAGGGTGAGGATATGAAAACTGCAGCAAAAGAAATGAAAATGAAAAGAAACTGGAACTGGAAAATAACTGAATAAGAAATGAAAAGGAAAAAATGTAGGGAAAATAAAGATTGTGCTCGAACGGGCCCTACCTCGCTGCCTACGTACCTCATCAGGATAATGAGGATCAGAGACGCCGTAGTTCCCCTAACTAGGGGTACTAAAAGGAAATTACTTGTGAATTAAGGCTTGAACTGCCTATGCCAATGCTCAGGTGTTGCAGACTCGGACGAAGAGTGTGTAACCATCTTGCAAAATGACAAGTAGGAGCAAGTTCACGTAAGGAATGAATGAGATTTGAAAAGAATTCCTGAAGGAAAGACGCTTATTGTTTGTTTGGTGTCTTTTAGAAGCTTTTATGAGTGAAAGTTTGCATAGGTAAGTGTACCTAAGTCTTACTCAATGGGATGTGTACATCTCACATAATCCCGAAATGGAATGCGCAAGAGGCACACCTATCTATGGAGGAAATCCCCAAAGCTAGTCCCATAAGTGAAGGCTTAAGCACACTGGCCTATTACCATTATTAAGTATTTTTGTGATTTTTGGTTAAGAAATGTTTTTTATGCTTTTCTTTGTGAGGTACTCATGCTAAGACCTATCCACCACGAGTGATGACTCACACCTCGCCCCGAAACGGAACGCGTCCAAGTATCTCATAGCAAAGTCTCATGTCACATGAAAGTACTCAACCTTTATTAAGTGAATTAGAAATGAGTTTGAAGATGAGAAGAGAGAGCACCAAAGGATCTCAAAGGAAAAATTCTAAAGGGGGACTAAAATAATCCTACGTGTTAACATGCATGGATGTCCTAAGGGTTAATGAGGTTTCTATCCTAATGAAGAAAGAAGAAGAGAAGAAGAAGATAGAAGAAGGGATGAGAAAGGCCTAAGCCCAACAACAAAGGGTTAGTAACAAATAAACATAAGATGAGAAGATGAGGTTTGGAGATGTGGAACTCAATTCCCACACCTCACACTTACCAAGCCCCTGCAAGGTTAGTATGCATACAAGTGAAACAAAATGAGCAAGATGACATTCTAACATCACACAATCAGAAGTGAAATGACATAAACATATTCACAATGCAAATGCAACTCAAAGAAATGAGGAGAAGAAGTATGCAAGCTAAAGATGCAACATGAAACACTTATGAGAACAAATGCACACTTATGAAATATGCAAAGCAAAATGCACAAAATATGGACTCAAAGCTCAAGATCAGAACCAAAACAATATGAAGAATGGCTTAGGAAGCCAACAAGATGAAGAGAAAAGAGGTACAAGACCAAACAATATCAAAATGGAAGCAAAAGAAACCATAAGATGAAGTGAAAACACTCAAGGAAACAAATGACTTAAAGAAGAAGCAAACACCAAAAATTCAGAAGACACAAACCCTATCCTAGGACCAGGAAGGTACCCACACCCCAAAGGAACCCCAAATGAGAAGAAAAAGTTGGCACAAGTGCCTTTCTAGGCTTATAAGAGGGCCAAAGGTCCAAAGGAAGCAAAATGGGACAAGGTTCAAGATAAAATCCACAAAAAATCAACCAGCCATCTAAAAATTCCACAAATGAGACCAAATGATCCTAAAACATGTTATATCAACTAGCCAAAAGGATTTGAAAAGATTCAGAAGCAAACTAGTCTTAATGGAGGCATGAACACAAGTTAGGGTAGCAAACTTACATCACAAGTTACCAAACCAAGACTCAAGAAATAGGTTTCTAAAAATCCAGAAAAAACTCACATGAAATGTACAAGGTCTTAAGAATTCAAAGAAAAAAGAATGGGATCAAAAATCAATATATTGAAACCTAAGGAAATTAAACAAGACAGAGTGGTCAAGAAAGGATTCAAAAGAAGCTATGTGCAATGGTGAATTAATTCAGACACGAGGAAAATGAAAAAATTAAATAAAAATATGAAAAAATAATAGAGACACAAAATAAAATTCATGATTTTTTTTGGGATTTTTTGGATGGAGGAAACTATTTTAATTAAATGGAAATGAAACTGAATTGAAGGAAAATAAATTGGAAAAAGGAAATAACAAATAATGGCAAGGGGTGTGATAAGTAAGAGTTAGGCGTGTAACTTGGATGGGCCTGGTTATTGGGAGGGTGAGAAAATCAACTCTGACTAAGCCCAAGGCTGCATGCGCTGACCATGTTGTTATTGTGGAAATTAGTGAATTAATAAGGAAAAGGCAGAAAAAAGCAGGGACGCGTGATGCATCCAAAGGCTGCTAGTGAAGACCTCATTAAATGAGGTGGCGTTTTAACGCGTTATGACTGGTTGGAGCATGATAGCAAGTGTGGACCGTATCACATGGATTATTAAATGAGCTGAACATACAATACAAAGAGACGGAAGCAATTTTAGGGCTAGGTGGCAAGCTAACAGACACTGGATGTGCGATCTAACGGCCATGGTGTCTCTTCCTCACATAAAACCCTAACTGAAATTCCAGCAACTTTCCGGTGACCGGAGCTAGGACTCCGGCACCGGAATTCGAACCAGAACCATAAATCCACTAATAAAAGAAAACAAAAGACCCAGATTAACTAATTCACCACCCCTGAACAAGAATATGGCATCAAAAACACTTGAATCTCAATGGATTGGACGGATCGAAGCAAAACAACACTGATCATGAAACTTGAAATGCACATAACTCATGATATAATGCACCAAATTCAATTCTACAAAGTGCAGAATCATCAGTGAAGATCAAAGAACACAAAGCAACAATTTAATTCCATTTTTAGAACATGAGATTTCAAGTCATACCTGAGATGGAGATCTTGAAATAGTGAGCTAGAAAACCAAGCAATGCGTGCAAATCACTCCTCTTACTCCTTAGATGCAAAATAAATGCATCTAAGGCCTTGAAATGGACTGGATCTGAGGTTGCAAAGAAAGTTGCTTCTCAATGGCAAGCTTCTATTTCAGTGCTTTAAGCTCAAATGAGTGGTTGATTCTTGATCTATATGATTCACTGATCAAGAATATGGAAGAGTTTTGTGGAGAAAGTGAGAGAATCAAGAGATATGTGAAGAAATGCAAGGTTGCATGAAAGTTGAGAATGAGAGAATGAGAGAGATCTGATATTTGATGAAACTCTAATTGTGCTTGTTATGACCTCACAAAACAATGCTGAAAGTGTGAGAGAAAGTGCACGAATCAGAAATGAGAAAAGTGTGAAGTTGCATAATTTGCACTTGGTGGAATAAGCATGCTATGCTCATGCTCTCTTGGGCCTCTCAGCACATGTAACTTTCATTTTCCACCCTTGATTTAAATCCAGTCATTCCGGGCCCTTAGATTCAAGTGTCACACTTGTTTCATGACTTTTGCCAATTTGCATGTTTTGGAGGGATTTTTTCAAAGTGCACGAAAATGACCATTTCTTTGGAGAAAATTGGTTCTAATGCAATTAATTTTAAGTTGGAAACAAGATTGGGCATGTACCAAATCACAAAATTCAAGTTTGAGCCTTTTTGCATTTGGTGACTTTTGGAAAAGTTGATTTTGCCCTAGAAATGATGAAACTTTCGAAGAAGCCCTAGGGAGTTCTAGAAATCCAGTGAAAATGTACTTGTACTTTTTGAAAATGGGAGCCCTTACTCTTCAACTTTAATGTTTGACTTTGGTCCATTTGAAGAATTTTTTATCATGTTAAGGCCATTTGAAAATTAGGGCAAAAGTTGCCAAATTTGGAAAACTTCAAAAACCAACTTTGTACCATTTTTGCAAAAACCTTCAAATCTCCATGATTCTTGAACTTTAGGCATTCCAAACCTCTTATAACATTGTAAGGACCCCTCTTGGCCAAAAATTTGGGTTAGACCCCTTGAAATTGCACAGTTGACTTTTTATGGGCTATGTTGACTTTTTCCTTCATCTGCAAGCAACTGAGGCATTGACTGAATTCCACATGGAATTTTCTCATGAAATTTGACACATAGGATCCTCTTAACATATAGAAGACTTTTCCCAAAAGAAATGGCCAAAGTTGTGAGATTATGGTGCTTGAATCACAAACCCTAATTTGGGTGCTTTGTATATGAGCTTTGCCTTGTCCTGAGATCTCTGATGATCATGCAATCTTTTGAGCTTTTGTCAATGGACTTGATCTTGCAAATGGAATGTAGACTCACCATAGAACTTGTAAAAACTCAATGGGACCATTGTCATGTCTTGAAATGCTTCAAGGACCTCCACAGATGACCATATGCTTGATGATAGGACATGAGGGATGTTATGCTTCATCTTTCCATGATATGATGCTGAGGAAATGATATGTTCATGATGGATATGATATGATATGATGCTTAAAATGAATAGGGAAAATTTGGGGTGTTACATGTAGGATCGGGATTATATAAATTTACTGTGTTGATTTTATGTTGATTGTTTGTTATTGTTCTATGGAAAAAACCATGTTGTGGCATATTGCATAATTGATTTCCGGATCGGAATTGGTATTAGAAACAGAGAATTTGGTTTGAATTTAGAAGTATTACGTGATTGAAAAACATTACTGAAACTAAAATGTGGAAAATGCTGGAAATTGGAGAATTTGAGTGACGAGAGCCACGAAGGAGTGGCGCACGCCACTGAGGGAGTGTCCACCCAATTGGGGCTAGGTGGTGCAAGCCACCATGGCTGTGGAGGGATGGTGCAAGCCACATCCCTGTGGTGAGAGCCACCACCAAAGTAGCACAAGCCACATTGTAGGGTGGGGACCACCTGCATTTTATTTCTTGAGTATGGTGATTTAGTGGTTGCATAGTAATTAGTGATCATACTTGTTACTTAGTTAATTAAATTTAGTGTGAGTAATTAACTGGTTAGTTAATTCTGATGCATGTGATTAGTGGTTAATTAATTAAAAGTAGCATTCTATAAATAAAGTAATACCTATTTTCATGATGAGAGACACATGAGGCGTGATGAGAGCCACATGAAACATGGTGGGAGCCATGTTTAATGTGGCGTGTAAGCCACATAATGGAAAGGAGGGTGGTGGCCACTTTTGGTTATGTGTGTATATGAATAATTACTTATTTGTTTAAGTATAATAGCTAGTATGGATTAATTAATTTACATACTTAATTAGATTAGTTATGAGGTAGTGTGTTATAGATGAATAAATAAATAATATGGTGGAGTTAGAAGTAGCAGTAGTGGACTTTAGCAGAAAACAGAAAACGAGTAATTTAGCAGGTGTTGGATTTTTGCAGCATAGTTGAAGTGGATGACAATATAATTAGGAGTATGATATGTGTGATATCAGTAAATTGGACTTTACCAGAATCTGTAAAAGTTCGAAGTAGTAATCGCAGTGAATAAAACAACACCGATTTAGTCGACCGGGTGAAATTATGCGATAAAATTAGTTGTTCGGAATTTAACGAAAATTGACGAGGTAGTTCGTAATAATTAGTATGTGATTTTAGTCGGATTATTTTTTTGAATTCGTGTTGAATGGGTGGATTTTCTTGTATCATTGATTATGTGGTTTTGTCCCGATTTATGGGTATTCTTAAGTTGAAGGTCGAATGACCAACATTGATATTAAGTTGTAGGTCGAATGAACCATGTTGAAATTTAAGTTGTAGGTCGTATGACCAACATCGATGTATATAAGTTGTAGGCCTATGGCCAAAGTTGAACCGTGTTGAATTAAAGTTGCCATGTTGTTTGTTGTATGTTGTTTTGAGTTGGTCGCGGTTTATGAGTTGTGTTGTTGTAATCATGGCATGCATTGCATTTTCTAAGTTGGAGCGGATGCTCACCACGTTGGCCTGGATTGGCAAAATTATCAAGTTGAAGGCTTATGCCTTTCAGATACTTCGATAACCTGATATATTTTAAGTTGGTAGTTTTACTCCAATGGTACCACATGCATATGCATAGTCGAGTCGCATCTTGTGTTACATTATTTATGTTGCTTATGTTGCATAAGTTGATGTAGTTGTTTATGTTGCTTAAGTGATGAAGTTGCTTATGTGCTTAAGTTGATAAAGTTGTTTATATTGCATTATTTATATCAATTAAGTTGTTTACGCTGATTAAGTTGAATACGTTATCTGTGTTGATTAAGTTGATGAAGTTGTTTATATTGTTCAAGTTGATTAAGTTGTTTATGTGGGTGTTGTACCTCAAAATTTTCCCTTCCACATTCAAGATCATATACTTCAACAGGTCTCTTAATAGTCACAAGATTCTCAATTGGTCAAAAGGAATTGAAGGTTTCACCAGACAAAGCCTCCTCCTGAACAATGGATCTTAGAATTAGGGTTTTGAGTTTCCCCAAGCAAAGTGGACTTCCAAGGCCTCAAGTGGACTTCATAACACCCTATATAACTTAAAGAATCCTCATGACAAGTTTCAAAGGTTTTCCAACAAGTTTGGTCAGATACCTGAAAATCAGTTAACTTGGTAAAAAAGTCAATTGTGGTCAACTCAAGGTCAAACTTCAAGATTTTTGGTCAACATCAAGATTATGAGATAAAATTCATCATTTGATAAAGGTTTGATCATGATTCATCAAAGAAACCTCAGATCACCAAGAATCAAGAAGTTTCTAAATTAGGGGTTTCATAGTAAAAGTCAACTGAACTTTGACCAGCCATAACTTTCACATAATTCATCAAAAATTTCCCATCCAAAGCTCATTTTGAAGGAAATTTAATTCTCTACAACTTTTTGTCTCACAAGCCAAGCCTAAAAATTCTTCATTTGTAAGGTATAAGCTAAAACATTATAGGTCCTTTTGAAATTCAACAAAAGGTCAACTTTTTCCAAAGTTCATTATTTAAAAATGGTGAATGATAAGGACATGTGATTCCAAATTTGAGGAAGTTATGCATTGTCAAAGTTGGATGATTTTTAAGGGGTCTATGAAGCAAAAATGACCATAACTTCAATTCTATCCAAAGGAGCCCAAACAATTGCAACCCAAACTTGAAGATGAAGTCATGCACGACCCAATGATAAATTATTCTTATTTTACATTATTTTGGATTTTAATCATTAAAATTCATTTTTAATTAAAATAAAATGTGAAAATCAAATATTTGACCTAATGTCTATTTTTGGATCAAAGATTTGGTGTTTAAGATGATTGGAATCACATAAATTCGTGTAAGATGATGCGTATTTTTTGCAAGTGTACGAACACGTCAGAGTAATATAAAAGATTGTCGAATCCACAGAGACCAAGTGTCAAACTATCGTACCTGTTGTTATGGTGTGTATCTAAGGAAATTGAATATAATGGTTTTAAAGAGTGCACAATGGTAAATAAAATAGTAATTTTAAACAATTAATAAAGACAGGCTCGAATGTAATTCACATAATCAATTGATAATCCGACACTTGTTAATAGAACTACTTATGATCAATGTTTTCCACTTTGAAAAGAACTAATTTAACAGGAACTGTCGCTTTCGCGTATTCAAAACCGAGTTGTACTCTCTAATCAACCCCTCCTATTGTCACGGATAAAAAGGTGCGTACTGCGTTAGAGTAGTAAACCTATTTTTAAGAAATATAGTATCTTAACTAAGTTGAAAAGTATTTTAACCTGGATTTATTAGCAAAAAGATGTTCTCACGAACCAGACTCTAAACTTCTTAACGCGTCCGAAAATGGTTTTAAAATCTCTTTTCTTTTTAATCTAAAAACTCCTAATGAACTAGACAAAGCACTTTTGGCTGTTTTTGAAATAGTTAAAAACAATTAAACTTAAATTGAAAGTTAAAATAGCCCTTAAGTGTTTCTACGAACAGTTGTACGGATTACTGGTTTAATTATGATCCTTACATTCAAACCTTTATGGATTTAGTTAGACATGGTAAAGTAAAAGTTATTTTTATTATTTTTCATAAAAGTAATTAGTGCGAGTGAGGAAAGTAAATAAAAGTAGTGCGAGTGCGGGTAATAAAGAAAGTAAAGCGAGTGTGAGAAATAAAAGTATTTAAAGCGAGTGCAGAAATAAAAGTATTTAAAGCGAGTGCGGAAATAAAATAAAGTAAAGTGCGAGTGCGGATAATAAATAAAGTAAGGCAATGCGGAAAGTAAATAAAATAAAGCGAGTGCGGAAAAATAAAATTCGAACTGGAATTAAAATGGCGGCATGATTAACTTCCTCCCAGAGTGCTCTAAAACTCGATCACATAGACATATACAGACTCAATCACTTGATTGTAGTAACACCCCGATGTGAAGTGATTACTACTTTAAAACTGATATATGCCTAAGAGATTCTAAGTTTGGATGATAAAAACGAACTTCTAAAGTCCTATTTATAGGCAAACATTAAATGGGAAAAGACTAGGATGCCCCCTCCACTAAAAAGTGGAAGGAAAGGTTTTTGCCTTGTGGCGCCCGCCACAGGCCTATGGCGCCCACCATGGGTGTAAAATGGTGAAAAAAGTGGGGATCATGGGTTCTTGGCAGTTGTGGAGTGGTCTTGAGACGTGGCCATGTCATGGCTGACCCCATGGCACCATCCATGGTGGATGCCGTAAGTGTAAAAAGCTGAATTTCTTGATTTTTGTCCGTTTCAGCTCCTTTTTCGCTCCTTTTCTTGATTTAGGCCCCGATTACATAAAAAACCTGAAAATAAAGAAAAACAAAGTAATAACATAACAAAATAGCAATAAAAACCTAAAATGCATGTGAAATCGGAGTCATAAATACGGTGAAATTTAGTGTTATCAAATCCTCCCACACTTAGACCTTTACTTGTCCTCAAGCAAACATTTAATGCTAAAAAATGAAGAAAACTGGTGTCAACACGTGATTTGGGCTAAAAGGGCTTCTAAGTTCAAGTCAGGATGCAGTGACAGGTACTAACTAAGTGAACCATGGGTATCATAATAACACGAACATAAACTTCAATCCTATATTAACCAACCCATGTCATCCCACAATACCTAGTCCTATCTTCTCATCTCTTTTTGGGTCCTTTACATTCAGGCGCAATCACATTAAGCCCGTTATCCGTACATGCTTCATAGTAGAGTGACCGATTAGTGATTCTGATCCAAAACATAAGGTTTCTGGCACATAAGCATGTGTAAACCCTTTTTATTTGACCTAAATGTAGCTGCGGGGGATCAGATCGTAATCTGCCCTACCAAGTTCAGTGCCAGATACCTCTGAACCAACTAACAATAGGTGACTGCAATTTTTTTCTTTTTGTGGCAATAATTTTTTTCTTTTTTTCCTTCTTCGGTTTAAATGACTTTGTGAGGGTCACCTATCCCAGAGTTTGCCTTTTCCTCTTTTTTATTAGCACTGGATCATTCACTTATGTTCATCGCTCCCCTACGTAGAGCATTCTTAGGTCAGAGCTAACTGCTAGAATAAACTACTTAGGACAATTTTTTGAATGATAATAAAGGCCATGGTTTGCGGGGTTTAGGAGTGATTCCTATATTCAAGAAGTCTATGATGCTGGAACGATATTGATGTTTCAAAAAGTTCACCTAAGTCACCACATCCTAATCCAAACCTGTCTTAAAGCCCAAAAAACATGTGAAACAACATTATTTTCTTTTAAATTTTTTTTGGTAAGGCTAAGGAAATGGGAAAAATGAGGATATACTAAAGATACACTATACTGGTGACTCGTCAGACTCATGCATTATCTAAAAAAAATTTAAACTAAACTGGTGACTCACCGTCCTACTGTGATAGTTTGGAACGACGGGATCTACTGCGATGCTGGTCCCTCCGGTCTAATCGTGGTGATAAGGCAGCCTGGGCTCTCCGGACCTTTTGTCTTCGGGGGGTCCGGATAACGTTTTCTTCTTTCTTCTAAGGCACAAAGCTTGCATACTTTTTATGAAGGAAAAAATAAAAAATATTTTTCCTTTTTACTTTATTTTTTTTCCATTATTAGACATAAAATAAAATAAAATAAAATGAAAGAAAAGACAAAATGAGTATTAGTGCACGAAATAATATATAAGATATAAATCAAAGTACAAGGAAAATGTAATATATGCGATAATATAAAATATGTATGGAGATGCGAGAAATAAAATAAGGCATGAAATATTAAATACTAGAGTAATAATGTCAGTGTAAAACGATCATGCGGTAGGCTTCTCTGCCTGGTTTGATCCACGAATCTCAGCTATCTCCCTCCGAAGCTCTCTAATCTCCTGATATAGAGCGTTGGCCTCTGAGGCATGAGTGAGATCAGATATCTCGATCTGTAATGCCAAGTCCGCTAATTCCTGCTTGAGCAGGGAAGTCTCCTTGCAGAGCTCGTAAATATGGGTCTGTAGATCAGGCTGCTGCAAAGACATATTGTTAGACATAACAGTGATTCTGGGATAAAGAGGTGTAGGAGTGTACTCAGTGGCGGGAGGTGATTTTGGCTCTTCGATAGTCCCTCTATAACCCTCTAAAGCACAACTCCATTTAGCAGGGTCATGGACACTGGTCATCAGTGGGTCAGGTAATGTAAAGTAATGTATCACTTCGCCGTCGATCAGTAATCTAAACATGTTGGGCTCAAAAGAGGCCCTCCTCATCAATCCTCTGTCAAGACAAAAGTGAACATCTAGGGTGGTGTAGCAGCAGAAGGTCCTGAAGTGCAATAATTTTCGAGAAAAACCCAATGCAGTAGCAATCTGTGTAACAATCCCACTGACGTGTATAATGCCTACAGATGATCTGGCGACACCGGCAAGGCTCTTCAACAGAAAGTTGCCACAAGCAACTGGGCATGACTGAGTCGCACAAAACAGTATGAAAATCTCCTCCTCACTCAGCAAAGTCTCTGTATCTGGCAAGCCGAGGAAAGAGTGTGCCATAATCATTTGGAAGTACCTTACGCAGGGTTGTGGATTACCTGAGAAAACTGAGTGGAAGGATCTTGGCTGCCTCCACCTGAGATGTTACTCCAAAACTTCTCCACTTCTCTGCTCATAAAATACCCCATCGGTGTCTCTAGAATAACATCAGGAGTAGTCTGAAAACCTAGTAAATCACCAAACTCTTTGTGAGAGAAAGAGTAATCAGTCTCGAACAACCTGAAAACAGCATGTCCATCTGGTCCAGCCCAAGGATCATAATCAAACGAGCTGAGGAACTCTACAGTCAAGTTCATGTAAGTGTTGTTCATGTCCTCGAATTGGTCCCACTGGAGTTGGTGGCATAAGAATCTGACGCTTGGCTCTATCCCCAAGGCATCCATGCAATCTTGGTATGGGTACCGTGTAGGTGCCATAGGGCGTCTCATGTGGACATAGTAACGCTTTCTCTGTGCATCGTCTCTGAAGGCCACGTGCATGTCGTCGGGGTTCTGCATTCTGCACAAGGTTAGCAAATAGAGTCCTGAAATCACATAAAACATTCAATCGTTAGTCCTGATAGAATAATAAAGTAAACAAATTAAAATAAAGTAAAAATAAATAAAAGTAAGTAAGATAAGAAAACCATGGGTTACCTCCCATGCAGCGCTTGTTTAACGTCATTAGCTCGACGACCAGATTTTATACATCATTCGATGGATTTGGTGGATCACTTAGAGTATGGCTGAAGTATGTTGTTGGGATGTCACCTCCTTCGTAAGGCTTCAGTCTCTGTCCATTGACGATGAACGGTTTACATGTTTGGTTCTTGATTTCAATAGCTCCAGATCTTAGAATCTTAGATACTTCGAAAGAGCCAGTCCATCTCGAACGAAGCTTCCCTGGAAAAAGTCGTAACCTAGAATCGAACCGGAGAACATGATCGCCTATTTTGAAGTCTTTTCTCATGATTCTTTTGTCATGCCAAGCTTTTTTTCTTTCTTTGTATATGATGGCATTTTCGTAGGCAGATTTTCTGAGCTCTTCTAATTTGTGGATATCAATGATACGTTTTTCACCAGCAGTTAGGTAATCTAAATTCAAAGTTTTGATGGCCCAATAGGCCTTATGCTCTAACTCAAAAGGTAAGTGACATGATTTTCCATAGACTAGTTGATAAGGGGTTGTTCCTATAGGGGTTTTGAAAGCGGTTCTATAGGTCCATAACGCTTCTTGAAGTTTCTGTGACCAATCTTTTCTAGATATAAAGACAGTCTTCTCAAGAATTTGTTTGATCTCCCTATTAGATACTTCCACTTATCCATTAGTCTGCGGGTGGTATGGTGTTGCTACTCTATGCTTAACTCCATACTTGCTTAAAAGTTTATCAAATATTCTCGATATGAAGTGTGATCCTCCATCACTTATGACTAAACGGGGGGTTCCAAACTTGGGAAATATATAGTTTTTAAACAATTTGATGACTACTCTGGTGTCATTCATGGGTGCGGCGATAGCTTCAATCCATTTAAACACGTAGTCAACAGCTTCTAAGATACATTGATTTCCTAAATATGGTGGGAACGGTCCCATAAAGTCTATACCCCATACGTCGAAGAGTTCTACTTATTGGATATTTCTTAGAGGCATTTCATTACGTCTTGAAATATTTCTTGTACGTTGGCATCAATCACATTTGACAATGAAAGCATGGACGTCACGCCACATGGTAAGCCAGAACAGGCCAGCTTGAAGAATCCTTGTATAGGTCTTAGATGTGCTTGCATGTCCACCATAGGGTGCAGAGTGACAATGCTCAATTATATTATTTACCTCTTCTTCTGGAACACAACGGCGGAAAATGCCATCTTTACCTCTCTTGAAAAGAAACGGTTTGTCCCAATAGAAGTTTCTCACATCACTGTAGAACTTCTTCTTCCGGTGGTAATTTAGATCGGGGGTATGATGTCAGCGGCTAGGTAATTAAAAAAGTCTGCATACCCAGGTACATTACTTATAGCTAAAGATTTTTGAGAATGCTCATGTGGGTCTGGGTTATCATCTTCAATAGTTTCTAGTTGGGCTATCAGTCTATCATAGGCAAAATCATCATTTATGGGCACTGAGTCAGGTTTCAGGTATTCTAGCCTAGAAAGGTGATCAGCTACTACATTATCCGTGCCTTTCTTATCACAGATATCTAAATCAAACTCTTGCAGTAATAGAATCCATCGAAGTAACCTAGGTTTGGCATCCTTTTTACTTAGTAAGTAACGAATGGCAGCATGGTCGATGTAAACTATAATTTTGGCTCCTACTAGATAAGATCTAAATTTGTCTATGGCAAAAACTACAGCTAGGAGCTCTTTTTCGGTTGTTGCGTAGTTGAGCTGTGCAGCGTCTAGGGTTCTACTGGCATAGTAAATTACGTGTAACTTTTTATCTTTTCTCTGACCTAGAACGGCTCCAAACAACATAGTCACTAGCGTCACACATTATCTCAAACGATTCTGACCAATCAGGGGGTTTCATTATAGGTGCTGAAATCAGAGCTTGCTTCAATAGATTAAATGCTTCAGTACATTTTTCATCGAAGATGAATTCAACATCTTTCATTAAAAGACCAGTTAAGGGCTTTGTTATTTTGGAGAAGTCCTTGATAAAACGTCGGTAAAATCCGGCATGTCCAAGAAAACTTCTTATCTCCCTGATAGTCTTGGGCGGTTTTAGATTCTCTATGACTTCTATTTTAGCTTTGTCTACCTCTATACCTTTTTCGGAAACTATATGTCCTAAAACAATCCCTTCGGTGACCATGAAATGACAATTATCCCAATTTAGCACAAGGTTTACCTCCACACATCTTTCCAGGATTTTATCAAGGTTGATAAGATAATTTTTGAAATCAGATCCACAAACTGAGAAATTGTCCATAAATACTTCCATGATTCCATCTAAATAGTCTGCAAAGATAGACATCATGCAGCGTTGGAAAGTGGCAGGGGCATTACATAGTCCAAAAGGCATTCTTCTGTAGGAAAAAGTTCCAACTGGGCATGTAAAGGTAGTTTTTTCTTGATCTTTGGGGTGAATAGGTATTTGGAAGAATCCTGAATATCCATCTAGGTAACAAAAGTAAGAGTGTCTGGCTAGGCGCTCCAACATTTGGTCTATGGATGGTAAAGGGAAATGGCCCTTCCTAGTTGCTTTATTTAATTTTCTATAGTCTATGCACATACGCCACCCTCCATAAGTTCGTTTTGCTACAGGTTCACCCTTCTCGTTTTGTACGACTGTGATGCCTCCCTTTTTAGGTACTACATGCACATGACTTACCCATTTACTGTCCGAGATCTGATATATTATACATGCCTCTAGTAACTTAAGAAGTTCAGTCTTAACTACTTCACTCATCATAGGATTTATTCTTCGTTGGTGTTCTCTGGAGGGTTTTGAATCTTCTTCAAGCAAAATCCGATGCATGCATACGGATGGGCTGATTCCTTTTAGATCTGAGATCTTATATCCTAAGGCTGATGGGTACCTTCGTAAAAAATCTAACAATTGGTTTGTTTCCTCTTGGTCCAAGGTAGCACTGACTATAACTGGACGGTCCATTTCTTCATCAAGAAATTCATATCTCAGGTTCTTAGGAAGTTCCTTAAGTTTTACGGTTGGTTTCATAGGGCAAGGCGTAATATCTGGGGTAAGAGATAAACATTCGTGAAGGTTATCATCAATGTAGGGTTTTTTATAACTGTCATCTTCCCAAATAAGGGTTGATGGCAATTTTATAGATTCAGTTTCTTCTTCTTGTTCTAATTCCCTAATGCATTCATCAATGATATCTAAGTGTAAACACCCCAAATTTGCCCTCACTCATTTCACCATGGCTTGTGATCTTTTCATTTGCATAAGTTCAATCATATCATCTCATATTGCATTGCATTGGTTCTAAGTCATCTGCATCTAGGGTTTGTGACTTGAGCAATCCAAGAGCCATCTGAGCCACTCCAAAGGTCTTCAATCATCTCAAGAGGGTCCATGTATGTTCAAGCATCATATGATATCCTCCCAAGATCAAGAAAGTCAGAGAATCACAAGAACTGAGAAAGGCATGGAAGTAGAGCCAAGTTTAACTGCACAGATGACCTAAAATTAGGGTTTTGGTTTCAGAGGCCATAACTCCTTTTTTTTGGTCATTCTTGTTTCTATTGGTCTCTATATGATATGAGGATCATGCATACCAATTTTCATGAAGAAATTCAATGGGGAAGGCATCTGATCAATAGATGACTTCTTGAACAAGTCAGTGCAAAATCAGGGCATCTGAGGCCCCCATCATCCAACCAAAGGGTCTTCTCCATCATTTTGGGTGTATATGATCTTTATTTGATCTTATAAGAAGTTAGAAGTTCACAAAGTTGAAGAATTTCAAGCCATTTGCAAAGTTGCCATTTTGGGAAAGTGACTTGTAATGCAAACTTGCCATTTTGGGAAAGTTTTTCAACCTCCTCTTTTTGATTCAAAAATGCTTCAAATGAAAAATTCTTGGTCATGAATGTTGTAGATTGGATCATTCCCTTTTCAAAAAGTACAAGAACTTGACCTATTTCACCATAGAACTCAAGTTATGGCCTTGCAAAGTTGGGAAAAATCACAAAATTTCACTTATGTACCAAAGAGGGAAACTTGCAAAAACTCATACCAAGGCAATTTGTGATCTATAATTGACTTATAACCATTACACAAACATCATACATGACCTATAACTCAGAATTACCCAAAGGATTTCAAGATTCCATGCCTTGAACATCAAGAATTCTCAAAGGGGCCAAAACTTCATGAATTTGCAAAACACCACATAACTTTGCTCCCACTTGCTGAATTGCCTCAAAACCAATTCCATGGACATCCTTGATCCTTTCTGAACCAGACACCCCATTGTACCACCTCTGAACCAGCCCATACCTCAAGGACAAAAACTTTTGACTTTTTGGCAAGAAGCCCATACCAATCAGCTGCAGCCACCACCCACTCTCTGACCTATCACTACTTGTTATGTGGATCAAACCCAAGCCATAACACACAACATTGCAGCCTAAACCTTCAGATTGCTTAGAATACACAAAATCACTCCAACTTGCAAAAGCTTTCGAAACTCATAGCTCAACCAACAAATCTCAAAACGTTTTCCACCATTCAACTCCACATTCATCACTGATCATTTCCCACCCTTCATTTTGCCTTGAAACACCCCATGTCAAAAACACGATTTTCACATTCCTTGACCTGAGCTTCAGCCAACTGCACATAGAGGCCACATAAACTCCAATCAAGTATTGCAAACTCTTGAGGGAGATCATTGGAGGGGTTTTGAAGCAGAGAAGCAGCCAGACAGTGCCATTTTTGAAAGCTTCAGTTCAGGTAACCTCAAGAACAAATTTTCCAGAAATGATTTCTTAAGTTCTTAGATTGTTCTCCATGCTTCACTGATCACACTGCACCTTTTGGTTTTGAAAATGATTAATTTTTAAGCATGTATGAAGCTTCTGAAATTTCTGAAAGATTTTCCGTTTTGCTTCGAATCTCATTGTTCATGTGAAATAAATGTTGTTTGATGGCTGAATCTTGTTTAGAATGAGGTGGGGATCATTTCTGGAGAGTTTGGTGGTTTGATTTTATGGATTGAGTGAGATAGCAAGAGTGGATGGCCGAAGAAGATGACCGAAACACTGTTCCGGTCACCTGAAAGTCATTAGGGTTCAAATTAGGGCTTTAATCATAATTAGCGTAGTTTGAATGTCAGCCATCCAGATGCGCGCATAGTCAATTCCCTCCAATCTGACTTTAAACCTCAGCCCTAGGATTAGCCGACTTTCCCTTTTTCTCATTTATTTAATATTTATTTCATTTGTTTTCTATTTTATTTGAATGAATTTTTAAAAATAGCAAATGACATCAAAAAATTCTGAAATTTTTTATCCAAACCTTTATTAATTTTCAGAACCCAAAAATATTTTTATTTTTACTTTTTGCATTAAAAATTATTTTTAAATCATTTAAATGATTATTTTTAATTAGTTAATGATAATTAATTAATTAAAAATACATTTAGGTATTTAAAAATCACAAAAAAATTCAGAGAGCATTTAAAACATTTACAAACATTTACAAACTCACAAAACAAATTTATTTTTGGTTTTGATCATGTTTTGCCAATTTGCATTTGAATTAGGGTTCTTTAATTTGAATATTTTTAGCCCTAACTTCAAAAATTCATAACTTTTGATCCAAGTGGAGTTTGTGAATGGTTCTTTTTGCATTGTGTTATACATTCTTTCAAGCATCTAAAACATTTTTGTTTCATTTTTATCTTTCATTTTCCATTTGTTTGGCATTTTCCCTTTTGGATCACCCTTAAAACCCTAGCAAACTTAGAAAAATCATAAGTCCTTTTTAGTGTTTAGCTTCTGACCTTCCCCTTTGGGCAGTGAACTTGTATAGGTTTAGGGTGCCTTTGATTCCATTTTCAATTTTTTACCATGTCATTTTCTTCTGATTTTGAATTTTGCATTGCATCTTGTACATAAACCCTAATTTTTGCCTTCATTTGCATTCATTCTTCATATGCTTGCATACATGAACTTGCCATGACATTTTAGGACATATTGAAATCATGTTTGATCATTGCATCATCCATTTACCATGTTATGCATCCATTGGATTTCATAAGTTTTCATGAACTTTCATGCTTACTTTCATGTCTCATTTGTATCCTCATTACTTGTATGATCATCCACATCTCATGACATCCATTTGTATCATCTCTTAGCATCATTAACATCTTGATATGCTTCTGACTTTGGTTTTCATCTTTGCATTTCATCTCATTTTCATTTCATTTCATTCCTTGTTGCTAACTTTTCAGGTGGTAAGTGTTTGAGAAATGAATTTGCCTTCACTTCTCATAATCTCTTCTCATCTCTTTTGTGCATCATTGTTGCATTTTACTTGTGTATTAGAGTGAGCTTTCTCATTCATGCTCTTTCTCCTCTTTCTTTCTTCAAGCAACTTATCTTCTTAAGTGAAGTAAGTTGTCTTGCTTCTTGCTGCTTCTTTTCCTTCCATCATGCTTCTTCCTTGGTGGCTCCTCTGAAGATCTTCTTGCAAGCTTCATAAACCCTAGGAATACCCAAGCATGATCACAATTAGGGTTTGATTAGTCCCCCCATTAGTTTTACCTTTGTGTCATCTTTGAGTCTTCTCTTCTCATCTCTTAATCAAGGACTAAACCTTAAAGGTTTTAAGGTTTTGTGATTAAGGTTATGCATGTATCCTTCTATTAGGATGGAGTGTATAACTTTAATCCTAAGTGTTAAAACCTTAATGTGTTTAAATCCTTTAATCAATTCATCTAATAATCACCAAGACATCAAGCTTGTAACTTAGGCCTTGCATTAGGGTTCTAATTCTTCCTTAATTGGTTAAGAAGGACTAACCCTAGTATTAATGGACAAGTCCCCCTCAAGTTGTCTTACAAACCATAAAATCCATTTCTTAATCTTACCATTAACTAAAATCCACTTTAATAAAGGCTTTGTTTTGTCATGAGGTTAATCTCTAATCATGGATTAAGTTGAGGACCCTTCCTCAGCTTAAATGTTCTCATCTATTATCCTTCTATTAGGATGGTGTAATGGGTCCATTAAATACTTGATTATGGCTTAAACTCATTACTTAACACTAAACAAAAAACTCCAAAAAACATCTAAATAAATGCAAGTAGGTTAATGATCTTAATCCTACATCATGGTGATTAAGTGTGAGGTGTTTACTTCATACTTAAGGTATTCTCATTACCCATAATCAGAGGGAGGATGTGATGAGTTTACTAACCCCTGGTTTAGGCTTAAGCTCATTTTCTTATGACAAACTTCAAAAAGCAATAAAAGATGGAAAACATAAAAAACAAACAATAATCGTCTCCTCCGGGATTCTTTTCTCACCTCATTCACTCACAAACGAGAACTCGCTTCTTCCGTCTAATGCAATACAATTTGCACCTGAGCCAGACAGGTCATACACTTGAGCATAGGCAAGTAAGCAGTTCACAAGTCAATTTATCTTTCAGTCTCTTTGAGTCGAACTACAGTGTTCTGACTTCCTCATTGCATGAGAGGATACGTAGGCATAACTTAACAGTTATCGAACAAAAGTCTCTGTACATTCCCCCCTCTTCCAGCATTATCCTTTAAGCCTCATAGTCTTGAGCTTAATACTCTTTTCTTACACTGACACTCTTTCATCTCACCTAACATTCCTTTTGCACTAACACTTGCATTCTTTTCCAGCTTTTGCACACAAAATATCACTGACACCACCCCTTTTAAACACAAAATTTCAAGCGTGGATCCCGTCGAGTACGGCGAACGATCTGGGTGCTAATACCTTCCCAGGTTGTAACCAACCCCCTTTCTCAGTTTCTATGGTTCGCGACCGTCTTATCCATCTTTTCTAGGTTTATGCAGCATTACCTTTCCTTCGGGATAAAAATGCCTAGCTGGCGACTCTTTTCAGTTCACCCTTGTGTTCTCTCTTTCGCCGACCGTTCGCGTCTGTACCCCTCTTGGCCATGTGTCATCAGGCGGGAGCGACAGCTTGGCGACTATGCTGGGGACCCTTATATTGCAACCAGGGCTTCTGGTTCTTTTTGTGGGTTCCTCCTAGCGCTTGTTTGATTTGTGTTTACTGGGGTGTTATGTGCTAATTGTGTTTATCTATTTTGCTTGACTTTTTGCTTTATGTACAATTTTATTTATTGCTTTCTTTACAGTTTTATACATCATACTGTCATACTGTCATTGCTGGATCTGGTTTGCTGTTTTGATGGGTGGGGTTCCATTGAGAGTTTAAGGTCATATACTTGGGACCTGAGTGACACCTAGGCTAGAGTGGTTCATGTTCTTTCCCATTCCATTTCGGTCTGGTGCGGGAATATGAAACACGGTTCAGATGTGGGTTTCTTCTTGAGAACTCTGTACTACAGATTTCTTGTAGTACTAGGGCTATCTGGGAAGCCTGCTAAGTCTGGATGACCTTTGTTATGACCTTCAGAAGTTGAGGTGAATTAGAGGAGGATCTTTTATGGTTATGTAAACACTGTACCTCCGGGTTAGAAGTGTTTACACTTCTCATAACTGATCCAAATCTAAGGATCCTTGTTCTAGAACATTACCTGTGAGGGGGTTGGGCTGTTTACAGGTTTGCAGGAACCCTTGGCCACACCATACCCTGTTACTGTATTGTTTAAGAGTACTCCACTTTGGACAATTCTTGTGATTAACCCCGGACATGTGACTCTTTATTTGAGTCCCCCACCCTGGTTACTGGATTTCTGAGCATTCATCTGGACTTTTAAACATGCATAGGCCTTATATCAAGACAGATAATCAGATCCAACTTGATCACAAACCCTTGCATATAATTTGCATATATCATCATTACATCATTTGACATTTGTTTATTTGCTTTTCAGGGTATCCATTTCATTGTATCTTGGTTTTGGTTTTGACCCCTTCTTCTGCATAGACCTTTGTGTCAGCTGTCTTCATCAGTTATCTGCTTCAGTTATCTCCATCACCACCTGCATCAGTCTGTTAGTGGTGCACCTTCAGCTTCTCAGTTTGTGATCTTCATCAACATTTGTCTACAGCTTCTTCAGCAGCACTCATGACTACTCCCCGGAAGAGCAACATATCCTACCACTTCTTTGAACCTGTGTTGACTGGTATCAGGCAGGTCCAGTCACTTATCACACCTGACCACATCCCACTATTTAGAGAGCACTATAGAGGTATCCTGGACATGGTTATGGACCTTGATCCTTCTCAGAGGAGCATGATCCACACATGCTTGCAATTCTATGACCCTCCAGTGAGATGTTTCACCTTTCCAGACTTTCAGCTAGGGCCTCTACTGGAAGAGTTTTCTTCATTGATTGGAGTACCTATCAGAGGTGGGATCCCTTTCAACCCAGAGATGACTGCTCCCAGAAATGAAGAGGTAGCAAGGGTACTGTACTTGGAGCCTGCCCTTATTGGGCAGAGTATGACAACAAAGGCTGGGATTCCTGGTATACATCTGGACTTCTTGATTTCTCAGGCCATCCTGAAGGCTTCATTGGGAGAGTGGAGGGCAGTCTGTGCACTGTTAGCCCTCAGCATATATGGGGCTATACTGTTTGCAGATGAGCCTAAATTTGTCAGCAAGAATGCCATCCATTTGTTTCTTTTGAAGAACCCAGTACCTACACTGCTAGGAGATTTCTATTATTCCATTCATCAGAGGAATGAGAAACAGAGAGGGAAGTTGGTGAGATGTTGTGCTCCTTTGTTTTACACCTGGCTGCTCAGACACCTGCCTAAATCAGATGCTTTCTTGAACCCACACCAGCAGAAGAATTGGGCCAAGAGGTTCATTACCTTGACTTCAGATGATATCAGATGGTGCACCCAGAGCACCAAGGGCAAGGACATTATCACCAGCCGTGGACAATACCCAAATGTGCCTCTGATAGGAGTGAAAGGTTGAATCAACTACAATCCTTTACTGTTTAAGAGACAATTGGGCTATGCCTTGGTTCACCCTCCTAGAGGACAGGATTTAGCTGAGAACCTATATTGTGAAGTGCAACCTAATTCAGCTGTTGTCAGACAAGCATCCTGGGCTTGGGACAACATCCAGACAAAAGGGGTAGCTATTCTTGGAAGATGTAACAATGTTGCTTCAGCTCAGTACTCAGACTGGTCCCGTACTAGAGCTCAGATTACCAGAATGCCTTTCACCTTGGAAGACATGCCTGGACCATCCACAGTACAACCTGCAGCAACAGTTAGCCTGGAGGAATTTGAAAAGTTGAGAGAAAGGAATGAGCAGCTATCCCAGGCCTTGAAGAAGACTCTTTGGGAAAGAAGTGATGGTCGTCTGGATATTGAGAGATTGGAAAAGCTCAGGGTGGAGCATCTTGCCAAGATTGAGAAGATAGAAGACTGCATAAGGAAAGCAAGGGCTGGGGAACAGATATTGAAGAATGCCTGCAAAGAGGCCAAGATTCAGAAAGCTAGGGCTGAGCACTATCTGCAAGAGAGTCAGGCTAGGTGGGTCAGGATCACCGAAGCCCGTACACAAGAAGACCAGAAGACTCAAGCCAAGATTGAACCGTTGGAAGCTAATGAAAAGAAACTGCAGGAAGCTCTGTTGGCTGCACAAAAGGAGATATCAGAGTTGAAGCTCAGAGCAGGGTTGAAGAGATCAAAAGACCAGGACAGGCATAAGAAGCTGACTACTGCCATTACTACCAGGAACATCCTCATTAGGACCATTACAGAGCACCCAGCTGGTCCAGTGACTGAGGCACTCCTGAAGGAGGTCAGAGAAGATGAGTTTGGACTAGATGTTTGATTCTTTGCTTGTTGTTTGTTTCCATTTGATGTACTTTTCCTTTTGTTGTATTTTGACCCTCCATGGGCATGTATTGTAAAACAACTATGTATTGTTCATCATTTGTAATATATTTTAGTTTGTTTTCATTTGGGCTTTCTCTCAACAACATCAAGCATCTTCCTCGAGACCTGGAAAGGTCAAAACCAAGAACCAAACCGGATACCTTGGAAAACAAATAAGCATACTGCATTGCATACTAACTTTGTCTTTGTTTTGTAGGTTTTGTTTTTACTATTGTTTCTAACTTTGTTTTGATCTCAGGAAACATTGCTCGTTGCCGAGTGTTCCTTGTCAACCGCGCGCATCGATACTCGACTCGTAACAACCTTCCCGGCATTCAAATGGAACAAGTACAGCAGGATCTGACTGAGGTCAGAAATCAGATGGCCAATGAGAGAGTATAGATGAGAAATCAGATGTCTCAGTTTATGGCAGTGATGACTGGCTTAGCCCAGAGTCAAGAAAGGTTAAGAGAGCTGGTGGAAAGAGAAACTCCTAAGGAGCCTCATCATGGAACAGGAGGAACTAGCAACAATGAACGGGGTCAGCCTCGTATTGACCCACAGGAGTATGGACCTCACCTAAACCCAGAAGTTAAAATCCCAAGAAATGGTCAAGGTAATGCTACTGGGGGCCAAATCCTGCAGGAGGATCCCCAGGGAGAACAGTTTACTGTCATTGGGGCTGGAGATGAGGTATACGACAGAAGATTGGACAAGATTGCTGAAAAGTTAAGATCTTTGGAATCTCAGAATTCTTTGGGCTTCGATGTGATGGATATGGGACTAGTGGATGGGGTGAGAATTCCCCACAAATTCAAACCCCCATGCTTTGAAAAGTACAATGGTACCTCCTGTCCTCGCACTCATCTGCAGTCTTTCTTAGGAAGGCTCAAAGCTTATACCATGGATGAAAAGTTATGGATGTTCTACTTTGAGGACAGTCTGACTGGAGCTTCGAGAGAATGGTATTCGCATTTGTCTAGGGCCACCATAAGATGTTGGAAGGATTTGGCCGAAGCTTTCATTCGTCAGTATCAGTACAACCTGGACATGGCTCCCAATAGAACTCTTCTAATGGGTATGTCTCAGTCTTCTAGAGAGAGCTTCCGGGATTATGCTCAAAGGTGGAGACAGCTTGCTGCTGCTGTCCAACCACCCATGTCAGAAAGGGAAATGGATGACATGTTCATGAATACATTGCAAGGGACTTATATTAATAGACTGGCTGCTTTCTCCTCTACCAGTTTTGCTGATGTGGTCATAGCCGGGGAGAGGATTGAAAGTCTCTTAAAGATGGGCAAAATCTCCGACAGTGGTGTGAGTTCCTCCAGCAATCCTAGAAAACCTTTTGCGGGACCTTGAAGGGCAGGTGAAACAAATTCCATTCATACAAGTAGGGGCAGGCCTCAATATGCTCACCAGTCAGTAGAAGCTGTTACCATCCCAGCTCCAATTCCACAACAATCATCATATCCTCAACAACAACAACCACAGTATCAACAACAAGCTCATTATCCGCAACAAAGGTCGTACAACAACAACAATAGCAATCAACAGCAGCGTCCTTTCCAACAGAGGCCATCACAAGCAAACATGGTAATTGACCCAATCCCGATGCCGTATGTTGCACTCTTGCCACAACTCCTAAAGCTCAACCTAGTTGAGTTAAGGACGTTGGCTCCTCCAGATCCTCTCAATATGCCAAAGAACTATGATGCAAATGCTAGGTGTGCATTCCACTCAAATGCACCGGGGCATAATACTGAAAAATGCAGGGCCCTACAGATAAAAGTCCAGGATCTGGTGGACTCAAAAGCTCTCAATTTTGCGCCTCCTCCGAATGTTACAAGAAATCCAATGCCTAGTCACAACGGGCCTAGGATCAATGCTATTGAGGAGGGCAAACCATCCACATTAATTAACAGTGTTGCACAAATCCGAACACCTTTGGTTGAAATCAAAGCTTAGCTGTTAGAATGCCAAGTGTTCCCCGGTGTAACACGGTGGGAGAACTGACTTTAGTTAAATATTGCGGATAGCAAGAGTCGCCACCGACTTTTATTTTATCCAAAGGAAAGGGTATAAAAGAACAGGAAAGACCTTAAGAGATATTTTTGGGTCCGGGGGGTAGGTTATGTAAAGGGAAGGTGTTAGCACCCTTTACATCCATGGTTATCCATGGGCTCTTAGTTACTTAGCTCATTTTTGAATTGTTTTTGAAAGTGTAGTGTGTGAATAGAAAATTTTTCATAATAGTTGATAATGATCCATGTACGGATGCGTAAAAACTTGTTTTTGAAAATTTGTTTGAAATTGTGGAAAGTTTGAAAAAAAATGGAGTGAGCAAGCAACTAAGAGATACCTACCCTAAAATTTTAAGTCTTTCTTGTTCTTTATCCTTTAATTGGTAAGACTATCCCTACTATTAAGGAGTAGGTAGTCATTACCTTGGATGTAAGGGACATGTGAGGGACATCTGGTTATGAAGGCAACTGTGGGGTGTATTAAGCATTTAGGAGGGACTATCATCATTTATTCGGAAAGGGACTTGATCTTTAAAGGCAACCATTAGGGACTTGATGATTTTTTCTTTTAAGGGGCTTGCTTTATACACCCCACTTGACCTTATGATTTAGGCAACTTGAGGGATAACCTTAGAAATGTGAGATGGCGATTAGAAATCGACTTACGTGTGTGAGTGTTCAATATTATTTATCTTTAATTAAAATGATCTAAATTTATTTTAAATAGAATACATGTTTTGCACTCCCTAAATTACTAACCATAGCAACAATTAAATAATTAAATATTTACAAAATTACACCAAGAAGCAATTACATAATAATTATAATAAGCAAATTAAAATAAATAGCAAAAATAAATAATAAGCAAAAGATAAATAAATAAGCAAAAATAATAAATAAACAATAAATAAATAAATAGGGGTTAGTAATAATAATAATTAAAAAAATAAGGTTAGTAAAAATATTAAAAATAAATAAAGTTAGTGAAATAATAATAATAATAAAATATATAAGATTAGTGAAGCAAAAATAATAAATAATAATATGGTTAGTAACAATAACAATGATTAAAATAAATAGAATTAATAAAAAATATTATAATAACATGATGAGAATAATAAACACAAAAATTAAATTTTAATATATAAACATTTATTTAGAATTAAATAATTATTATAACAAAAGAAATTTAAACATAATATAATTATAAATTTTAATCATTACAAATTTAATTATTTCTAAACATATATTAACAATTATTTATTAAAAAGATATTTACACATTATATGAAGAAAATAAATTTTAAATATCATATTCATAAAAAATAATCATATTTACAAAATTTACAAGAATCATATTAAATAAATAAATATATATACATAATAATTATATTAAGAATTAGAAAATAAAATTATTTAGAAAAATAGAATTAGGTTTTACAAAATTAGGGTTTATTTTAGAAAATATTTTTTAGGGTTTAATTTATAATATACAAAAATATGTTAATTAATATACCTATATTTTAACTAATAAGAATAATAATAAGAATTTAAATTGAGATACAAACAAGATTTTAGAATTTTAGAAAATAATTTTAAGAATTATAACACATAATATATATACATTACAATATAATTTATTTTTTTATTAAGAATATGAAACAATTTAACTAATTAATTAAAGAAAATAAAAAAAAAGTGGTAAAAATAAGAACTTACCTTGGCTGGGTTTGAACCCAGGATGCCCTGTTTACCAGCAACAAAACCTTCCACCAGGCCACCACGTGCGCAAGCAACAAGGAAGGGGCCTTAATTTGTTTTGTTCTTTATCACAAAAACCTGGAAAATAAAAGAACTAAAAAAAGCCTGAGGTGGTGTTGAACCCAGGACCTCATGTATACAAGCAGCGCGCATGACCACCTGGCTGGGAGAGCCCTTCTGATAATAGAATGGCAATAAACCATAATATATTAAGTCTTCTTATTATCCTGAAAAAATAACAAAATAATTGTACAAGGCAGGATTCGAACCCCGGCCCTATAGTCAAATACGCGCATGGCTTTCCACTGGGACAACACACCTGCTGTGATAACAAAATAATAAAAATAACATAAAATATTTTAACACAATTTGAATTTGTCCTGAGCGCGCCATCAGCAACATCTTCTTCCTCATACCTGCACTTTTTCCTGCGAAATCACTTACAACCTTTCCTGCGAATTTCTCAATGTTCAAAACCTACGAAAATGAAACTTGTACAAAGCAGTAACGATTCAAGAAATTAAAGACATCAATGAGTTCCTTATGACTCATACGATCTTTCTACGTTGTTAAAATTCATTTATATGGCTTGAATCATGAAACCCTAAAATCAAGAGTGAAACCCTAACAATGGCCGCGGGTGGTATAGGTCATGAAACTTCAATCCAATTGTCCAGAATCATGCTAGGCATCAAGATAAACACATATCAGTCATCAAAAACAATTTATAATGCATATGTTGTCGAATTCGAAAAATTTAAATTCAAGTCAAAATTTGATTCGGGTAGAGCAATATGAGATGGTATTGATGCATATGATTGATGGTTTATGATCAGTGATGTCCAGTGAAGCTCTCCATGTCCTTATTTTACCTTCTAGTGCCCTGGATTGAAGAATCCGAATGTGAGTTTTTTGTGATTTTTTGAAGAAGTGAACTTACTCTTTGGCTGCTGGAATTCCTCCCTTGATGATTAGGTTATGCTTAGTACTTATAGGAGGATCATTTAGGTCAGAAAAATTGAATGGTTGTATGGAGAATTTGATTCAAAAAGATTGAAATTGATCATGGTTTAAAATTCAAATATTTGTTCATGAAGGCTTGCTATTTTTGTACCAATCTCATGATTTCCTTCCCTTTTGATTCAAATCAGTATTGATGAGATTCTAGAAGCTCAATCTTCATCAAATATTGTATTTTCATATTTTATATTTATTTAAAATGATTTTTTATGAATTAAATCAAAATAAATAAAAATAAAATAATAAAAATTCTGATTTTTTATCAATTGGGTCGTGCATGATGATATGGTATGGATTGGATCACAATTTGGCAAGCCCATTTGGAAGAAATTGGTTTTAAACCTCCATTTTCAACATAAACCATCATAAAATTTCCCAACTTTTCAAGGGCACATCTCCCTCAATTTTAATGCTATGAAGGTGTTCTTGGACATTTTGGAAAGCTTGAAGAGTCCTATAAACAACCCCATTGGTTTCAGGTCCATATCATTTACCAATCTCAAGTTATGCCCTTTTGAAGTTGTTGACTTTTTGTTGACTTTTGAAATGACCTATAATGTCTTAGCTCATATCTTCCAAATGAAGCATTTTTGGGCTTGACTTTCAAGATCAAAGTTGTAGAGAATTCAATTTCCTTCAAAATGAGCTTTGAGTGGAGACTTGGTGATGAAGTATGTGAAAGTTATGGCTGGTCAAAGTTCAGTTGACTTTTACTAAGAAAACCCTAATTTAGAAACTCCTGATTCTTGATGATCTGGAATCTCCTTGATGAATCATGATCAAACCTTGATCAAATGATGAATTTTACTTCATATACTTGATGTTGGCAAAAAATCATGAAGTTTGACTTTGGTTTGACCACAGTTGACTCCAGTTTGACTTTTTAACTGCATTGACTGATTTTGACTTATCTGATCATCTGACTGAGCAAACTTTTGAGAAAAGTCTTGAAACTTGTCATGGAGGTTCTTAAACACATATAAGATGTTATGAAGCTCACTTGAAGTCTTGGAAGTCCATTTAGCCTGATTAAAGTCAAAACCCTAGTTTTGGATGCACTGCTTAGGAGGTGCATTGTCTGAGGGAATTGTCAACTCTTCTGACCAATTGTGAACTTTGTGAACCTTGTGAACCATCATAAAATGTCTTGTGATACTCATGGAAGGTATTGTGAAGCTTGTGAACCTTGTGAACCTCATAAAGTGACTTGTAGACTTCATGAACCTCATGAAAGGTCTTGTAAACTTTGTGAATATTGTGAACCTTGTGAACCTTCAAGAAGTAACTTGTAGACTTCATGAACCTCATGAAAGGTCTTGTAAATGTTGAGAAGCTTGTGAACCTTGTGAACCTTCAAGAAGTGACTTGTAGACTTCATGAACCTCATGAAAGGTCTTGTAAATGCATTGTGAAACTTGTGAACCTTGTGAACCTTCAAGAAGTAACTTGTAGACTTCATGAACCTCATGAAAGGTCTTGTAAGTGTTGGGAAACTTGTGAACCTTGTGAACCTTCATAGAACACAAAGTCTTGTATTGTGAGGGCAAATTTTGGGGTGCAACAGCTGCCCCTGTTCAATTTTCTGAAACCTGAGGGGTTAGATTGGTATGTTTGCCAGTCGTGACCTAGAAGGTTGAAGGGGATTGAACACAAAAGCCCAAAAATTTGCACTCACCAGTGCATAGAGTGATATGGATGTCTAGTTGAATATGCTTGAGTGGGCTTAAAGATGCCACTTGGAGGAAAGTTCTTCAGACACATGTCTTAGAGGATAAAGCAGTCCAAAATATGAAGGTATAATGATAGCTGTCAGGAGGATGGAGCAATCCTGATGTAGTAATATGTTCCCAAGAGGATGAAGCAGTCTTGAGAGATGATAAATTTTCAGGAGGATAAAGCAGTCCAAAATATGAAGGTATAATGATAGCTGTCAGGAGGATGGAGCAATCCTGATGTAGTAATATGTTCCCAAGAGGATGAAGCAGTCTTGAGAGATGATAAATTTTCAGGAGGATAAAGCAGTCCAAAATATGAAGGTATAATGATAGCTGTCAGGAGGATGGAGCAATCCTGAGGAATAAGATGATAGCTTGTCAGGAGGATGAAGCAATCCTGAGGGAATAATATGATTTCAGGAGGATGAAGCAATCCTGAAGTAAAGAAGCTGTCAGGAGGATAAAGCGATCCTGAGGTATTGATAATATGCTTTCAGGAGGATGAAGCAATCCTGAAATAATGATAATAGCTGTCAGGAGGATGGAGCAGTCCTGAGGTATTGATAATATGCTTTCAGGAGGATGAAGCAATCCTGAAATAATGATAATAGCTGTCAGGAGGATGGAGCAGTCCTGAGAGATGATAAATTTTCAGGAGGATAAAGCAGTCCAAAATATGAAGGTATAATGATAGCTGTCAGGAGGATGGAGAAATCCTGAGGTATAAGATGATAGCTTGTCAGGAGGATGAAGCAATCCTGAGGTAATAATATGATTTCAGGAGGATGAAGCAATCCTGAAGTAAAGAAGCTGTCAGGAGGATAAAGCGATCCTGAGGTATTGATAATATGCTTTCAGGAGGATGAAGCAATCCTGAAATAATGATAATAGCTGTCAGGAGGATGGAGCAGTCCTGAGGTATAAGAAGCTGTCAGGAGGATGAAGCAATCCTGGTGTAGTGATAAACTATCAGGAGGATGGAGCAATCCTGATGTAGTAATATGTTCCCAAGAGGATGAAGCAGTCTTGAGAGATGATAAATTTTCAGGAGGATAAAGCAGTCCTGATAATGATAATAGCTGTCAGGAGGATGAAGCAATCCTGAGGTAATAATAAGCTGTCAGGAGGATGAAGCAATCCTGAGGTAATAATAAGTTATCAGGAGGATGAAGCAATCCTGGTGTAGTGATAAACTATCAGGAGGATGGAGCAATCCTGATGTAGTAATATATTCCCAAGAGGATGAAGCAGTCTTGAGAGATGATAAATTTTCAGGAGGATAAAGCAGTCCTGATAATTATGAGTTTTGTTTGCTGGATAATTAACCTGAAACAAGGTAGCATTTGTATGATAATATTAGTTTATGCATTATGTATGCATGTATAATGTGATGCACCTAAGTAATGTATTATGTATTTATGGATATGTATGTTATGGTATGATGTAAATGATGTATGTTATGATATGATGCTGCCGGAAGCGTCTGGATATCTTCATATAACAACTGCTGGCCAGGAAAATAAATCCCGATTCGTTGCTGAAGAATATGAGGAACTCGTTCCCGTTTTGTTTGATAATGAGGTATACATAATCTTCCGTTTGCTGGGGATAGTCAGGATAGATAACCTCCCGTCTGCTGGGGATAGTCAGGATAGATAACCTCCCGTCTGCTGGGGATAGTAAAGTATATATACCCTTCGTCTTTGTTTGATAGTGGAGTAAATACAACATCCCGTCTTCGTTTGTCGTACTCTTATTGGAAAGTAATTTCCCGTATATCCGTATGAGGATAAAAGAGATGGATATAAATTCCAGGGGAGATGAGACTTTGTGCAGATAGATTCTTCCTACTGAGGGATTTGTAACTGTTTTGTAGAGATGAACTGACGAAGCTTCGTTGAAATCCTTCCCTCGTTCGTCCTTAGTAAATACTATTACTGCATTTTCATGCATTTCTGGTAAACATTAATCATATTAAGCATACATGCATTTCTGGTAAACATTAATCATATTCAAAAGCATACATACATTCAAACACAACCAATGGACGTTTCGCTTATGTAAATAGGGTAAAAGTAAATCTGGATTCAAAAGATGGAATTTATTTATATCAAAAATGACCCATACACGGGTAAGTTTGTACAAGGAGACATAAACCCTAGTAAGAGGATTTTGTCATAACCTTTTACAAAAGAAAATCAGCTATATGGGAAATAATCCTATTGAGTTTCAATTCTACTATTGCCATTATCTTCAAGTATCTCATCTTCTGTTGTTGAGACGAAAACAATTGGATTGAGCTTTATCTGTTCGAACTTGAGTAAGTAACACAACTGGTTGCAGTTTCATGGGTGATCCAAACGAGACATAGTCATACGCTTTAATCCCTAACTTTTGCCTGGATTGCCCTTTCAGGTTTTCAATCCACCGGGATACCCTTTTTTGCCCAAGCCGCCTTTTCAGGTTCTCGACTTGCCGGGTGTACATCTTTTTTATATATATCCCTAATTTTTGCCCAAACCCTTTTGTTTTGCCGGGATGCCCTTATTTTTGCCTAGGCCAGTCAACCTAGCGGGTCTCTTTTTATGCGTAGTATTTTTTAACTATGTCTGCGTTTACAGGTTGTGGGAAGTCCTCACCATCCATTGTAGTAAGTATCATGGCACCTCCTGAGAACACTGTCTTGACTACAAATGGTCCTTCATATGTTGGAGTCCACTTGCCCCTAGGATCACCCTGTGGTAATATGATACGCTTAATTACCAAGTCACCAGCCTGATATACCTTTGGCTTAACCTTCTTGTTAAAAGCTTTGATCATTCGCCTTTGGTACATCTGGCCATGACAAACTGCTGTCAACCTCTTCTCATCAATCAAATTTATCTGGTCCAGTCGAGTCTGTATCCACTCATCTTCATCCAAGCCTGCATCCTTCATAATTCTCAAGGAGGGAATCTGAACTTCAATGGGCAGATCTGCTTCCATACCATAGACCAAGGAGAATGGGGTTGCCCCTGTTGAAGTACGTATTGTGGTACGATAACCATGAAGAGCAAATGGTAACATCTCATGCCAATCCTTGTAAGTAACAGTCATCTTCTGTACAATCTTCTTAATGTTCTTATTAGCAGCTTCAACTGCCCCATTCATCTTTGGACGATACGGAGAAGAATTATGATGCTTAATCTTGAACTGCGTGCAGAGATCAGTAATCATAGTGTTGTTCAGATTAGAGCCATTGTCAGTGATAATCCTTTCAGGGATGCCATACCTACATATGAGATTATTCTTAATGAACCGAGCCACCACATTCTTAGTAACAGATGCAAATGAAGCTGCCTCCACCCACTTCGTGAAGTAATCAATAGCAACCAGGATGAAACGATGCCCATTAGAAGCAGTAGGCTTGATCTCACCAATCATATCAATGCCCCACACGGCGAAGGGCCAAGGAGCAGTCAACACATTCAATGGTGATGGAGGTACATGTACTTTATCAGCATAGATTTGACACTTGTGACACGTTCTGGAGTGTTGATAGCAGTCAGCTTCCATGGTAGACCAATAGTAACCTGCTCTCAAAATCTTCTTTGCCATAGTATGTCCACTAGAATGAGTGCCAAAGGTCCCATCATGCATGTCTTCCATAATCTCAGTTGCTTCCTTCTTATCCACACAACGAAGCATAGTTGAATCATGATTGCGCTTGTACAGAATCCCATTACTCAAAAAGAACTTGGCAGAAAACCTCCTCAGAAACTTCCTATCTTTGACAGATGCCCCTTCAGGGAACTCCTGAGCTTCAAGATATCTTTTCACTTCATAGAACCAAGGCTTCTCCTCTGCCCCTTCAGTGTCAATCTCATTGCAGTATGCAGGCTTTTCAAATCTATCAATAGTGATCTTGGGAGCTTCATCATCCCAACTGATCTCAAACATGGATGCCATGGTGGCCAAGGCATCTGCCAGCTGATTCTCTCTTCGTGGAATATGCTCAAAGGTAATCTCTTTGAAATGTGGGATCAAAGACAAAACATGCTCTCTGTAAGGAATGAGATTATCATGCTTAGTATCCCAATCTCCTTTGATCTGACTAACTACCAGGGCTGAATCTCCATATACATCAAGGAACTGAATCTTCATATCAATGGCAGCTTTAATACCCAGGATACACGCCTCATACTCAGCCATGTTATTGGTACAATAGAAACAAAGTCTGGCAGTAATCGGGGTATGACAACCTTCAGGGGAACTAATCACAACACCAACACCATTACCAAGTGCATTGGAAGCACCATCAAAAACCATAGTCCATCGGGATCCTTGTTCAGGTCCGTCATATTGTCCAGGTTCTTTGGTAATAATCATAATGTCTTCATCAGGGAACTCAAAACTCATTGACTGGTAATCATCCACTGCTTGATGAGCCAAATGATCAGCAACAACACTTCCCTTAATGGCCTTCTGAGTAGTGTACTGTATGTCATATTCTGTCAAGATCATTTGCCATCTTGCAATTCTTCCAGAGAGAGCAGGTTTCTCAAATATGTACTTGATTGGATCCATCTTTGAAATCAACAAGGTAGTATGGGTCAACATATACTGTCTTAGTCGGCGAGCAGCCCATGCCAAAGCGCAACAAGTTTTCTCGAGCAGTGAGTATCTTGTTTCACAGTCGGTAAACTTTTTGCTAAGGTAGTATATTGCCTGCTCTTTTCGACCAGACTCGTCATGTTGCCCCAACACACACCCCATTGAGTTGTCTAACACTGTTAAGTACATAATCAAGGGTCTTCCATCAACTGGTGGCATCAAAATTGGAGGTTCTAGCAGATATCTCTTGATTTCATCAAAGGCAGTCTGGCACTCATCATTCCATTCCATCACCTGATCTTTCTTCAACAACTTGAAGATTGGCTCACAGATGGTAGTTAACTGGGAAATAAATCTTGCAATGTAGTTCAATCGTCTCAAGAAACCTCTAACCTCTTTCTCAGTACGGGGAGCTGGCATCTCTCGTATAGCTTTCACTTTTGCAGGATCCACTTCAATACCTTTTCCACTGACAATGAAACCCAGGAGCTTTCCAGATCTAACCCCAAAAGTACACTTGTTTGGGTTCAACCTCAACTTGTATTTCTTCAACCTCTCAAACAACTTGTGCAGATGATCAAGATGTTGCTCTTCATTCTGAGATCTGGCTATCATATCATCCACATATACCTCTATCTCATGATGAATCATATCATGAAACAAAGCCACCATAGCACGCTGATATGTTGCCCCTGCATTCTTCAAACCAAATGGCATCACCTTATAGCAAAAAGTGCCCCACTGTGTCACAAATGTTGTCTTCTCCATATCTTCAGGTGCCATCTTGATTTGATTGTAACCAGAGAAACCATCCATAAAAGAGAATACCTTATGCTGAGCAGTGTTGTCTACCAGAATATCAATATGAGGAAGTGGAAAGTCATCTTTGGGGCTAGCCTTGTTCAAATCTCTGTAGTCTACACACATACGTACCTTACCATCTTTCTTAGGAACTGGCACCACGTTTGCAACCCACTGAGGATAAGAAGTCACTGCCAAGAACCCTGCATTGAACTGTTTCATTACCTCTGCCTTGATCTTTTCTGACATTTCAGGACGCATACGACGAACCTTCTGCTTCTTTGGACGACAATCTTCTTTCACTGGTAAACGGTGAACCACAATGTCTGTATCCAACCCTGGCATATCTTCATAAGACCAAGCAAAGATCTCCACATAGTCGCGTAACATCTGAATCAATCTGCTCTTGACACTGTCCTCTAAATCAGCCCCTATCTTGACTTCTTTTCTGTTTTCTTCAGTTCCCAGATTCACAACTTCGACTGGCTCTTCATGTGGCTGTATAGCTTTCTCTTCTTGTTGTAACAACCTAGCAAGCTCTACAGGTATTTCACAATCGTCCTCATTTCCGTCTTCAGTTTGATAGATCGGATTCTCGAAATTATAATTGGCAATAAGAGAACTGTTATCAACAGGATCCAGAGTGGATGAGGATCTGCATTTTAGTGATGTGGGTGTGTGTAAGAACACATAGCTGATAAAGCAAAAGTAAAGAAAAAGAAAGACAAGGAACACAATATTTACGAAAACGAAACGTCCACTGATTTTATTGAATGAAGTATGCAAATGAAATGACAGCCCGTAACAAGCACACCATTATGCCCCGGGTAAGGCACATGGCTTGAAAGTTTTTATTGTTCAAGAAATTACAAACTTAAAAGCAACAACACAGTAATAGTATTTACTCCTGACTAAAGGAGATAGGGATAACATCTTCAGCTTTCCAATTATTGAGTCCAGCACCCACAGTAGGAAAAATCCAAGCATCCAAGTTGTAGTCGTCATCATAGTCTCCCACAGCATTGATCTGATCTTTCATAACCCCTTGATTAGTGATATGAACAGCACGAGCACGACGAACAGCCTTCTGGGACTCTGCAGTGAAACCCAAACCAAACTTGTCAGACTTGTATGGGATATCAGGAAGCTGACCCCAAATAGTACAACCACCTCCATCCACCACAGCTCTAGCATCATTGAGGGAGGCCATTGCCATTGTTGGAGGTTTTCTGGTGACCACAGGAACTTTCTTCACAACAGGAGGAGCTACATGATCATTAACAACCCAGGGAACCACTTCAAATGTCTGACATGGAGTTTCAATGTATTCACCTTCCACTTCCAGATACTTGAAAGTGTTTACATGGCTGACAAAGTATTCTTCTTCTCCATAGACAGTAACAACTTTTCCATTCACCGGATATTTCAACTTTTGGTGTAATGTAGAGGTTACAGCACCTGCCCCATGGATCCAGGGACGACCAAGCAGACAAGAGTACGAAGGACGAATATCCATCACATAAAATGTAGCAGTAAACACCTGAGAGCCAACTTTGATTGGAAGATCAATTTCCCCATGCACTACTCTTCTAGAACCATCAAAAGCCTTTACCACAATATTACTGGGCTTCAGCACAACATCTTCAGGACTCAGCTTATTCAGGACTTCCTTGGGCAACACATTCAGAGAGGAACCATTGTCTATCAGCACATGTGACAGGGTAGTGCCCCTGCATTCAATTGAAATATGCAAGGCCCTGTTATGATCCCTCTTGGCAGGGGTCAAATCAGCATCAGAAAACCCTAACCCATTATCATAGGTCAGGTGGGCAACACAACTCTCAAACTGGTCAACAGAAATGGCATTGGGCACATGAGCAGTCTTCAGAAACTTGATCAAGGACTTGGCATGGGCCTCAGAACACAACAACAAGGACAACATAGAAATCTTTGAGGGAGTATGCCCCAATTGATCAACAATGTCATAATCACTCTTGCGAATGATTTTCAATACTTCTTCCATCTGCTTAGAGAGATCATCAGCAGCTGGCACATCAGTAGATACAGGCTCAATAACAGGACCTTTGCCCCGAGCATCAGTGGTGGAGGTAGCAGCAGGAGTAACTGCATTTTTAGAAGCAACTGGAGGAGAGAAGACTCTTCCACTACGAGTGATCTTGCTAGATCCAGCAATATTATCAATGTCAACAGGCACATCAGGTAAAGGCTCCTGCTTGACACCATGGATGTAAACATCAGACCCATAGTGCCAAGGCACAGCTTTATCATATGTATAGGGAATAGGACCAGGAGTAGTAATAATCAAAGGAGCCACTCTGGCTTCAGCAACAACCTTCACAGGACCTTCAGCAGTAATCTTGATTGGACCCTGATGAGTGATTTTAACAGGTCTCTTTGAAGTGATTCTTACCGGTAATTTGTCAACCATATCAACCTCTTCAATCTTCCTACCTTGAGTCAGATGATCCACCATGCTTTCTACAGAAGATGGCCTTCTTTCAAACACTATAGTATACTTATCCATGAGACGTTGAATTCCATCTCTCAATATGAAGCAACTATCTGGCTTATAGGTACAATACAAACAATCTTCACGACAACCTGGAAAGATCCCAGCTTGTACTAACTTCTTTTTGATAACAGACAATGGTGTGGTCAACTCCATAACTGAATAGACATGTAGATCTTCATCAATGGCATTGACAGTCTTCTCGTGATTTGGCATTGGAGCTGTAATCACATTTGGAGTACCTGGAGGGTCAAACTCAATTTCTCCAGCATCAATCATATCTTGAATTTTGTTCTTCAAGATCCAGCAGTTATTAGTATCATGACCCTGACAGTTTGAATGATATGCACATCGTGCATTGGGATTGTACCTGGGAGAGGTAACATTGGGATTCTGAGGAGCCTCTTTCAAAGTAATAAGTTCAACCTTCAACAAGTGTTGCAATGCCTGAGCCATTGACATGTTGATCTTCGTGAACTGTCTTCTAGCCCTCTGTTGGTTACCCTGTGGCTGTTCTGTTGTTGCAGGAGTTGGATTTGAAATGTGAACTGCACTAACAGACTGATGCCTTCTATTACGATCAGGCTGACCATAAACAACATTGGATTCTTTCTTCCCAGTGGGAGGCTTCTTTGCAGCACCTGAGGAAGAAGTACCCACATGGATCTTGCCATTCTTTATACCATTCTCTACTCGCTCTCCTGTCATGATCAACTCAGTGAAGCCAGATGATGAGCTTCCAATGAGATGACTGTAAAACGGACCATTCAGCGTACACATGAACATGTCAACCAATTCCCTGTCAGTCAAAGGGGGTTGAACTCTTCCAGCTAAGTCTCTCCACTTCTGAGCATACTCTTTAAAACTTTCTTTGGCACCCATAGACATGCTCTGAAGCTGCATGCGAGTGGGGGATAAGTCAGCATTATATTGGTACTGCTTATAGAAAGCTTCAGCAAGATCATTCCAGTCTCTGATGTTGACACTCTCCAACTGATAATACTACTCCAACTGAGCTCCAGATAAGCTCTCTTGAAAAAAGTGGATCCACAACTTCTTGTCAGCAGTGTGAGGTTGGATCCTTCTGACATAAGACCTCAAATGCAGCTTGGGACAGGAGACCCCATCATAAACAACAAAGGTAGGAACCTTGAAACCAATGGGTATCACAACCCCAGATATCAAACTCAAATCCTCAAAATCCAGCCCAGATGATTTCTGCAACTCCATGGCATCCATCCTATCCACCAGCATCTTGAATTTGTCTTCATTAGGCTCATGGTAGTAATTAGCCTCAGAATCAGAGTCCCCCATTGTATGGTGGAGACTGCCTATCTCTTTCTCAGATTCCTCAGATTCATAGTCTTCAAACTGTTCTTTTGTCTTGACAGGCCCTTTGAACCTCCTTCCCATGTTGAGCAGGCCAGCAGACCTTCTAGTCTTCTTAGTCTTCTTGGCCAGCAGTGTCTTCAATTCATCCTGCCCCTTGGATAGGTTCAGGATCAGCTCTTGGAACTGTGCATTTTGTGCCTGGAGATCCTTAACTGATTGTTCAAGAGCCATTGCTGAAATAAACAGCGAGAAGATGAGAAACCTGTGCACAATTATAAACCTGTGATGCAATGATATGAGAATGCATATGCAATGTTTTCAAGGACCGCAGGATTTAAATTTGCTTAAACAAACAAGAAAGTAACTTTTTATTAGTAATAAATTTGTTTTGCCTTTTAGGCTTACAAAAAATGAAATGAAATAAGTACAAAAGATGGGGTTTTAAGTCTCCCATGGACGCTTCCTCTTTGTGTTGAGGTATGAGTTGAGGTTCCGTTCCTCGTGAAGTTGCTTTGTTAGCTCTAGGACTCTTGTTTGGCTTGCTTTGTAATGAGCCTCGAAAGTATCCCTTTGTTCCTTCAGTTGGATCCATGATCTCTGCAAGTCTTCCATATCAGTAGGCATGTCTGGGTGAAGGATGGTATAAGCTGTGTCTCCTTCAGCAACAGGTTCCATGGTAACTGGCAGGATAGCAGGATATGGCATCATGAGAGTTTGAGCACGAGATCGCACCCATCTGAGATAAGCCTCCATAGGAATAGTGTACTTAGGCTCCAGTGTCTTGCTGTCAACCCTGTTTACTTTTCCCCAGGCTTGTATGAATCTCTGACGGTAACCTTGAAGATCGTTGTCGTAGTCAAACACAATGCCCTGGATTAACATGTCATGTGGACCGTCACTTCGAGCGTAACCAAACTGTCGTAAAGCTAGTGAAGGGTTGTAGGTGATGCCTCCTCTTATGCCTAGAAGTGGCACATTAGGAAACTCCCCACAACGGTCAATGATAGTAACGTTATCCATAGATCTGGAACACCAATGAATATCTGAATGCGAGAGTGACATGATCCTCTTGGACCATCTGAACCCTTGCTCATTCTTCATTACTGAGCGAGGAAGGTGAGAAATAAACCACCTAGATAGCAAAGGTATGCAGCACATCAAAGTTCCTCTTGCCCTTGTAGTACGGGTATGAAGAGAGTGTAGTATGTCTCCAAGCAATGTAGGCACTGGATTGTGACTCAGGAAAATGTTGATGGCATGAACATCTATGAACTGATCTGGATTGGGGAACAATACTAAGCCGTATATCAGCAAGGCTAAGATCTCCTCAAAAGCATCATGACTCATGGCCTTCAAGAACATTTGAGCCTTCTCTATCAACACCTTGGCTAGAACACCCTTGACACCACTTCTCGTTTCTAGAACAATATCAGACTTCTTCAGATGTAGAGCTGCAGCAATAACCTCAGGTTTAAGCTCTTTTTCCAAGCCTGTGAATGGTTTCTGATCAAGAACAGGTATGCCCAGAAGTTTAGAGAACTCTTCCATGGTTGGAACCAGCTGATAGTCGGGGAATGTGAAGCAATGGTGCTTAGGATCAAAGAACTGAAACAGGACACTCATCATGTCTTCATTGAACCCTGAGATAACTAGATCCAATAGGTGGCCATGCCTCTTGATGAACTGGGAATGATCAGACACTTGAGAAACCAACTCTTTAAGCTTAGCAGGTATGCCCACAAAGTTGATCCTGATAGTGTTTCTACGAGCTGAAGCCATGACCTGCGACAAAGAACAAAGATAAATCCTTTGGTCCTTGAAATGGTTAGGGAAAATGCTATGCTTATGATGCATGATGATGTCATGATGTTATGCTCAATCACAAACATGTGGCACACACAAACAAATCACACAATTGCCCTAGGTTTAAAGGCTTGCATGAGGTTCAAAGGTAAGTACCCTCCCCTGAAGTTAGATGGTTCATCCTGTCCTATAAAGTAACCAGGTTCTAAGGGATCTCAATATCACTGATCCTTCACAAGGGTGGTTGTTCAGTAGGCAACTTACTTGCCAACCAAAACCCTCCAAGTTTAGAATCTCAATGAGCGTAGTATCGAGTATCAACCAACTTCAGTCTTCACCAAAGCCAGTAATCTCACTACTTTCTAAAGGCCAAGATGGGATAACTAGGGTTCTAAAAGTTAGTTAGTGCATTGACAACATATGGCAGCCTCATATTATCCTCAACTTGACTTAAGGAACATAAGCACCCACCAAGAAGTCACACTAACTATGGCCACCAGATCAACCATATCGGTATACGCCGTACAGTTTCCTTGGTCTATTGCCATTTACCTAAGGTACACTAGATCCGGGTTAGGATCTTTCACACATAAGAGCACCCCAACAGATAAGTATAAAGCAAACAAGGCAAACAATTTTAAAGTGATCTAATTCCTAAGGGTACCCCTCTTTAATATTAAATCCCCAGCAGAGTCGCCAGTTCTGTAACACGGTGGGAGAACTGACTTTAGTTAAATGTTGCGGATAGCAAGAGTCGCCACCGACTTTTATTTTATCCAAAGGAAAGGGTATAAAAGAACAGGAAAGACCTTAAGAGATATTTTTGGGTCCGGGGGGTAGGTTATGTAAAGGGAAGGTGTTAGCACCCTTTACATCCATGGTTATCCATGGGCTCTTAGTTACTTAGCTCATTTTTGAATTGTTTTTGAAAGTGTAGTGTGTGAATAGAAAAATTTTCATAATAGTTGATAATGATCCATGTACGGATGCGTAAAAACTTGTTTTTGAAAATTTGTTTGAAATTGTGGAAAGTTTGAAAAAAAATGGAGTGAGCAAGCAACTAAGAGATACCTACCCTAAAATTTTAAGTCTTTCTTGTTCTTTATCCTTTAATTGGTAATACTATCCCTACTATTAAGGAGTAGGTAGTCATTACCTTGGATGTAAGGGACATGTGAGGGACATCTGGTTATGAAGGCAACTGTGGGGTGTATTAAGCATTTAGGAGGGACTATCATCATTTATTCGGAAAGGGACTTGATCTTTAAAGGCAACCATTAGGGACTTGATGATTTTTTCTTTTAAGGGGCTTGCTTTATACACCCCACTTGACCTTATGATTTAGGCAACTTGAGGGATAACCTTAGAAATGTGAGATGGCGATTAGAAATCGACTTACGTGTGTGAGTGTTCAATATTATTTATCTTTAATTAAAATGATCTAAATTTATTTTAAATAGAATACATGTTTTGCACTCCCTAAATTACTAACCATAGCAACAATTAAATAATTAAATATTTACAAAATTACACCAAGAAGCAATTACATAATAATTATAATAAGCAAATTAAAATAAATAGCAAAAATAAATAATAAGCAAAAGATAAATAAATAAGCAAAAATAATAAATAAACAATAAATAAATAAATAGGGGTTAGTAATAATAATAATTAAAAAAATAAGGTTAGTAAAAATATTAAAAATAAATAAAGTTAGTGAAATAATAATAATAATAAAATATATAAGATTAGTGAAGCAAAAATAATAAATAATAATATGGTTAGTAACAATAACAATGATTAAAATAAATAGAATTAATAAAAATATTATAATAACATGATGAGAATAATAAACACAAAAATTAAATTTTAATATATAAACATTTATTTAGAATTAAATAATTATTATAACAAAAGAAATTTAAACATAATATAATTATAAATTTTAATCATTACAAATTTAATTATTTCTAAACATATATTAACAATTATTTATTAAAAATATATTTACACATTATATGAAGAAAATAAATTTTAAATATCATATTCATAAAAAATAATCATATTTACAAAATTTACAAGAATCATATTAAATAAATAAATATATATACATAATAATTATATTAAGAATTAGAAAATAAAATTATTTAGAAAAATAGAATTAGGTTTTACAAAATTAGGGTTTATTTTAGAAAATATTTTTTAGGGTTTAATTTATAATATACAAAAATATGTTAATTAATATACCTATATTTTAACTAATAAGAATAATAATAAGAATTTAAATTGAGATACAAACAAGAGTTTAGAATTTTAGAAAATAATTTTAAGAATTATAACACATAATATATATACATTACAATATAATTTATTTTTTTATTAAGAATATGAAACAATTTAACTAATTAATTAAAGAAAATAAAATAAAAGTGGTAAAAATAAGAACTTACCTTGGCTGGGTTTGAACCCAGGATGCCCTGTTTACCAGCAACAAAACCTTCCACCAGGCCACCACGTGCGCAAGCAACAAGGAAGGGGCCTTAATTTGTTTTGTTCTTTATCACAAAAACCTGGAAAATAAAAGAACTAAAAAAAGCCTGAGGTGGTGTTGAACCCAGGACCTCATGTATACAAGCAGCGCGCATGACCACCTGGCTGGGAGAGCCCTTCTGATAATAGAATGGCAATAAACCATAATATATTAAGTCTTCTTATTATCCTGAAAAAATAACAAAATAATTGTACAAGGCAGGATTCGAACCCCGGCCCTATAGTCAAATACGCGCATGGCTTTCCACTGGGACAACACACCTGTTGTGATAACAAAATAATAAAAATAACATAAAATATTTTAACACAATTTGAATTTGTCCTGAGCGCGCCATCAGCAACATCTTCTTCCTCATACCTGCACTTTTTCCTGCGAAATCACTTACAACCTTTCCTGCGAATTTCTCAATGTTCAAAACCTACGAAAATGAAACTTGTACAAAGCAGTAACGATTCAAGAAATTAAAGACATCAATGAGTTCCTTATGACTCATACGATCTTTCTACGTTGTTAAAATTCATTTATATGGCTTGAATCATGAAACCCTAAAATCAAGAGTGAAACCCTAACAATGGCCGCGGGTGGTATAGGTCATGAAACTTCAATCCAATTGTCCAGAATCATGCTAGGCATCAAGATAAACACATATCAGTCATCAAAAACAATTTATAATGCATATGTTGTCGAATTCGAAAAATTTAAATTCAAGTCAAAATTTGATTCGGGTAGAGCAATATGAGATGGTATTGATGCATATGATTGATGGTTTATGATCAGTGATGTCCAGTGAAGCTCTCCATGTCCTTATTTTACCTTCTAGTGCCCTGGATTGAAGAATCCGAATGTGAGTTTTTTGTGATTTTTTGAAGAAGTGAACTTACTCTTTGGCTGCTGGAATTCCTCCCTTGATGATTAGGTTATGCTTAGTACTTATAGGAGGATCATTTAGGTCAGAAAAATTGAATGGTTGTATGGAGAATTTGATTCAAAAAGATTGAAATTGATCATGGTTTAAAATTCAAATATTTGTTCATGAAGGCTTGCTATTTTTGTACCAATCTCATGATTTCCTTCCCTTTTGATTCAAATCAGTATTGATGAGATTCTAGAAGCTCAATCTTCATCAAATATTGTATTTTCATATTTTATATTTATTTAAAATGATTTTTTATGAATTAAATCAAAATAAATAAAAATAAAATAATAAAAATTCTGATTTTTTATCAATTGGGTCGTGCATGATGATATGGTATGGATTGGATCACAATTTGGCAAGCCCATTTGGAAGAAATTGGTTTTAAACCTCCATTTTCAACATAAACCATCATAAAATTTCCCAACTTTTCAAGGGCACATCTCCCTCAATTTTAATGCTATGAAGGTGTTCTTGGACATTTTGGAAAGCTTGAAGAGTCCTATAAACAACCCCATTGGTTTCAGGTCCATATCATTTACCAATCTCAAGTTATGCCCTTTTGAAGTTGTTGACTTTTTGTTGACTTTTGAAATGACCTATAATGTCTTAGCTCATATCTTCCAAATGAAGCATTTTTGGGCTTGACTTTCAAGATCAAAGTTGTAGAGAATTCAATTTCCTTCAAAATGAGCTTTGAGTGGAGACTTGGTGATGAAGTATGTGAAAGTTATGGCTGGTCAAAGTTCAGTTGACTTTTACTAAGAAAACCCTAATTTAGAAACTCCTGATTCTTGATGATCTGGAATCTCCTTGATGAATCATGATCAAACCTTGATCAAATGATGAATTTTACTTCATATACTTGATGTTGGCAAAAAATCATGAAGTTTGACTTTGGTTTGACCACAGTTGACTCCAGTTTGACTTTTTAACTGCATTGACTGATTTTGACTTATCTGATCATCTGACTGAGCAAACTTTTGAGAAAAGTCTTGAAACTTGTCATGGAGGTTCTTAAACACATATAAGATGTTATGAAGCTCACTTGAAGTCTTGGAAGTCCATTTAGCCTGATTAAAGTCAAAACCCTAGTTTTGGATGCACTGCTTAGGAGGTGCATTGTCTGAGGGAATTGTCAACTCTTCTGACCAATTGTGAACTTTGTGAACCTTGTGAACCATCATAAAATGTCTTGTGATACTCATGGAAGGTATTGTGAAGCTTGTGAACCTTGTGAACCTCATAAAGTGACTTGTAGACTTCATGAACCTCATGAAAGGTCTTGTAAACTTTGTGAATATTGTGAACCTTGTGAACCTTCAAGAAGTAACTTGTAGACTTCATGAACCTCATGAAAGGTCTTGTAAATGTTGAGAAGCTTGTGAACCTTGTGAACCTTCAAGAAGTGACTTGTAGACTTCATGAACCTCATGAAAGGTCTTGTAAATGCATTGTGAAACTTGTGAACCTTGTGAACCTTCAAGAAGTAACTTGTAGACTTCATGAACCTCATGAAAGGTCTTGTAAGTGTTGGGAAACTTGTGAACCTTCATAGAACACAAAGTCTTGTATTGTGAGGGCAAATTTTGGGGTGCAACACCCGGATGTGAGGTCGACTATGGATATTGCAACATCGCCGTTAATGGATGTGAGAGGCTGAGAAACGTCATAGATGGCCTCATTAGGGATGGCATTCTTCAGATTACGACAACAGCGACTACAACTCCAACAATTCCTTCATCAACAATCACAGATACTCCTACAACGTCAGCAACCATTGTTCCAACAGATTCTGCTACAACTCCAACAAATATTCGATCAATCACTTCAACGGATACAGATTCAGTCACAATTCCTGCTACAACTTCAACACCCATCCAATCAACTCCGTCTACAGCATCAACAACAGTTAATGAAAGCGTCTCAACGGTTACGATATACTACGATCCCGCAAATGTTCCTTCCAACAACTCATAACAAAATGCTACTCCTGTCAGAGCTCCAGTTACCATATATTATGATCCACACACCATTGTGGTCCCCTCTGCAGATGCTATCAGTCCAGTCACTATCACAGTGCCTGGGCCAGTTCCTTACGAAAGCAATAATGCCATCCCTTGGCATTACGGCTTAGATCTATACTGCGAGGGGCAGAAAATCACTTTAGAGTCACCAACTTCTTCACCTCAGATAGACAATGTGGGGGGAGGCGGAGGCTTCACTAGAAGCGGACGTCTCTTTGCCTCGCAAATACCAAGACCCATTGCTGAAGCAGAAGCTGCTGCTAAGGCAAAAGGGAAGAACATGGTGCAAGAAGAACCAGTTGCTAAAGAAACTTTGAAGACTCCTTTTCATCAAGAGGTTGATGAATTCATGCGAATAATTAAGAAAAGTGATTATAAGGTGGTGTACCAGCTTCACCAAACACCTTCCAAAATCTCCACACTATCATTGCTAATGTGCTCCGAGGCTCATCGGAACGCACTATTAAAAGTCCTGCATGCAGCTTATGTGCCGGAGGAGATTACTGTCAATCAGTTAGAGGCTGTGGCTGGAAATGTCAACGCTAGTCATGGACTAGGATTTACCAACGCTGATCTGACAACGGAAGGTCACAATCACAACAAGGCTTTGCACATTACCTTGGAGTGTAAGGGCGTAGTTCTTTCTCACGTATTGGTGGACACAGGGTCATCACTCAATGTCCTACCCAAGAAAGCCCTTGTGAAGCTGGAGTACGATGGATTGGCACTACGCCCAAGAAACTTGGTAGTGAGAGCCTTTAACGGTTCTAAAAGATCAATTCTGGGAGAGATAGTGTTGCCAATAATGATTGGCCCACAGGTTTTCAAAACGACCTTCTTTGTGATGGATATACAGCCTGCCTACAGCTGTCTATTGGGTAGACCATGGATACACACCGCTGGTGTCGTGACGTCAACCCTTCACCAGAAGTTAAAATTTGAGTGGGAGGGCCAAGTCATTACCATCTGTGGGGAAAAGGATATCTTCGTTAGCCAGCTGGCTACTTTCAAATACATTGAAATGGATGGGGAGATCCATGAGACCATGAGTCAAGGGTTTGAAGCCCTTAATATTAATGAAGCATCTGCTGTATCTGGGACTTCCATCACATCATATCGACAAGCCCGAAAGGTTGTTGAGGAAGGTACCGCTCAAGGCTGGGGTAAGCTGTTGCCAGTTGAAAAGAAAGAAGACCGATTCGGGTTGGGTTACAGACCAACTCGACAAGATCAACCAGAGGCTGCAACAGGGCCCAAATTTGTCAGCGGGGGGATGCTCACCCCGGATGCTGTGAATAGTTTGGAAGATGAGTCAGAAGACGAGCGCAACCTAGAAAGCTGGATACGTCCAAGGATCCCGGGGAACCATGTCTCAAATTGGTCTTCCCAGGAAATTATAAGAGTTACTCCTGCAGAGTAATTATTATTTCCTGTCTTTAAAGCATGCATCAAGTCCTGCATCTTGCCCAAGATGTCAGGGCTCATTTTGTAATAGGGCCATCTTGTATTTTGTGCAAACGATCAATTAATAAATATCAGGAAATCTTTTGCAAATGAGTATTTTCTTTTTATGCTCACTGTTTTTCATTTTTTATTTTTTGTACAAAAATAAAATGGCAATGTTTTTCAAAATAATAACTTCATTTTCACTTTTTCTCTAAACAAGATAAAACTGATCACTAAAATGAACAATCTAAACCCTTGCAGAGAGTGCCCTCCAGACTGCACCGACAACAACACTGCTATGACTTCGTATGACTTTGACAATCCGATTAATCAAGCTGATGAAGGGGTTGAAGAAGATTATGAGCTACCTGAAGAGCTAGCCAGGTTGTTGAGACAAGAGGAGAAGGTTATCACTCCTCATCAGGAGGAAGTTGAGACGGTTAATCTTGGTACAGAAGAAGACTTGAAAGAAGTTAAGATCGGGGCCTGTCTGCAAGATTCAGTAAAAGAGCAACTTATTGACATGCTTCGGGAGTATGTGGATGGTTTTGCTTTGTCTTATCAGGATATGCCAGGGTTGGACACTGACATTGTTATGCACAAGCTGCCTCTGAAAGAAGACTGTCCGCCAGTAAAACAGAAACTGCGCCATACTTGCCCAGATATGGCCATGAAGATAAAAGAAGAGGTACAGAAACAGTGGGATGCCGGTTTCCTTGCTGTAACTAGTTACCCGCCATGGTTTGCTAACATTGTACCCGTGCCTAAGAAGGATGGCAAGGTGAGGATGTGTGTGGATTACCGGGATCTGAACAGAGCCAGCCCGAAAGATGACTTCCCATTACCTCACATTGATGTATTGGTCGACAATACGGCTCAGTTCTCGGTGTTCTCCTTCATGGATGGATTTTCAGGTTATAATCAGATCAAGATGTCACCTGAAGACATGGAGAAGACAACTTTCATCACACCCTGTGGCACATTCTGTTATAAGGTAATGCCATTCGGACTGAAGAATGCTGGTACCACTTATCAACAGGCTATGGTGACATTGTTCCATGACATGATCCACAAAGAAATTGAATGTTATGTGGATGACATGATTGCCAAGTACCTCACAGAAGAAGACCACCTGGTGAATCTGTTGAAGTTATTCAAGCGTCTGAGGAAGTACCAATTGAAGTTAAACCCCAACAAATGCACATTTGGGGTGCAATCCGGTAAGCTGCTGGGATTTATTGTAAGTGAGAAAGGGATTGAAGTTGACCCTGATAAAGTTAAAGCCATTCAAGAAATGCCTGCACCAAAGACTGAAAAAGAAGTTCGGGGGTTTCTAGGTAGATTGAACTACATTTCAAGGTTCATATCTCACCTTACAGCAACCTGTGAGCCTTTGTTCAAGCTGTTAAGAAAACAACAAACGGTCAGGTGGAATGAAGACTGCCAGAGGGCTTTTGACAAAATCAAGGAATACTTACAAGAGCCTCCGACCCTTATGCCTCCAGTTGACGGAAGACCTCTAATCATGTACTTGACAATATTAGAAGAGTCAATGGGGTGTTGTTAGGCCAGCATGACGAGTCTGGTCGAAACGAGTATGCAATATACTACCTAAGCAAAAAGTTTACCGACTGTGAACAGCATTATTCACTGCTCGAGAAAATTTGTTGTGCTTTAGCGTGGGCTGCTCGCCGACTAAGACAGTATATGTTGACCCACACTACCTTATTGATCTCAAAGATGGACCCAATCAAGTATATGTTTGAGAAGCCAACACTTACCGGACTGGTTGCAAGATGGCAAATGATTCTCACAGAATATGACATTCAGTACACCTCTCAGAAATCCATCAAAGGCAGTGTATTGTCTGATTATCTGGCTGAGCAACCCATTGATGATTACCAGCTTATGAGATTTTACTTCCCTGATGAAGACATCATGTTCATAAAAGCAAAAGATCATGAAGAGCCTATTCACACTAAAGGGCCTGACCCAGAAGAAGAATGGACTATGATGTTCGATGGGGCTGTTAATATGAATGGTCGTGGTGTTGGTGCAGTACTCATTACACCTAAGGGAGTTCACATGCCTTTCTTGGCAAAACTCACCTTTAACTGCACTAACAATGAAGCTGAATACGAACCTTGTATTATGGGTCTTAAGGAAGCCATTGACCTCAGGATCAAGACTTTAACTATGTTTGGAGATTCAGATCTGGTAATTAATCAAACCAACGGCAAATGGTATACTCACCAGGAGCATCTGATTCCATACCGGGATTATACAAGGAGATTACTGACTTTCTTCACAACAGTCAAGCTTGAGTATATCCCTCGAGATGAAAATCAGTTTGCAGATGCTCTGGATACCATTTCATCCATGATCAAAGTTAAAGCTGCCAACTTTGTGCCTCGGATTTCAGTGTCCAGGCTTGACAGACCAGCATATGTATTCTCAGCAGACCTTGCTAAAGATGATAAGCCTTGGTTCTATGACATCAAGTGCTTCTTGGAGGATCAAAGATACCCACATAGGGCATCATCCAATGACAAGAAGACATTAAAAAGGCTAGCTGGTAGTTTCTTCTTGAATGTTGACGGTTCGTTGTACAAAAGAAACTTTGATATGGTACTTCTCAGATGTGTTGATAAGACAGAGGCAGATTTGTTGATGCACGAGGTGCATGAAGGATCTTTTGGTACCCACGCTGGAGGGCATGCAATGGCTAAGAAACTGTTAAGATCAGGTTATTATTGGATCACAATTGATGCAGATTGTTGTGCTTATGCCAGGAAATGCCATAAATTCTAGATTTATGCAGATAAAGTACATGTGCCTCCGAATCCTTTGAACGTGATGTCTTCACCTTGGCCATTTTCCATGTGGGGCATTGACATGATTGGAAAAATTGAACCGACTACTTCAAATGGCGACAGATTCATCCTGGTAGCCATTGACTATTTCACCAAGTGGGTTGAAGCAGCTTCGTATGCAAATGTCACCAGACAAGTGGTAGCCCGATTCCTGAAGAGAGACATCATCTGTCGATATGGAGTTCCCGAGCGAATCATTACTGATAATGGTTCCAACTTAAACAACAAAATGATGGCAGAACTGTGCCGGGACTTCAAGATCTAACATTACAACTCTTCTCCTTACAGGCCAAAGATGAATGGCGATGTGGAGGAAGCTAACAAGAATATCAAGAAGATTGTGCAGAAGATGGTGGTCACCTATAAAGACTGGCATGAAATGCTACCATTTGCCTTGCATGGGTACCGTACATCAATCAGAACATCCACTGGGGCAACACCGTATCAACTTGTTTATGGTATGGAGGCAGTCCTACCTGTTGAAGTTGAATTACCCTCCTTACGGGTACTAATGGATGTTAAACTGAATGAAGCAGAATGGGTCCGATCCCGGTACGAACAACTGAATCTGATCAAAGAGAAGAGATTAGCTGCAATAAGTCATGGGCAGCTATATCAGAAAAGAATGAAGAAGGCCTTCGATCAGAAAGTCCGACTTCGGGAATACCAAGTAGGGGATCTTGTGCTGAAAAGACTCCTCTCTCCTCATACAGACCACAGGGGCAAGTGGACTCCGAATTATGATGGTCCATTCATAGTAAAGAAAGTCTTCTCTGGTGGAGCACTGATGCTCAGTACTCTGGATAGTGAAGATTTCCAGTCCCCTGTGAATTCAGATGCAGTAAAAAAATACTTCGCATAAAATGACCCGCTGGACATAAAAACAGAATGTAAGTCCAGGCAAAAATAGGGCATCCCGGCGAGTAAAAAACAGAATAAAAGACTCGGGCAAAAATAAGGGAAAATAAATAAAAATGTACACCCGCTGAGTTGAAAAGCCACATTGGACAGCTCAGGCAAAAATGGGTATCCCGGTGGATTGAAAACCCGAAAGGGCGATCCACGCAAAATAAGGGAATAAGCGAACGACTGCATTCTGAATTCGTCTGTATCACTTACAACATGGCAAGCTTCGAAAGGTTCGAGCATCAGTCAGAATCAGCCTTCTTCAGAAAGCAAGATGAGAAGAACGTCAATGTCATACGAATCATAGCAAAAGGGAAGCACACTGAAGCGTCATCAACATTGCCAGCGCCTTTTTGTTTCTCAACTTTTAACAATCTCCTCATTTCAGGGGATCTGTTTCTTTGACTGTACTTGCCAATTCAGGGCACACAAATAAATAAAATCAGATTTTCAGTCACGTTTCGTCTCGTGCATTTTATTTTCATTTGCAAAAAATGTTCGATGTCCTTATAATATTGATTGCATAAATACAAATACGTCTTTTTCTAAATTACATGCTTGCAGGAAATATATTTGCTCCCGGGAGTGTCTAAACTCCTATGATGGAATCCGGTAAGGGATACCTCGGGATACTTGAACGGTTTTTGTCATAACAGGATTGCAGGTATTCAAAGCGCAACATGGGGCATGAAAGCTCCTCCCCAAACAGAACAGCATCAGAAGGAGCTCATTTCCCCAGCTAATTTCATCATCCTCAGCAGGATCCCCACAGAAGTCTCTAGGAAGATCGTTCAGTGATCATTCCTCCTCAGCCAAGTGTCAGGCAGGGAATCATCTCCCCGCAAAGTTTCAGCCTCTATCCGGAAGAGCAATGTCTGAAGATTTCACAACAAGGTGACGAAAGCTTCCACAGACCCCAGCTGGGCTCCTCATCATTAAGATAGGTCTATCAGTGACTTGTGTCCCCAAGCAGTCATACATCTTATCAGATCTATCAATGATCTTTGCCCCCAGCTGGGACATTCTTTCAAAGTAGGTCAGTCAGGGATCTTCGCGGCAACGAGATCCGAATCCCGGATCAATATCTTTGCATAATCATAGCATTCACATCATATTTCCCCTCAGAGCGTAGCATTCCGTCTAATACGGAGCATTACGGCAAAAATCAAACATACTTCATAATCATAAGTCATGTTCTGAATCAAATACCTGTATACCTACATTCCATCAGCAATATATGTATATACAAAGACTCGCAGTCGCAACAGAAAGCCAAAGCCTCCCCTTTGCACTCACTAATACACATATATACTTTTTCTGATACTCGTCCGTGTCGTATCACTCCCCTGCAGATATAAACCACAAACAGATATCTATACACTCTTTGGACACTCGTCCGTGTCACTTTTCCCCAGCATGGTTGCCTAAACACTTATTATAAACCAAACACTTGTTTATAATACACTCCTTCTGACACCCGTCCGTGTCATCTTATCCCCACAGATCTTCAGAATATCTTTTATATTACTCATCTGTATCATGCTCTCCCCAGCAGGTTGAGCACTCGTCTGTGTCTCACTCATACTTTTTACTCATACAGATGCTCGTCCGTATCTTGTATACACTATTTATCTCTCCTCAGATTCAACACTCGTCCGTGTTCTTTGTTAACCAGTTGGTACTCGTCCATACCATCATCTCTGAACATGCGTCAGCATTTGTTTCTACCGATACTCGTCCGTGTCGTAGTCTTAAGAATGCTCGTCCGCGTCTTTAATCTATACACAATGCCAAACACTTATACCTTTTTCTTGGATTTAGACACACGTCTGTGTCTACCCTTTCCCAGAAGAGTCCCCAGCAAATCCCAATAAATTATTTCATTCCTATCTGACATTCGGCAGCCGTACCCTGCCAGGTGATCATCCTTCACCTTTTTGATGATCGTCCTTCATCATCCCCAGCGGAGTCTCCATTATTGGAACCATTCCCTATCCGACATTCGTCCTATGTCGTGATATTTTAGCAGCCGTACCCTGCTAGGTGATCGTCCTTCACCTTTTGATGATCGTCCTTCATCATTTTATCTGATGGCCGTCCCCATCGTTGATCCTATTATCTGACATTCATCCTATGTCATGATAAACCTTGAGAGCAGCCGTACCCTGCTAGGTGATCGTCCTTCACCTCTTGATGATCGTCCTTCATCATGCTTATCTGATGGCCATCCCCATCGTCGACCTTTTCAACCCGGCATTCGTCCTATGTCGTGATACTTTCGGCAACCGTACCTTGCCAGGTGATCGTCCTTCACCTTTGATGACCGTCCCTCATCTTATCCCCAAGGTGATCGTCCTTCACCTTTGATGACCTTCCCTCATCATTTATTTTCCCTCAATCCAGAGAACCTTGTTACTATATTTGATGGTCGTCCCCATCATAATCTCTTCGTTCCCCCAGCATGTCGGTCGTCCCCGTCATTGCTTTATCCCCAGCACTCGTCCTCTGCCCGACGGTCGTCCTCCGTCGCCCGAACTTTATAATCATACTTTACTTCCTTTTACAATCTATATCCCTTTTCTTCTTCATCTAGTGAGTGCAAATTTTGGACTGTCTTTGGTATTCAACCACAAGTTATCTTGTTTGTCTGTTAAGCCTGTTGCTTACACCCTGCACAACTAACTCATGTTTGAATAGGGGCAGCTGTAAACACCCCAAATTTTCCCTCACTCATTTCACCATGGCTTGTGATCTTTTCATTTGCATAAGTTCAATCATATCAACTCATATTGCATTGCATTGGTTCTAAGTCATCTGCATCTAGGGTTTGTGACTTGAGCAATCCAAGAGCCATCTGAGCCACTCCAAAGGTCTTCAATCATCTCAAGAGGGTCCGTGTATGTTCAAGCATCATATGTTATCCTCCCAAGATCAAGAAAGTCAGAGAATCACAAGAACTGAGAAAGGCATGGAAGCAGAGCCAGGTTTAACTGCACAGATGACCTAAAATTAGGGTTTTGGTTTCAGAGGCCATAACTCCATTTTTTTGGTCATTCTTGTTTCTATTGGTCTCTATATGATATGAGGATCATGCATACCAATTTTCATGAAGAAATTCAATGGGAAAGTTGCCATTTTGGGAAAGTGACTTGTAATGCAAACTTGCCATTTTGGGAAAGTTTTTCAACCTCCTCTTTTTGATTCAAAAATGCTTCAAATGAAAAATTCTTGGTCATGAAAGTTGTAGATTGGATCATTCCCTTTTCAAAAAGCACAAGAACTTGACCTAATTCACCATAGAACTCAAGTTATGGCCTTGCAAAGTTGGGAAAAATCACAAAATTTCACTTATGTACCAAAAGAGGGAAACTTGCAAAGACTCATACCAAGGCAATTTGTGATCTCTAATTGACTTCTAACCATTACACAAACATCATACATGACCTATAACTCAGAATTGCCCAACGGATTTCAAGATTCCATGCCTTGAACATCAAGAATTCTCAAAGGGGCCAAAACTTCATGAATTTACAAAACACCATATAACTTTGCTCCCAATTGCTGAATTGCCTCAAAACCAATTCCATGGACATCCATTATCCTTGCTGAACCAGACACCCCGTTGTACCACCTCTGAACCAGCCCATACCTCAAGGACAAAAACTTTTGACTTTTTGGCAAGAAGCCCATACCAATCAGCTGCAGCCACCACCCACTCTCTGGCCTATCACTACTTGTTATGTGGATCAAACCCAAGCCATAACACACAACATTGCAGCCTAACACTTCATATTGCTCAGCATACACAAAATCACTCCAACTTGCAAAAGCTTTCGAAACTCATAGCTCAACCAACAAATCTCAAAACTTTTTCCACCATTCAACTCCACATTCATTACTGATCATTTCCCACCCTTCATTTTGCCTTGAAACACCCCATGTCAAGAACACGATTTTCACATTCCTTGACCTGAGCTTCAGCCAACTGCACATAGAAGCCACATAAACTCCAACCAAGTATTGCAAACTCTTGAGGGAGATCATTGGAAGGGTTTTGAAGTAGAGAAGCAGCCAGACAGTGCCATTTTCGAAAGCTTCAGTTCAGGTAACCTTAAGAACAAATTTTCCAGAAATGATTTCTTAAGTTCTTTGATTGTTCTCCATGCTTCACTAATCACACTGCACCTTTTGGTTTTGAAAATGATTAAGTTTTAAGCATGTATGAAGCTTCTGAAATTTCTAAAAGATTTTCCGTTTTGCTTCGAATCTCATTGTTCATGAGAAATAAATGTTGTTTGATGGCTGAATCTTATTTAAAATGAGGTGGGGATCATTTCTGGAGAGTTTGGTGGTTTGATTTTACGGATTGAGTGAGATAGCAAGAGTGGATGGCCGGAGAAGATGACCGGAACACTGTTCCGGTCACCTGAAAGTCATTAGGGTTCAGATTAGGGCTTTAATCATAATTAGCGTAGTTTGAATGTCAGCCATCCAGATGCGCGCGGAGTCAATTCCCTCCAATCTGACTTTAAACCTCAGCCCTAGTGTAGCGGTAAAATCGTGAGTGTAAGCTATTGATTAACTTAACTCGATTAACACAGAGTCGCCACCACGCTTTTCTTTATTTCCAAAAGGAAAAAGGTAAAAGAACGAATAAAAACCTAGGATTCTAAAAGCAAAGGCTAAAAGAAATAAACAGAGATTGGGTAAGGGGATTGGTTATGAACCGGGAAGGTTTTAGGCACCCGACTCATCCGTGGTACTCCACGGGAGCCCTTTGAAATATTTATTGCTTTTTTGGTCTGAAATTGGTTTGTTTAAAATGATGGAAGAGATGAGGAGAAGAATATTTTTTAATGATTTTTGTGTTAGATAAGGTTTTAAAGCCTTATGCCTACGTACTCACAAAGTGCAATGCGAGATCAAAACCTCGTAGTTCGTGGTACAAAGTTTGAAAAGAATAAGTGGGTTGAATTGATTTTAAAATGTAGAGATAAGTCGTCATCCCTTAGCGAATAATTCCGCTAGAAAGGATGAATCATATCTAAACATGGGAAAAAGAAAAAGGTGCACGAAGCACAAAAAACAATTGAGTGGGTTTGTATTTTTTAAAGTATGCGCAAAAATGATTTTGATGTATTTACATGAATTAATATTTGGTTAAGAAAATAAAATGAAAAGATTAACAATCGCTTGACCCAAGTCAAGGTTTGTTTATGAAAGTGTTTGAAATTAAAAAAAACAAGAAGATTTTTGAAATAGAGAGAAGTTTTGAAAATTAAAGAATGGGGAGGAGATGAAGAGACTAGTCCTAATGCTTGAATTAAAAGCTAAGGAAAGAGTTTACCAAACCAAAATATGCACAATTCTTCAAAGTTCGAACTTCCATCTTCAAAGACTAAGGACATAACTTGAGACCGAGGTTTCTAATCCATTCCAACTTGAGCAAAGGGAGATCCTAAAAGTCTAAGTCCATTCTCCAAAAGCAAAGGGATAGTAACCATAGTCCACAAATTAGAAGTCACAAATCTTTTAAATGTTCAATCCTTTATTAAGTGTTTTGATATCCAAATGGACAAAATAAAACAAGCACAATATGAATATAAACAAGCACAATATGAATATAAACAAATGATATATGATATTATATGGTAAAGCATAATAAAGAGATAAGGGAGCAAGAGATTAAAATAAAAGGATAAGGTGCGAGAGATTAAATTTAAACAATTATATTCACATTATAATAATATTTACAATATAAGGTGGTATGATGAACTTAATTAAGCACAACCACAACAAGGAAAATAAAATCGAGGCAACCGGATCCAAGCGGATCTTTAATCGAATCGGGACAACTGTAGGTCTATGTTAAGCAATCGCCGACTAATTTACGGAGTAATTACCCTACAAATGAGGCCGGCCACCACTAATTAAAGTGGAAAATATTCGTGTTAATACATGTTATAGAAACAATATAATAGATCGTTCTCCGAAAACATGCCACACTAAAAGAAGAAGGAAGGTCTAATCTTAATCGAGATTATCGTTGAATTTCTCGAAAAAGCAACCTATCACGATCTCAAAGTATGGAGAATGATCCAAATGATCATTCATCCATAGATTTGAAATAATGAAGATTAAACTTAATCGGAAATCAACAATCCCGAATCGGAAGATTGTCATCGACCAAAATTAAAAAAAGGATGAAGAAAAATGGATCCAAAAATAGATCCAATAAGAGAAATCAAAACATTTTTAAAATCATTTTCTAAACTCTTTCTAAAAATATTTTTATTAAAATATTTCTTCTCTTTCGCCCTTGTGTTCTCTCTTTCGCCGACCGTTCGCGTTTGTACCCCTCTTGGCCATGTGTCATCAGGCGGGAGCGACACTAAGGCATAACAAGCATCTCCTATTACAGGTGCCATATGAAATTTCGAGAGTACAAATTCTATCTTCTCGTCACCTACCTCAAAGGTTAGTTTCCCTTTTTTAACATCTATTATGGCTCCAGCGATTGATAAGAACAGTCTACCTAGGAGGATTGGTATGTCATCATCTTCTTTAATGTCCATGACAACAAAATCAGTAGGTATAAACAATTGACCTATCCTAACAGGGACGTCTTCAAGTATGCCTATAGGGTATTTAACGGATCTATCGGCTAATTGAAGTGACATCTTAGTAGGTTGTAATTCTCCTAAGTTTAACATTTCACAAACTGCTAAAGGCATCAAGCTCACACTAGCTCCTAAGTCTAGAAAAGCTTTTTCGATGACGTGATTCCCCAAAATACAAGGAATGGAAAAATTTCCGGGATCTCTATCTTTCTTTGCTAACCTATTTTCAGAAATAGAATTGCATTCCACGGGTTTCAGATCTTCAAGTCTACGTTTATTTGTAAGTATGTCTTTGAGAAACTTAGCGTAAGAAGGTATTTGGGTGATGGCTTCTGTAAAGGGGATTTCTACGTGAAGTTTTTCTATAACCTTAACGAATTTTTGATAGTGATTATTGATCTGGGTTTGCTTTAGTCTTTAAGGGTATGGTATCGGTGGTTTGTATGGCGGTGGTGGTACATAGGTTTTTTTTTAGGTTCTTCTCCTTTTTCTTGACTTTCCGGGTTTTCAGATTCCTCTGGTTCTTTCTCTTCATTTCTCTCAGAAGTTTCGGGATCACTTAATCTAGGGTTAGAAGTTTCCTTATAAGCGGTTCCACTTCATAGAGTAATGGCATTTGCTTGCCCTTTCGGGTTCTGTTGAGGTTGTCTAGGGAACTGTCCTCCAGGTGTAGTATGAGGAGCTTGGTTTAAAGCTACCTGAGAGATCTGGTGTTTTAAGCATCTTATTGTGAGTAATAATTTGGTCAACCTTAGTTCCTAACTGGGTAATTAGTTCGTTAACATGAACGTTTTGGTTCATGAACTCTTTGTTTTGTTGTGTTTGAGCGGTGATAAAATTTTCCACAATTTTCTCAAGGCTCGGATTTGGTGGTACGACTTGCATAGGTTGATTTGTTCTCGGGGCTTGGTAACCTTGTTGTCTCGGAGGTGCGGTATTTTGGATAGGGTTATTATTTTTATAGGAGAAGTTTGGGTGATTCCTCCATCCAGGGTTGTATGTGTTTGAAAATGGGTTCCCTTGGGTGTAGTTCACTTGCTCAGGGTTGGTCTCATTTAACAAATTGCATTCAGCGGATTGGTGTCCTTGCGTCCCACATATCTCACAATTCGGTGAAACTGCAGCTACAGTATTCGGGGTTGTACACATATGTTCGACTCTAAGGGCCAACACGTCCATTTTATCTTGCATCATGTCTATAAAGCTTAGCTCATGTATTCCTCCTTGGGCTTCCTTCTTTTCCACTGTTGCTCTTTCTACACCCCATGATTATGGTTTTGGGCCATATCTTCGATAAGGGCACTAGCTTCAGGGTAAGGTTTGTTCATCAGTGCGCCACCAGCGGCAGCGTCAATGGTCATCTTAGTGTTATAATGAAGTCCATTATAGAAGGTTTGAATGATTAGCTAGTTCTCTAAACCATGATGTGGGCATGCTCTTAATAGCTCTTTATATCTCTCCCAGGCTTCGAACAACGATTCTCCTTGGTTTTGGGTAAATCTGGTTATTAGGTTTCGAAGAACATCGGTCTTGCTTGGGGGAAAATATCTAGCAAGAAATACTTTTCTAAGGTCTTCCCAGGTTGTTATGGAATTGGGTGAAAGGGAATCTAACCATGATAGAGCCTTATCTCTGAGGGAAAAAGGAAATAATCTTAAGCGTATCGCTCAGGAGGAGCTCCATTGGTTTTAAAGGTGTCTTCTAACTGGAGAAAGTTTTTTAAATGTTGGTTTGGGTTCTCGATAGCAAGACCTGCGAATTGTCTCTGTTGCACTAATTGCAACAGGGATGGCTTAAGTTCAAAATTATTGGCTGGGATAACGGGGTTTACTATACTAGAACTAGGTTCCTCGTTTGATGGTTGGGCGAAGTCCTTAAGAGATCTTCGGTTTTGATCTTTGGCCATTGCTCGCATAATCCTATGGAAAAATAAACTTGCGCGAGCGTAACGTTCAAGTTCAGCTAGAGGATCTACTAAGCTTCCGGCACTGCGAGTCTTTCACATTGACCGGAAGGTAACAACCTTAGTCTAAACGTTATAACTACAAGGTATAACAACCTTAGAGTAATATAAAAGATTTTCGAATCCACAGAGACCAAGTGTCAATCTATCGTACATGTTGTTATGGTGTTTATCTAAGGCAATTGAATATAATGGTTTTAAAGAGTGTGCAATGGTAAATAAAATAGTAATTTTAAACAATTAATAAAGACAGGCTCGAATGTAATTCACATAATCAATTGATAATTCGGTACTTGTTAATAGAACAACTTATGAGCAATGTTTTCCACTTTGAAAAGAACTAATTTAATAGGAACTGTCGCTTTCGCGTATTTAGAACCGAGTTGTACTCTCTAATCAACCTCTCCTATTTGTCGTACCTCGAAAAATACGATCCTCGCGAACGCGGTCACGGCTGGGCTGACATGAGAGTAGCCACCTAATTTTATTTATTCCCAGAGAGGGAAATGGTAAATATAGATAAAACCACCAAGAAGGGATAAAACAAGGTCGTCGCAAACCGTTGTCGGGGTTCGGAAGTCGGTTATGTAGGGGGAAGGTATTGGCACCCCCTATATCCATCGTACTCGATGGGAACCATCTAAGTTGTCACGTGCGAATGGATGCATATGCTTAAGAATTACTTGCTAAACTAATTAGTTTATTGATCCTAGGGGCTCGGCAAGGATTGAGATCCTCGTGCCTACGTATTCCCTTGTGCAATGGGAAAGTCAGAGCTTCGTAGTTCAGCCTGATATGGGTGATTGGAGGTTGTTGATTTTATTACCTTTCGTCGATGAAAGGGTTTAGGAGTCGAATTTCACTAAAGACTATGGATAGCTTATTCCGTCCAACAAGACGAGCGTCTTGCGTCGAAATAATCGGAGCGAGTAACGAGAGCTCGTTATCCTCCTTTCTACCGCTTAAGGCTCGTGGCGTACAACTCTTCTCGTATTATTAAAGTGTTTTATTTCCTAAGACCGCTTGATGTTGGATCAAGGGTTTGGATCTAAAAGTAACATTTCGGTTTTTTTGAGGTTTTGGGGTGAATGCAAATGGAGTTTTATTTGTTGGTTTGTTAGCGAGGAACAATGCGCTCGGCTCGCAAGGTTGAGATTCCACTTGGTGTTGGACCAAGGGTTTGCGAAAGAAGAATGAGATCGAACCTAGTCCCTAAGGGTGCTCCTAGCGAACGAAATCACAGTGCGGAAAATAAACTGCGTACATCGGAATGGGGGAGAAGGGTACATAATAAATACACGGGATTGCACGAAATAAAAGGGTTCGTTGTATTTGCCCAAGAGGAAGCGTGTGTGAAGTGTTCTAAACTATTCGAAGGCGTTTGGACCTGAGATTTAATTGAGCGTCGCAATTTGGCTCTTTAACTATCTTAGAATCGATTCAATGTTAAAATCATTCTATGAGAAGTCGAGTGAGAATTTATGCATCCATGCGGTTCTCGAAAGCACAATCGATTTATGCTCTGAAATTGCAATGCAATGGACTAAACGAATAATCGAGCAATTAACTAATAATTCTATAATTAACCAACCATAACTATTATTAATTAATAAAACCAAAGTCTAAATAAATCACCACTAATAATAAACAAAATAAACAAATAAAATATATAAAAAAAAAACTAAAGATTCAAAATGGCCATGGGTGCAAGTTTGATTGGGCTAGAAGGCCCATTACTAAAACAATAGAATTCTAATTATAAATAACAAGAAGATAGCATATAAAACATAGAAAACAATAATTGAGAAAGAAAAAAAAACTACATGAGAATCAAGATCACATGACTACAAAGAAAGGATTCCAATTTCAAAATGCAAACATGTTTTTGTCATGAGGATTTCTATGTTTAAACCAATTTTCACACTATATGTTTACACCTGAGAATATACTACATGGCCATGTATTTTGTTTGGGTTACAAGAGATAAAGAATAATGATTAAATATTTTAGAAAAAACAAAATATACTATTATACGAAATAATGTTACATTTCAATGTAAAAATAATATTTCTCATTTGTCATAAATGCCACAGCAATATAGGACAAAAATTCAATCTACAATTAAAATGAATATCTAATATACTCTATCATGCTCATGCTTATATAAATATCACACCAAAATACAGTAACAAAAAAAACATTAACATGACACTGTTCATCGTCTCCCATAAACATAAATTCATGGCGCGACTCGTAATTCTCGTCAAACCTATATGGAACGAACTAGATCAAAAGCGACTAACCCAAAAACATTGGCAGAAAACTTTAACATCTAAAAATATGAACATTAAAATGTAACCGGGAAACGAATGACAATGTAAAGCTGACACCAACACAAACAACCCTCTAAACAAGAACAATGATAATATTTTCAAAACTATATCAAAACAACAAGCAAGATGCAGTACGAATCAACAAGGACCATCGACAAACAACAAGAAATTAGTTCGAAACTCGGTGCTTAACAAACACAATATAGAGGTATACACAGAAGAGATCAAAATCATTACCGACGTGTGAGTTTATTCAAACCAACAATGGCGTTTCCGCGACACTGAGTCATGTTGTTGTGCGAGCTGCCTTATGCGTAGAAAACATTATGGCACAGTCTAAGATACAGTTGTGTTGCAAGATTGCATCGTCGGAAATGAGAGCCAGGAAGGTGGTATTAGCTGCTGCGTTGTTGTGTTGGATTGAAGAGAGTTAGATTTTTACGTGTCATCAGTGAGAGGAGTTTTCAGCTGCAGTTGTTTTATTACCGCGGTGGAGCTTGAATCAACAAAACATAGGCACCGGAAACCGGATCTTCGTCAGGAGCTGCTTCACACTATAGTTCTTTCTATCTATTGTAACCTTGTAAGTGTCGTTGAAGTGTTATGTGGTGGTGGTGATGGTATGGAAGGTTTGATATTGGAATAATGGTTCACAGAGATTTGAGTGTGATGGTAGCTTATTTCACTGACGAGAAACAGAAGGATCAAAATTGATTAAGATGAGTTTATGATGGAAGGATAGTTTTGTTTACTAACAGTGAGGTTGTATCGAGGATGAAGTTTTTTATGAAAGTTGTGATGGATGATATTTTTCTATTATGAAAATGAGGTAGTATCAATGAGAGAAAGAGATTTAATGGTGATGAATGAGTTAAAATGGAAGGTTAGAGTTTTCTTTTTATTGTGTAGAAATTGTTTCTCTGCAACTTTCCTTAAAAGTGAGAAAAAAGTTGTTGTATGAGGGAGAGAGAGAGAGGAAAGGATAATGCGCAGAGGGAGTGAGGTATGGAGTGTCTATTGTGTGTGACAGTGTGAGTGGATATAAAGTAGTGGGTGAAAGGCATCTTTTGTGGTAGTGAGTGTTATGAAAATTCAGTGGAGTTTTAGAGGAATATTCGTTGAGTAATGGATTTTTTTTATTCTTATCCCTTTTTCTGCCAGCTAATGAGTGAGAACAAATGTATTGGAGTAAAACTTGGAAAACAAGTATATAGAAATATCAGCTAGCCACCACTTGAAATTAATCCAGAAATATTTTCTATCATAAAACAAAAATTGCAATTTCAAATTAACTAATTAATTAATTCAAATTAATTATTTAATTAATTTTAAATAATTACAATTATTGTCAATTATGAATAAAATTCGGGCGTGAAGATTCTCGGAAAAAATAAGTATGTTAAAATTATCAGCGCATAATTAACTGTTCAGAAAAATACAGTGTTTTGTCAGTTTTGGAAATAAATAGACCGGTTAAATGACTCTGCTGATAAAATCGTGACCAAAAAGTTGCTAAAAAATTAAAACGAGCATGTCAGATTGATCTATGCGAGACATGGAATACTGACGTCTATAAGCTCGATTTTGAAATTTATCTACTGATTTTGCGCGCAGTTAAAAATTAATTTTACTGGTCTGTCTGTATATCCGAGATTTCATTCTGGTTGATATTTTAAACATTATTTATAGTGAAAAATGGGTTATGATGCATAAATGATACAAAGTGAAAATAAAATCGAATAACTGAGAATTTTAAAAAGGTAGGACAAATTTGGGGTATGATAGATGCCCCTATCTAATTGTCTTAAACCCGATAAATTAAACTACTGCATGGCATTCAAATTTTTAGGGTGGAAGTCAATTAGATACAAACAAACCCTAAAATTTGTCGGACAAGATGTAAAATGCAATACACTAATGAAGTATAAGAATAAGAATGAGATAACTGAATGCAAACTGAACAAAATATCTGAGATTCTTTGAATTAACAAAGCAATATCTCAATTTGCTGAATGAATTTTTTTCAAGTTGCACAAAGTAGTCCATTATGAATTAAGGTTTTTCGTGGATAATATCCTAACAAAATGTTAGATTCTTTGGGTCCTGCGAAGCAGTTCCTTAACAATAAAGGCTCTTCGGAGAATGCCAAAGCAATATTTCAATCAATGATACTTTCAAATCCAACAAAGCAATTCCTTAACAGTAAAGGCTCTTTGGGGATGCTTAGAGCAACATCTCGAACAATGGCACAAGATTTCCTAGATCATGTGAAGCAGTTCCTTTTAGTCAAGGCTCTTCGGTGATACTAGAACAATGTCTTTACCAAACATGAGATTCTCTGTGTCTCGCGAAGCAGCTCCTTAACAATAAAGGCTCTTCGGAGAATGCCAAAGAAGTATCTTGATCAAATGATTTGCTGGGGGAAACCGATCAACGGGAATTCACTCTGAGAGAAAGCACGTTATCCCAGTTCTACAGAGGAAAAGCTCACAAGATGCCTTTTAGAATAACCTATGCTTGGGGATCAATAACAGTAAAAATGCTAGGGGTCATCATTATCAACCATAAAGTTGAATAATGACTTGCTGGGGGAATAAATCCGCGAGCACATTCGAGGTATCAGCTCTTTTCAGAGGAATACTGCCGACTTAGGAAGAGATTGTCATGGATGCATGTCTTGGATCCTGGATCTCGTTCTGATATGTTCTGTATGATTACTATGCATTGCATGATGCACAGTGATCCATATGATGTGATTGTTAAAATTTTGATACAAATGATTTTTTTATGATTGTGTTTGATGACATTCTTTCTTTCGGGCAAGAATGATGCATGTCATGCATGTGGCAATGCAAATGATTGGATATGCTCGATATAAGGTTTTTGGTAGTTGCCAACGAAATTGGACTTTGGAAAGATGCCACTCCACGGGTGGACTTTTCGGTTTTTTAGTGGTTTTGAAAGTAATGGTGAAAATACTCACTAGGTATCAACTTAGGGTTGAGAAAGCAAAGGTATCAACACGGGGTTGAAAAGCTAAAGGTATCAACACGGGGTTGAGAGAGGAAAGGTATCAACACGGGGTTGAAAAGGTAAAGGTATCAACACAGAGTTGAGAAAGGAAAAGGTATCAACACGGGGTTGAAAAGGTAAAGGTATCAACACGGAGTTGAAAAGGTAAAGGTATCAGCACGGAGTTGAGAAAGGAAAGGTATCAACACGGGGTTGAAAAGGTAAAGGTATCAACACGGAGTTGAATAAGATTGGATTGTGAGAAATGCCAAGAGAACTTAAACTTTTAAGTTGTGCCAAACACTATTGGACCTTTGAGATGTGCCAAACACAGTTGGACTTTTGAGCTTTCTAGTAGTTGCCATCATAGTGGACTTTTAGGAATTATGAGGGCGCCAATGAAATTGGACTTTAAGATTTTTGGTGGTTGCCAATAAAATTGGACTTTGTTTTTGGGGTAGTGGAGGGTATTGACTTCTCGACACTTGGTATCCGACGATGCCCTGGTCGGAGGATGGATGCGACCATTTGTGGTGTCCCCAAGTCTGATCTATTGTTGCAGTTGTATGTCGCTGAGAGAGCTTCAACTTCTTTAACTGATGTCATGATGACTTTCAAATGAGCGTAGCGACATAATCAATGCATGTTGATTATGCTTTGGCTTAGCCCCAAGGCCTCATTTTATAACTGCCTTGCCCTAGTCCGTAGGGACTTTAAAGGAATCTTCTTCGAATAAAAACCTTGGGAATGATTGTACCCTAACCTGACACGTTATAAATTGCCCTAATATCTGGGTCTCATGGGGAATTGCCCCTGTCTGATCCTTTGGAGGGACTTGCCCTGAATTAGGTGATCATGAATAATTTCCCCCAGATAGGCTGCTAGTTGATATAATATTCCTCTGATGCTTGGAGCTTTGATTTTCGACCAACCAATTCTCATGTCCATACAGTCATTGAAAGCCATGCCCCTGATTAGGAGTGATTTTGATTCACGTCAATACCAATTAATGCTCAAGTTCCTCTTTGGCTTTCCTTTGTTTGGAATTTATTTAGACGCTAAGTACTGACTTGCAATTAAAAGTTGTTTGTCCAGAAATGGTAATTTTAATGCAATATTCTTACGAGTTTTGAAAAATCATTTATTTGAATGATGTGATAGTGTGTGACGAATGGATCAAATATCCAAACGTAGTGCTGATTTAGCTAGTGATTTGTGAAATAACAAGGAGAAGATTAGCAAATCTTTTAGGAGTCAGTTTACGCAACCTTGCTGAGATATGCTTTCAGAATAAACCCTACTTCAATTAGGCCTTTTAAAGGGTTGTATCATGGCCTGGTTCACGGTTATGAAACAAAGGATATAGGCTCAAATATTTTTGTACCTAGCCATCTTCGTGATGTTCTCCAGTCCTACGTTCAGTTAAATGACACACATATTTGTCTCCTATAAGAGCTTGAAGGTGTAATGGTTGAAAAGGATTGTTCCAGACTTTCTTGAAATGACAGTCACCTTATTCATTTTTCTGGGATGTTAGTGACCCTTTTGGTTTTGGATAAGATGGTCACTGCAATTTATTTTGTTTTTGTCGAGGATTTTGATGACCTCTTTCTACTATTTTTATTTTGATCCCTAATTTTTGCATGGACTATTTTTGTAGAAGTTTTTAGTCCATCGGGATTGCCCCAACTTTTGCCTAAGTTGCCTGTTTGGATGTTCAACTTAGCGGGCTCTTCTATTTTTTCTGATTTTTTTTGTTGAAGGATTGTGACTACCAAGTCATTGGTCGTGGAGGGATCTCCAGATTGGAATGTTTCACCCTGTAGTCTGGATGCATAGTCAGGTTAACTGAACACTACCCTGTCCCTGGTTAAATATAAAGGTTTTGAATATCCGACAAAAACTCCTACTTCTAGGCTCGAAGTGGTTGTCTAGGGATTAACTCCTTATCTCTCCAGTGTTTGGGAATTTGAAACAATGCCTGTATATCATCAGCAAGATTCTTTCCGAAAGCATGTTATCAACAATTATGAGTATTTCATTTTCGTCATCCTCCCTCAAATATTTGCTAACAATGTGATAAAGGAGGTAAAGTGCATTTTTCCTTGTGATGATTTTTTGTTGTTGTTGTAATAAGTGAGAAAATATGAGTGAATACGAATGGATAGATTAGTTCAAAACACACATGTTCATTACATTAATATTACCATTAAAGACAACAGTTCTTAAAAGCAAGAAGTATTTAACAAAAAAGAAACTACAAATACAAAGTAATGATATGAGCTAAAGATTGCCAGTGTTGAGGAACTGGGTTTTGATTTGCTGTTGGGAAACCTTAATTCAGAATTGCTCTTCAAGATCAGTTTGAGAACCATCTTCGCATGTACTCTCAGCAACTTCTTCCATGACATGGATTGATGAGCCCGCCTGATTGTGGATTTGAATTCCTTGAGGTGTGAATGAGATTACCTTAGAATCAATCAGATCCTGGACTTTATTTTTGAATTGTTGGCAATCATCAGTTGAATGTCCCAGTGAGTTGGCATGGAAGCCACAATAAGCATTAGGATCAAAGTTCGGTCGATGTGGAAGAGGAATTGGATCTATCTTCCTTGGCTCTACCAATCCACTATTAATCAAACGTGGACGTATATGACTGTGAAACATCAGTAATTGATCAAAATGCCTTTTTGGTCTTTTAGCATAGTAAGCACGCCGTTGCGGAGTACGTTGTTGTTGCATTGGCTCTTGATGTGCAACCTGCTGTCGATACTGAGGAGGTCCTCTGCATGGGTGATGTTGGTAAGGCACTGGAGGTGGAGCTTGTAGAGCTTCCCAAACTGCATTAATTTCCTCCCCTGTTTCTTGGGAACTGACAATTGATTCGCTCTCACTAGTCTGGACATCTGAGGTGTCCTGTACTTTTCTACTCTTGAGTATGATCTCAATTCGTTCTCCAACTGACACCAATTGTGAAAAGCCGGGAAAAGAACTGCCTATCATTCTTTCGATGTACGGACTTTGCAAACTATCCATGAACAAGCCAACCAGTTCTTTCTCTAAGATTGGTGGTTGAACACGAGCAACTAACCCTCTCTATCTTTGAGCATACTTTCTGAATGGTTCATCGCTTTCTTGAGATAACCCTTGCAATTGCATGCGGTCTGGAGCCATGTCGAGATTGTAGTCATACTGCTTCATAAAAGAACTGGACAAGTCCATCCATGATTGGATGTGGCTACTTTTTAGCTGTGTGTACCAGTTCAATGATGCTCCACTCAAACTGTCTTGGAAGCAGTGAATCATCAGTTTATCATTCTTAGTATAAGTGGTCATTTTTCTACAGAACATCACCAAATGATTCTTTGGACAACTATCTCCTTCATACTTCTCAAATTTTGGCATTTTGAACTTTGGAGGGATTACCACATCAGGAACTAAGCATAAGTCAGAAGCATTTAGACCAAAAGCATTATGTACTTTTAAGGCTTCAAGTTTCTCTTCCAACACACGAAATCTTTCAGCAAACTCATGATTTTGAGGTTGTTCAGTATTCAATACCAGGTTTGACCCTTTGGGATTAGGCACGGAGATTGAAAAGCTATGATACTCCATGGCGTCAACTGATGAAGAATTCTCATTCCGGACAATGTGACACTTTTGTGTAATAGAATCCTCAACTGTCGTTCGTTGAATGTTGTCCTTTCTTTTTGCCAAGGCTATCATGGCCTCCACAAGTTGCTCTACCTGTTTCTTCATTGAGTCTACATCTCCTCTTAACGTAGCATGGCTTTGCTCCAACGGATCCATGGTCCTAAAAGCTACTTCAAGTCTGATACAAGTGTCGAGAAATCAACTGCGGGTTATGGACAAAGGATGGATGAGCTCTTTTGTTTTGGGAAAATGATATGCAACGCGTATGAAATGGTATGCAAATGAAATGCAAGATCCAGGATCATAGGACCAGAGTTACGGGATTTCATAAGTCTGAGGTACAGATGGAAGATACTTTGATTACTCTCCTTACGAGGATCTCACCGGGTAGGCTTTAAAGTTTAAGGACCCCAAAGTTAACAATTCATATGGTTGTTCATCACACACGTCATCAACATGACGGTTTATTAACTCCACCATATGAATCATTTTCGGGTGAAATCTTTGCATCGAGCCACACGAGAGGGAAGTCTCTCAGTGCCCCATACTACGTGATCATTGACACGAGGTTTAAAACAAAGTCCCAGAGTTATGGACCTTCCTCAATTGTTTGATGCACGTGTCAGTTTTATATATTTTTGACAGTCAATCAACTCCATTGAGTAAGTCTATTACAGGTGAGGTCTTCGTATCGAGCCACGCGAGGGCGAACCCCGGTGCCCCATACTACGCGATCATCAACCAATGTTTTAACCAAAATGGTTCTAAAGGTCCTCAGTGTCGATGACTCTAATGAAAACAACTGAGCACACACACCAAGAGCTTGACGGTTGTCAGTATTCTCATTAGAATCTACTCCGAGTGAGGTTTTCGTATCGACAACCCACGAGAGAAGTTCCCTCGGGAGCCCATACTACACCACCTCGCTAACTTATGTTTACACTCATAGACCCGGGTATAGAGCCTTTCCCTCGAGTTTGTTTTGATCAAAGTATCATTCCAGTACCAAAGATCCACAATAAGGATATAAAATGGAAAGCGATAGACAAGTAACACATGAGAAAGCATCCAAACAAGAGTGGAAACCTAGACTAGGCTCGACTTGCATAGGGGTGAACCATTCCCCAGCAGAGTCGCCAGCTGTCGTACCTCGAAAAATACGATCCTCGCGAACGTGGTCACGGTTGGGCTGACATGAGAGTCACCACCTAATTTTATTTATTCCCAGAGAGGGAAATGGTAAATATAGATAAAACCACCAAGAAGGGATAAAACAAGGTCGTCGCAAATCGTTGTCGGGGTTCGGAAGTCGGTTATGTAGGGGGAAGGTATTAGCACCCCCTACATCCATCGTACTCGATGGGAACCATCTAAGTTGTCATGTGCGAAAGGATGCCTATGCTTAAGAATTACTTGCTAAACTAATTGGTTTATTGATCCTAGGGGCTCGGAAAGGATTGAGATCCTCGTGTCTACGTATTCCCTTGTGCAATGGGAAAGTCAGAGCTTCATAGTTCGGCCTGATATGGGTGATTGGCGATTATTGATTTTATTACCTTTCGTCGATGAAAGGGTTTAGGAGTCGAATTGCACTAAAGACTATGGATAGCTTATTCCGTCCAACAAGACGAGCGTCTTGCGTCAAAATAATCGGAGCGAGTAACGAGAGCTCGTTATCCTCCTTTCTACCGCTTAAGGCTCGTGGCGTACAATTATTCTCGTATTATTAAAGTGTTTTATTTCCAAAGACCGCTTGATGTTGGATCAAGGGTTTGGATCTAAAAGTAACATTTCGGGTTTTTTGAGGTTTTGGGGTGAATGCAAATGGAGTTTTATTTGTTGGTTTGTTAGCGAGGCACAATGCGCTCGGCTCGCAAGGTTGAGAATCCACTTGGTGTTGGACCAAGGGTTTGCGAAAGAAGAATGAGATCGAACCTAGTCCCTAAGGGTGCTCCTAGCGAACGAAATCACAGTGCGGAAAATAAACTGCGTACATCGGAATGGGGGAGAAGGGTACATAATAAATACACGGGATTGCACGAAATAAAAGGGTTCGTTGTATTTGCCCAAGAGGAAGCGTGTGTGAAGTGTTCTAAACTATTCGAAGGCGTTTGGACCTGAGATTTAATCGAGCGTCGCAATTTGGCTCTTTAACTATCTTATAATCGATTCAATGTTAAAATCATTCTATGAGAAGTCGAGCGAGAATTTATGCATCCATGCGGTTCTCGAAAGCACAATCGATTTATGCTCTGAAATTGCAATGTAATGGACTAAACGAATAATCGAGCAATTAACTAATAATTCTATAATTAACCAACCATAACTATTATTAATTAATCAAACCAAAGTCTAAATAAATCACCACTAATAATAAACAAAATAAACAAATAAAATATAAAAAAAAACTAAAGATGCAAAATGGCCATGGGTGCAAGTTTGATTGGGCTAGAAGGCCCATTACTAAAACAATAGAATTCTAATTATAAATAACAAGAAGATAGCATATAAAACATAGAAAACAATAGTTGAGAAAGAAAAAAAAACTACATGAGAATCAAGATCACGTGACTACAAAGAAAGGATTCAAATTTCAAAATGCAAACATGTTTTTGTCATGAGGATTTCTATGTTTAAACCAATTTTCACACTATATGTTTACACCTGAGAATATACTGCATGGCCATGTATTTTGTTTGGGTTACAAGAGATAAAAAATAATGATTAAATATTTTAGAAAAAACAAAATATACTATTATACGAAATAATGTTACATTTCAATGTAAAAATAATATTTCTCTTTTGTCATAAATGCCACAGCAATATAGGACAAAAATTCAATCTACAATTAAAATGAATATCTAATATACTCTATCATGCTCATGCTTATATAAATATCACACCAAAATACAGCAACAAAAAAAACATTAACATGACACTGTTCATCGTCTCCCATAAACATAAATTCATTGCGCGACTCGTAATTCTTGTCAAACCTATATGGAACGAACTAGATCAAAACCGACTAACCCAAAAACATTTGCAGAAAACTTTAACATCTAAAAATATGAACATTAAAATGTAACTGGGAAACGAATGACAATGTAAAGCCGACACCAACACAAACAACCCTCTAAACAAGAACAATGATAATATTTTCAAAACTATATCAAAACAACAAGCAAGATGCAGTATGAATCAACAAGGACCATCGACAAACAACAAGAAACCAGTTCGAAACTCGGTGCATAACAGACACAATATAGAGGTATACACAAAAGAGATCAAAATCATTACCGACGTGTGAGTTGATTCAAACCAACAATGGCATTGCCGCGACACTGAGTCGTGTTGTTGTGCGAGCTGCCTTATGCGTAGAAAACATTATGGCGCAGTCTAAGATTCAGTTGTGCTGCTAGATTGCATCGTCGAAAATGAGAGCCAGGAAGGTGGTATTAGCTGCTGCGTTGTTGTGTTGGATTGAAGAGAGTTGGAGTTTTACGTGTCATCAGTGAGAGGAGCTTTCAGCTGCAGTTGTTTTATTACCGCGGTGGAGCTTGAATCAACAAAACATAGGCACCGGAAATCGGATCTTCGTCAGGAGCTGCTTCACACTATAGTTCTTTCTATCTACTGTAACCTTGTAAGTGTCATTGAAGTGTTATGTGGTGGTGGTGGTGGTATGGAAGGTTTGATATTGGAATAATGGTTCACGGAGATTTGAGTGTGATGGTAGCTTATTTCACTGATGAGAAATAGAAGGATCAGAATTGATTAAGATGAGTTTATGATGGAAGGATAGTTTTGTTTACTAACAGTGAGGTTGTATCGAGGATGAAGTTTTTTATGAAAGTTGTGATGGATGATATTTTTCTATTATGAAAAGGAGGTAGTATCAATGAGAGAAAGAGATTTAATGGTGATGAATGAGTTAAAATGGAAGGTTAGAGTTTTCTTTTTATTGTGTAGAAATTGTTTCTCTGCAACTTTCCTTAAAAGTGAGAAAAAAGTTGTTGTATGAGGGAGAGAGAGAGAGAGAGAGAGAGGAAAGGATAATGCGCAGAGGGAGTGAGGTATGGAGTGTCTATTGTGTGTGACAGTGTGAGTGGATATAAAGTAGTGGGTGAAAGGCATCTTTTGTGGTAGTGAGTGTTATGAAAAATCAGTGGAGTTTTAGAGGAATATTCGTTGAGTAATGGAATTTTTTTATTCTTATCCCTTTTTCTGCCAGCTAATGAGTGAGAACAAATGTATTGGAGTAAAACTTGGAAAACAAGTATATAGAAATATCAGCTAGCCACCACTTGAAATTAATCCAGAAATATTTTCTATCATAAAACAAAAATTTCAATTTCAAATTAACTAATTAATTAATTCAAATTAATTATTTAATTAATTTTAAATAATTACAATTATTGTCAATTATGAATAAAATTCGGGCGTGAAGATTCTCGGAAAAAAATAAGTATGTTAAAATTATCAGCGCATAATTAACTGTTCAGAAAAATACAGTGTTTTGTCTGTTTTGGAAATAAATAGACCGGTTAAATGGCTCTGCTGATAAAATCGCGACAAAAAAGTTGCTAAAAAATTAAAACGAGCATGTCAGATTGATCTATGCGAGACATGGAATACTGACGTCTATAAGCTCGATGTTGAAATTTATCTACTGATTTTGCGCACAGTTAAAAATTAATTTTACTGGTCTGTCTGTATATCCGAGATTTCATTCTGGTTGATATTTTAAACATTATTTATAGTGAAAAATGGGTTATGATGCATAAATGATACAAAGTGAAAATAAAATCGAATAACTGAGAATTTTAAAAAGGTAGGACAAATTTGGGGTATGACAGATGCCCCTATCTAATTGTCTTAAACCCGATAAATTAAACTACTGCATGGCATTCAAATTTTTAGGGTGGAAGTCAATTAGATACAAACAAACCCCAAAATTTGTCGGACAAGATGTAAAATGCAATACACTAATGAAGTATAAGAATAGGAATGAGATAACTGAATGCAAACTGAACAAAATATCTGAGATTCTTTGAATTAACAAAGCAATATCTCAATTTACTGAATGAATTTTTTTCAAGTTGCACAAAGTAGTCCATTATGAATTAAGGTTTTTCGTGGATAATATCCTAACAAAACGTGAGATTCTTTGGGTCCTGCGAAGCAGTTCCTTAACAATAAAGGCTCTACGGAGAATGCCAAAGCAATATTTCAATCAATGATACTTTCAAATCCAACAAAGCAATTCCTTAACAGTAAAGGCTCTTTGGGGATGCTTAGAGAAACATCTCGAACAATGGCACAAGATTTCCTATATCATGTGAAGCAGTTCCTTTTAGTCAAGGCTCTTCGGTGATACTAGAACAATGTCTTTACCAAACATGAGATTCTCTGTGTCTCGCGAAGCAGTTCCTTAACAATAAAGGCTCTTCGGAGAATGCCAAAGAAGTATCTTGATCAAATGATTTGCTGGGGGAAACCGATCAACGGGAATTCACTCTGAGAGAAAGCACGTTATCCCAGTTCTACAGAGGAAAAGCTCACAAGATGCTTTTTAGAATAACCTATGCTTGGGGATCAATAACAGTAAAAATGCTAGGGGTCATCATTATCACGAGCATGTCAGATTGATCTATGCGAGACATAGAATACTGACGTCTATAAGCTCGATTTTGAAATTTATCTACTGATTTTGCGTGCAGTTAAAAATTAATTTTACTGGTCTGTTTGTATATCCGAGATTTCATTCTGGTTGATATTTTAAACATTATTTATAGTGAAAAATGGGTTATGATGCATAAATGATACAAAGTGAAAATAAAATCGAATAACTGAGAATTTTAAAATGGTAGGACAAATTTGGGGTATGACACTATTGTAACGGATAAAAAGGTGTGTACTGCGTTAGAGTAGTAAACCTAGTTTTAAGAAATATAGTATCTTAACTAAGTTGAAAAGTATTTTAACCTGGATTTCTTAGCAAAAAGAGGTTCTCACAAACCAGACTCTAAACTTCTTAACGCGTCGAAAATGATTTTAAAATCTCTTTTCTTTTTAATCTAAAAACTCCTAATGAACTAGACAAAGTGCTTTTGGCTGTTTTTGAAATAGTTAAAAACAATTAAACTTAAATTGAAAGTTAAAATAGCCCTTAAGTGTTTCTACGAACAGTTGTACGGATTACTGGTTTAATTACGATCCTTACATTCTAACCTTTATGGATTTAGTTAGACATGGTAAAGTAAAAGTTCTTTTCATTATTTTTCATAAAAGTAATTAGTGCGAGTGCGGAAAGTAAATAAAAGTATTGTGAGTGCGGGTAATAAAGAAAGTAAAGCGAGTGCGAGAAATAAAAGTATTTAAAGCGAGTGCAGAAATAAAAGTATTTAAAGCGAGTGCGGAAATAAAATAAAGTAAAGTGCAAGTGAGGATAATAAATAAAGTAAGGCAATGCGGAAAGTAAATAAAATAAAGCGAGTGTGGAAAAATAAAATACGAACTGGAATTAAAATGGCGGCAGGATTAACTTCCTCCCAGAGTGCTTCAAAACTCGATCACACAGACATATACAGACTCGGTCACTCGATTGTAGTAACACCCCGATGTGAAGTGATTACTACTTTAAAAATGATACATGCCTAAGAGATTCTAAGTTTGGATGATAAAAACGAAATTCTAAAGTCCTATTTATAGGAAAACATCAAATGGGAAAAGACTAGGATGCCCCCCTCCACTAAAAAGTGGAGGGAAAGGTTTTTGCCTTGTAGCGCCCGCCACAGGCCTATGGCGCCCGCCATGGGTGTAAAATGCTGAAGAAATGAGGATCGTGGGTTCTTGGCAGTTGTGGAGTGGTCTTGATACGTGGCCACGTCATGGCTGATCCCATGGCGCCAGCCATGGTGGATGCCGTAAGTGTAAAAAGCTGAATTTCTTGATTTTTGTCCGTTTCAGCTCCTTTTTCGCTCCTTTTCTTGATTTAGACCCTGATTACATAAAAAACCTAAAAATAAAGAAAAACAAAGTAATAACATAACAAAATAGCAATAAAAACCTAAAATGCATGCGAAATCGGAGTTAGAAATACGGTGAAATTTAGTGTTATCACAAGACCTTTGAGGAATATGGAGATTTGATTTTTTTTAACATTTATGATCATGGATTTCTTCAAACTCAAGTAATCCACAAAGACTCATCAAAAGCCCAAAATCTTTACCCTAATTTACTCCATGATATAAACACAATAAAGCCATATCATTAGGGGATGAAAATATCAGACAAAGAGGCACCTTCAAACTTCAAATTTCTTCTAAAAAGTGCAAAACTGTTTTCATAGTTCCAGTGGATTTTACAGGTTTTTGAGCATTGCAATAGCTTCCTTGAAGTGTTTTCAACATGATTCGATCATCACCATTGTTCAAAGCATCGCATAACCCCTAAACCGAATTGGTTTTCATGTCATTCTTGGTTTTTGTTTCGATTCATAAATTTGAAGCATGATTAATTGATTTTGAGTATATAACATTGTTTGTTTGATGATGTAGATGAATTCTGGATAAATTATTTTGAGATTCGATACAGGTTTAAGGTTCCACCATTGTTAGGGTTTCTAAGCTCTAAGTTGAGAAATCTATAAAAAAGCAATTTAAGAACCAATTGATGGCTTAATGAGACTCCTGGGACATTCTTTAATCGATTTGCATTGGTAGAACTAATTTATATTGCTTGAATAACATTTTGTAAAAACGCAGGTCCTATAGTGACGGACGAGTCGTCACTAAACCCTTTTGCTAAAGACAAAACCGTAGCTATAGGCTAATTGGAAGGATGCGTGAAGAAGACGACCCTGGCGCGGATATGGAATTTGAAATTTGGGTTATTTTTATAATTTGATCTTGCCATTTAGAAGACACAGACGCGCGTCTGGCCTAGTGAGGTAAAAGTGGTTGGTTCGATCCCAGCCAACACCATATTTTTTAGAAATTTTTTTCTTTTTATGTTTTATTATATTAATTAATAATTAACAATTAAATTAATCACTTCTAATTATTAAAAAAAACAAATTTTAATTAATCCATTTTTTTCTCTCATAATATTTTTCATAAAATTAGTTTTCTTATTAATTTTACTATTAAATTTATAAATTAATTAAATAATTAGGATTAGATTTTTAAAAAATTAATCAATTTTTTTATTAACCCTAATTGGTTAAACCTAATTTTCTTTAATCCTAATTTTTCATTAACCCTAATTAAACACTAATTTCCTAACTTAATCAATTTTAGTTGATTTATTTCTATTATTTAGAAAATTGTATAGGATTTTTCTTATGTAATTTATTTTTTCGCACCGATTATTATGTAACTGCCCCAAAGCTATGTAATCCTTTAGGACTTTATTTTCTTGTTTTTATTTTCGTAAATATTTAATTGTATGGTTAGTAATCTAGGGCGTGGAAAGATTTAATAAATCAGTCTTAGAAAATTTATAATAAAATAAATATTTGAAACTAATCACTCACACACGTAAGTCGGTCGTTCCATGATCGCCATCTGTACCTCCTAGGGTTTCCACTCTCAGTTGCCCTCACAAATGGTCAAGTCCCTCGAAAGTGGGGGTGTCTTAAGAAAAGTCCCTTTAATAGAAAATCATCAAGTCCCTTCGGATTCAAAAAAAATCATAGTCCCTTCGAGGTTTCCTACGAAATAATGATCTTGTCCCTTCGGTAAAAATGATGATGGTCCCTACGAATTGCTAAAGACCCCCTCTACAAGTTGCTTTAATTGACCATACGATGACCCTACGCATGTCCCTTAACAAAATCCAAGGTAATGACTACCTACTCCTTAATAGTAGGGATAGTCTTACCCTTGAAAGGAAATAAAAGAATACGAAAGAACGGTCTAGGGTAGGTAGTTCTTAGTTACTTGCTCAAACTTCGAAAATTCTTATTCACACCCCACTTTTCAAACAATTTTCAAACTTAAAAGCTTTGCATACATCCATAGGAGGATCATTACAAAGACTTATGAAAATTTCTAAACACACACTACACATTTTTCAAACAAATAAGTGAGCTAAGTAACTAAGATCCCATGGATAACCATGGATATAAAGGGTGCTTACACCTTCCCTTTATATAACCTAACCCCCGAACTTAGAATTTTAAAAAGGTCTTTCCTGTTCTTTTATACCTTTTCCTATTGGATAAAATAAAAGTCGGTGGCGACTCTTGCTATCCGCAACATAAATAAAAAGTCAGTTCTCCCACCGTGTTACAGAACTGGCGACTCTGCTGGGGAATACTTAAAGAGGGGTTACCTTAGGAATTATGATCACTTACTTGTTTGCTTTGCTTGCTTTATATTAAGGGATTATTGTGGGGTTACTGTATGAAAGATCCTAACCCGGATCTAGTGTACCTTAGGTAAATGGCAATAGACCAAGGAAACTATACGGCGTATACCGATATGGTTGATCTGGTGGCCATAGTTAGTGTGACTTCTTGGTTGGTGCTTATGTTCCTTAAGTAAGTTAAGGATAATATGGGACTGCCAATGTTGTCATTAACATTAACTACCCTTTAGAACCTTAATTAACCCATCTTGGCCTTTAGAAAGTAGTGAGATAGCCGGCTTTGGAGAAGTCTAAAGTTGGTTGATACTCGATGCTACGCTCATTGAGATTCTGATCTTGGGGGGAGGGGTTGGTTAGAAAATCAGTTGCCTACTGAACAACAACCCTTGAGAAAGATCAGTGATATTGAGATCCCTTAGAACCTGGTTACTTTTGTAGGACAAGATGAACCAACTAAACTTCAGGGGGGGGGGGTACTTTCCTTTAAACCTCATGCAAGCCTCTAAACCTAGGACTATTGTGTGACTTGCTTGTGTGTGCCACATGTTTGTGATTGAACATAACATCATAACATCATGACATCATAAGCATATCATTCTCACTAACCATTTCAAGGACCAAAGGATTTATCTTTGTTCTTTGTTGCAGGTTATGGCTTCCACTCGTAGGAACACTATCCGAATCAACTTTGTAGGGATACCTTCCAAGCTTAAGGATTTGGTCTCAAAACTTCCTCAAAGCTCCCAATTCATCAAGAAGCATGGTTATATACTTGACTTGGTTACCTCGGGGTTTGATGAAGATATAATGAGTGTCATGTTCTAGTTCTTGGATCCTAAACATCATTGCTTTACATTTCCCAATTATCAGCCGGTGCCCACAATTGAAGAATTCTCCAAGATACTTGGGGTACCTATCCTTGATAAAAAAAACCCTTCACAAGCTTAGAGAAGGATCCTAAAACTGAAGTCATTGTTGTAGCCCTACATTTGAAGAAATCAGACATTGTCCTAGAAACAAGAAGTGGAGTTAAGGGTATTCTTTCCAGAGTATTGATAGAGAAAGCTCAGGTGTTCTTGGATGCTATGAGTTACAATGCTTTTGAGGAAATCTTGGCCTTGCTGATTTATGGTTTAGTGCTATTCCCTAATCCAGAACAGTTCATAGATGTACACGCCATCAACATATGTATGACTCACAATCCAGTGCCTATATTGCTTGTGTAAACACCCCAAATTTGCCCTCACCCATTCACACCATGGCTTGTGATCATTCTCATATGCATAAACACAATCATATCACCTCATGTTTCATTTTTGATTCACTGGATAGTTTCTAAGTCATCTGCATCTAGGGTTTGTGATCTGAATAACCCAAGAGCCTCTTGAGCCACTCCAAAGGCTACCAATCACTTCAAAGGGATCCATGTGTGTTCATCTATCATATTACATCCTCTCAAGGTCAAGATTTCAAAAGAATCACAAGAACTAGGGTTTGAATGGATGCAGAGCCAGGTTTAACTGCACAGATGACCTAAAATTAGGGTTTTGGTTTCATAGGCCATAACTCCAAATTTTTTGGTCATTCTTGTTTCCATTGGTCTCTATATGTTATAGGGAGTATGCATATCAATTTTCATGAAGAAATTCCATGGGGAAGTCATCTGATCAAGGGTTGACTTTTCAGACAAGTCAGTGCAAAATCAGGGCATCTGAGGCCCCCAATGACCCAACCAATGGGTGATCTTCATCATTTTGAGTGTATATGATCTTTATTTGATCATGGAAGAGGGTTGAAGTTCACAAAAATCAAGAATTTAGGGTTTTTGCAAATGTTGACTTTTTGGGCATAGTTGACTTTTCAAGAATGCTTCATTTTAGGTCATTTTTCAAGCCTTGATTCTTGATCCAAAAATGCTTCAAATGGAAAAACTTTGGTCATGAAAGTTGTAGATTACATCTTTCCCTTTTCAAAAAGTACAAGAACATGATCAAACTCTTCTTGGATCAAAAGTTATGGTGTGACAAAGTTGGCAAAAATCATTGATTTTTAAGGCATGCTTCAAATGAGAATTTTGCAAAATCATGAACCAAAGCCAATTGTAACTTCTAATTCACTTCAAACCATGACATAAACATTCTATGTGACATGAAAATCAGATTTGGACCAAAAATCCCTCATGTTCATGGCTTGTGTAGCAAAGTAGTCACATGTGAACCAAAAGGCAACAACTTGCAAAAACACTCATCACACTCCACCAACTTGATGCATTGGATGCTGCACCTTGCTAGCCCTCTCACCTCATCTTGCTGCACCAGAACCATGCCTTTTACTAGCCTAGCACCAAGCCATACTTTCTCTTACACAAAAGTTGACAAATTGCAAAAGTGGCCATACCAATCAATAAAGCACATGTCATGTCATCTGACCAATGAGAGAGGTTTATGTGGACAAAGAGCAAGACATTTCATACATGAAGCAAGGCTGAAACTCTCTCAAGCAACACATACACCAAAACACACCATTTTGCATATTCCTTCGAATCTGCCTCCACAAACTTAAAACATCAAAGCCATCTTCACCAATCAACTCACCATGTTTCATTGAGTAGGAAGCAGCAAGATTCAAGCCTGAAACCAGCCTGAACTGAACTGCACCATTTCTCATCCCTAAAACCAGAACTCTTCGAATCCCTTCATCCAGCCATCAAACACTTCATTCTCCTTCACCAACAAGTCAAGCACACCTAAAGGAGCAGGAATCCACCATTGGAATGGCCTGAAACCTCCCCATTCCTGACTGTGCCATTTGCTACACCAGAACTGTTCCTCACAAATCAGCCATCCACAAGAGCTTTGAAGCCTTCCATTAGCATCAGGGGAGACAAAGAAGTCCATTTGCACGCAAAGGAGGCTCTGAAAGCTCAGTTTTGAAGCTTTCCAGCTCAGGTATGAACATGGAAACTTTTCTCTCAAAGCTTGATTTTTGAGTTACAAATTGATTATTCATGTCTTGCTGGTCATGGGGTTGGTTTCAGAATCAAAAATGAGTAAAAATTGAGCTTGTATGGTCCCTCTGAAACTTTGCCCGTGATTTTCATTTCTTTCGATTCGTTTGATTTATGATGCATAAGTGATGTTTGATCATGGATTTGAGTTGCAGGAAGTGTGGGGTTTGTTTCTGGGCGTTTAATTTGACTTGGGGTGGCCTAGATAAGAAGCTAGGGTTTTGGGATGGTCGGAGAAGACGACCGGAGCTTATCTCCGGTCGCCTGAATGTAATTAGGGTTAAGTCTCATTAATTAGTGAACTTTGAATTTGGTCCCTTGGATGCTGCTTCCCGCGCGCTCGTGAATGGCTCAGATCAAGTCATTATGCCCTAATCCACTTAATTAGTATTAATTAATATTAATTAAATTAATTTATTCAGAGTGAATCCAGACCCTCCGTTCACGCGCGCAGTCCACCCTTTTGAATCTAGATTCAATCCTAGCCATCCCTTCTGATTACTTTTCCTTTTTCTTTATTTTTATTCATTTTCTTTTCATTTCTTTTCCATAATTAATTTAAAATAGTAAAAAAGGTTTAAAAATTATGAAACTTTTTCTCCTGAGTTTTATTAATTTTTATGACACAAAAATATTTTTATTTTTATTTTTATCATTAAAAAAGTATTTTTAAATATTTAAAAGATTATTTTTAATTGATTAATGGAAATTAATTAATTAAAAATACTTTTAGGTATTTAAAAATCACCAAAAAAATTCATGAAATGTTCTAAGACATTTAGAAACATTGTCCAACCTTCAAACCAAATTTCTTCTTGGATCTTGGTGCATTTTGAGAATTTTCCATTGAATTAAATCATTTTTTGTGCATTATTTTGATCATAAGTTCAAAAAATCATTTCTGCCTATCTAGGAAGAGTTGGACATTTTTTCTTTTTGCATTGTTTTGAGTTTAGCATGTAGTTTCTAGGATAAAATGGCCATGATTTGATCTTGCATTTTCAATTTGTTTGGTATTTCTTTTGCTTAGGAACCCTAAAAACCCTAATAACTTGTAAAATTCATAGCTTGAGATTGGTTAAGAGTTGAGACCTCCCCTTTGGACTTTGGTTTAGTATAGGTTTAGGGTTTCTTTGGGTGGCATTTTCCATTTTTTATCTTAGGGTTTGCTTCTGATTTTGAGTTTTGTTTGATGTTTGTTTCATAAACCCTAATTTGGGCTTCCATTTGCATCCTTCTTGCATTCTCTTGCATAACATGACTTGCCATGACATTTCAAGCATCCATTTGATTCATTTGACATCTTAAGACACATAGAAAGCATGTTTGATCATTGCATCTTGCATTTGCCATGTTGTTTGCCATGTTTGTTTCATAACTTTTCATGTAGGTTCATGCTCCTTAACTTGCATCATTTGCATCCATGATCTTGTATGAACATCTCCATGCCTTGCCTCATGTTTGTAGCATCTCATAGCATCATTATCATCATCAACATGCTTCTGGTTTTGTTTATCATCATGTCATCTTATCTCATTTGGCTTTGCATTGCATTTCTTTTCTAACATTTCAGGTGGTAAGTAATCTTGAGAAGTGAATTTGCCTTCACTTCTCATAACTTTTCTTTTCATCTCTCTTGCATCCATTGCTGCATTTTTGTTTGTGTTTGGGATTGAGCTTGCTCATTCTTCTTCTTCCCACTTTCTTTCTTCAAGTGACTTGACTTCTTGAATGAAGCAAGTCACTTTGCTTCTCTTGATCTTGTTCATCTGCTTCCTGGTGGCTCCATTGAAGATTGTTCTTGCAAACCTCACAAACCTTAGGAACAACCAAGCATGACAATGATTAGGGTTTTGATTAGTCTCCCCTCTTAGTTTTACCTTTGTGTCTTCTTTGAGTCTTCTCCTCTCATCTCATAATCAGGGACTAAACCCTAAAGGCTTTAAGGCTTTGTGATTAAGTTTATGCCTGCATCCTTCTCTTAGGATGGAGTGTATAACTTTAATCCTAAGTGTTAAACCCTTAATGTGTTTAAATCTCTTAATCAATTCACTTAATAATCATCAAGATATCACACTTGTAACTTGGGCCTTGCATTAGGGTTCTAATTCTTCCTTAATTGGTTAAGAAGGACTAACCCTAGTGTTAATGGACAAGTCCCCCTCAAGTTGTCTTACAAACCATAAAATTCACTTCATCATCACACCATTAACTAAAATCCCCTTAATCAAAGGCTTGTTTTGTCATGAGTTTAATCCCTAATCATGGATTAAGTTGAAGAGTTTTCCTCAGCTTAAACATTCTCATCTATTATCCTTCTATTAGGATGGTGTAATGAGTCTGTTTAATCCTTGATTATGGCTTAACCTCATTACTCAACACTAAACAAAAACCACAAAAACATCTAATTAATCACAAGTAGGTTAATGATCTTAATCCTACACCAAAGGTGATTAAGTGTGAGAATCTGACTTCACACTTAAGGTACTCTCATTACCCCTAATCAGAGGGAAGATGTGATGAGTTTACCAAATCCATTGGTTTAGGCTTAAGCTCATTAACTTATGACAAATTCAAAAGCAATAAAAGACTGAAAATACAAAAACAAACAATAATCGTCTCCTTCGGGATTCTTTTCTCATCTCATTCACTCATAAACGAGAACTCGCTTCTTCCGTCTAATGCAAGACAGTTTGCACCTGAGCCAGACAGGTCATACACTTGAGCATAGACAAGCAAGCAGTTCACAACTCAATTCATCTTTCAGTCTCATTGGGTCGAACTACGGTGTTCTGACTTCCTCATTGCACGAGAGGATACGTAGGCATAACTTAACGGTTATCGAACAAAAAGTCTCTGTATATTCCCCCTCTTTCCAGCTTCATTCTTTTAGCCTCATTATCTTGAGCATATTCTCATTCCTGCACTGACACTGTATATACCACACTTCACTTCCTTTACACCGACACCTGTACATTCTTTTCCAGCTACTTTATACACAGATGGCACTGACACTACCCCTTTAAAACACGAATCTTTCAAGCGTGGATCCCGTCGAGTACGGCGGACAATCTGGGTGCCAATACCTTCCCAGATTGTAACCAACCCCCTTTCTCAGTCTCTCTGGTTCGCAACCGTCTTATCCATATCTTTCTAGGTCTATGCAGCATTACCTTTCCTCCGGGATAAAAATGCCTAGCTGGCGACTCTATTCATCTCCAGTGAGTTCACGGCTGTGTGTTCTCATTGTCCCTCTCGCCGACCGTTCGCGTCTGTACCTTTATTTGGGCCGGTTCCATTTTATCGGGAGCGACAGCTTGGCGACTCTGCTGGGGATCCTTATACTGCAACCAGGGCTTCTGGTTCTTTTTGTGGGTTCCTCCTAGCGCTTGATTGATTTGTGTTTACTGGGGTGTTATGTGTTTATCTGTGTTTATATATGTTTTATTTTTGCTTTATGTACACTTGTTTATCTGCTTTCTTTACTGCTTTACATATATCATACTGTCATGCTGCTGGCTGGATCTGGTCTTTATTTTGGTGGGTGGGTGATTCATTGAGAGTTAAGATCCTATACCTGGGATCTGAGTGACACCTAGGCTAGAGTGGTTCATATTCTTTCCCATTCCATCTCGGTCTGGTGCGGGAATATGAAACACGGTTCAGATATGGGTTTCTTCTTGAGAACTCTGTGTTGCAGATTTCCTGCAATGCTAGGGCTATCTGGGAAGCCTGCTAAGTCTGGATGACCTTTTAGTATTGACCTTCAGAAACTGAGGAGAATTAGAGGAGGAACTTTTATGGTTATTGTAAACACTGTACCTCCGGGTTAGAAGTGTTTACACTTCTCATAACTGATCCAAGTCTGAGGATCCTTGTTCTAGAACACCACCTGTGAGGGGGTTGGGCTGTTTACAGGTTTGCAGGTACCTTGACCTCAGAATACCCTGTTACTTTGATTGTTTAAGAATACTTCATGTTGGAACAGTTCTTGTGATTCTAAAACCCTGGACATGTGGCTCTTTATTTGAGTCCCCCCACCTTGGTTACTGGATTTATAGACCTCTAACTGGGATTCTTGAACACACTTGGACCTATATCAGGGCATTTTGATCAGATCCAGCTCAGTCACAGACCCTTGCATTTCATTTGCATACATAATCATTGCATCATATTGACATTTGCTTATTTGTGTTTCAGGGTATTCATTTTCATCTGGTTTTGGTTTTGACCCCATCTTCAGTATTGGCTCATCTTCATCAGCATTTGTCTCTACTCAGTCTCAGCATCATGGCTCCTAAAAAGAGCAACATCACCTATCACTTTTTCCAACCAGAGCTATCAGACATCAGGAGGATTCAAACCCTGATCACTCCAGATCACATACCATTGTTCAGGGAAAGTTATGGAGATATACTTGATATGGTTATGGATCTGGACCCATCACAGAGAAGCCTGATCCACACCTGCATTCAGTTTTATGATCCCCCACTGAGATGTTTCACTTTCCAAGACTTTCAGTTAGGCCCTCTATTAGAAGAATACTCATCATTGGTTGGTTTGCCTATCAGGGGTGGAATCCCTTTCAACCCTGAGATGGTCTTTCCTAGCAATGGAGAAGTAGCAAAAGCTCTGCATCTGGAACCTGTCCTGATTGAGCAGCATATGACCTCTAAAGCTGGAATCCCTGGTTTTCATCTGGATTTCTTGATCTCTCAAGCTACCCTGAAAGCTTCTCTAGGAGAGTGGAAAGCTGTTTGTGCTTTACTGGCCTTGAGCATATATGGAATTGTATTGTTTGCGGATGAGCCTCGATTCATTAGCTAGAATGCAATCCATCTGTTCATCCTGAAGAACTCAGTGCCAACTTTATTGGGGGATCTTTACTATTCAGTGCATCAGAGGAATGAGAAGCAGAGGGGGAGATTAGTGAGGTGTTGTGCTCCATTGTTCCACACTTGGCTTCTCAAGCATCTACCCAGGACAGATGCATTTCTAAATCCTCATCAGCAAAGCAACTGGGCTAAGAGACTCACTATTCTAACTTCAGCTGACATCAGATGGTGCACTCAGAGCACCAAGGGCAGGGATGTCATCACCAGCTGTGGGCATTTTCCCAATGTGCCCCTAATAGGAGTTAAGGGAAGTATCAATTACAACCCTCTGTTGTTCAGAAGGCAACTGGGCTATGCACTGGTCCACACTCCTAATGCACAGGACTTGGTGGAGACTCTTTATTGTGAGAACAAGATTAATCTGGCTATTGTTAGGCAAGCAGCCTGGGCCTGGGATAATGTTCAAACCAAGGGAGTAACCATTCTGGGGAAGTGCAACAATGTGGCATCAGCACAATATTATGAGTGGTCCCGTGCCAGGGCCCAATTCTCTGGGATGCCCTTTACCATAGAAGACATGCCTGAATCATCTTCAGCACCACCCCCTGCCACTATCAGTTTGGAGGAGTTCGAGAGCTTGAAGGAAAGAAATGAGAAGCTAACCCAGGCTTTGCAGAAGACCCTCCGGGAGAGGAGTGAAGGTATGAGGGAGATTGAGAGGTTGGAGAAATTAAGAGTAGAGCATCTGATTAAGATTGAGAAGTCTGGGGATTACATTAAAAAGTCAAAGGCTGGAGAACAAATTCTGAAGAATGCTTGCAAGGAAGCCCAGTTCCAGAGAGCAAGAACAGACTTGTATTTGAAGGAGAGTCAAGCCCGGTGGGTCAGGATCACCGAGGCTCGTACCCTGGAGGACAAGAGAGTTCAAGACAAGATGGAGCAACTAGAGGCTAGTGCAAAAGAACAACAAGAAGCCCTGGCAGCAGCCCAGAGGGAGATATCAGAACTAAAGATCAAAGCAGGGGTGAAGAGGTCAAAGGACCAAACTCAGCACAAGAAGCTAACTACAGCTGTTACAACCCGGAACCTCCTCATCAGGAATCTCACGGAGCGTCCGGCTGATCCTGTGACCGAAGCACTTCTCAAGGAAGTTCGTGAGGATGAGTTTGGTCTTGGTGTTTGACCATTTGTTTGTTGTTGCTGTCTTTCCATGTACTTTTATTTTCTTGTAATGTATTTTGACCCCTTAGAGGGCTTGTGTTGTAAAATGAACAAGTTGTATTATTTCACCTTCTGTAATATATTTGTGTTAGTTTGCTTCATCTGAGTTTTCTTCGAAAGCAACAACAACAGCATCTCCAAGGGTCTGGAAGGGTCAAAACTGAAGGCCAAACCGGATACCTTGAGAACAAATAAGCATACTGCATTGCATGCTAACCTTTTGTTTGTTTTGTAGGTTTTTTGTTTTTTTGCTAACCTCTGTTGTGATGTATCAGGAACTATTGCTAGGCGCCGAGTTTTTCCCCTCAACCGTCCGCACCGTTATCCAACCCGAAACAACCTTCCGGGAATTCAAATGGATCAGATGCAGCAGGACCTTACTGAGGTCAGAAATCAAATGGCAAACGAAAGGCTAGAAATGAGGAATCAAATGACTCAGTTTATGGAAGTGATGAACAATATAGCTCAGAGCCAGGAAAGATTAAGGGCCATGGTGGAAAGGCAGAATCAAGAAGATCCACATATAGGGACTGCCGGCACCAGCAACAATGAAAGGGTCCAACCTCATGTAAATCCCCTTGTATTTGGACCACACCTCCATCCTGAGGTCAATATTCCTGCAAATGTTCAAGAGACTGCCACTGCAGCCAGGGTACTTCAAGAAGACCCCCAGGAGGATCAATTCACAGTAATGGGTGCTGGGGAGGAAGCTTATGATAGAAGGTTGGATGAGATAGCCGAGAAATTGAGGTCCTTAGAGTCTCAAAACTCTCTAGGTTTCGACGTCATGGACATGGGCTTGGTAGACGGGGTCAGGATCCCCCATAAGTTTAAGCCTCCTTGTTTTGAAAAATACAACGGGACTTCATGCCCCCGGACTCATTTACAGTCATTTCTGGGAAGGCTGAAGGCCTATACTATGGATGAGAAGCTCTGGATGTTCTATTTCGAAGACAGCTTGACTGGAGCGTCAAGAGAATGGTACTCTCACTTGACAAGGGCAACTATTAGATGCTGGAAGGACCTGGCAGAGGCCTTCATCAGACAGTATCAGTATAACTTAGACATGGCACCCAACAGGACCCTCCTGATGGGAATGTCACAGTCGTCAAGGGAAAGTTTCCGAGAATATGCCCAGAGATGGAGGCAATTGGCTGCTGCTGTTCAGCCACCTATGTCTGAACGGGAAATGGCAGATATGTTCATGAACACCCTTCAGGGAACTTATATTGACAGGCTGGCTGCTTTCTCTTCCACTAGCTTTGCGGATGTTGTCATAGCTGGGGAGAGAATTGAAAGCCTATTGAAGATGGGTAAGATCTCAGACAACGGAGCAAGCTCGTCCAGTAGTACAAGAAAGCCTTTTGCGGGCCCGAGAAGAGCTGGCGAGACCAATGCCATCCACACCAGCAGGGGCAGGCCCCAATATGTTCACAGATCAGTGGCAGCAGTCACCATTCCCGCTCCGGCTCACCCTCAACCAGTTTATCAACCTCCGCAACAAAACTATCAGCCACAACCTCAGTACCATCAACAGAATCAGTATCCTCCGAGAAATTACAACAACAGCAACACCAACAGCAATAACCAGCAAAGGCCATCCCAACAGAGGCCATTTCAAGCCAACAGGGTGATCGATCCGATCCCTATGCCATATGCTACATTGCTGCCACAACTCCTGAAACTCAACCTAGTTGAGCTAAGGACGTTGGCACCTCCGGATCCCAACAGTCTACCCAGAAACTATGATGTCAACGCTAGGTGTGCTTTTCATTCAAATGCACCTGGCCACAGTACAGAAAAGTGCAGAGCCCTGCACATGAAGGTACAAGACCTGGTAGACTCAAAAGCTCTGAACTTCGCACCACCACCCAATGTCAATAAGAACCCCATGCCAAACCACGGTGGTCCCCGAATTAACGCTATTGAAGAAGACAAGCCGTCTTATTTAATAACCAGTGTGGGTCAGATCAGGACACCGTTGGTAGAAATTAAGGCTCAACTCCTCGAATGTCAAATGTTCCCGGGGTGTGAGTTGGGGTGTGCTTACTGCAATATCTTAGTAAATGGGTGCGATAACCTGAGGAATGGCATAGACGGTCTCATTCAGAGTGGCCAACTTCAGATCACCACCTCATTTCCAACAAATCCACCAATCTCATCAGCAACAATTTCAGAACCTCCTACAACTGCAGCAACCATTGTTCCTGACAATTCTTCGGCTACATCAACAAGTACTTTATCTGTCTTCTCAAATGATCAGTTCTCGACAAATTTTCCTGCTACAACTTCAGCTTCATTCCATTTTGAATCTCCTACAACAACAACATCCATACTTCCGACAATGCCTCCTACAACACCAGCAACCAATCATGAAGATGTCTCTACTGTCACCATATTTTATGATCCGGAAAACAACTCCGCCTACCATTCAGAAGGTGCTGCTCCCATAAGAGCACCAGTTACAATTTATTACGATCCACAGACTATCACAGTTCCCTCAACAGCTGCAATCGGTCCAGTCACTATCACGGTGCCTGGACCAGTACCTTACGAAAGCAGCAATGCCATCCCCTGGCATTACGGCTCTGACTTGTACTGTGAAGGACAAAAAATCACTTTTGAATCATCAACCCCTGCACTACAAGTAGACAATGTGGGCGGAGGCGGAGGATTCACTCGAAGCGGACGTCTCTTTGCCCCACAAATTCAGAAACCCACTGCCGAAGCAGAAGCTGCTGCCAAGGCAAAAGGGAAGAGCCCCGTGCAGGAAGATCAAGTTGTTAAAGAAGCCTTGAAAACACCATTCGATCAAGAGGTTGATGAGTTCATGCGAATCATCAAAAAGAGTGATTATAAAATAGTGGATCAGCTTCATCAGACGCCTTCCAAGATCTCAATCCTATCATTGCTTATGTGCTCCGAAGCCCATCGGAATGCACTACTCAAAGTCCTGCACGCAGCTTACGTGCCTGAAGAGATCACTGTCAATCAGCTGGAAGCAGTAGTTGGAAATGTTAATGCTAGTCACGGACTAGGGTTCACCAATACTGATTTGACAACGGAAGGCCGCAACCATAACAAAGCCTTGCACATAACCATGGAGTGCAAAGGTGCTGTCCTTTCCCATGTGCTGGTAGACACGGGGTCATCCCTCAATGTCCTACCTAAAAAGGCCCTGGTGAAGATAGAATATGATGGATTGGCATTGAGACCCAGCAACCTGGTGGTGAGAGCCTTTGATGGTTCAAAAAGATCGGTTCTGGGAGAGATTGAATTGCCCATAACGATTGGCCCGCAGACCTTTAAAACTATCTTCTTTGTGATGGACATTCAGCCTGCCTACAGCTGTTTGTTAGGTAGGCCATGGATTCACGCTGCTGGCGCCGTGACCTCTACCCTTCACCAGAAGTTAAAACATGAGTGGGAGGGTCAAATCGTTACAATCTGCGGAGAGGAGGACATTTTTGTCAGCCACCTGGCTACCTATAAATACATTGAAATGGATGGGGAGATCCATGAAACAATGAGCCAGGGGTTTGAAGCCTTGAATGTGAATGAAACATCTGCTGTGCCTGGTACTTCAATATCATCATACCAACAAGCCCGGAAGGTTGTTGAGGAAGGAACTGCCCAAGGCTGGGGCAAGCTACTACCGGTGGAGAAGAAAGAAGACAGATTTGGGTTGGGTTACAAACCAACTCAACAAGATCAAGCAGCGGCTGCGAAAGAGCCCAATTTTGTGAGTGGGGGGATGCTCACCCCTGATGCTGTCAACTGTCTGGAAGACGAGCTGGAAGAGGAACGCAACCTGGAAAGCTGGATTCGTCCAAAGATCCCGGGGAGCAGTGTCTCAAACTGGTCTTCCCAGGAAATTATAAGAGTTACTCATGCAGAGTAATTATTATTTCCTGTATTTTATAGCATGCATCAAAGTCTTGCATCTTGCCCAAGATGACAAGACTCATTTTGTAATCGGGCCATCTGTACTTTTTGTGCAAACAAGATTAATTAATGAAATATCAGACATCTTTTTGCAAACGAGTCTTTTTCTTTTCGTTCACTGTTTTTCCATTTTTCTTTTTGTACAAAAAAATAAATGGCGGTGTTTTCAAAATGACAACTTCATTTCACTTTTCTAAATAAAGATTAAAATCAAATCACTAAAATGAACAAACTTAACCCTTGCAGAGAGTGCCTGCCAGACAGCACCGACAACAGCACGGCTATGACATCGTATGACTTTGACAATCCAATCAATCAAGCTGATGAAGGGGTTGAAGAAGAATATGAGCTTCCTGAAGAGCTAGCCAGGTTGTTAAGACAAGAGGAAAAGGTTATTACTCCTCACCAGGAGGAGGTTGAAGTGATTAATCTTGGTACAGAGGAAAATGTGAAAGAGGTCAAGATCGGGGCCTGCCTGCAAGACTCAGTGAAGAGACAACTGATTGACCTGCTTCAAGAGTATGTAGATGTGTTTGCTTGGTCGTACCAAGATATGCCGGGGTTGGATACCGATATTGTCGTGCACAAGCTGCCTTTGAGAGAAGAATGCCCGCCAGTTAAACAGAAGCTGCGCCGCACTCGTCCGGACATGGCAATGAAAATCAAGGAAGAGGTACAAAAGCAATGGGACGCCGGATTCCTTGCTGTAACTAGCTATCCGCCGTGGGTTGCTAATATTGTACCTGTGCCTAAGAAAGACGGCAAAGTAAGGATGTGTGTTGACTACCGGGATCTGAACAGAGCCAGCCCGAAAGATGATTTCCCTTTACCTCACTGTCGCTCCCGACAAATGAAAATATGATCAGATGAAGGTACAGGCGCGAACGGTCGGCGAGAGGGACAATGAGAACACACAGCCGTGAACTCACTGGAGATGAATAGAGTCGCCAGCTAGGCATTTTTATCCCGGAGGAAAGGTAATGCTGCATAAACCTAGAAAGATACGGATAAGACGGTTGCGAACCAGAGAGACTGAGAAAGGGGGTTGGTTACAACCTGGGAAGGTATTAGCACCCAGATTGTCCGTCGTACTCGACGGGATCCACGCTTAAAAGATTTGTGTTTTAAAGGGGTAGTGTCAGTGCAATTTGTGTATAGAATAGCTGGAAAAGGCAATGTACAGGTGTCAGTGTAAAAGAAATGAAATGTGATGTGTACAGTGTCAGTGCAGGAATAAGGATGAAATTGCTCAGGAATATGAGGCTAAAGGATGAAGCTGGAAGGAGGGGGGATATACAGAGACTTTTGTTCGATAACTGTTAAGTTATGCCTACGTATCCTCTCGTGCAATGAGGAAGTCAGAACACCGTAGTTCGACCCAAAGAGACTGAATGATGAATTGACTTGTGAACTGCCTGCTTGTCAATGCTCAAGTGTATGACCTGTCTGGCCCAGGTGCAAACTGTCTTGCATTAGACGGAAGAAGCGAGTTCTCGTTTGTGAGTGAATGAGATGAGAAAAGAATCCCGGAGGAGACGATTATTGTTTGTTTTTTGTGTTTTCAGTCTTTTATTGCTTTTGAAGGTTTACCATAAGTTAATGAGCTTAAGTCTAAACCAATGGATTTAGTAAACTCATCACATCTTCCCTCTGATTAGGGGTAATGAGGATTACCTTAAGTGTGAAGTCAGATTCTCACACTTAATCACCTTTGGTGTAGGATTAAGATCATTAACCTACTTGTGATTAATTAGATGCTTTTGGTGTTTTTGTTTAGTGTTGAGTAATGAGGTTAAGCCATAATCAAGGATTAAACAGACTCATTACACCATCCTAATAGAAGGATAATAGATGAGAATGTTTAAGCTGAGAAAAGCTCCTCAACTTAATCCATGATTAGGGATTAAACTCATGACAAAACAAGCCTTTGATTAAGTGGATTTTATTTAATGATATGATGATGAAGTGATTTTTATGATTTGTAAGACAACTTGAGGGGGACTTGTCCATTAACACTAGGGTTAGTCCTTCTTAACCAATTAAGGAAGAATTAGAACCCTAATGCAAGGCCCAAGTTACAAGTGTGATGTCTTAATGGTTATTAAGTGGATTGATTAAAGGAGTTAAACACATTAAGGGTTTAACACTTAGGATTAAAGTTATACACTCCATCCTAAGAGAAGGATGCAGGCATAAGCCTAATCACAAAGCCTTAAAGCCTTTAGGGTTTAGTCCCTGATTATGAGATGAGAAGAGAAGACTCAAAAGAGACCCAAAGGTAAAACTAAGAGGGGAGACTAATCAAAACCCTAATCATTGTCATACATGGTTGTTCCTAAGGTTTGTGAGGTTTGCAAAAGAAGATCTTCAATGGAGCCACCAAGAAGCAGATGAAAGGATCAAGAGAAGCAAAACAACTTGCTTCATTCAAGAAGTCAAGTCACTTGAAGAAAGAAAGTGGGAAGAAGAAGAATGAGCAAGCTCAATCTCAAACACATACAAAATGCAGCAATGGATGCAAGAGAGATGAAAAGAAAAATTATGAGAAGTGAAAGCAAATTCACTTCCCAAAATCACTTACCACCTGAAATGTTAGAAAAGAAATGCAATGCAATGCAAAATGGGATGAGATGATGTGATGCAAACCAAGACCAGAAGCACATATGGGATGTTAATGATGCTATGAGATGCTACAAACATGAGGCAGCACATGGAAATGATCATACAAGTTCATGAATGCAAATGAAGCAAGTTAGGAACCATGAACATACATGAAAAGTTATGAAGTGCACATGGCATACAACATGGCAAATACATGATGCAATGATCAAACATGCTTTCAATATGTCTTATGATGTCAAATGAATCAAATGGATGCTTGAAATGTCATGGCAAGTCATGTTATGCAAGAAGATGCAAGATGGATGCATATGGAAGCCCAAATTAGGGTTTATGAACAATACATCAAACAAAAATCAAAATCAGAAGCAAACAATATTACAAAAAATTGAAAATGCACTTAAAGGCCCCCTAATCCTATACTAACCCAATGTCCAAAGGAGAGGTTTCAACTCTTAACCAAACTCAAGTTATGATTTTTACAAGATTCTAGGGTTTTTAGGGTTTCCAAACAAAAGAAATGTCAAACAATTTGAAAATGCAAGATCAAATCATGGCCATTTTATCTCAAAAACTACATGCTAAACATAATGCAATGCAAGAAGAATCAATGTCCAACTCCTCATGAATAGGCAGAAATGATTTTTTGAACTATGGATCAAATTAATGCACAAAAATGATTTTAATTCAATGAAAAATTCTCAAAATGCATCAAGATCAAAAAAGAAATTTGGTTTGAAGGTTGGACAATGTTTCTAAATGTCTTAGAACATTTCATGAATTTTTTGGTGATTTTTAAATACTTAAAAGTATTTTTAATAAATTAATTCTCATTAATCAATTAAAAATAAACTTTTAAATATTTAAAAATACTTTTTTAATGCTAAAAATAAAAATAAAAATATTTTTGTGTCATAAAAATTAATGAAACTCTTGAGAAAAAGTTTCATAATTTTTAAGACATTTTTGCTATTTTAAATTAATTATGCAAATAAATTGAAAAGAAAATGAATTAAAAATAAATAAAATGGAAGGTAATCAGGATGGAGGGATGAGATTCACTCTGGATTTGAATCTGTTGACAACGCGCGTCATCCAAGGGTCCAGGTTGACTCTGATTAAATTATTTAAATTATGTTTAATTAAGCTAACACGTGGATTAGGGCATAATCAGAGAGATCCAGGCCATACACTCACGCGGGAGGTCAACGGGTCAGAGGCATCTCACGGTCCAGATTCAAATGGTCATTAATCACGTAATTAGGGCATAATCACTCTCAGGTGGCCGGAGAAGACTTCCGGTCGTCTTCTCCGGCCAGCAACTCCCCTGAAAAACTTCAAACTCCCTCAAATCGTAACAAAAACAAAATCTAAGAATTGGGAAATGCTCTCCAACCTCTCACGAATCAAACCCCTCTCCTAAAACAAATTTCTTTTCCCTAACTAAGCTGAATCGAAGGAAATAAGAACTAGGGCACGCAAGCTTCAGAGAGCAATTAAACTCTCATTTCAAAACCATTTCAAAAACTAAGAGCACCAGGATATTCAGTGAAGCATAAGGAACAAGTTCATAACATGAAAAACAATTTCTGGAAAAATAATTTTCAAGCTACCTGAGATTTGGAGCTTTCAACCTGATGACTTTCTGGCCACTTCTTTCAGTGCAAACTACTCCACTTGATCCCCAGATGATGTTTGAATGCTCAAGAAGAGTTTATGTTGGCTGGATAATGAGTTTCGACAGCTCCTGCTTCAACTCAGTTGAAAATGGCTATGGTGAAATAGGCAGCTTCAGGCCATTGTGAAGGATTGTTTGTGATCCTGAGGGTGAATGGAGAAGCTTTGCAAGGTTTGTTTGGATGTTTGTGAGCTAGGGAGGGAGATTCGAATGGGACTGCAGTTTGAGGTGAGAAATGGCTATGGGGTGTTCTGGTTGATTCAGGCTTGTGTTCTTGCTGGTTTCTACTCAATGATGCATGGTGAGTTGAATGGTGAAAATGGTTTGAGTGTTTCTTGGCTGGGCAGAGAGATTCGAAGGCTTATGCAGCTGGGGTGTATTTTGTGAATGTGTTGTCTGAGAGTGCTTCAGCCTTGCCTTGTACATGAAATGGCTTGCAATTTGTTCACAAAAACCTCTCTCATTGGTCAGTTGACAAGACATGTCCTTTATTGATTGGTAAGTCACCTTTTGCAAAAAAGTCAAATTTGTGTAAGGAAAGTATGGGTTGATCTATAGCTAGTACATGGGCTGGTTCTGGTGCAGCAAGGTGAGGTGAGAGGCTAGCCAAAGTGCAGCATCCAATGCATCAAGTGGTAGAAGCACAATGATGATTTTGCAAGTTGTTGGCCTTTTGGTTCACATGTGATTCCCTCATCCCACAAGCCATAACTCATGGGCATTCTTGGTTCAATTCTGATTTTTAGGACTTATAGAATGTTTGTATGCTGGTTTGAAATGAACTAAAGGTCACAAGAAGCATTGGTTCATGATTTTGCAAAATTTCCATTTGAGGCATGCCTTGAAAATCAATGATTTTGGCCAACTTTGTCACACCATAACTTTTGATCCAAGAAGAGTTTGATCATGTTCTTGTACTTTTTGAAAAGGGAAAGATGAGATCTACAACTTTCATGACCAAAGTTTTTCCATTTGAAGCATTTTTGGATCAAGAATCAAGGCTTGAAAAATGACCTAAAATGATGCATTCTTGAAAAGTCAACTATGCCCAAAAAGTCAACATTTACAAAAACCCTAAATTCTGGATTTTTGTGAACTTCAACCTTCTTCCATGATCAAATAAAGATCATATACACTCAAAATGATGAAGATCACCCATTGGTTGGGTCATTGGGGGCCTCAGATGCCCTGATTTTACACTGACTTGTCCAGAAAGTCAAACCTTGATCAGATGACTTCCCCATGGAATTTCTTCATGAAAATTGATATGCATACTCCCTATACCATATAGAGACCAATGGAAACAAGAATGACCAAAAAAATTGGAGTTATGGCCTCTGAAACCAAAACCCTAGTTTTAGGTCAACTGTGCAGTCTAGCCTGGCTCTGCATCCATTCAAACCCTAGCTCTTGTGATTCCTTTGCATTTTTGACTTTGAGGAGATGGAATATGATGTAAGAACACTCATGGACCTCTTTGAATTGATTGGTTGCTTTTGGAGTGGCTCAAGATGCTTTGGGATTGCTCAGATCACAAACCCTAGATGCAGATGACTTTGAATCTATGTAGTGAACCAAAATTGGGATATGAGGTGATATGATTGTGTTTATGCATATGAAATGATCACAAGCCATGGTGTGAATGGGTGAGGGAAAATTTGGGGTGTTTACAGCTGCCCCTATTCAAGCATGAGTTAGCTGTGCAGGTTGTAAGCAACGGCTTAACAGGCAAACAAGATAACTTGTGGTTGAATACCAAAGACAGTCCGAAATTTGCACTCACAGAAATGAAGAAGGAAAGGGATATAGATTGTAAAGGAAAATAAAGTATTGTAAAATGTGGGCGACGGAGGACGACCGTCGAGCAGAGGATGACTGCTGGGTAAACAGCAATGACGGGGACGGCCGACATGCTGGGGAAAAATGCTGAAAATAAAGCGATGACGGGGACGGCCGACATGCTGGAGATAAATGGTAAAGCCAAGACGGGGACGGCCGACCGGATGGGGAAAATAAAATATTATGATGGGGACGGCCATCAAATAAAGCTGTAAAATTCTCTGGGAGATAAAGAAACATGACGGGGACGGCCATCAAGTTTATAAAGCAAAGTAACCAACGATGGGGACGGCCATCGGGCTAAAAGGAAAAGGGACCACGACGGGGACGGCCATCGGGTTAAAGAATAAATGAAATAAACAGATGATGGGGACGGCCATCAAAGGTGAAGGACGATCACCTAGCAGGGGACGGCTGCTCTGTTGGGGATAAAAGAAATATGATGGGGACGGCCATCAAAGGTGGAGGACGACCACCTGGCAGGGTACGGCTGCCGAAAATATCAACGATGGGGACGGCCATTGGATAGAAAAGGTCAACGACGGGGACGGCCATCGGACGAGCATGATGGAGGACGACCATCAAGAAGTGGAGGACGACCACTCAGCAGGGGACGGCTGCTCTCAAGGTTCATCATGACACAGGACGAGTGTCAGATAACCAAAATCAATGGGGACGGCCATTGGATAAAGTGATGAAGGACGATCATCAAAAGGTGGAGGACGACCACCTAGCAGGGGACGGCTGCTAAATCAACGATGGGGACGGCCATCGGACGAGCATGATGGAGGACGACCATCAAGAAGTGGAGGACGACCACTCAGCAGGGTACGGCTGCTCTCAGGGTTATCATGACACAGGACGAGTGTCAGATAAAAGAAAAATGCTTTGTTGGTGATCTACTGGGGGTATAGTAAACACGGACGAGTGTTCACATCCAAGAAACAAAAGGTATAAGTGTTTAGATGTTAGTGTACAGAATAAAGATGCGGACGAGCATCCTTAAGACTATGATACGGACGAGTATCATGTAGAAACAAACTGACACATGCTCAGAGATGATGATACGGACGAGTATCAACGGGTTAACAAAGAACGCGGACGAGTGTTGAATCTGAAGGGACTCTTCTGGGGAATAGTAGACACAGGCGAGTATCCATATTCAAGAAGACGAAAGTGTTTGACACAGTGTATGGATTAAAGATGCGGACGAGCATCCTTAAGACTAAGATACGGACGAGTATCTTGTAGAAACAAACATTAGACGCAATGTTCTGAGATGATGGTACGGACGAGTACCAACTGGTTAACAAAGAACAAAGACTACTGTTGAATCTGTGGGGAGATAAGTGATGGTGTATACAAGATACGGACGAGTATCTGTATAAGTGTATCGTGAGTAGTGAGTATATATATATGAGTGTTTAACTGCTGGGGTGGGTGACACGGACGAGTGTCAAAGGGAGAAAAGTGTGATATCAACAAGTATATGGGTTGCAAAAGTGTAAGCGACTGCGCTGGGGATATGACACGGACGGGTGTCAAGAAAGTGTATATACAAGTATGTGTGAGTGCAAAGAGGGTGTCTTCGGCTTTCTGCTGGTGATATGACACGGACGGGTGTCATGAAGTATCCGTGATATGGATGATTTGTTTGTAAAGAGTGTTCAGGCGACTTTACTGGGGAAAGATGGCACAGACGGGTGCCAAAAGGAGTATATACTGGTGTTTGTGATGGTGAGGCAGCTGCTCTTGCCGGGGACTCTGGTGGGGATTTTTCTGTATTCTGATGAATGGTTATATTCACAACATGACTTATGATTATGCTATGCTTGATTTTTTGCCGTAATGCTCCGTATTAGACGGAATGCTACGCTCTGAGGGGATGAATATGATGCAAATGCCATGATTGTGCAAAAACACCAAACCGGGATTTGGATCCCGTTGCTGCGAAGATCTCTGGCCGATCTGTCTGAGGCGAACCTCCCAGCTGGGGATGAGATCATTGGTAGATCTGATGAGAGGTATCTGCTTGGGGATACGGGTCACTGATTTGACATATTCTTGTAATGTGGAACCCAGCTGGGGTTTGCAGAAGCTTTCTTCACTCTGTTGTGATTTCCTTCGTGCGTTGCTCTTCTGGATAGAGGCGGAGGATTCCGTGGGGAGATGATTCCCTGATTTCCGCATTCTGCTGAGGAAGAATGGTTGGTGCTACAGCTGGGAGAGTTGCTGGCCACTCAGCTGGGGAGAGTAATGAGAGGCAACTCAGCTGGGGATAGAGCATTTCAGATGCTGAGATTGAGTGTATGTTGATTTAGCAACTTTGCTGGGGAAATGGGCACCTTCCAGTGCCATATGGAAGATAGACCGAGTTGATAATGATCCGCCAGCTTGCTGAGGGTGAAGCTTTCATGCCCTAAGCTGTGCTCTGGATACCTGCAATCCTGAAAAAGATAGAAAAACGCACAAGGTAATCCCGGGGTATCCCTTACTGGATTCCGTCATAGGAGTTAGGATACTTCTGAGAGTAAGTATATTTCCTGCAAGCATGTTTTTATTCGAAGATAAGCATCTGTATTCTTATGCAATCAGTTTTTCTTTTTAAGACATCAGACATTTTTTTTGCAAATGGAATGTATAAAACGAGACGTGACTGAAAATCTGATTTTATTAATTCATATGCCCTGAATTGGCGAGATACAGTCAAAGGAACATATCTCCTGAAATGAGGAGATTGCTATAAATTGAGAAACAAAAATGTTGGCAGTGTTGATGACGCTTTCAAAGGGACTTCCTCTTCTGCTATGACTCGTATGACTTTTGACTTTCTTCTCATCTTGCCTTTGAAGAATGTTGATTCTGCTTGAAACTCGATCTTGAAGCTTACCAAGTCGTAAGTGATACAGACGAATTCAGAATGCAGTTGTTCGCTTATTCCCTTATTTTGCATGGATCGCCCTTTCGGGTTTTCAATCCATCGGGATACCCATTTTTGCCTGAGCCGTCCAATGCGGCTTTTCAACTCAGCGGGTGTACAATTTTTTATTTATTTTCCCTTATTTTTGCCCGAGTCTTTTATTCTGTTTTTTGACTCGCCGGGATGCCCTGTTTTTGCCTGGACTTACATTCTGTTTTTATGTCCAGCGGGTCATTTTATGCGAAGTATTTTTTAACTGCATCTGAATTCACAGGGGACGGGAAATCTTCACCATCCACGGTGCTGAGCATCAGTGCTCCACCAGAGAAAACTTTCTTTACCACGAATGGTCCTTCATAATTTGGAGTCCATTTGCCCCTGTGGTCTGTATGAGGAGGGAGGATTCTTTTCAGCACAAGATCTCCCACTTGGTACTCTCGGTGTCTGACTTTCTGATCGAAGGCCTTCTTCATTCTCTTCTGATATAACTGCCCATGACAGATTGCAGCCAACCTTTTCTCTTCGATCAGACTCAGTTGTTCGTATCGGGACCTAACCCATTCTGCTTCGTTCAGTTTAACATCCATTAGTACCCGTAGAGAGGGTAATTCAACTTCAACAGGTAGGACTGCCTCCATACCATACACAAGTTGATACGGCGTTGCCCCAGTGGATGTCCTGATTGATGTGCGATACCCATGCAAGGCAAATGGTAGCATTTCATGCCAATCTTTGTAGGTGACTACCATCTTTTGCACAATCTTCTTGATATTCTTGTTTGCTGCCTCAACAGCGCCATTCATCTTTGGCCTGTAAGGAGAAGAATTGTGATGTTGGATCTTGAAGTCCCAGCATAATTCAGCCATCATTTTGTTGTTCAAGTTGGAACCATTATCAGTAATGATTCGTTCGGGAACTCCGTACCGACAGATGATATCTCTTTTCAGGAATCTGGCTACCACTTGTCTTGTGACGTTTGCATATGAGGCTGCTTCAACCCACTTGTTGAAATAGTCAATGGCGACCAGGATGAATCTGTGGCCATTTGAAGCAGTTGGCTCGATCTTGCCGATCATGTCAATGCCCCACATAGCAAAGGGCCAAGGTGAAGACATTATGTTCAAAGTATTTGGAGGAACATGCACTTTATCTGCGTAGATCTGGCATTTATGACATTTTCTGGCGTAGGCACAACAGTCTGCATCCATTGTGATCCAGTAATACCCTGATCTTAGCAATTTCTTAGCCATTGCATGTCCTCCAGCATGGGTACCAAAAGAGCCTTCATGCACTTCATGCATCAACAAATCTGCTTCCGTCTCATCAACACATCTGAGGAGTACCATATCAAAGTTCCTTTTGTATAAAGACCCATCAGTGTTCAGGAAGAAACTACCAGCAAGCCTTCTCAAAGTCTTCTTATCATTGGAAGATGCCCCAGGTGGGTATGTTTGATCTTCCAAGAAGCACTTAATGTCATGGAACCAAGGCTTATCATCTTTGACAACATATGCTGCGAATACATATGCTGGTCTATCAAGTCTCGATACTGAAATCTGAGGTACAAAGTTAGCAGCTTGAACTTTGATCATGGACGAAATGGTAGCCAAGGCATCTGCAAATTGATTCTCATCCCGAGGGATATACTCAAGTTTGACTGTTGTGAAGAAAGTCAATAACCTTCTTGTATAATCCCTGTAAGGTATCAGATGATCCTGGTGTGTATACCATTTCCCATTGGTCTGATTGATTACCAAAGCTGAATCCCCGAATACGGTTAAAGTCTTGATCCTGAGGTCAATGGCCTCCTCAAGACCCATAATGCAAGCTTCGTATTCAGCTTCGTTGTTAGTGCAGTTGAAAGTGAGTTTTGCCGAGAAAGGCATGTGAACTCCTTTGGGTGTAATGAGTACTGCACCAACACCACGGCCATTCATGTTAACAGCCCCATCAAACATCATAGTCCATTCTTCTTCCGGGTCGGGCCCTTCAGTGTGAATAGGCTCTTCATGATCTTTTGATTTAATGAACATGATGTCTTCATCAGGGAAGTCAAACCTCATAGGCTGGTAGTCATCAATGGGTTGCTCAGCAAGATATTCAGATAGTACACTGCCCTTGATGGCTTTCTGAGAGGTGTATTGTATGTCATATTCTGTGAGAATCATCTGCCATCTTGCAACCCGTCCGGTAAGAGCTGGCTTCTCAAATATGTACTTGACTGGGTCCATCTTCGAGATTAACAAGGTAGTGTGGGTCAACATATACTGCCTTAGTCGGCGAGCAGCCCACGCTAAAGCACAACAAGTTTTCTCGAGCAGTGAATAACGTTGTTCACAGTCGGTAAACTTTTTGCTTAGGTAGTATATTGCATACTCTTTTCGACCAGACTCGTCATGCTGGCCCAGCACACACCCCATTGACTCTTCTAATACTGTCAAGTACATTATCAGAGGTCTTCCTTCAACTGGCGGCATGAGGATTGGAGGTTCTTGCAGATACTCCTTGATCTTGTCAAAAGCCCTTTGGCAGTCTTCATTCCACCTGACCGTTTGTTCTTTCCTTAACAACTTGAACAAAGGTTCGCAGGTTGCCGTTAGGTGAGATATGAACCGTGAAATGTAATTCAATCGACCTAAGAACCCCCGAACTTCTTTCTCAGTCCTTGGTGCAGGCATCTCTTGAATAGCTTTGACTTTATCAGGGTCGACTTCAATCCCTTTCTCGCTTACAATAAAACCCAGCAGCTTACCGGATCGCACCCCGAATGTGCATTTGTTGGGGTTCAACTTCAGTTGGTACTTCCTCAAACGCTTGAATAACTTGAGCAGATTCACCAGGTGATCTTCCTCTGTAAGGGACTTGGCAATCATGTCATCCACATAGCATTCTATTTCCTTATGAATCATATCGTGGAATAATGTTACCATAGCCCGTTGATACGTCGCACCGGCATTCTTGAGCCCAAATGGCATCACTTTGTAGCAGAACGTGCCCCAAGGTGTGATGAATGTTGTCTTCTCCATGTCTTCAGGTGACATTTTAATCTGGTTGTATCCTGAAAATCCATCCATGAAGGAGAATACCGAGAACTGAGCCGTATTATCCACCAATACATCGATGTGAGGTAATGGGAAATCATCCTTCGGGCTGGCTCTGTTCAGATCCCGGTAATCAACGCACATTCTTACTTTGCCGTCCTTTTTAGGCACAGGTACTATGTTAGCGACCCACGGTGGATAGCTAGTCACAGCAAGGAACCCGGCGTCCCATTGCTTTTGTACCTCTTCTTTGATTTTCATTGCCATGTCCGGCCGAGTACGGCGCAGCTTCTGTTTAACCGGCGGGCATTCTTCTCTCAAAGGCAGCTTGTGCACAACAATATCGGTATCCAACCCTGGCATGTCTTGGTACGACCAAGCAAACACATCTACATACTCTTGAAGCAGGTCTATCAGTTGTCTCTTCACTGAGTCTTGCAGGCAGGCCCCGATTCTAACTTCTTTCACGTCTTCATCTGTACCAAGATTGATCACTTCAACCTCCTCCTGGTGAGGAGTAATAACCTTTTCCTCTTGCCTTAACAACCTGGCTAGCTCTTCAGGAAGCTCATATTCTTCTTCAACCCCTTCATCGGCTTGATTGATTGGATTGTCAAAGTCATACGAAGTCATAGCCGTGCTGTTGTCGGTGCTGTCTGGAAGGCACTCTCTGCAAGGGTTAAGTTGTTCATTTTAGTGATTGATTTTAGTCTTGTTTAGAAAAGTGAAATGAAGCTGTCATTTTGAAAACACCGCCATTTATTTTTTGTACAAAAAAGAAAAATGGAAAAACAGTGAGCAGAAAAGAAAAAGACTCATTTGCAAAAAGATGTCTGATATTTCATTAATTGATCTTGTTTGCACAAAAAAGTACAGATGGCCCGATTACAAAATGAGTCTTGTCATCTTGGGCAAGATGCAAGACTTTGATGCATGCTTATAAAATACAGGAAATAATAATTACTCTGATCGAGTAACTCTTATAATTTCCTGGGAAGACCAGTTCGAGATACTGCTTCCCGGGATCTTTGGACGAATCCAATTCTCCAGATTGCGCTCCTCTTCCAGCTCGTCTTCCAGACAGTTGATAGCATCGGGGGTAAGCATTCCCCCACTGACAAAACCGGGCTTTCCAGCAGCCTTTGCTTGATGTTGAGTTGGTCTGTAACCCAACCCAAATTTGTCTTTCTTCTCCTCCACAGCTAAAACCTTGCCCCAGCCTAGGGCAGTTCCTTCCTCAACAACCTTCCGGGCTTGTTGGTATGATGACATTGGAGTACCAGATACAGCAGACGCTTCATTCACATTCAAAGCTTCAAACCCCTGGCTCATTGTTTCATGGATCTCTCCATCCATCTCAATGTATTTATAGGTTGCCAGGTGGCTGACAAAAATGTCCTCCTCTCCACAGATTGTGACAACTTGGCCTTCCCACTCAAATTTTAACTTTTGGTGAAGGGTAGACGTTATTGCGCCGGCGGCGTGAATCCAGGGTCTACCCAACAAACAGCTGTAGGCGGGCTGAATGTCCATCACATAAAAGATAGTTTTAAAGGTCTGTGGGCCAATTGTCACAGGTAGCTCAATCTCTCCCAGAACCGATCTCTTAGAACCATCAAAGGCTCTTACCACCAGGTTGCTGGGTCTCAATGCCAGTCCATCATATTCCAGCTTCACCAGAGCCTTCTTTGGTAAGACATTCAGGGATGAACCTGTGTCTACCAGCACATGAGAGAGGACAGCCCCTTTGCATTCCATGGTTATGTGCAAGGCTTTGTTGTGGTTGCGGCCATCCGCTGTCAAGTCAGTATTGGTGAACCCTAGCCCATTGCTAGCAGTAACGTTTCCAACCACGGTTTCCAACTGGTTGACAGTAATCTCTTCAGGCACGTAAGCTGCGTGCAGGACTTTAAGTAGTGCATTCCGATGGGCTTCGGAGCACATAAGCAGTGAGAGGATAGAGATCTTGGATGGCGTCTGGTGAAGCTGATCCACAATTTTGTAATCACTCTTTTTGATGATTCGCATAAACTCATCAACTTCTTGATCGAACGGTGTCTTCAAGGCTTCTTTAACAACTTGATCTTCCTGCACCGGGCTCTTTCCTTTTGCCTTGGCAGCAGCTTCTGCTTCGGCAGTAGGTCTTTGAATTGGTGGAGCAAAGAGACGTCCGCTTCGAGTGAAGCCTCCGCCTCCCCCCACATTATCTACTTGTGGTGCAGGTGTTGATGTTTCAAGAGTGATTCTCTTTCCTTCGCAGTACACGTCAGAGCCATAGTGCCAAGGGATGGCCCTATTGCTTTCATATGGTACTGGTCCAGGCACCGTGACAGTGACTGGACTGATTGTTGCTGCTGAAGGGACTGTAATTGTTTGTGGATCATAAAAGATTGTAACTGGTGCTCTGATGGGAGCAGCACCTTCTGAATGGTAGGCAGAGTTGTTCTCAGGATCATAAAATATGGTGACAGTAGAGACATCTTCATGATTGGTTGTTGGTGTTGTAGGAGATATTGGCGGAAGAATGGATGTTGTCGTTGTAGGAGTCTCGAAGTGGAGTGAAGCTGAAGTTGTAGCAGAAAAATTTGTTGAAAACTGATCATTTGAGACGATAGATGGAGTACTTGTTGATGAAGCCGAATAATTGTCAGGAACAATAGTTGCTGCAGTTGTAGGAGGTTCTGAAACCGTTGCTGATGAAATTGCTGGATTTGTTGGAAATGATGTGGTGATCTGAAGTTGGCCACTCTGAATGAGGCCATCTACGCCATTCCTCAAATTATCGCACCCATTTACAGAGATGTTGCAGTAAGCACAACCCAACTCACACCCTGGGAACATCCGACATTCCAAGAGTTGAGCCTTGATTTCTACCAATGGTGTCCTGATCTGTCCCACACTGGTTATTAAATAAGACGGTTTGTCTTCTTCAATAGCATTAATCCGGGGACCACCATGGTTTGGCATCGGGTTCTTATTGACATTGGGTGGTGGTGCGAAATTCAAAGCCTTCGAGTCTACCAGGTCTTGCACCTTCATATGCAGAGCCCTGCATTTTTCTGTACTGTGACCAGGTGCGTTTGAATGAAAAGCACACCTAGCATTGGAGTCATAGTTCCTTGGTAGACTGTTGGGATCCGGAGGTGCCAACGTTCTTAGCTCAACTAGGTTGAGTTTCAGAAGCTGTGGCAACAATGTAGCATATGGCATGGGGATCGGATCGATCACTCTGTTAGCTTGAGATGGCCTCTGTTGGAATGGCCTTTGTTGACTGTTGTTGTTATTCCTTGGAGGATATAGATTTTGCTGATGGTACTGAGGTTGTGGCTGATAGTTTTGTTGAGGAGGTTGATAGACTGGCTGTGGATGAGCTGGAGCAGGGATGGTGACTGCTGCTATTGACCTTTGAGCATATTGGGGCCTGCCCCTGTTGGTGTGAATGGCATTGGTCTCGCCAGTTCTTCTCGGGCCTGCGAAAGGCTTTCTTGTACTGCTGGACGAGCTTGCACCGTTGTCTGAGATCTTCCCCATTTTCAACAGGCTTTCAATTCTCTCCCCAGCTATGACAACATCTGCGAAGCTAGTTGAAGAGAAAGCGGCCAACCTGTCAATATAGGTCCCCTGAAGGGTGTTCATGAACATATCTGCCATTTCCCTTTCAGACATAGGGGGTTGAACAGCAGCAGCCAATTGCCTCCATCTCTGGGCATATTCTCGGAAACTTTCCCTTGACGACTGTGACATTCCCATTAGGAGAGTCCTATTGGGTGCCATGTCCAGATTATACTGATACTGTCTGATGAAGGCCTCTGCCAGGTCCTTCCAGCATCTAATAGTTGCCCTTGTCAAATGGGAATACCATTCCCTTGATGCTCCAGTTAAGCTGTCTTCGAAATAGAACATCCAAAGCTTCTCATCCATTGTATAGGCCTTCAGCCTTCCCAGAAATGATTGTAGATGAGTCCGGGGGCATGAAGTCCCATTATACTTTTCGAAACAAGGAGGCTTGAACTTATGGGGGATCCTGACCCCGTCTACCAAGCCCATATCCATGACGTCGAAGCCCAAAGAATTTTGAGATTCTAAGGACCTCAACTTCTCAGCTATCTCATCCAATCTCATATCATAAGCTTCTTCCCCAGCACCCATTACTGTAAACTGGTCTTCTTGAGGGTCTTCTTGAAGTACCCTGGCTGTAGTGGCTGTCCCTTGAACATTTGCTGGAATATTGACCTCAGGATGGAGGTGTGGTCCAAATACCGGAGGGTTGACGTGAGGTTGGACTCTTTCATTGTTACTGGTACCGGCAGTCCCTATATGTGGATCTTCTTGATTCTGCCTTTCCACCATGGCCCTTAATCTTTCCTGGCTCTGAGCCATGTTGTTCATAACTTCCATAAACTGAGTCATTTGATTCCTCATCTCTAACCTTTCATTTGCCATTTGATTTCTGACCTCAGTAAGGTCCTGCTGCATCTGATCCATTTGAATTCCCGGAAGGTTGTTTCGGGTTGGATAACGGTGCGGACGGTTGAGGGGAAATACCCGGCGTCTAGCAATAATTCCTGAGGCATCACAACAGAGGTTAGCAACAATAAAACAAAACCTACAAAACAAACAAAGGGTTAGCATGCAATGCAGTTATGCTTATTTGTTCTCAAGGTATCCGGTTTGGCCTTCAGTTTTGACCCTTCCAGACCCTTGAAGATATTGTTGATGCTGCTTGAGGAAAACTCAGATGAAGCAAACTAACACAAATATATTACAGAAGGTGAAATAATACAACTTGTTCATTTTACAACACAAGCCCTCTAAGGGGTCAAAATACAGTACAAGAAAATAAAAAGTACATGGAAAGAAAGCAACAACAAACAAATGGTCAAACACCAAGACCAAACTCATCCTCGCGAACTTCCTTGAGAAGTGCTTCGGTCACAGGATCAGCCGGACGCTCCGTGAGATTCCTGATGAGGAGATTCCGGGTTGTAACAGCTGCTGTTAGCTTCTTGTGCTGAGTTTGGTCCTTGGACCTCTTCACCCCTGCTTTGATCTTCAGCTCTGATATCTCCCTCTGGGCTGCTGCCAGGGCTTCTTGCTGTTCTTTTGCACTAGCTTCTAGTTGTTCCATCTTGTCTTGAACTCTCTTGTCCTCTAGGGTACGTGCCTCAGTGATCCTGACCCACCGGGCTTGACTTTCCTTCAAATACAAGTCTGTCCTTGCTCTCTGGAACTGGGCTTCTTTGCAAGCATTCTTCAGAATTTGTTCTCCAGCTTTAGACTTTTTGATATAATCCCCAGACTTCTCAATCTTAGTCAGATGCTCTACTCTCATCTTCTCCAATCTCTCAATCTCTCTCATACCTTCACTCCTCTCCCGGAGGGTCTTCTGCAAAGCCTGGGTTAGCTTCTCATTTCTTTCCTTCAAGCTCTCAAACTCCTCCAAACTGATGGTGGCAGGGGGTGGTGCTGAAGATGACTCAGGCATGTCTTCTATGGTAAAGGGCATTCCAGAGAATTGGGCCCTGGCACGGGACCACTCATAATATTGTGCTGATGCCACATTGTTGCACTTCCTTAGAATGGTGACTCCCTTGGTTTGAACATTATCCCAGGCCCAGGCAGCCTGCCTAACAACAGCCAAACTAATCTTGTTCTCACAATAAAGGGTCTCCACCAAGTCCTGTGCCCTAGGAGTGTGGACCAGTGCATAGCCCAATTGCCTCCTGAACAGCAGAGGGTTGTAATTAATACTTCCCTTAACTCCTATTAAGGGCACATTAGGAAAATGCCCACAGCTGGTGATAATGTCCCTGCCCTTGGTGCTTTGAGTGCACCATCTGATATCTGCTGAAGTTAGGACAGTGAGCCTCTTAGCCCAGTTGCTCTGCTGATGAGGGTTTAAAAATGTATCTGTCCTGGGTAGATGCTTGAGAAGCCAAGTGTGGAACAATGGAGCACAACACCTCACTAACCTTCCCCTCTGCTTCTCATTCCTCTGATGCACTGAATAGTAAAGATCCCCCAATAAAGTTGGCACTGGGTTCTTCAGGATGAACAGATGGATGGCATTCTTGCTAATGAATCGAGGCTCATCTGCAAACAACACAATTCCATATATGCATAAGGCCAGTAGAGCACAAACAGCTTTCCATTCTCCTAGAGAAGCTTTTTGGGTAGCCTGGGAGATCAAGAAGTCCAAATGAAATCCAGGGATTCCAGCTTTAGAGGTCATATGCTGCTCAATCAGGACAGGTTCCAGATGCAAAGCTTTTGCTACTTCTCCATTACTAGGAAATACCATCTCAGGGTTGAAAGGAATTTCTCTCCTGATAGGCATACCAACTAATGAGGAGTACTCTTCCAATAAGGGGCCCAACTGAAAGTCTTGAAAGGTGAAACATCTCAGTGGGGGATCATAGAACTGAATGCAAGTGTGGATGAGGCTCCTCTGTGATGGGTCCAGATCTATGACCATGTCAAGTATATCCCCATAATGCTCCCTGAACAAAGGTATGTGATCTGGAGTGATCAGGGCCTGAATCCTCCTGATGTCTGATAGCTCTGGCTGGAAAAAGTGATAGGTGATGTTGCTCTTTTTAGGAGCCATGATGCTGAGACTGAGTAGAGACAGGTGCTGCTGATAATACTGAAGAAAAGGGCCACTGACTGGCTGGTGCAGGTGATGACTGAAGCAGATAGCTGATGAAGACAAGTCAAAACTGAAGATGGGGTCAAAACTGGCCAAAAATAAAGATGGACACCCTGAAACACAAATAAGCAAATGTCAATATGATGCAATGATTACGTATGCAAATGAAATGCAAAGGGTTTGTGACTGAGCTGGATCTGATCAAAATGCCCTGATATAAGTCCATGTGTGTTCAAGAATTCCAGATGGAGGTTTATAAATCCAGTAACCAAAGTGGGGGGCTCAAATAAAGAGCCACATGTCCTGGGTTCAGAATCACAAGAACTATCCAACATGGAGTACTCTTAACAAAATCAAAGTAACAGGGTATTCTGAGGTCAAGGTACCTGCAAACCTGTAAACAACCCAACCCCCTCACAGGTGGTGTTCTAAAACAAGGATCCTCAGACTTGGATCAGTTATGAGAAGTGTAAACACTTCTAACCCGGAGGTACAGTGTTTACAATAATCATAACAATTCCTCCTCTAATTTACCTCAGTTTCTGAAGGTCAATACTAAAGGTCATCCAGACTTAGCAGGCTTCCCAGATAGCCCTAGCATTGCAGGAAATCTGCAACACAGAGTTCTCAAGAAGAAACCCATATCTGAACCGTGTTTCATATTCCCGCACCAGACCGAAATGGAATGGGAAAGAATATGATTCACTCTAGCCTAGGTGTCACTCAGGTCCCAGGTGTAGGACCTTAACTCTCAATAGAACCCCACCCACCAAAGCAAACAACAGATCCAGCCAGCAACATGACAGTATGATATATACAAATGCAATAAAGAAAAGCAGTAAAGCAAACTGTACATAAATCAATAAACAAAAATAAATACAAGCACAAATAAGCACATAACACCCCAGTAAACACAAATCAATCAAGCGCTAGGAGGAACCCACAAAAAGAACCAGAAGCCCTGGTTGCAATATAAGGGTCCCCAGCAGAGTCGCCAAGCTGTCGCTCCCGACAAATGAAAATATGATCAGATGAAGGTACAGGCGCGAACGGTCGGCGAGAGGGACAATGAGAACACACAGCCGTGAACTCACTGGAGATGAATAGAGTCGCCAGCTAGGCATTTTTATCCCGGAGGAAAGGTAATGCTACATAAACCTAGAAAGATACGGATAAGACGGTTGCGAACCAGAGAGACTGAGAAAGGGGGTTGGTTACAACCTGGGAAGGTATTAGCACCCAGATTGTCCGTCGTACTCGACGGGATCCACGCTTAAAAGATTTGTGTTTTAAAGGGGTAGTTTCAGTGCAATTTGTGTATAGAATAGCTGGAAAAGGCAATGTACAGGTGTCAGTGTAAAAGAAATGAAATGTGATGTGTACAGTGTCAGTGCAGGAATAAGGATGAAATTGCTCAGGAATATGAGGCTAAAGGATGAAGCTGGAAGGAGGGGGGATATACAGAGACTTTTGTTCGATAACTGTTAAGTTATGCCTACGTATCCTCTCGTGCAATGAGGAAGTCAGAACACCGTAGTTCGACCCAAAGAGACTGAATGATGAATTGACTTGTGAACTGCCTGCTTGTCAATGCTCAAGTGTATGACCTGTCTGGCCCAGGTGCAAACTGTCTTGCATTAGACGGAAGAAGCGAGTTCTCGTTTGTGAGTGAATGAGATGAGAAAAGAATCCCGGAGGAGACGATTATTGTTTGTTTTTTGTGTTTTCAGTCTTTTATTGCTTTTGAAGGTTTACCATAAGTTAATGAGCTTAAGTCTAAACCAATGGATTTAGTAAACTCATCACATCTTCCCTCTGATTAGGGGTAATGAGGATTACCTTAAGTGTGAAGTCAGATTCTCACACTTAATCACCTTTGGTGTAGGATTAAGATCATTAACCTACTTGTGATTAATTAGATGTTTTTGGTGTTTTTGTTTAGTGTTGAGTAATGAGGTTAAGCCATAATCAAGGATTAAACAGACTCATTACACCATCCTAATAGAAGGATAATAGATGAGAATGTTTAAGCTGAGAAAAGCTCCTCAACTTAATCCATGATTAGGGATTAAACTCATGACAAAACAAGCCTTTGATTAAGTGGATTTTATTTAATGATATGATGATGAAGTGATTTTTATGATTTGTAAGACAACTTGAGGGGGACTTGTCCATTAACACTAGGGTTAGTCCTTCTTAACCAATTAAGGAAGAATTAGAACCCTAATGCAAGGCCCAAGTTACAAGTGTGATGTCTTAATGGTTATTAAGTGGATTGATTAAAGGAGTTAAACACATTAAGGGTTTAACACTTAGGATTAAAGTTATACACTCCATCCTAAGAGAAGGATGCAGGCATAAGCCTAATCACAAAGCCTTAAAGCCTTTAGGGTTTAGTCCCTGATTATGAGATGAGAAGAGAAGACTCAAAAGAGACCCAAAGGTAAAACTAAGAGGGGAGACTAATCAAAACCCTAATCATTGTCATACATGGTTGTTCCTAAGGTTTGTGAGGTTTGCAAAAGAAGATCTTCAATGGAGCCACCAAGAAGCAGATGAAAGGATCAAGAGAAGCAAAACAACTTGCTTCATTCAAGAAGTCAAGTCACTTGAAGAAAGAAAGTGGGAAGAAGAAGAATGAGCAAGCTCAATCTCAAACACATACAAAATGCAGCAATGGATGCAAGAGAGATGAAAAGAAAAATTATGAGAAGTGAAAGCAAATTCACTTCCCAAAATCACTTACCACCTGAAATGTTAGAAAAGAAATGCAATGCAATGCAAAATGGGATGAGATGATGTGATGCAAACCAAGACCAGAAGCACATATGGGATGTTAATGATGCTATGAGATGCTACAAACATGAGGCAGCACATGGAAATGATCATACAAGTTCATGAATGCAAATGAAGCAAGTTAGGAACCATGAACATACATGAAAAGTTATGAAGTGCACATGGCATACAACATGGCAAATACATGATGCAATGATCAAACATGCTTTCAATATGTCTTATGATGTCAAATGAATCAAATGGATGCTTGAAATGTCATGGCAAGTCATGTTATGCAAGAAGATGCAAGATGGATGCATATGGAAGCCCAAATTAGGGTTTATGAACAATACATCAAACAAAAATCAAAATCAGAAGCAAACAATATTACAAAAAATTGAAAATGCACTTAAAGGCCCCCTAATCCTATACTAACCCAATGTCCAAAGGAGAGGTTTCAACTCTTAACCAAACTCAAGTTATGATTTTTACAAGATTCTAGGGTTTTTAGGGTTTCCTAACAAAAGAAATGTCAAACAATTTGAAAATGCAAGATCAAATCATGGCCATTTTATCTCAAAAACTACATGCTAAACATAATGCAATGCAAGAAGAATCAATGTCCAACTCCTCATGAATAGGCAGAAATGATTTTTTGAACTATGGATCAAATTAATGCACAAAAATGATTTTAATTCAATGAAAAATTCTCAAAATGCATCAAGATCAAAAAAGAAATTTGGTTTGAAGGTTGGACAATGTTTCTAAATGTCTTAGAACATTTCATGAATTTTTTGGTGATTTTTAAATACTTAAAAGTATTTTTAATAAATTAATTCTCATTAATCAATTAAAAATAAACTTTTAAATATTTAAAAATACTTTTTTAATGCTAAAAATAAAAATAAAAATATTTTTGTGTCATAAAAATTAATGAAACTCTTGAGAAAAAGTTTCATAATTTTTAAGACATTTTTGCTATTTTAAATTAATTATGCAAATAAATTGAAAAGAAAATGAATTAAAAATAAATAAAATGGAAGGTAATCAGGATGGAGGGATGAGATTCACTCTGGATTTGAATCTGTTAACTACGCGCGTCATCCAAGGGTCCAGGTTGACTCTGATTAAATTATTTAAATTATGTTTAATTAAGCTAACACGTGGATTAGGGCATAATCAGAGAGATCCAGGCCATACACTCACGCGGGAGGTCAACGGGTCAGAGGCATCTCACGGTCCAGATTCAAATGGTCATTAATCACGTAATTAGGGCATAATCACTCTCAGGTGGCCGGAGAAGACTTCCGGTCGTCTTCTCCGGCCAGCAACTCCCCTGAAAAACTTCAAACTCCCTCAAATCGTAACAAAAACAAAATCTAAGAATTGGGAAATGCTCTCCAACCTCTCACGAATCAAACCCCTCTCCTAAAACAAATTTCTTTTCCCTAACTAAGCTGAATCGAAGGAAATAAGAACTAGGGCACGCAAGCTTCAGAGAGCAATTAAACTCTCATTTCAAAACCATTTCAAAAACTAAGAGCACCAGGATATTCAGTGAAGCATAAGGAACAAGTTCATAACATGAAAAACAATTTCTGGAAAAATAATTTTCAAGCTACCTGAGATTTGGAGCTTTCAACCTGATGACTTTCTGGCCACTTCTTTCAGTGCAAACTACTCCACTTGATCCCCAGATGATGTTTGAATGCTCAAGAAGAGTTTATGTTGGCTGGATAATGAGTTTCGACAGCTCCTGCTTCAACTCAGTTGAAAATGGCTATGGTGAAATAGGCAGCTTCAGGCCATTGTGAAGGATTGTTTGTGATCCTGAGGGTGAATGGAGAAGCTTTGCAAGGTTTGTTTGGATGTTTGTGAGCTAGGGAGGGAGATTCGAATGGGACTGCAGTTTGAGGTGAGAAATGGCTATGGGGTGTTCTGGTTGATTCAGGCTTGTGTTCTTGCTGGTTTCTACTCAATGATGCATGGTGAGTTGAATGGTGAAAATGGTTTGAGTGTTTCTTGGATGGGCAGAGAGATTCGAAGGCTTATGCAGCTGGGGTGTATTTTGTGAATGTGTTGTCTGAGAGTGCTTCAGCCTTGCCTTGTACATGAAATGGCTTGCAATTTGTTCACAAAAACCTCTCTCATTGGTCAGTTGACAAGACATGTCCTTTATTGATTGGTAAGTCACCTTTTGCAAAAAAGTCAAATTTGTGTAAGGAAAGTATGGGTTGATCTATAGCTAGTACATGGGCTGGTTCTGGTGCAGCAAGGTGAGGTGAGAGGCTAGCCAAAGTGCAGCATCCAATGCATCAAGTGGTAGAAGCACAATGATGATTTTGCAAGTTGTTGGCCTTTTGGTTCACATGTGATTCCCTCATCCCACAAGCCATAACTCATGGGCATTCTTGGTTCAATTCTGATTTTTAGGACTTATAGAATGTTTGTATGCTGGTTTGAAATGAACTAGAGGTCACAAGAAGCATTGGTTCATGATTTTGCAAAATTTCCATTTGAGGCATGCCTTGAAAATCAATGATTTTGGCCAACTTTGTCACACCATAACTTTTGATCCAAGAAGAGTTTGATCATGTTCTTGTACTTTTTGAAAAGGGAAAGATGAGATCTACAACTTTCATGACCAAAGTTTTTCCATTTGAAGCATTTTTGGATCAAGAATCAAGGCTTGAAAAATGACCTAAAATGATGCATTCTTGAAAAGTCAACTATGCCCAAAAAGTCAACATTTACAAAAACCCTAAATTCTGGATTTTTGTGAACTTCAACCTTCTTCCATGATCAAATAAAGATCATATACACTCAAAATGATGAAGATCACCCATTGGTTGGGTCATTGGGGGCCTCAGATGCCCTGATTTTACACTGACTTGTCCAGAAAGTCAAACCTTGATCAGATGACTTCCCCATGGAATTTCTTCATGAAAATTGATATGCATACTCCCTATACCATATAGAGACCAATGGAAACAAGAATGACCAAAAAAATTGGAGTTATGGCCTCTGAAACCAAAACCCTAGTTTTAGGTCAACTGTGCAGTCTAGCCTGGCTCTGCATCCATTCAAACCCTAGCTCTTGTGATTCCTTTGCATTTTTGACTTTGAGGAGATGGAATATGATGTAAGAACACTCATGGACCTCTTTGAATTGATTGGTTGCTTTTGGAGTGGCTCAAGATGCTTTGGGATTGCTCAGATCACAAACCCTAGATGCAGATGACTTTGAATCTATGTAGTGAACCAAAATTGGGATATGAGGTGATATGATTGTGTTTATGCATATGAAATGATCACAAGCCATGGTGTGAATGGGTGAGGGCAAATTTGGGGTGTTTACACTCACATCGATGTATTGGTTGATAATACGGCTCAGTTCTCGGTATTCTCTTTCATGGATGGATTTTCAGGATACAATCAGATTAAAATGTCACCTGAAGACATGGAGAAGACCACATTCATCACACCCTGGGGCACGTTCTGCTACAAAGTAATGCCATTTGGGCTCAAGAATGCCGGTGCGACATATCAACGGGCTATGGTAACATTATTCCATGATATGATTCATAAAGAAATCGAGTGTTATGTGGATGATATGATTGCCAAGTCCCTTACTGAAGAAGACCATCTGGTAAATCTGCTCAAATTGTTCAAGCGTCTGAGGAAATACCAATTGAAGCTGAACCCCAACAAATGCACATTCGGGGTGCGATCCGGTAAGCTGCTGGGATTTATTGTAAGCGAGAAAGGGATTGAAGTGGACCCTGATAAAGTCAAAGCTATTCAAGAGATGCCTGCACCGAGGACAGAGAAAGAAGTTCGAGGGTTCTTAGGTCGATTGAACTACATCTCGCGGTTCATATCCCACCTTACAGCAACCTGTGAACCCTTGTTCAAGTTGTTAAGAAAAGAACAAACGGTCAGGTGGAATGAAGACTGTCAGAAGGCTTTTGACAAGATCAAGGAGTACTTACAGGAACCTCCGATCCTCATGCCTCCAGTTGAAGGAAGACCTCTGATAATGTACTTGACAGTATTAGAAGAGTCAATGGGGTGTGTGCTGGGCCAGCATGACGAGTCTGGTCGAAAAGAGTATGCAATATACTACCTGAGCAAAAAGTTTACCGACTGTGAACAGCGTTATTCACTGCTCGAGAAAACTTGCTGTGCTTTAGCGTGGGCTGCTCGCCGACTGAGACAGTATATGTTGACCCACACTACCTTGTTGATATCCAAAATGGACCCAGTTAAGTACATTTTCGAGAAGCCAGCTCTTACCGGACGGGTTGCAAGATGGCAGATGATTCTCATAGAGTATGACATACAGTACACATCTCAGAAAGCCATCAAGGGCAGTGTACTATCTGAATATCTTGCTGAGCAACCCATTGATGACTACCAGCCTATGAGATTTGACTTCCCTGATGAAGATATCATGTTCATTAAAGCAAAAGATCATGAAGAGCCTATTCACACTGAAGGGCCCGACCCGGAGGAAGAATGGACTATGATGTTTGATGGGGCTGTTAACATGAATGGTCGTGGTGTTGGTGCAGTACTCATTACACCCGAAGGAGTTCACATGCCTTTCTCGGCAAAACTCACTTTCAACTGCACTAACAACGAAGCTGAATACGAAGCTTGCATTATGGGTCTTGAGGAAGCCATTGACCTTAGGATCAAGACTTTAACTGTATTCGGAGATTCAGCTTTGGTAGTTAATCAAACCAACGGCAAGTGGTACACCCACCAGGATCATCTGATACCTTACAGGGATTATACAAGGAGGTTATTGACTTTCTTCACAACAGTCAAGCTCGAGTATATCCCTCGGGACGAGAATCAGTTTGCAGATGCTCTTGCTACCATTTCATCCATGATCAAAGTTCAAGCTGCTAACTTTGTACCTCAGATTTCGGTATCCAGACTTGATAGACCAGCATATGTGTTTGCGGCAGAAGTTGTTAGAGATGATAAGCCTTGGTTCCACGACATCAAATGCTTCTTGGAGGATCAAACATACCCACCTGGGGCATCTTCCAATGATAAGAAGACTCTAAGAAGGCTTGCTGGTAGTTTCTTTCTGAACACTGATGGGTCTTTATACAAAAGGAACTTTGATATGGTACTCCTCAGATGTGTTGACAAGACGGAAGCAGGTTAGTTGATGCATGAAGTGCACGAAGGGTCTTTTGGTACCCATGCTGGAGGGCACGCCATGGCTAAGAAGTTGTTAAGATCAGGCTATTACTGGATCACAATGGATGCAGACTGTTGTGCTTATGCCAGAAAATGCCATAAATGCCAGATCTATGCAGATAAGGTGCATGTGCCTCCCAATCCTCTGAACATCATGTCTTCACCATGGCCCTTTGCCATGTGGGGCATTGACATGATTGGTAAGATTGAGCCAACTGCCTCAAATGGCCACAGATTCATCCTGGTCGCCATCGATTATTTCACCAAGTGGGTCGAAGCCGCCTCATATGCAAATGTTACAAGACAAGTGGTAGCCAGATTTCTGAAGAGAGATATCATCTGTCGATATGGAGTTCCCGAGCGAATCATTACTGATAATGGTTCCAACTTAAACAACAAAATGATGGCTGAATTATGTCGGGACTTCAAGATCCAACATCACAATTCTTCTCCTTACAGGCCGAAGATGAATGGCGCTGTTGAGGCAGCAAATAAGAATATCAAGAAGATTGTGTAGAAGATGGTAATCACTTACAAAGACTGGCATGAAATACTACCGTTTGCCTTGCATGGGTACCGCACATCAATCAGAACGTCCACTGGAGCAACCCCGTATCAACTTGTGTATGGTATGGAAGCAGTCCTACCAGTCGAGGTTGAATTACCCTCCCTACGGGTATTAATGGATGTTAAACTGAGTGAAGCAGAATGGGTTTGGGCCCGATACGAACAACTGAGTCTGATCGAAGAGAAAAGATTGGCTGCAATCTGTCATGGACAGTTATATCAGAAGAGAATGAAGAGAGCCTTCGATCAGAAAGTCAGGCACCGAGAGTACCAAGTGGGAGATCTTGTGCTGAAAAGAATCCTCCCTCCTCATACAGACCACAGGGGAAAATGGACTCCAAATTATGAAGGACCATTTGTTGTAAAGAAAGTTTTCTCTGGTGGAGCACTGATGCTCAGCACCATGGATGGTGAAGATTTCCCGTCCCCTGTGAATTCAGATGCAGTTAAAAAATACTTCGCATAAAAATGACCCGCTGGACATAAAAACAGAACGTAAGTCCAGGCAAAAATAGGGCATCCCGGCGAGTCAAAAACAGAATAAAAGACTCGGGCAAAAATAAGGGAAAATAAACAAAAATGTACACCCGCTGAGTTGAAAAGCCGCATTGGACAACTCAGGCAAAAATGGGTATCCCGATGGATCGAAAACCCGAAAGGGCGATCCATGCAAAATAAGGGAATAAGCGAACAACTGCATTCTGAATTCGTTTGTATCACCTGCAACTTGGTAAACCTCGAAAGGATCAAGCCTCAGCTAGAATCAACATTCTTCAGAAAGCAAGATGAGAAGAACGTCAAAAGTCATACGGGTCATAGTGAAGAGGAAGCTCCTCAAAGCGTCATCAACACTGCCAACATTTTGTTTCTCAATTTGTAAACAATCTCCTCATTTCAGGGGATATGTTCCTTTGACTGTATCTCGCCAATTCAGGGCATATGAATTAATAAAATCAGATTTTCAGTCATGTCCCGTTGTGTACATTTTATTTGCAAAAAATGTCTGATGTCTTAAAAGAAAAAACTGATTGCATAAGAATACAGATGTTTATCTTCAAATAAAAACATGCTTGCAGGAAATATGCTTACTCTCAGAAGTATCCTAACTCCTATGACGGAATCCAGTAAGGGATACCTCGGGATTATCTTGTGCGTTTTTCTATATTTTTCAGGATTGCAGGTATCCAGAACGCAACTTGGGGCATGTAAGCTTTATCCCAGCAAGTTGGCAAATCCACACTCAACTTTAGCACCCGAAGTGCTCTCTCCCCAGCTGAGTTGCCTTTCAGGACTCCTCCCAGCTGAGTTGGCCACTTATTACTTATCCCCATCAGAGTTGCCAGGCATCACAGAAGGCACCCATATCCCCGGCTAAGTCAAGAAGTTACCATAACAGAACTTCTAGGGAGGTCTTTCAATGATCTCTCTTCCTCCCCAGCCGAGTTGCCATCTCGCCCTCAGCTGAGCACAAAATCAGAGAGTTATCTCCCCACAGAGTTCCAGCCTCTATCCAGAGGAGCAACGCACGAAGGAATCACAACAGAGTGAAGAAAGCTTCTACAAACCCCGGCTGGGTCTCTCTTTTATAAGAATAGGTCTATCAGTGACCCGAATCCCCAAGCAGATGCATCTCATCGGATCTACCAATGATCTCATCCCCAGCTGGGATGTCTACTTCAAGCAGATCGACCAGAGATCTTCGCGGCAACGGGACCCGGATCCCGGTTTGGTATCTTTGCATAATCATAGCATTCGCATCATATTTACCCACAAAGCGTAGCATTCCGTTTTAACACGGAGCATTACGGCAAAAATCCAACGCATAGCATAATCATAAGTCATGTTTTGAATTAACACTTGTGAATAACGACAGCTCATCAATGTACAGGAAAAATCCCTCCAGAGTTCCCAGCAAAAGCAGTTGCCTCACAAATCACAAACACCAGTATATACTCATTTTGACACCCGTCCGTGCCATTTTTCCCCAGTAAAGTCACCTGAACACTCTTTACAAACAAAATCACCCGTATTACTGATACGTCCTGACATCCGTCCGTGTCATACCCCAGCAGAAAGCCAAAGACGTCCCCTTTGCACTCACATATACCTATATACACTTTCTTGACACCCGTCCGTGTCACATCCCCAGCGCAGTCGCTTACACTTTTACAACCAATATACTTGTTGTTTTTATTATTATACTTTTCTCTCTTGACACTCGTCCGTGTCACTCGCCCCAGCAGATAAACACTCATCTATACAATACTCATACTCACTACTCATGTCATACTTATACAGATACTCGTCTGTATCTTGTATACACCAGCTATATCCCCACAGATTCAACGATAGTCCTTGTTCTTTGTTAACCAGTTGGTACTCGTCCGTATCATCATCTCAGAACATTGCGTCCAGTGTTTGTTTCTACATGATACTCGTCCGTATCATAGTCTTAAGGATGCTCGTCCGCATCTTTAATCCATACACCGTGTCAAACACTTGTGTCTTCTTGAATATAGATACTCGCCTGTATCTACTATTCCCCAGAAGAATTCTCTCAGATTCGACACTCGTCCGTGTTCTCTGTTAACCAGTTGATACTCGTCCGTATCATCATCTCTGAACATGTGTCAGTTTGTTTCTACCCGATACTCGTCCGTATCGTAGTCTTAGGGATGCTCGTCCGCATCTTTAATCTATACACAACATCTAAACACTTATACTTTCCTTTCTTGGTTGTGAACACTCGTCCGTGTTCACTATATCCCCAGTAGATCGCCAAGTAAGCATTTTCTTTTTATCTGACACTCGTCCTGTGTTATGATAAACCCTGAGAGCAGCCGTACCCTGCTGAGTGGTCGTCCTCCACCTCTTGATGGTCGTCCTCCATCATGCTCATCCGATGGCCGTCCCCATCGTTGATATTTAGCAGCCGTCCCCTGCTAGGTGGTCGTCCTCCACCTTTTGATGATCTTCCTTCATCAATTTTATCCAATGGCCGTCCCCATTGTTGATTTTGGTTATCTGGCATCTGGCATTCGTCCTGTGTCATGATAAACCCTGAGAGCAGCCGTCCCCTGCTAGGTGGTCGTCCTCCACCTCTTGATGGTCGTCCTCCATCATGCTCGTCCGATGGCCGTCCCCATCGTTGACCTTTTATCCGATGGTCGTCCCCATCGTTGTTATTTTCGGCAGCCGTACCCTGCCAGGTGGTCGTCCTCCACCTTTGATGGCCGTCCCCATCATATTTCTTTTATTCCCAACAGAGCAGCCGTCCCCTGCTAGGTGATCGTCCTTCACCTTTGATGGTCGTACCCCATCATCTGTTTATTTCATTTATTCTTTAACCCGATGGCCGTCCCCGTCGTGGTCCCTTTTCCTTTTTAGCCCGATGGCCGTCCCCATCGTTGGTTACTTTACCTTTGTGAACTCGACGGCCGTCCCCGTCATGTTTCATTAAACCCCAGAGAATTTTACAGCTTTATCCCGATGGCCGTCCCCATCATAATTTCATTTTCCCCAGCTAGTCGGCCGTCCCCGTCTTGGCTTTACCTTTTATCCCCAGCATGTCGGCTGTCCCCGTCATTGCTTTACTTCACATACTTTTCCCAGCATGTCGGCCGTCCCCGTCATTGCTCTATCACCCATTTTACAACATACTTTATTTTCTTTTACAATCTATATCCCTTTTCTTCTTCATTGCTGTGAGTGCAAATTTTGGACTGTCTTTGGTATTCAATCACAAGTTATCTTGTTTGCCTGTTAAGCCGTCGCTTACATCCTGCACAGCTAACTCATGTTTGAATAGGGGCAGCTGTAAACACCCCAAATTTGCCCTCACCCATTCACACCATGGCTTGTGATCATTCTCATATGCATAAACACAATCATATCACCTCATGTTTCATTTTTGATTCACTGGATAGTTTCTAAGTCATCTGCATCTAGGGTTTGTGATCTGAATAACCCAAGAGCCTCTTGAGCCACTCCAAAGGCTACCAATCACTTCAAAGGGATCCATGTGTGTTCATCTATCATATTACATCCTCTCAAGGTCAAGATTTCAAAAGAATCACAAGAACTAGGGTTTGAATGGATGCAGAGCCAGGTTTAACTGCACAGATGACCTAAAATTAGGGTTTTGGTTTCATAGGCCATAACTCCAAATATTTTGGTCATTCTTGTTTCCATTGGTCTCTATATGGTATAGGGAGTATGCATATCAATTTTCATGAAGAAATTCCATGGGGAAGTCATCTGATCAAGGGTTGACTTTTCAGACAAGTCAGTGCAAAATCAGGGCATCTGAGGCCCCCAATGACCCAACCAATGGGTGATCTTCATCATTTTGAGTGTATATGATCTTTATTTGATCATGGAAGAGGGTTGAAGTTCACAAAAATCAAGAATTTAGGGTTTTTGCAAATGTTGACTTTTTGGGCATAGTTGACTTTTCAAGAATGCTTCATTTTAGGTCATTTTTTCAAGCCTTGATTCTTGATCCAAAAATGCTTCAAATGGAAAAACTTTGGTCATGAAAGTTGTAGATTACATCTTTCCCTTTTCAAAAAGTACAAGAACATGATCAAACTCTTCTTGGATCAAAAGTTATGGTGTGACAAAGTTGGCAAAAATCATTGATTTTTAAGGCATGCTTCAAATGAGAATTTTGCAAAATCATGAACCAAAGCCAATTGTAACTTCTAATTCACTTCAAACCATGACATAAACATTCTATGTGACATGAAAATCAGATTTGGACCAAAAATCCCTCATGTTCATGGCTTGTGTAGCAAAGTAGTCACATGTGAACCAAAAGGCAACAACTTGCAAAAACACTCATCACACTCCACCAACTTGATGCATTGGATGCTGCACCTTGCTAGCCCTCTCACCTCATCTTGCTGCACCAGAACCATGCCTTGTACTAGCCTAGCACCAAGCCATACTTTCTCTTACACAAAAGTTGACAAATTGCAAAAGTGGCCATACCAATCAATAAAGCACATGTCATGTCATCTGACCAATGAGAGAGGTTTATGTGGACAAAGAGCAAGACATTTCATACATGAAGCAAGGCTGAAACTCTCTCAAGCAACACATACACCAAAACACACCATTTTGCATATTCCTTCGAATCTGCCTCCACAAACTTAAAACATCAAAGCCATCTTCACTAATCAACTCACCATGTTTCATTGAGTAGGAAGCAGCAAGATTCAAGCCTGAAACCAGCCTGAACTGAACTGCACCATTTCTCATCCCTAAAACCAGAACTCTTCGAATCCCTTCATCCAGCCATCAAACACTTCATTCTCCTTCACCAACAAGTCAAGCACACCTAAAGGAGCAGGAATCCACCATTGGAATGGCCTGAAACCTCCCCATTCCTGACTGTGCCATTTGCTACACCAGAACTGTTCCTCACAAATCAGCCATCCACAAGAGCTTTGAAGCCTTCCATTAGCATCAGGGGAGACAAAGAAGTCCATTTGCACGCAAAGGAGGCTCTGAAAGCTCAGTTTTGAAGCTTTCCAGCTCAGGTATGAACATGGAAACTTTTCTCTCAAAGCTTGATTTTTGAGTTACAAATTGATTATTCATGTCTTGCTGGTCATGGGGTTGGTTTCAGAATCAAAAATGAGTAAAAATTGAGCTTGTATGGTCCCTCTGAAACTTTGCCCGTGATTTTCATTTCTTTCGATTCGTTTGATTTATGATGCATAAGTGATGTTTGATCATGGATTTGAGTTGCAGGAAGTGTGGGGTTTGTTTCTGGGCGTTTAATTTGACTTGGGGTGGCCTAGATAAGAAGCTAGGGTTTTGGGATGGTCGGAGAAGACGACCGGAGCTTATCTCCGGTCGCCTGAATGTAATTAGGGTTAAGTCTCATTAATTAGTGAACTTTGAATTTGGTCCCTTGGATGCTGCTTCCCGCGCGCTCGTGAATGGCTCAGATCAAGTCATTATGCCCTAATCCACTTAATTAGTATTAATTAATATTAATTAAATTAATTTATTCAGAGTGAATCCAGACCCTCCGTTCACGCGCGCAATCCACCCTTTTGAATCTAGATTCAATCCTAGCCATCCCTTCTGATTACTTTTCCTTTTTCTTTATTTTTATTCATTTTCTTTTCATTTCTTTTCCATAATTAATTTAAAATAGTAAAAAAGGTTTAAAAATTATGAAACTTTTTCTCCTGAGTTTTATTAATTTTTATGACACAAAAATATTTTTATTTTTATTTTTATCATTAAAAAAGTATTTTTAAATATTTAAAAGATTATTTTTAATTGATTAATGGAAATTAATTAATTAAAAATACTTTTAGGTATTTAAAAATCACCAAAAAAATTCATGAAATGTTCTAAGACATTTAGAAACATTGTCCAACCTTCAAACCAAATTTCTTCTTGGATCTTGGTGCATTTTGAGAATTTTCCATTGAATTAAATCATTTTTTGTGCATTATTTTGATCATAAGTTCAAAAAATCATTTCTGCCTATCTAGGAAGAGTTGGACATTGTTTCTTTTTGCATTGTTTTGAGTTTAGCATGTAGTTTCTAGGATAAAATGGCCATGATTTGATCTTGCATTTTCAATTTGTTTGGTATTTCTTTTGCTTAGGAACCCTAAAAACCCTAATAACTTGTAAAATTCATAGCTTGAGATTGGTTAAGAGTTGAGACCTCCCCTTTGGACTTTGGTTTAGTATAGGTTTAGGGTTTCTTTGGGTGGCATTTTCCATTTTTTATCTTAGGGTTTGCTTCTGATTTTGAGTTTTGTTTGATGTTTGTTTCATAAACCCTAATTTGGGCTTCCATTTGCATCCTTCTTGCATTCTCTTGCATAACATGACTTGCCATGACATTTCAAGCATCCATTTGATTCATTTGACATCTTAAGACACATAGAAAGCATGTTTGATCATTGCATCTTGCATTTGCCATGTTGTTTGCCATGTTTGTTTCATAACTTTTCATGTAGGTTCATGCTCCTTAACTTGCATCATTTGCATCCATGATCTTGTATGAACATCTCCATGCCTTGCCTCATGTTTGTAGCATCTCATAGCATCATTATCATCATCAACATGCTTCTGGTTTTGTTTATCATCATGTCATCTTATCTCATTTGGCTTTGCATTGCATTTCTTTTCTAACATTTCAGGTGGTAAGTAATCTTGAGAAGTGAATTTGCCTTCACTTCTCATAACTTTTCTTTTCATCTCTCTTGCATCCATTGCTGCATTTTTGTTTGTGTTTGGGATTGAGCTTGCTCATTCTTCTTCTTCCCACTTTCTTTCTTCAAGTGACTTGACTTCTTGAATGAAGCAAGTCACTTTGCTTCTCTTGATCTTGTTCATCTGCTTCCTGGTGGCTCCATTGAAGATTGTTCTTGCAAACCTCACAAACCTTAGGAACAACCAAGCATGACAATGATTAGGGTTTTGATTAGTCTCCCCTCTTAGTTTTACCTTTGTGTCTTCTTTGAGTCTTCTCCTCTCATCTCATAATCAGGGACTAAACCCTAAAGGCTTTAAGGCTTTGTGATTAAGTTTATGCCTGCATCCTTCTCTTAGGATGGAGTGTATAACTTTAATCCTAAGTGTTAAACCCTTAATGTGTTTAAATCTCTTAATCAATTCACTTAATAATCATCAAGACATCACACTTGTAACTTGGGCCTTGCATTAGGGTTCTAATTCTTCCTTAATTGGTTAAGAAGGACTAACCCTAGTGTTAATGGACAAGTCCCCCTCAAGTTGTCTTACAAACCATAAAATTCACTTCATCATCACACCATTAACTAAAATCCCCTTAATCAAAGGCTTGTTTTGTCATGAGTTTAATCCCTAATCATGGATTAAGTTGAGGAGTTTTCCTCAGCTTAAACATTCTCATCTATTATCCTTCTATTAGGATGGTGTAATGAGTCTGTTTAATCCTTGATTATGGCTTAACCTCATTACTCAACACTAAACAAAAACCACAAAAACATCTAATTAATCACAAGTAGGTTAATGATCTTAATCCTACACCAAAGGTGATTAAGTGTGAGAATCTGACTTCACACTTAAGGTACTCTCATTACCCCTAATCAGAGGGAAGATGTGATGAGTTTACCAAATCCATTGGTTTAGGCTTAAGCTCATTAACTTATGACAAATTCAAAAGCAATAAAAGACTGAAAATACAAAAACAAACAATAATCATCTCCTTCGGGATTCTTTTCTCATCTCATTCACTCATAAACGAGAACTCGCTTCTTCCGTCTAATGCAAGACAGTTTGCACCTGAGCCAGACAGGTCATACACTTGAGCATAGACAAGCAAGCAGTTCACAAGTCAATTCATCTTTCAGTCTCATTGGGTCGAACTACGGTGTTCTGACTTCCTCATTGCACGAGAGGATACGTAGGCATAACTTAACGGTTATCGAACAAAAAGTCTCTGTATATTCCCCCTCTTTCCAGCTTCATTCTTTTAGCCTCATTATCTTGAGCATATTCTCATTCCTGCACTGACACTGTATATACCACACTTCACTTCCTTTACACCGACACCTGTACATTCTTTTCCAGCTACTTTATACACAGATGGCACTGACACTACCCCTTTAAAACACGAATCTTTCAAGCGTGGATCCCGTCGAGTACGGCGGACAATCTGGGTGCCAATACCTTCCCAGATTGTAACCAACCCCCTTTCTCAGTCTCTCTTGTTCGCAACCGTCTTATCCATATCTTTCTAGGTCTATGCAGCATTACCTTTCCTCCGGGATAAAAATGCCTAGTTGGCGACTCTATTCATCTCCAGTGAGTTCACGGCTGTGTGTTCTCATTGTCCCTCTCGCCGACCGTTCGCGTCTGTACCTTTATTTGGGCCGGTTCCATTTTATCGGGAGCGACAGCTTGGAGATATCTTACACTCTCTTCACACTCGTACTACGAAAGCGAGAGGAACTCTGATGTGTTTCATACCTATACTATCTAGGTGGTTTATTTCTCACCTTCCTCGATCCATGATGAAGAATGAACAAGGTTTGAGGTGGTCCAAAAGGATAATGTCACTCTCTCATTCATATATTCACTAGTGTTCCCGATCTATGGAAAATGTCACTATCATTGACCGTTGTGGGGAGTTCCCTAATGTACCACTCCTTGGCATAAGAGGGGGCATTACTTACAACCCTTCTTTAGCTCTACGTCAGTTTGGTTATGCTCGGAGTAATGGTCCTCATGACATGCTTATTCAAGGTATCCAAATTTTCCCTCTCCTTTTTCTCACACCATGGCTTATGATCTTTTCATATTGCATTACATAAGCATATCATCTCACACTACATAAGTTGCACAATTAGGGTTTGTGATCAAATGAATCTTAGAAGTGATCTGAGCCATCTCAAAGGTCTTGAAGCATGCCAAGATGGTCCATGAGTGTTCTATTACCACCTTATGCTCCCCAAAGTTCATTAAAGTCAAACAATCACAAAGCATTGCAAAGGCATGGAGGCAGACTGAAGATTTCCTGCACATATGACCTAAAATTAGGGTTTTGGGTTTTAGGCCCTTAATCTCAATTTTTTTGTTCATTCTTGATTCTAATGGTCTTAATATGTTATAAGGAGCATGTGTACCAAATTTGATAAATAAATTCATTGTGGAAGTCATCTGATCAACTGGTAACTTATTGTGCAAGAAAAGTCAGAATCAAGGCATTTGAGGCCACTACCAATGGTACCAAAGGGTCATCTTCATCATTTTGAGATTCTATGATCTTTATTTGATCTTATAAGTGGTTAGAAGTTCACAAGATTGAATAATTTCAAGCCATTTGCAAACTTTCCATTTTTGGACATGACTTTTAATGAAAACTTTCCATTTTGGGAAAGATTTTCAACCTCCTCTTTCTTGATCAAAAATGCTTCAAATGAAAAATCTTCAAACATGAAAGTTGTAGATTGGATCTTCCCATTTTCAAAAAGTACAAGAACTCCTCTTGATTCATCCTAGAACTCAAGATATGATGTTTCAAAGTTGGAAAAAATATTGTAATTTTCAAGTATGTGCCAAAGAGGGATTTTTGCAAGATCAAGTTTCAAGACTTCTAATACCTCTAATTGACCTCTAAGCATCATAACATGATAAACAACTTGCATTGATCAGAATCATGCCAAGAATCACAAGTTTTCATGCCTTGCACTTCAAGAAATTTCAAAGAGGGAAATTTGCAAAACCCATGCTATCACATGAATCAAGCCATCTAGCTCACAAAAACTGACCTGTGCCATATTCATAGTTGCCAAACATTGACTTTTTAGCAAAATGGTCCATACCAATCACACTATGCCACAACAACTCTCTGGCCAATTAGCATGACTTATGTGAACCTCATGGACCTCAAACATCACAACATTCAAGCCTGAATCCATTGATACACTCAGAATCACAAAAATCCTCCATAAGCTTCATCTCTTTGAAACTCAACACACAACCATCAAACCTGAAAACTTCTTTCACCATTCAATCATACACACCATAAGGATCAAAAAACACCCATTGCCATGGCTTGAAACCTCCCCTACAAGAACTCCATTTTCTGTCAAACCAGAACCACACACCTCAAAATAGCCCATATAAACTTGTTCTAAGCATCACAATATCCTCAGGGGGTCCATTGGAGTTGGTTTGCACAAGAAAGAAGGTCAGAAAGCTCAAAATTGCAAAGCTTCAGTTTAGGTAGCTTCTTCAAACTTTTTTTCCAGAACTCTTATTTCAAGTTATAATATGAATCTACATGCTTCCCTGGTTGCCATGATGTGATTATTTTTGAAAATGAGTTAGAGATGAGTGTGTATCGTGCTTCTGAAAGTTTAACCCTAAAACATGTTCTTCTTCGATTCTCCCTTTTGATGCAAGATAAATTGTTTTTGAGACTGGATTCTTGTTTGGTGTTGTTTGGGGATGCATTCTGGAGGTTTTGGAAGCTTGGGATGGCCTAGGGAGTGAGTTCAGGTGAGGAGCTTGCCGGAGAAGACGACCAGAGCTCTTCTCAGGTCGCCTGAGAGTGATTAGCCCTAATTTCATTTAATTATCCAGTTTGAATAATAGCCCTTGGATCTGTGTTTGCCGCGCGTTTTGGATGGCCAGGATTGATCATTAAAATCGTAAACCTAATTAATTAGATTAATTAATTTAAATTAATTCAGATTAAAACGTGACCATTGGATCTCATTTAATTAGCAACTTTAAATCATAGCCTCAGGATCACCATACTCAAAGTCACGTGGACTTTCCATCCTGACCACCCATCCCCTCAACTTTCATTCTGAACCATTGCTTTTGCATACTTTTGTTTTTTCTTTTATTTATTTCATATTTATTTCATCTATTTATTAAAAATAGAAAAAAGACTCTTAAAAATCTCATTTTCTGCATTTTCACTTCAAATATTTTTCTAAACTCAAAAACATTTTTATTTTTAATTTTTGCATTTAAAATGCATTTTTAAATCATTTAAATGTTTTATTTAATTAATTAATTGATTTTAATTAATTAAAAATACATTTAGGTATCTAAAAATTACAAAAACATTCATGAAGCATTCTTAGGCATTTAGAACAATTTAAAAACTCGCCATACAAATTTCGTTTTAGGTTTGATCATATTTTCACAATTTACTTTGAATTAGCGTTTCCAAAATTCACATTTTTCTAACCCTAACTTGAAAAAATCATTTCTGATCAACCATGATGAGTTTGCATTTGGTTCTTTTTTCATTGTTTCATACCTTTCATCTAGTATCTAGGTTATTTAACTCATAATTTTGCATTGCATTTTCAAATTGTTTTGCATTTTTCCTTTAGAATCACCCAAAAACCCTAGTTAACTTAGAAAATTCATAACTTTCTCTAGGTATAGCTTCTGACCTCCACCTTTGGGGAGTGATCTTGTGTGTGCTTAGGGTTTGTTTGAGTTCAATTTCAAATTTTTATCATGATGTATGCTTTTGTTTTGGTCATATGCATCTCATGTTGTCTTAAAACCCTAATTTCTCATGTTCATTTGCATTCACCTTTGCATCTCATCATCATATGAACTTTCCATGACATTCCATGCTCTTGTATGCCATCTTAGACATCTTAGGACATGCATATCATCATTCATTTGGTATGCTTTGCATTCATTGCATTTCATGTTTCTTCATGTGTTTTCAAGCTTCTAACATGCTTCCTTTGCATTCCATCTCTTGTATGATCATTCATATGCATCATATAAGACTTTGCATCATTCCATAACACATTTGCATAGCACATTCACTTCTGGTTTTGGTCTTTGCACCTTCATTTGCTTTATTTGCTTTTGCTTTGCATCTTATGCATTCACACTAACATTTCAGGGGCTTATGGTAAGTTGTTAGGGATGTGGATTTGCCTTCACATCCCACCTCTTCTCATCTCTTCATTTGCATATTCTATTTGTCTTTGAAGTGAACTTGCTTCACTTGTGCTCTCTTGCTCATTCTCTTTCTCTTAGGTTACTTATCTTCTTCAGGAAGTAAGTAACCTATTCTCCTTTCTCCTTCTCTTTTCATCTGCTTCTTCTTCCTTGGTGGCCTTCTAAAGATCTTTATTTTAAGCCTCACAAACCATAAGAACATCCAAGCATGATAATCTTAGGGTTGTATATAGTCTCCCCTAGTATTTTACCTTTGAGTCTCCTTGAGTTTCTCTTCTCATCTCATAATCAAGGCTAAACACTTAAAGATTTAGGACTTTGAATTAGGGTTATTCCTGCATCCTTATCTTAGGATGAAGTGTATAACTTTAATCCTTAGTGTTAAACCTTTAATTTCTTTACACCTTCTAATCAAAACACCTAATAATGATTAAGACTTAAGCTTGTAACTTGGGCCTTATATTAGGGTTACATCTCTTCCTCTTGGTTAGAGGGACTAACCCTAGTGTTTAATGGACAAGTCCCCCTCAAGTTGTCTTACAAACATAAAACTCACTTCTTAATCCTACCTTTAATTAAAACCCACTTAATAAAGGCTTGTTATATAATTAATTTAATCCCTAACCATGGATTAAGTTGAGGTATCTTCCTCAGCTTAAGTGTTCTCATCTATCATCCTTCTCTTAGGATGGTGTAATGAGTTCACTAATCCATGATTAGAGATTAAACTCATTACTTAACACTAAACAAAAAACCAAAAACATCTTAATAATCACAAGTAGGTTAATGATCTTAATCCTATATCATCATGGTAATTAAGTTGAGATGCTTATCTCACACTTAAGTAGACTCATTATCCCTAATCAGGGGTGATATAATGAGTTTACAAACCCTTGATTAAGGCTTAAGCTCATTATCCTATGCAAAACACCAAAAACAATAAAAAAACAGAAAACACAAAAACAAACAATAAACGTCTCCTCCGGGATTCTTTTCTCATCACTCTCACTCTGAAAACGAGAACTCGCTTCTCCCGTCTAATGCAAGACAGTTAGCACTCGAGCCAGACGAGTCACACACTTAAGCATAGACAAGCAAGCAGTTCACAACAAAAGCACCCAGTCTCTTTGAGTCGAACTACGGTGTTCTGACTTCCTCATTGCACGAGAGGATACGTAGGCATAACTTAACAGTTATCAAACATAAGTCTTTGTGTCTTCCCCCTCTTTTAGCTTTATTTTTTAAGCCTCAGTCTTGAGCATTTCACCATTTCTTTTGCACTGACACATTGTACATTCATTCTTAGCTTTCATACACAGTCAGCACATACACTACCCCCTCTAAACACAATCTTGTAAGCATGGATCCCGTCGAGTACGACGGACAATCTGGGTGCTAATACATTCCCAGGTTGTAACCAACCCCCTTACTCAGTCTCTCTGGTTCGCAACCGTCTTATCCATATCCTTCCAGGTTTATGCAGCATTACCTTTCCTTTGGGATAAAAATGCCTAGCTGGCGACTCTATTCAACCTCAATCTCCAACATCACCGAACGGTTCGTGTCTGCATCGGGACGAAAGTCCGGGGAGCGACAGTATCATTCCTTCCTGCCATACTTATACAACAAACAACTCAGGTTAGGACACACAACAACTCTTATTCTAAGGACTGGCTCGATCTGGCCGGTTGGACCGACCTGCTCAGATACCAATTGTAACACCCACTTTTCCCATTTTCAAAAATAATACAAGTTTTCAAACAAATCAGAGTTTAATTCACCAAGTTAGTAGTCACATTTCAAAAACCAAATAAAGTTCCATTTATTCGTAAGCAGCGAAAATAAATCATTTTAACATTCAAGTACCTAAGACATAATAATTCAACGACTTAAAAGAGTTCCTTTAGTTTTTCGAGACGGATACATAACTAAACAAAGTTTTGAAAACATAACATAAAACAAGTGGTAAATCCCCCATTCCCATTACGTATCAGAGCTCCTAGAACTCGATCAAGCAACACCAATCACTTCTTAGGTACCTGGGTTATCTCGAAATTGAACGAAGCTTTCTCGAACCCTTGACCTTAGAGCTCTACGATCCTTGATTTTCCTCTTCTTTTCCCTTATCTCCAGAGCTGTCTGTTCTTTGTCAAAATGCACGATAATGAGAATTGTATCATGTTCTCACTTTTCATAACATAATCAATTTACACCTTTTCCCCTTAGACCTCCAACTAATTATTTTATTATTTAAATAAAAATATTACAATAATATACCACCTCATTATCATATTATTATTTAAAAACAAGATAATTCTTTAATTATTATCCCAATTATACCCCAAACTCTCCATATTAGTTTATAAAAATAATTTATAAAAATTGAGGCGTTACAACTCTCCCCCACTTATTTTACTTTCTTCCTCGAAAATGTACCTGAATGAAATAACTCTGGGTAGGCTTCCCGCATATTTCTCTCAAGTTCCCAGGTAACACTTCCACCAGCAGTTCCTCCCCAAGCCACTCTCACAAGAGGTATCTCCTTTCCTCACAGTTGCTTCATCTTACGATCCTAAATTCTCAAAGGTAAGGCTTCCATTGTAAGGTTATCACGAACTTGCACCTCATCCCTCTAGATAACATGTAACGGATTAGATACATACTTCCTATGCTGCGTCACATGAAACACTTCATGCAGGTTCGAAAGTTCCGACGATAATTCCACTATGTAAGCAACTTTGCCCACTCTTTGCATAACCTGATACGGTCAAATAAACTTAGGATCCAAATTCTTAAATTTCAAAGCACATCCCACACCCGTCATCGGGTTGTCCCTCAAGAGTACATGGTCACCTTCACTGAACTCTAAGTCCTTCCTTCTATTGTCATGGTAACTCTTCTGTCGAATCTGAGACGCCTTCATTTTCTCTTTAATCATCTGAATGGTCTTAGTAGTTTGTTAAATAATCTTAGGTCTAAGCATAACATTCTCACCAGTCTCATACCAACACACAGGTGTTCTGCATCTTCTACCATATAAAGCTTCAAACGGTGTCATTCCAATACTCAAATGGTAGCTATTATTATATGTGAACTCAATTAGTGACAAATGAGTATCCCAAGCACCACCTTTCTCTAACACATAAGTTATCAGCAAGTCCTCCAACAACTGAATAGTCCTCTCGGATTGGCCATCTGTCTGTGGGTGGTAAGTCGAACTCAATTTCAACTTGGAACCCAACGCTTCGTGAAATTTTTTCCAAAATTCAAAAGTAAACCGCGGATCTCTATCCGACACTATACTAGACGGCACACCATGCAATTTCACAACAACCCGAATATAGATTTCCGCCAATTTAGTTAAAGGAAAACTGATGTTAATTGGAATAAAATGTGCAGACTTAGTCAACCGGTCTACAACTACCCAAATAGCATCAAGTCATCTCACAGTATTCGGTGAAACCGTCACAAAGTCCATAGCAATAATATCCCACTTCCACTCCGGAATTTGTAATGGTTGCATCAGCCCCAAAGGCTTCTGATGTTTCACTTTTGATTTCTGACATACCAAACAAGCATAAACAAAATGTGCAATATCCCTCTTTATACCGTGCCACCAAAACAATTTTCTAAAATCATGGACATCTTTGTAGCTCTCGGGTGAATACTCAAGCTACTCTGATGACTTTCTTCTAAAATCGCTTTCTTTAATTCAACATTGTCAGGTACACAAATTCTTCCTCTGAATCTCATAATGCCGCTATTATCCAAACTAAAATCACCGCTTTGATCATTTCTTTCGTTAGGCATTAAGTCCACCAATTTCACATCTTGCCTTTGGCTCTCTCTAATCATATCAAGAAATTCATTATTTACTCGCAACATACCCAGCTTGACGCTCTCTGGTGTTCTTTCACAAACCATACTTAAGTCTTTAAACTATTCAATCAATTACATTTCTTTCATCATCATAGCCGACATATGAATTGTCTTCCTGCTTAATGCATCTGCTACTACATTCTCTTTTCCTGGATGGTAACTCAAATTAAAATCATAGTCTTTCAAAAATTCTAACCACCTTCTTTGTCTCATATTAAGCTCTTTCTGGTCAAATAAGTACTTTAAGCTCTTAGGGTCACTAAAGACCTCAAACCGCGAACCGTAAAGGTAATGTCTCCAAATTTTCAACACAAACACCACTGCAGCCAACTCTAGATCATGGGTAGGATAATTCTTCTCATGTACCCTCAGATGCCTTAAATAATATGCTACTACTTTACCAACTTGCATTAACACGCCACCTAAGCCCATTTTAGATGCATCACAATAAACTACAAAAGCTTCACTTGGATTCGGTAAAATTAATACCGGTGTTGAAGTCAATTTCTTCTTCAATTCTTCAAAACTTCTCTCACATGCTGCATCCCAAATAAAAGCTTGACTCTTCCTGGTTAATTGAGTCAATGGCAACGCCAAACTAGAAAATCCCTCTATGAATCTTCGGTAATAACTAGCTAGACCAAGGAAACTCCTAATTTCCGTTACCGTCTTTGGAGGTTCCCACTCAAGTACAACACTGGCCTTTGAAGGATCTACTGCTATACCTTCACCAGATATCACATGTCCCAAAAAGCTCACCGTCTTCAACAAGAATTCACATTTGGAGAATTTAGCGAACAATTTGTTATATTTCTATACTTGCAATGCAATTCTCAAATGCTTCGCATGATCCTCCTCAGACTTCAAATAAATCAATATATCATCAATGAAAACTACAATAAACAGATCCAAGTAAGAGTGAAATATACGATTCATATACTCCATAAATACGACTGGCGCGTTAGACACTCCGAAAGGCATCACTGCATATTGATAATGACCATATCGAGTTCTAAACGCCGTCTTTTGAATATCTTCTGAAATTTTGGGATCAGATACGTGATGTCGAACCAGATGTTTAAACACTTGAAATCTTAAACAAAAATAATGAGCTGGTAAATTAAATGACACAGGAAATTGTTAACCCAGTTCAGTGTATCTCCACACTTACATCTGGGGGCTACCAAGCCAGGAAGGAAATCCAATATAAGTAATATTAATTATGGAGTTAAACCAACCAGTTTAATCCTTCACTTAATATCTACCCAAGGCAATTTCTACCTAAGACTCAACTTAGATATGAGTACCTACTCACTCCCCCTCAATTACACAGTGATCTTTACAATGATTAATAAAATTGAAGTCACACTTCAAACACACCAGCTTGATCTTACTTAAAAGTTTCAATCAAGACACAATTCACTTATTGCTTAAAAGCTCATAAAGTGACAAACAATTAAAACCTGCTTAAAATAACCAACTTCACAAACACCCTTTACAGTCTTCTAAAATTCGTGTTCTTTTCTGAGAGTTTCAGTTCCTTAAATAGATACTTGGTTTGTGGGCTTTTTGCAAATTATCCAGACTTTGATAAATCCCACAGTTATCACCTTGAATTAGGGTGAGTTAGTTTGTTCTCTCCTTGAATCTAGTTGAGTTAGTTATTCTGTTATACTGAAACCAGATAACTAAGCTTCCTAAAGATGCGCCTTGTAGTGCTTATCCTTTTACAATTATTTCCAGATAATTTCTCCTGAATTTACTCACTTCTGTTATGCATCATTCAAGTCAGATAGCAGGTTTGCGATGTCACAACATCTGGTGTGACATCCTGATGTCTTGACCTAAGTTCATTAACTTTTACTTTGTTTGTCAATGTCACAACATCTGGTGTGACATCCTGAACTAAGTTCATAACTTCTTGTTTGTCAAAAATTCTGCCAATTCTTAACATCTACAAACTCCCCCTTTGGCTAATTTTTGGCTAACACAATCTTCTGGTGTTGTCAGAGAGCAGCGGAGTTCTGTTGAATCATGTGAGAGCTAATAATTTGCTCCCCCTCACACCTGTATGTATACTGCTATGACATGTTCAACAGACTTTGATAAACCAATGAACATTCAAAAATAACTTAGTTCAGAAGACAGAAATTAACATCAGCATTGTTCATCAAACATGCATTAACAGCAGCAGGCATTGTTCAATACACTTCTCCCCTTGTTAGACAGAAATTAGGGGCCAACCATTACAGAAACAGAAACAGAAAAAAAAACATTCAGAAATACAAAGCAAAATTACAATGTTTTCCACCACACTCAGCTTCACTCAGACTCAGTATACTTTGTATCTTCTGCATCCTCAGACTCAGCATCAGATTCATCAACATTCTTAGCAACCTCTTCCAGCTCTAATCTTTGAATTATGTCCTCAAGCTTTTTCTTCCTTTCATCCAGCTCTTTGCAAGTTGTCTTGAGCTCTGCAATTAGGGCTGCCTTGGATATAGGAGTCTTGACATTAGATGGTCCAGCAGATGTCCCACTTGGAGCTTCAGCATCTGCAGCATGATGGCTCAGAAACAGTTTGTAGTGAAAGGACAGTGGACTCTCCCTCTTACAGATAGAATCCTTGTCAGTAAGGATTCCTGGATATTGGTTGAGAATGATTCCACAAAGCAGTGATGGGAAGGCTATTGGAAGCTTTATTGTTGAGGTTCCTGCATGCTTGAGAGTTTGATCAAAGATATATGCCCCATAGTCCAACTTGGTTTGGGTGCCTACAACACAGATAAACCTTCCCAACCCAGTAGCTATAGATGAGGTGTGGTTTGTGGGGACCCATTTGACTGTTCCAATCCTGTGCAGCATAGCATACTTCCTTGTTAGCAAGATGACAGATAGTTTGACTGGCCATGACTTGACCTGATTGGTAGTGATGATTTTGCAGACTTGGTTGTCAGTTTTGCCTAGCTCATTTGGCCCATTTGATTCTCTCCCTAGGTACTGATTTATCAACTGGTGGAGGTTGGGAAGCCTCTTTCTCAACAGCTTGATCATCAGGAGCTTGATGATCAGTAGCTTTATCATCAGTGGCTTTGTCATCATCACTTGGGGCTTTATCCTGGCCCTCAGGTGTTTCAACATTTCTTGGGACATCCTGTGGAGCAGGTATGTCCTCTTCAGCTTGGTTGCTTGGTTCTTCTTGTGGAGCAGGCATACTGTTCAGGGGAACAGACACCCCAGGCACAACTCTTTGTTCAACAAGGATCCTATTTACAAGTTGTTTGATGGATGCGTCCACATAAGCAGAAGCTTTGGGGGTGCTGGAAGATGAAGGAGTTCCCTTGCTTTTGCTGAAAACTGGCTCCTTAGCTCTTCTTGCATGGGGAGTCCTGGGTTTTTGAGCAATAGGAATGCTTCCTCTGATCTCATTTATAGGAGTAGCATCCATTGGTACTATAGATATTGGAGTTGCGTTCACCACGTCTTCTTGATTGAGACCCTCATCAATGGAGTTAGGGTTTTGATGTTGAGACATTTTTTCGATTGTAGTGGAAATGTGTAAAGGTTTGATAGATTTGGATGAGTTTAGAGATTCAACTATAGCATGCAAAATGTTTTGTGGAGCTAATGAGGATGTGAGGAGTTGAAAGCACGTTTGTACACTTATAGAATCCGTTGCTATTGGAATTTTTAAGATTGGAATACAAATAGTTATTGCCCAGACTAGTGCTGCCATCTGGTGATCATGCCACACGATGTCATGAGACATGCTGGCACTTCTCCATAACTGCTATATTTCACATATGCAAATTCCCAATTTACCCCTTAGGTTTTCAAATTGGGTAGCATCCAAAGCCTTAGTAAATATGTCAGCTAATTGCAGCTCTGTGGCTACATGCTCTAATGTGATCACCTTCTCTTCCACAAGGTCTCTGATGAAATGATGTCTGATATCTATGTGCTTAGTTCTACTGTGTTGGATAGGATTTTTGGAGATGTTAATAGCACTTAAATTGTCACAGTACAATGTCATGACATCTTGTGGGACATTGTATTCTGTGAGCATTTGTTTCATCCATACCAGCTGAGAACAACTGCTACCAGCTGCAATATATTCAGCTTCAGCAGTGGATAAGGACACACAATTTTGTTTCTTACTAAACCAAGAAATTAAATTGTTCCCTAGAAAGAAGCATCCTCCTGATGTACTCTTTCTATCATCAGCACTTCCAGCCCAGTCAGCATCACAAAATCCAGTGAGAATTGGTTCACAACCATGAGAATACATTATGCCATAGTCACATGTACCATTTACATATTTCAAGATCCTCTTAACCTGGTTTAGATGGCTCACTTTTGGTTCAGCTTGATACCTTGCACACACACCTACTGCAAAAGCTATATCTGGTCTGCTAGCTGTAAGATATAGTAGACTTCCAATCATGTTTCTGTACAAGCTTTGGTCCACACTCTCACCTTTGTCATCCTTTGTCAGTTTTAAATGAGTGAGGGCAGGTGTTCTCTTGTGACTTGCATTGTCCATCCCAAGCTTCTTGACAGTGTTCTTTGCATACTTGCTTTGGGATATGAACATGGAGTCCTCCATCTGTTTGATTTGTAGTCCAAGGAAGTAAGTTAGTTCTCCCACTAGGCTCATTTCAAACTCAAACTACATTTGAGTCACAAAATGTTTAACCATCTTGTCTGACATCCCACCAAACACTATGTCATCCACATATATCTGAGCAATCATAACCTTTCCCTCTTCATCCATTACAAACAGGGTTTTGTCTATTCCTCCTTTCCTGTATCCATGTTTAGTGAGAAAGGTGGTCAGTCTTTCATACCATGCTCTGGGAGCTTGCTTTAGACCATATAGAGCCTTCCTCAGCTTATATACATGGTCTAGACAGCTTGGATCAACAAATCCCTTTGGTTTCTCCACATATACTTCCTCATTAAGATACCCATTTAGAAAGGCACTTTTAACATCCATCTGAAATAGTTTGAACTTTAGGATGCAAGCAATTCCTAGGAGTAGTATGATTGATTCAAGCCTTGCTACTGGTGCAAAGGTTTCATCAAAATCTATCCCCTCAATTTGTGTATATCCTTGAGCTACAAGCCTAGCCTTGTTCTTTGTAACTACTCCCTGCTCATTAGACTTGTTTTTGTACACCCACTTAGTGCCAATCACATTTATGTCATCAGGCCTAGGAACAAGATCCCATACTTCATTCCTTGTAAACTGGCCTAATTCTTCCTGCATAGCAGAGAACCAATACTCATCATTCAGAGCTTCCTTGATGTTCTTAGGTTCTATCTTTGAAACAAAGCAGGAGCCTGAAATCATCTCTCTTGATCTAGTGATGACACCACTGTTGGGATCACCAATTATCAGATCTTTAGGATGATCTTTCTGGATTCTGATGGAGGGAGGTTTGTTGGATTGCTCTGACCTTGCCTCAGTTAAAGTGAAGTCAAGATTATCACTTTCTGTTTTAACTTCAGTTTGATTGTCAGCAGATGTTCCAACATCATCAGCAACATCTGTCTTTGCATAGGCATCATCAATAATCACATTTATTGACTCCATTATAACCTTGGTTCTGGAGTTAAATACTCTGTAAGCTCTGCTATTTATGGAGTATCCAAGAAATATCCCTTCATCACTCTTAGGGTCCATCTTCCTTCTTTGATCCCTATCAGCCAGAATGTAGCACTTACTTCCAAACACATGAAAGTACTTGACTGTAGGTTTTCTACCCTTCCAGACTTCATAGATGGTGGATAAAGTTCCCTTTCTTAGTGTGACTCTATTGTGGATGTAGCATGCTGTGTTCATAGCTTCAGCCCAAAAGTACAGGGGTAACTTCTTGGCATGAATCATGGCTCTAGCTGACTCCTAAATTGTTCTGTTTTTCCTTTCAACAATCCCATTCTGTTGAGGGGTGATGGGAGAAGAATACGCATGATTGATCCCTTCTGAAGAACAGAAGTCTGAGAATTTTTTATTCTCAAACTCCTTTCCATGATCACTTCTTATTCTGACCACACAACTTACTTTTTCTCTTTGGATTCTATGGCACAGATCTTTAAATACATCAAACACATCAGACTTTTCTTTGATGAAGCTTATCCAGGTATATCTTGAGAAGTCATCAACAACCACATAGGCATATCTTTTTCCACCAAGACTTTCTACCTGCATTGGTCCCATAAGGTCCATATGCAATAATTCCAAGACTTTGGAAGTTGTCAGATGTTGGAGCTTTGGGTGTGACATCTTGGTTTGCTTGCCTATTTGACATTCACCACACACTTTACTTTCATCAATCTTAAGTCTTGGGATCCCTCTTACAACCTCTATAGATATGATCTTCTTTATTCCTATGAGATGGAGATGACCCAGTCTTTGATGCCACAACTTCACTTCTTCTTCTTTGGCTAAGGAACAAGTAGATGTGAGGCTGAAATCTTGGGGTTCCCACATATAGCAGTTGTCTTTTGATCTGGCTCCTCTCATGGCAACTTTCTGTTCTTTATCAGAAACTATGCACTCAGTTTTGGTGAAGTTGACACTGTAACCTTGGTCACATAATTGAGTTATGCTGATCAAGTTAGCAGTTAATCCTTTTACCAACATCACACCATCTAGACTTGGTACACCTGAGCAGTCCAGGGTCCCAACTCCCTTGATTTCCCCCTTTGCTCCATCTCCAAAGGTTACATAGCTGGATGAGTGTGACTTTAAGTCTACCAGCAGATTCTTCAGTCCAGTCATGTGCCTTGAGCAGCCACTGTCAAAATACCTGTCTTCCTTAGCAGATACTCTGAGAGATGTGTGTGCTATAGAGGTAACAACCTGCTTGGACCATTTTTGCCTGTTGTGAGGTTTCCTTTGATGCATCTGCCCTGTGTAGTATCCATCTTTAGAGTTCCAAGGTTGCCTATTGAACTTGTTCTTAGGCATGTACTGGTAGCTTTGATCAGTATAAAGACTAGCTTTAGGTATCCAGATTTTCTTGGTGACCTCTGTCTTCTGCTTAGGAAGGTGCTGGGAACTCTAATTTGGATATCCATGCAGTTTGTAGGAAAAAGGTTTGATGTGACCAAACCTTCCACAGTGATGGCATCTCCATCTTTGATATTTCTATTTCATCATGTTCTTGTCATGATGTTGAGACATCTGCTTGAACATCTTGTTTGACTTCATGGGATTTGAAGTTGTTTGGCTGGTGCTAGCCTCAAAGTTTTGAGCTTTATTAAATCCCAGCCCAGTCCTATCCCCTGAGTGCTTATTGTTGTTGAGAATGACATCCAGTGTATTTGATCCACTGTTCAGCATTCTGACAGATTTGGACATATGCTCCATTTTGGAGTTGAGTAGGCTGACTTCACTTTTCAAAGTGTCAATGATCTCTAGATGACTTGCCTTTTCAGCCTTTAATTCCTCAATCTGATTCTTCTGCTGTTTACTTTCCATGCATACTTCAGTGCTCCTTTTACACAGCATCCTGTAAGATGCTTCAAGCTCTTCAAATGTTAGATCCTCATCACTAGATCCCCCTTCAGTTTCACATACTCCAGCTAGAGCAGTGATGTGTTTTGCAAATTCTTCTGACTCACTACTTGAGTCTTCATCTGACCAGGACACAGAGAGACCTTTCTTTTGCTTCTTTAGATAGGTTGGGCATTCACTTCTAATGTGTCCATATCCTTCACATCCATGACATTGGATCCCTTTTCCTTGGTTAGTCTTCTCATCATAGTTTGACCTTCTATTAGAGTCATAAGGTCTTTTATTCTCAGAGGTTGAGTTTCTTCCACTTGGTCTTGGCCTGTTGTCTATTCTTTTGAGAATTTTGTTAAATTGTCTTCCAAGCATAGCAATTGATTCTGATAAGTTGTCCTCAGAGCCTGCTTCATGACTTTCTTCTTCTTTATCAGTGTTTGAGACCAGGGCTATGCTTTTGTTTTTCTTCACAATTGTATCATTCATTCCCATCTCAAAGGTTTGAAGGGAACCAATGAGCTCCTCAACCTTCATTGTGCAGATGTCTTGAGCTTCTTCTATGGCAGTAACCTTCATGTCAAACCTCTTTGACAGTGATCTGAGAATCTTCCTTACCAACTTTTCATCACTCATCTTCTCTCCCAAGGCACCAGAAGCATTAGCAATCTCCAGGATGTTCATGTAAAACTCATGAATGGTCCCATCTTCCTTCATCCTCAAGTTCTCAAACTTGGTGGTGAGAAGTTGAAGTCTTGACATCTTCACCTTTGATGTTCCTTCATGAGTAGTTTTGAGAGTGTCTCAAACATCCTTGGCTAGCTCACAGTGATGCACAAGCCTAAATATGTTCCTGTCAATGCCATTGAATAGGGCATTTAAGGCTTTGGAATTTCCAAGTGTTGACTCTTCTTCCTCCTTGCTCCACTCTTCTTCAGGCTTCATCACTTTTGCCCCATCCTTATTGTCTTTGATAGGGTGCTCCCATCCTTTGTTAACTACTTTCCAAGCCCTACTATCAAGAGATTTCAAGAATTCTATCATTCTTGGCTTCCAGTAATCATAGTTGGATCCATCCAAGATAGGTGGTCGATTCACAGATCCTACATCTCTGTCCATGTTCCCAAAATTTGCAGTCCCTAGATCTCACCCAGATATACAGGCAGGGTCCCTGCTCTGATGCCAATTGAAATTTTGGGATCAGATACGTGATGTCGAACCATATGTTTAAACACTTGAAATCTTAAACAAAAATAATGAGCTGGTAAATTAAATGACACAGGAAATTGTTAACCCAGTTCAGTGTATCTCCACACTTACATCTGGGGGCTAACAAGCCAGGAAGAAAATCCAATATAAGTAATATTAATTATGGAGTTAAACCAACCAGTTTAATCCTTCACTTAATATCTACCCAAGGCAATTTCTACCTAAGACTCAACTTAGATATGAGTACCTACTCACTCCCCCTCAATCACACAGTGATCTTTACAATGATTAATAAAATTGAAGTCACACTTCAAACACACCAGCTTGATCTTACTTAAAAGTTTCAATCAAGACACAATTCACTTATTGCTTAAAAGCTCATAAAGTGACAAACAATTAAAACCTGCTTAAAATAACCAGCTTCACAAACACCCTTTACAGTCTTCTAAAATTCGTGTTCTTTTCTGAGAGTTTCAGTTCCTTAAATAGATGCTTGGTTTGTGGGCTTTTTGCAAATTATCCAGACATTGATAAATCCCACAGTCATCACCTTGAATTAGGGTGAGTTAGTTTGTTCTCTCCTTGAATCTAGGTGAATTAGTTATTCTGTTATACTGAAACCAGATAACTAAGCATCCTAAAGATGCGCCTTGTAGTGCTTATCCTTTTACAATTAATTCCAGATAATTTCTCCTGAATTTACTCACTTCTGTTACGCATCATTCAAGTCAGATAGCAGGTTTGCGATGTCACAACATCTGGTGTGACATCCTGATGTCTTGACCTAAGTTCATTAACTTTTACTTTGTTTGTCAATGTCACAACATCTGGTGTGACATCCTGAACTAAGTTCATAACTTCTTGTTTGTCAAAAATTCTGCCAATTCTTAACATCTACATCTTCTTCCTTCACTCTAATTTGATGATATCCCGACCTCAGATCAATTTTGCTAAAAACACACGCTCCAACAAGTTGATTGATCGGAAAATAGCAAGTGTACTATTTTTACCGATGTAGTAATAGAAGGGAGTAACCCCGAATATCGATCTCAAGGACTGCTTAACAAAATAAGTTCTAATGGATTGATTTCAATTGGACAAAAGTTATGGTTAAAAGTTCGATTTTTAATTAAATAAAATAAAATTATTAAAACGTAAACTAAAACAGAGAGTTTTTACTTATATGAGAATAATGCCAGGGACGGTGTATAATCTGCAATGCAATGACTTAATAATTTCTCAATTTTACAGAGACATGCTTTAAAAAGTGTCTTTCCTATGTCGATAATGTTTTTCCAAAATTCCTTTAGAGAAAAACCATTGGTATTCTTCCTCGACCTTGATTCCTCAACGGTCAAAGAAGAATATCAAGCAATAATTCTAACATAAAATGGTTTTCACAAAATATTCCAATTCCTCAGTAATATTTACCGTGATAAAATTTATGCAACAAGGTTAGGATGGTTGGTCAGACCAAATCCTAACCACGATCAATTATCCAATTTTCCAACAAAGACAAAGCATTAAGAACGTTGCATAAAATAAAGAAACGGATTTAATCGCATAATCTCAAAATTAAGAATTCAAATTGTCATTACATAAAGCAAATCAGGGACACCCCCTGGCATTGGGGGGTTTAGCCACTCATGTTCATAACGAAAATAAAAACAGAGCAAGAATATAGAGACATTACAATTAACGTAGGATTCGTTGGATCGTCAATCGCTTCCGCTCTTGATCAATCCTTCTTCTCCCGTTATCGTTCAAATCCCAAAATCCCCAAATCAAAAGTAAGTCTTTTTACAGTCATAATCATCTAATATAAATCAGTCTTCCAAAAACACCGCGAAAAGTCCAGAATGCCCTTGCAGCAACATAACAAAATATCAAGTTTTCTTCTGGTCTTCACAACACGGGCCGTGTTGTGCATCACGGGCACCCGTGTTATGCAACACGGGCACCCGTGTTGTGCAACATGGGCACCCGTGTTGTGCCTCTGGTTCTTCTCAATTCAGTCTCTTCTTCAGATGCTATGACACGGGCCGTGTTGTACAACACGGGCACCCGTGTCACAACACTGGTTTCTCCTTTTCTTTCACAAACTTCCTTTTCAGTTGGTCTTCACAACACGGGCCGTGTTGTACAACACTGGCACCCGTGTTGTGCTTCTGATATCCTATTTTGCTGTCATTTTTTCACGCTCGGATCATCTTTTCGAATGCTTCGAACAACCTATTAGATTTTGACCTGAAAACACATCAAAAACAACCACATAACCCATACCAAAGATAAAAACAGATAAAACGATTAAAACTAAACTTGCATGCTACATTAAGAAAACTACGACGAAACATGAACGAAATACTTCAAACGAACGAAATTAAACTCAAAGGACAATGAAAACTGGCTTGAAAACTACAACTAAATATCACTGATCAAACTCCCCCGAACTTGAACTCTTGCTTGACCTCAAGCAAAGATCCTGTATTTATACATTCAACACTAGCAAGATGAATTACGATACTCATACGTGGATCCTTTGTTCCAAGTCACCCAATAAGTTCTTTTGGTACTTCTCTCTCAGTAAAGGTATCGCACAAACACTACACCGCGGAAAACCCCAGACCTGAATCTCCTTTTCGGTAACCTCTCCGACTATGCTTCGGGCTTAGGTCTTATATTTCGATTTTCCACCCTTTTCATTCGGACAATCCCTTTTAAGGCTTTTTATGATTTTCACTATGTGTACAAAATTGATCCCCCTTTTTTTTTATATTGTTGGCACCGATATTTCTTTGTCCCTTAGGGGTAACATTTATGTTCAACCGCCGTTAGGTTGAATAACCTGGTGAGGGTTACCCAACTTAGAAGGATCGATCGTTCTAATGTTTTTATTCATTTTTTTTCCGGTGCCTTCAAGCCTTTTTCTCTTTTGGATCAACTCTGCACACACAATTATTATAGATAAAGCCAGATATGTCAATAGAAACTACTTCGGGTTTACTTCTCAGATCAAAGTACCATGGCACGAATCTACACGTCGAACTCGTTCCTAATTCAGGAGACTCAATGTGTTCATGTTGTACCTAAACATCAAAATTTTTCCATTTTTGCTCATCGGGTTTCTTTTCACTCAAATCCTATATACTTTCTCATTATTCACTCGCAACACACAACAGGTCAACTCAGGGGTTTTTTTTTTTTTGACACATAGCTATAATTTTCAAGCCGAAACTACTAAAAATAAACATATATTAAAACAAAACAAAAGGAAAACATGAAAATTAAACCCCCCCCCCACACTTGAACTCAACAATGTCCACACTGTTGAAGAACCAATGTCGGAGGGAACTCACAACTATCACTGCTCTGGTGGAAATCCATGAAGCCTCATCTGCTGCATCCATGAATGCAACTCATCGATGAGGTCCCCTTGCCGGGTCTGCTCTCTTATCATTTTGTCCCACTCCTCCTTGGTCACACTCCACTGACCGGTTGCTTGGTTTGATGATCCACCAGCAGTTTGAACCGGGACCTCTTCAGCTTGGTTCCCCTCATCCTCTTCACCTGAAAAATATTCATCAAACTGATCGTTTTCGCCCTGCATAGGGTCCTCATACAACCAGTTAGCTCTGTTGTCTATAGTAATCAAATTAGGAGCAGGCAAAGAAATCAAATGCCGGTTACGGGTCAACATAGAGTAATAATTATGATAACTCTTTATCATACCTTGGTTGATTAAGGTTTCAAGATCAATTTTGTTCTTACCTGCCACTGCAGGTACTTCAAGCAACCTCTCCCCATACCCAAGTTTTTCAGCAATTTGCGTAATCATCCCTCCTACAGAGATCTCCCCAGAGGCAGCATTGGCTACCCGCTTTAGGGGGTCTGCTGCGAAGGCCGCACCGTTGATCAGCTCATCATTAGCCATACCATATAGGAAGTACAGCTCTCTCTGCGTAGCTACTCCTGTGCTATCGCCTCGGCAGAAAAGGGTATAAGCCAACCCCTTCTAAGCATACCTAAAGCACGGGTTATGAATCCCCGAAGCTTTTGCCGCCGATGCGACATAATCGGTACTGCCGGTGATATCTCTCCAGAATTCTCCTGCCACAAATGTACTCGGCGGTGCACCAGGCCCGTAAATTGGAAGATCTAATATCTTTCCCAAATCAGCAACCAACATCATATGATCAGTGTCAAAGAGGCGAAACTTCAAAGTACCGTAGTACTCTGTGTCTGACCCTGTCCACGTATGCTTAAGATGAAAATGCAAAGAACTCAAAAATTCCAAAGTTATGCGCTCGAAATTCGGCGCTTCATAAAGCATAAAATTTAGCATTCCAATATTGTGAAACATTCTATGTACCTCAAATTTAAGCCCTAGATTCTCAAGAGTTTCATTACACATATATCGGGCCGGTATCAATTTACGCCTTACCAACTTTGAATATTTGACTTGATGCTCCGGATCCTCAAAAAAAATGCCATGAGCATTAGGCATTCGGTGTGCTCGCTTACGGGGGCGAGAAGATTCGGCAACACTCTTTCCGGTATCTTTGCGAGGAGGCATTGTTATCACCTGCACAAAATAAACACACAATTTGATAGAAGGATTAGTGAAATCCGTCACCGTAGAAGTGACGATGGAGGCAAGGAGAACACTTTTTGTGAACGGGGTAGGGTGTTTTAGTGATGGGTGTTGGAGAAATTGAAGCTTTTGTGAAGAAGAAAAATGGGGTTAGGGTTGTTTTTAAGAGAATGGAGGTTTAAGAAGATGAAAGTTTAGGGAAAATGAGTGGTAAATGAGCCACTAATGATAAATTAAAATAATAAACACGTGGGCCCCACTGTATTAAAAATTGGGAAGATGAAAAATTCAAAATTTTGGCTGCCCGCATGCCTGACACGGGCCGTGTTGCACAACACGGGCACCCGTGTCAGGCCCCTGTAATGGAGATCAATTTTGCATTAAACAATGGCTTGCTCATACCTTGCAACACGGGCCGTGTTGCACAACACGGGCACCCGTGTTGCACCCCTGGATCCCTTCGAATTCTCTTCAAAAACCAATCTTCTTCAGACATTGCAACACGGGCCGTGTTGCACAACACGGGCACCCATGTTGCACCCCTAGATCCCTTCAAATTCTCTTCAAAAACCAATCTTCTTCAGACATTGCAACACGGGCCGTGTTGCACAACATGGGCACCCGTGTTGCACCCCTGATTTTTCACTTTTTCTTGATTTTTTTGATTTTTTTCTTGCCCGAACATCCAACCTCTTTCTTTCCTTAACAGAACCAGTGATACACAAAAACACACAACCTACAAAAACTGAAACAAACAAGAGTAAGAATGATAAAATTGTGGGTTGCCTCCCACTTAGCGCTGCGTTTAACGTCGCATGGCTCGACGGTCCGTCATCCTACTGAGTAAGACGAGTGACATTCACATCACCAGTAGTTTGGCCTTTGAAGTAAGGCTTTAATCTCCGCCCGTTCACCTTGAAAATATCTCCATTGGTCTGATTTTTAATTTCGACAGCTCCGTGAGGAAATACCTTGTGAACTACAAAAGGTCCCGACCATTTAGACCTTAGTTTTCCTGGAAATAGCTTCAACCTTGAATTGTACAGAAGGACCATTTTTCCTTCCCAAAACTCTTTTCTTTGAATCCTCTTGTCATGCCATTTTTTCGTTTGCTCTTTCTAAGCTTTAGCATTCTCATACGCCCGGTTCCTGAACTCTTCTAACTCATGAAGTTGAAGAATCCTCGAACTTCCAGATTTGACAAATCCATATTAAGATACTTAGACGCCCAAAAAGCTTTGTGTTCAAGTTCCAAAGGTATGTGACATGCCTTTCCATATACCAGTTGATATGGTGACATCCCGATAGGCGTTTTGAAAGCCGTTCGATATGCCCATAAAGCGTCATCCAACTTAATCGACCAATCCTTTCTAGACGAATTCACTGTTTTTTCCAAGATTTGTTTCAGTTGTCTATTTGACACCTCAACTTGGCCGCTTGTTTGGGGGTGGTATGGAGTAGCTATCCGGTGTTTAACATTGTACTTTTGCAGAAGCTTCTCCATGAGGTGATTCAGGAAATGTGTTCCTTCGTTGCTTATCAATGCCCTCGGGACACCAAACCTTGCAAAAATGTTCTCTTTCAGGAATCTCACCACAACCTTAGCATCATTGGTGGGCAATGCAACAGCCTCTACCCATCTGGACACATAGTCCACTGCAACAAAGATATAGTTTTTTCCGAATGACGGTGGAAACGGCCCCATGAAGTCTATCCCACATACATCGAATAACTCAACCTCTAGCATAGAGTTTTGGGGCATCTGGTTTCTTTTTGATATATTCCCAGTCCTCTGACATCTGTCACACTCTTTCACTAATTCTTGAGCATCCTTAAATAAAGATGGCCAGTATAGTCTGGATTGAAGGACTTTAGCTGCTGTCCGATCACCACTGAAATGTCCACCATACTCAGAGTCGTGACATGCTTTCAGCACATCTTTTTGCTCTTCGTCGGGTATACATCTTCTTACAAGGCCATCCACCCCTCTTTTATAGAGAAACGGATCGTCCCATAGGTAAAACCTGCAGTCATGAACAAACTTTTTCCTTTTGTTAGAATCAAAATCGTCGGGTATAATACCGCCAATGAGGTAGTTTACATAATCTGCAAACCAAGGCACCCCAATAACAGCTAGGATGTGTTCGTCAGCAAACTCATCCTTTATGGGACGCTGCTCTTCAGTCTCCTCAATTGGTGACATCCGAGAAAGATGATCTGCAACAGTGTTTTCACACCCTTTCTTGTCGCGGATCTCGACATCGAATTCCTGGAGAAGTAAAATCCACCTCAAAAGCCTGGGCTTTGAATCCTGCTTAGCAAAAAGATATTTCAAAGCGGCATGGTCAGTGTAAATAATCACTTTTGAACCCAACAGATATTGCCTGAATTTATCGAAGGCATACACAACAGCTAGCAACTCCTTCTCGGTAGTTGCATAATTTATCTATGCGGGGTTCAAAACGTGACTAACATAATAAATCACATGAAGCAATTTTCCTCTTCGCTGTCCAAGAACAGCCCCTACCGCAATATCACTAGCATCGCACATAATTTCAAAGGGTAGGGACCAATCAGGAGCGATAACAATAGGTGCAGACACTAATTCCTTTTTAAGTGTTTCAAAAGCATCGGTGCACTCCTTATTGAAAACAAAAGCCTTATCTTTCACCAACAGGGTAGTTAAAGGTTTAGCTATCTTCGAGAAGTCTCTTATGAACCTGCGGTAAAAACCCGCATGTCCCAAGAAGCTTCTTATACCTTTCTCATTAATCGGCGGTGGCAGCTTCGAGATCACTTCCACTTTGGCTTGATCAACTTCGATCCCTTTTTGTGAGATCTTGTGACCAAGAACAATGCCTTCTCGCACCATGAAATGACATTTTTCCCAGTTCAATATTAAATTACTTTCTTGACATCGCTGCAAAACAAGTGAAAGGTTAGACAAATAGTGATCAAATGAGGATCCGAACACGGAGAAATCGTCCATGAACACTTTCATATGCTTTTCTAACATGTCCGCAAAAATGGATGTCATGCATCTTTGAAATGTAGTGGAGGCATTACATAGCCCAAATGGCATCCTTCTATATGCAAAAATGCCATAGGGACATGTAAACGCCGTCTTCTCTTGGTCTTCCGGCGCAACAGCAATTTGATTGTATCCGGAGTAACCATCTAGAAAACAATAGTAATCATGTCCCTCTAGTCTTTCCAACATTTGGTCAATGAATGGCAACGGAAAATGGTCCTTTCTCGTGGCCAAATTCAATCTTCTATAATCAATGCAAACTCTCCATCCAGTAACAGTTCTAGTAGGAATCAACTCATTTTTTTCATTTGTTATAATAGTTGTTCCTCCCTTTTTGGGCACCACATGTACCGGACTCACACAAGCACTATCGGATATAGGATAGATCAATCCTGCATCCAATAACTTAACAACTTCTTTTCACACTACCTCTTTCATCACCGGGTTCAATCTCCTTTGGGGCTGCACGACCGGTTTGTGATCTTCTTCCATAAGTATTTTATGCATACACACTGTAGGACTTATACCTTTAAGGTCTTCAATATTCCACCCAATTGCTCCCTTGAATTTCTTAAGAACTTCAATTAACTTGTTTTCTTGCACACTTTTCAAATTAGCGCTAATAATAGCGGGACATTTTTCTTCCATGTCAAGAAAGACATATTTGAGATTCTCGGGCAGTTGCTTCAATTCTGATATCTTTGGCTTGTCATTGCCTTCATCAACCGTTATAGGTTGTCTTAACTCTTCCCACCGGTGCATTCTAACTCTTTTAAGGATAGATTGAGTTTCAAGCATAGCTACCACTTCCCTATCACTATCTCCAACTTCCTTATCATCTTCAAAAATGGACATACTCAGCACCCTCTCTAGAGGCAATTGGGACACACTTTCTAAATGCTTACTAGCTTCCATTTGTTCTAACACTTGTATGTTACTACTAGTGCCCACATCATCTTTATACTTCAAAGTGTTCCTAACATCAATTTTCAACTCTTCATCGTACACCTTCAACGTGAGTGTTCCCCCTTCCATATCTATCATGACTCTCCCGGTTTCTAAGAAAGGTCTTCCCAAAATCAAGGGGATTTCTTCATCTTCAGGAATTTCAAGGATCACAAAGTCATCTGGAAACACAAATTTGTCCACTCTAACCAGGAAATCATGGACAACTCCATATGGCCGCTTCACCGAATGGTCCGCGAATTGGAGAGTCATCCGAGTGTCTTGAATAGCACCAATACCCAACTTTTTGTAAATGGATAAATGCATTAAACTGATGCTCGCTCCCAAGTCAATGAGAGCTCTCTTGAATGACCGGTCACCGATGGTGCATGGAATGGTGACAACTCCTCTATCTTTTTTCTTCACTGGAATCTTTAGTCCCTGCAAAATAGCACTACAAGTTTCAGTTAGAATAATAGGTTCAGCTCCTATAGTTCTCTTTTTAGCAATGATGTCTTTCATGAACTTGGCATAAGTGGGCATTTGCTCAAGTGCTTCAAGCAATGGAATATTCAGCTCCAGCTTCTTGAACAACTCAAGGAATTTCTCAAAATTATTTTCTTGCTGCCCTTTCTTCTTGTTTCTAGTAGGATACGGAAGTTTAATCACCGGTTTTGGTTCAACCGCTTTTTCTTTGATGTCCGGTGTTGAGGTAACTTCTTTTTCTTTATCAACCACTTCATTTTCTTTGATTTCCAGTTCCACCTCAATCATTTGATTTTCACTTTCAGAATTTTCTTGAACCTCCTCACTAACTTTACCTCTTCGTGTTGTGACTGCATTGACTTTGTGATTATCTCTTGGATTTGTGACAGTAGCACTAGGAAGAGTCCCTGGATTTTGTGGAATGGCGAGGTGTTGGGCAATTTGGCTCATTTGCACTTCAAGATTCTTGATAGAGGCTCCAGTATTCTTGAAGTTACTCCTTGTTTCTTCTTGAAATTGACAATTGTGAGCTGCCATCTTTTCAATGGCAATTTCCCAATCAGCTTTTCTTGAAACTGGGGGCTGATATGGTTGTTGTTGGGGCTGATATTGTTGTTGGCCTTGAACCGGTTTTTGGATGTTCCCTTGATGATCTTTCCAAGAGAAATTTGGGTGATTTTTCCACCCCGGATTATACGTGTTGGCATACGGATTGTTCTGCCTCAACATATTAATCTGTTCAACCTGTTCTTGAGTTGCCAAACAGTGCATGGCAAAGTGAGGTCCACAACATATCTCGCAAATCACAGCTTGAACAGGTTCAACCTGAGCAACTGTTTGAGTTCCAAGATTCATCTTCTTTAACCTTCTTTCAACTTCTGCGGTAATTTGATCTTCCATTTTTACAACCTGTTATGTCAGCTTTAGATCAATTTTTCCATCTGGTTGACTCACTGTGCGATCATATAATTCAAGGTGTTCATTGGCAGCAATGGCTTCTATGATTCTTTTAATACCTGTGGTTGTTGAAAAGTTTGTTGAGCCACCTGCAGCAGTATCAATAAGCTGCTTTGTCTTGAGTCGCAACCCATTCACAAAGTTTTGCATCTGCTCGGTCGCGTCCATATTATGAGTAGGACACGCAGTCAAACACCTTTTGAATCTTTTATAAGCATCTCCAAGTGATTCACCCTCTTTTTGTTTAAATTTGACTATATCATATCTCTTCCGGATGAACACTGAAGCAGGAAAGTATTCATTAAGGAATGTTGTTTCCATCTCTTGCCATGTTGTGATACTCGCTGCGGGAAGAGAGTAGAACCATTCTTCTGCATCATCGGTAAGTGTGAATGGAAACATCACAAGTCATTTTGCCTCCTCTGAATGACCTTCGATCTTCAAAGAAATGGTGGTAGTAAGAAATCTCTGAAGATGCTTATTTGCATCCTCATTGATTCTTCCGGAGAAAGGCTTGCTCTCTAACTGGCGGATAGTAGATGGATGCAACTGAAAGTGTGCTACATTCACCGGTTGATTAACAATAGTCATCCTGTTAGGCTGAGCATTTGCCCCTCCGTAATCCCCTAAGAGTCTCTTTGCAACAGGTTGATTCCCTGCCATGTTGTCGAATCCTGGGTCAGTTTCTTTGTCTGAGTCAGAGTCACTGTGCTCAGAGTGCACGGATATATAGTCCTCAGTTTCCTGATTCGGGACACTTGAACCAGTTTTAGCCAGACTATCAATTCTTGCCTTGCGGCGTCTCTCGTGCAAAGCTCTTTCTGGTTCTGTGTCAAAAGAAAATTTAGCTGAGGCCTGACCTCGCATAAACAGTTAGACACGAGTTAGAAAACAAAATTTCAATAACACTAAAAAGATATACAGAGAGAATAGTAAAATTTTAGTCGCAGAGCAACAAAATTCCAATTGATATAATACAAAACAACTTAGTTCTTTGGCAGTCCCCGGCAACGGCGCCAAAAACTTGATCGGAAAATAGCAAGTGTACTATTTTTACCGATGTAGTAATAGAAGGGAGTAACCCCGAATATCGATCTCAAGGACTGCTTAACAAAATAAGTTCTAATGGATTGATTTCAGTTGGATAAAAGTTATGGTTAAAAGTTCGATTTTTAATTAAATAAAATAAAATTATTAAAACGTAAATTAAAACAGAGAGTTTTTACTTATATGAGAATAATGCCAGGGACGGTGTATAATCTGCAATGCAATGAATTAATAATTTCTCAATTTTAGAGAGACATGCTTTAAAAAGTGTCTTTCCTATGTCGATAATGTTTTTCCAAAATTCCTTTAGAGAAAAACCATTGGTATTCTTCCTCGACCTTGATTCCTCAACGGTCAAAGAAGAATATCAAGCAATAATTCTGACATAAAATGGTTTTCACAAAATATTCCAATTCCTCAGTAATATTTACCATGATAAAATTTATGCAACAAGGTTAGGATGGTTGGTCAGACCAAATCCTAACCACGATCAATTATCCAATTCTCCAACAAAGACAAAGCATTAAGAACGTTGCATAAAATAAAGAAACGGATTTAATCGCATAATCTCAAAATTAAGAATTCAAATTGTCATTACATAAAGAAAATCAGGGACACCCCCTGGCATTGGGGGGTTTAGCCACTCATGTTCATAACGAAAAATAAAAACAAAGCAAGAATATAGAGACATTACAATTAACGTAGGATTCGTTGGATCGTCAATCGCTTCCGCTCTTGATCAATCCTTCTTCTCCCGTTATCGTTCAAATCCCAAAATCCCCAAATCAAAAGTAAGTCTTTTTATAGTCATAATCATCTAATATAAATCAGTCTTCCAAAAACACCGCGAAAAGTCCAGAATGCCCTTGCAGCAACATAACAAAATATCAGGTTTTCTTCTGGTCTTCACAACACGGGCCGTGTTGTGCAACACGGGCACCCGTGTTGTGCCTCTGGTTCTTCTCAATTCAGTCTCTTCTTCAGATGCTATGACACGGGCCGTGTTGTACAACACGGGCACCCGTGTCACAGCACTGGTTTCTCCTTTTCTTTCACAAACTTCCTTTTCAGCTGGTCTTCACAACACGGGCCATGTTGTACAACACTGGCACCCGTGTTGTGCTTCTGATATCCTATTTTGCTGTCATTTTTTCACGCTCGGATCATCTTTTCGAATGCTTCGAACAACCGATTAGATTTTGACCTGAAAACACATAAAAAAACAACCACATAACCCATACCAAAGATAAAAACAGATAAAACGATTAAAACTAAACTTGCATGCTACATTAAGAAAACTACGACGAAACATGAACGAAATACCTTAAACGAACGGAATTAAACTCAAAGGACAATGAAAACTGGCTTGAAAACTACAACTAAATATCACTGATCATTGATCCATTAAATCGTCAATCCTAGGAAGTGGTGTCGCTCCCGAAGATTTGCATCCAAGTGCAGACGCGAACGGTCGGTGAAAGGAGAAAGTTAAATGAATTGAATAGAGTCGCCATCTAGGCATTTTTATCCCGAAGGAAAGGTAATGTTGCATAAACCTGGGAAGAGATGGATAAGACGGTTGCAAACCAGAGAAACTGAGAAAGGGGGTTGGTTACAACCTGGGAAGGTATTAGCACCCAGATTGTCCGTCGTACTCGACGAGATCCATGCTTATAAGACTGTGTTTAAAGGGGTAGGTGTATGTGCTATCTGTGTGCAAAAGCTAAGAATGAATGTACATGTGTCAGTGTAAAAAGGTGAATTGCTCAGGAACTGAGGCTTAGAAAGAATGCTGAAAGAGGGGGAATGACAAAGAGATTTTTGTTCGATAACTGTTAAGTTATGCCTACGTATCCTCTCATGCAATGAGGAAGTCAGATAACCGTAGTTCGACTCAAAGAGACTTGGTGTTTTGGTGTGAATTGCTTGCTTGTCTATGCTCAAGTGTATGACTCGTCTGGCTCGAGTGCTAACTATCTTACATTAGACGAAAGAAGTGAGTTCTCATTTTCATAGTGAGTGTGATGAGAAAAGAATCCCGGAGGAGATGATTATTATTTGTTTTATGTGTTTTTAGTTTTGTTATTATTTTTGGTGTTTTGCATAAGTTAATGAGCTTAAGCTTAAATCAAGGGTTTGTAAACTCATTATATCCTCCCTGATTAGGGATAATGAGCATACTTAAGTATGAGATAAGCATCTCAACTTATTTACCATGATGATGTAGGATTAAGACCATTAACCTACTTGTGATTATTTAGATGTTCTTTTGGGTTTTGTTTAGTGTTAAGTAATGAGTTTAATCTCTAATCATAGATTAGTGAACTCATTACACCATCCTAATAGAAGGATAATAGATGAGCACACTTAAGCTGAGGAAGATACCTCAACTTAATCCATGGTTAGGGATTAAATTCATTATATAAAAAGCCTTTATTAAATGGATTTTAATTAAAGGGTGAGATTAAGAAGTGGATTTTATGTTTTTAAGACAACTTGAGGGGGACTTGTCCATTAAACACTAGGGTTAGTCCCTTTTAACCATAAGGAAGAGATAGAACCCTAATGTAAGGCCCAAGTTACAAGTTAAAGTCTTGCCCATAATCACTCCTCTAACATCATAGAACATGAATCCACAAACAAAATTCATTTATCATGCATAACAAGGCTGAATCGAAGCAAACAAATTTCTAGGTCAAACTTTCAGATCATCATGAAATACTCATTTCTAGCCTATTTTCAATTCTAAACATATTAGCATGATCAGGGAAGCATGTAGAATCATTCTATAACAAAAAAACATGTTTCTGGAAAAATGTTCTTGAAGGTTACCTGAGATGAAGTTCTTTGAAATGGAGCTTTCTGGGCCCTCCTCTTGTGCAATCCAGTCCTCTTTGACCTCCTGAGGCTATTGGCAAGCTTGAATGGAGCTTAGAGTGGCTGGTTTGTGTGTTTCAGTTCTGACAAAGCATAAATCGTGTTTATGTTTGGGCTTGTTTCAGGCTATGGTGATGGGTGGGAATTGTTCCCGAGGTTATATAGAGTTGATTGGTGAAAGAATTTTTAGATTTGAGTGGCTAGATTGAGAGATTCGAAGAGCTAAAGTTTGGGAGCAATTTCTTGATTCTGAAGTTGTGTCTTCTTTCAGGCCATGAAGGGTGTCCATTTATAGTGCTTAGGGCTTGAATAAACAATTTTTATTGGCCAGAAGAGTTGTTGTGGCACTGTGGGATTGGTATGGCTTGAAATGCAAAAATGTCAACATATGTGTACTTGAGGTATGGGCTGGTGCAGCATAGATTTATGTGGTTAGATCTCTTTAGCATGCTTCATGGAGAGCCCTTGGATCAATAGAAGTGAGTTGTGATGCTTGGATGAAGAGATTCCAATGTTTATGCATATTGGCCACTTTGAAATTTCTTGTGAATCAAGCCATGAAGATGCCAAATTCTTGGGCCAATTCTGGTTTAGACAAGTTGTATTGACATGTTATGAAGTGTTTGTGCACATTAGAGGTCCCTTAGAAGCTTGAAATGCCAATATGCAAAAATCCCTCTTTGACATGAAACTTGAAATTATGTGATTTTTTCCAACTTTGAAAGGCCATATCTTGAGTTCTAGGATGAATCAAGACATGTTCTAGTACGTTTTGAAAAGGGAAAGACCTAACCTACAACTTTCATGTCTGATAATTTTTCATTTGAAGCATTTTTGGTCATGAAAGAGGAGGTTGAAAATCTTTCCCAAAATGGAAAGTTTCCATTACAAGTCATTTCCAAAAATGGCAAGTTTGCAATTGGATTAAAATTCTTCAACTTTGTGAACTTCCAACCACTTCTAAGATCAAATAAATATCATAGAACCTTAAATTGATGAAAATGATCCTTTGGTTCCATTATTGGGGGCCTCAGATGCCTTGATTTTGACTTAACTTGCTCAAGAAGTTACCCAATGATCAGATGACTTCCACAAAGTATTTATTCATAAAAATTGATACACATGATCCTTATAACATATTAAGAACATTAGAAACAAGAATGACCAAAAAATTTGGAGTTAAGGCCTCTGAAATCAAAACCCTAATTTTGGTCATTTGTGTAGGAAAACCCTAGCTCTGCTTCCATGCCTTTGCCAATCTTTGTGATTTCTTAACTTTCATGAACTTTGGGGAGCATAATATGATTATAGAACACACATGGACCCTCTTAGAAAGCTTCAATACCATTGGGATGGCTCAGATTGATTCTTGGATTGCTCAGATCACAAACCCTAGATGCAGTTGAAATGGAACTATGCAGATGAAACAAATATGTAATATGAGATGTAATGCTTATGTTAAAACAAAAATGAAAGATCACAAGCCATGGTGTGATAAAAAGTGAGGGAAAATTTGGGGTGTTTACAGCTGCTCCTATTCAAGCATGAGTTAGTTGTGCAGGATGTAAGCGCCTGGCTTAACAGACAAACAAGATAACTTGTGGTTGAATACCAAAGACAATCCGAAATTTGCACTCACTGGGGATAAGAAGAAAAGGGATATAAATTGTTAAAGGTAGTATAGTATGAGTTTCAAATGAAAGAGATGGAGGACGACCATCTAGAAGAGGACGACTTCTGGGGGAAATGGTAAGCAAAGCAATGACGGGGACGACCGACAAGCTGGGAAAATAAAGAAACTGCGACGGGAACGGCCATCGGCTAATAAAAAAAGATTCTCTGGGGATTTAGACAAGCATAGATGGGGACGGCCCTTAGGCTTGGAAAGTAAAGTAAACAACGATGGGGACGGCCATTGGGTTAAAGAATAAATGAAATAAGGATGAGGGACGATCATCAAGAGGTGAAGGACGATCACCTAGCAGGGGACGACTGCTAAAAATATCACGACATAGGACGAATGTCGGATAGAAAAGATAACCGATGGGAACGACCATCGGATAAATATGATGAAGGACGATCATCAAGAGGCGAAGGGCAATCACCTAGCAGGGTACGGCTGCTCTTGGGGATTATCGCGACATAGGATAAATGTCGGATAAAAAAAGATCACCGATGGGGACGGCCATCGGATAAATGATGAGGGACGGTCATCAAAAGGTGAAAGAAGATCACCTAGCAAGGGACGGCTGCTAAAATATCATGACATAGGACGAATTTCGGATAGAAGTTTCCAACAATGGGAATTCCACTGGGGAAAAGGATAAGGGACAATCATCCAAAGGTGAAGGACGATCACCTAGCAGGGGACGGCTGCCGAAAGTATCACAACATGGGACAAATGTCGGATAGCAGAAAGTTATTTTGTTGACGACTTACTGGGGAATGGTAAACACGGGCGAGTGCTTATGCTTTAAAATAAAAGGTATAAGTGTTTGACATTGTGTATAGATCAAAGATACGGACGAGCATCCTTAGGACCATGATACGGACGAGTATCGGTAGAAACAATACGCTGACACATGTTTAAAGATGATGATACGGACGAGTATCAATCGGATAAGCAAGGAACACGGACGAGTGTTTGATCTGCTACGGAGTGATATATACAAGATACGGACGAGTATCAAAGATTTTTGTATAAGTATGTACAAGTATTGATCTGCTGGTGAAGTATGTGTTGTCGCTCCCCCGAAAAGACACCGGGTCAGATAGGGTACAGACGCGAACGGTCGGCGAAAAGAGAAATGAAATGAAGATGAATAGAGTCGCCAGCTAGGCATTTTTATCCCGAAGGAAAGGTAATGTTGCATAAACCTAGAAAGATATGGACAAGACGATTGCGAACCAGAGAAACTGAGAAAGGGGGTTGGTTACAACCTGGGAAGGTATTAGCACCCAGATTGTCCGTCGTACCCGACGGGATCCATGCTTAAAAGTTTGTGTTTAAACGGGTAGGTGTATGTGCTATCTGTGTGCAAAAGCTAAGAATGAATGTACAAGTGTCAGTGCAAAAGGGTGAATGCTCAGGAACTGAGGCTTAAAGGAGAATGCTGAAAGAGGGGGAAGACAAAGAGACTTTTATTCGATAACTGTTAAGTTATGCCTACGTATCCTCTCGTGCTACGAGGAAGTTAGAACACCGTAGTTCGACTCAAAGAGACTGAAAGATAAATTGACTGTTGAACTGCTTGCTTGTCTATGCTCAAGTGTATGACTCGTTTGGCTTGAGTGCTAACTGTCTTGCATTAGACGGAAGAAGCAAGTTCTCGCTTATGAATGAGTGTGATGATAAGAGAATCCCGGAGGAGACGATTATTGTTTGTTTTTGTGTTTTCAGTTTTGTTATTGTTTTTGGTGTTTTGCATAAGTTAATGAGCTTAAGCCTAAATCAAGGGCTTGTAAACTCATTATATCCTCCCGGATTAGGGATAATGAGACTACTTAAGTATGAGATAAGCATCTCAACTTAATTGCCATGATGATGTAGGATTAAGATCATTAACCTACTTGTGATTATTTAGATGTTTTTGGTTTTTGTTTAGTGTTAAGTAATGAGTTTAATCTCTAATCATAGATTAGTGAACTCATTACACCATCCTAATAGAAGGATAAAAGACGAGAACACTTAAGCTGAGGAAGATACCTCAACTTAATCCATGTTTAGGGATTAAATTCACTATATTACAAGCCTTTATTAAGTGGATTTTAATTAAGGGATGATATTAAGAAATGGATTTTATGGTTTGTAAGACAACTTGAGGGGGACTTGTCCATTAAACACTAGGGTTAGTCCTTCTTAACCATAAAGGAAGAATTAGAACCCTAATGTAAGGCCCAAGTTACAAGATAAAGTCTTAGTGATTATTAAGATGATTTGATTAATAGGTTTAAACAAATTAAAGGTTTAACACTTAGGATTAAAGTTATACACTCCACCCTAAGAGAAGGATGCAGGCATAACCCTAATTCCAAAGTCCTAAAACTTTAAGAGTTTAGTCTCTAATTATTGAGATGAGAAGAGAGACTCAAGGAGACTCAAAGGTAAAATTCTAGGGGGGACTAAACAAAACCCTAAGATTATGATGCTTGGATGTTCCTATGGTTTGTAAGGCTTGAGAAAGATCTTCAAGGAAGCCACCAATGCAAGAAGCAGAAGAAAGAAGGATGAAGCAGAAGAATAAGTTACTTACTTCACTAAAGAAGATAAGTAACTTAAAGAAAGAAAATGAGAGTGAATGAACACAAGTGAACAAGTTCACCTCAAAAACCAGCAAGATTCAAAAGAAAGAGATAAAGAGAAATAAGAAGTGAACGCAAATCCATTTCTCAAAGTAACTTACCACCTGAAAATGTTAGCATGAATGCATAAGATGTAAAGCATAAAAAATGAAATGGAATGAGATGCAATGAGATGAAATGACCAAAGTCAGAAGTGTTTATGCAATGTTAATGTGTAACACGGTGGGAGAACTGACTTTAGTTATGTTGCGGATAGCAAGAGTCGCCACCGACTTTTATTTTATCCAAAGGAAAGGCATAAAAAAACAGGAAAGACCTTTTAAAAAGATTTTTGGGTCTGGGGGGTAGGCTATGTAAAGGGAAGGTGTTAGCACCATTTACATCCATGGTTATCCATGGGCTCTTAGTTACTTAGCTCACTTTAAATTGTTTTTGAAATGTGAAGTATGTGAATAGAAATTTTCTTAAGAGTTTCATAATGATCCATGTACGGATGCGTAAAAAACCTTTGTTTTGAAAATTGTTTAAAATGTGGGAAGTGTTTGAAATGTTTTTGAGAAGTGAGCAAATATTTAAGAGGAACCTACCCTAAGTTTAAGTCTTTTCTGTTCTTGAATCCTTTAAATGGTAAGACTATCCCTATTATTAAGGAATAGGTAGTCATTACCTTGGATGTGAGGGACAAGTAAGGGTCATCTGTTAATGTAGGCAACTGTGGGGTGTATTAAGCAATTTTGGAGGGACTATTATCTTTATTCGAAAAGGGACAAGATCATTATGAAGGCAACATTCAAAAGGGACTTGATCTTTTATTCGTTAAGGGACTAGATGACTTTATTTTGAGGGACTTTTGCTTTATACACCCTACTTGACCTTTTTTATTAGGCAACAATGAGAGGTATCCCTAGAAAGTGAGATGGCGATCAAAGATCGACTTACGTGTGTGAGTGTACAATTTAATATTTATCTTTTAAATGAAGTGATCTAAATTAATTTTAAATAAACATACATGTTACACTCCCTATTTACTAACCATAGCATAAAATAAATAATTTAAACATTATAAAATATTACATCCAGGAGCAATTACATAATAATGATAAAAGCAATTTAAATAAATAAGCAAAATATTAATAAGCAAAATAAATAAGCAATTATAATTAGGTTAGTGAAAATAATAAAAATAATAAAATAATACTAAATTAAATGGGGTTAGTAATAAACATGATTAATAATAATAATAATGAAATAAGCAAAAATATTATAATAAACAAAAATTTTAAAGGTTAATAAGAAAATATGAACAATTATATTAATTATTATAAAATTTGAAATTATATGTAAATTATAAAAATTAAATCAATTATGAACTTATTATGAAAAATAAATTATAATTATAAAAATTAAATTAGCAATTTTTACATATTTTTAAACATATAATAAAAATTATTTACATGCAAAATTAAATTATAAACAATTAGAGAATATTTTCATATTATAAAAAATAAATTAAGCATTTTAATTTTAAATTATACTTACATACAAAAATTTAAATTATAAACAACTTATATATTAACAAATATTAACTCAAGAATTTTAATGAAGTTTAAGAATATAAATAAAAGAAGAAAATTAGGGTTTGAAAAGAATAAGTTTTTTAGGGTTTTTTTAAAAAATAAATTAGGGTTTCTAATAATATTAACTTAATAACTAAATAAAAATATATACATATTTTTTGATTTTAAACATATAATAATAAAAACTAAGTTTAGAATTTAGAAAAATAAATTAGAAGTTTTTTTTTAGAAAATATAAAATATTTACATATTATTTTCCTAGAATTATTTAAATATACATTAAACATGATTATATTTAATTAATAATAAAATAATTAACAAAACAATTAAATAAATAAAAAACTGAAACTTACTTGGGGCAGGGATTGAACCCACGCCCTAGGCATCACCACCCTTAGACCAACATGACCTCCACTGGGCTGCGCATGCATTGTGAACAATGGATGAATCCTGATTATTATATATCAAGCCTGAAAATACAAAGAAAATAAACAAAAAAAAACGTTGAAGCTGGGATTCGAACCCCTGCCCTAGTATTCACACGCGCGCAAGCTTACCACTACGCCATCAGCATCATTCAGTAATTTAAATACAAATAAAACTATATAATATAAAAATAAATTTGAATTCCAGGCTGTGCGCGAAACTCCTTCTCCTACCTCCAGACCTGCAAAATTTCTTACGAATTTTGCTAGGGTTTTTGCTGCGAATTTCGTTTCCTAGGATTTCCTGCATTTAATCAAACATCAAGCAAACGGCAATATTTTATGAAATTGATGAGTGCATTGCGTTCATTGAAGTCTATACAACACATCCATGTTTCCAGAATTCATTTATAGTTGATGAATCAAAGAACCCCAAAACGGCCGTAAAACCCTAACTATGGTGGTTCCTCCATACTGCACCTAAAATCGAATTAATTTATCCAGAAAGTCTTTAAACTTCATCACAAACACAAATATAAGATCAAATTCAGATAATAATGTCAATATTATGGGAATCGAAAAAATCATAAAGTGGATGAACAATGCTTCGGTTTGAATGATTTAAGGTGTTATGGATGCATATAAGTATTGGTTTCGACTCAATGATGTCCAGGGATCATTGCTATGTTCTCAAATTACCTTCTAATGCCTTGTATGTTAAAATCCGAATTTGAGTTTGGAGAGGTTTTTGAAAATATGAAACTTACACTTTTGAGGCAGGAATTCGTGGCTTTGTGTTAGGGTTATGTAATGTACTTACAGTATGATCAATTAGGTCAGAAAAGATCAATGCTTGTGTGAAAAATTTGATCCAAAAAGATTCAAAAAGATAAGCTTTGAAAATCAAATATTTTTGTATAAACACTTGCTATTTTAGGCCAATCATCATGATCCTCTTACCTCTTTGATTCCAATCATATTTATGAATTTCTAGAAGCTTAATCTTTTTTAAATCTTAGACTTTTATATTTTATTTTAATTTAAAATGATTTTTAATGAATTAAATCAAAATAAATAAAAATAAAATGATAAAAAATCTGATTTTTGTTGACTTGGGTCGTGCATGAGGTCATAGTATGGATTGGGTCATCATATGGCAAGCCCATTTAGAAAAAATTGGTTTTAGACCTCCATTTTCTTCATAAACCAACCAAAAATTTCCCAACTTTGCAAGGGAACATATCCTTCAATTTTAATGCTATGAGGGTGTTCTTGGACATTTTGGAAAGCTTGAAGAGTCCTCTAACCAACCCCACTGGTTTCATGTTTATATCATTCACCATTCTCAAGTTATGCCCTTTTGAAGTTGTTGACTTTTTGTTGACTTTCAAAAGGACCTATAATGTCTTAGCTCATACCTTCCAAATGAAGCATTTTTGGGCTTGGCTTGTGAGACACAAAGTTGTAGAGAATTCAATTTCCTTCAAAATGAGATTTGGATGGAGACTTGGTGATGAAGCATGTGAAAGTTATGGCTTGTCAAAGTTCAGTTGACTTTTACTGAGGAAACCCTAATTTAGAAACTCCTGATTCTTGATGATCTGAAATCCCTTGATGAATCATGATCAACCCTTGATCAAATGATGAAATTTACTTCATATACTTGATGTTGGCAAAAAATCATGAAGTTTGACTTTGGTTTGACCACAGTTGACCTCAGTTTGACTTTTTAACTACTTTGACTGATTTTGACTTATCTGATCATCTGACTGAGCAAACTTTTGAGAAAAGTCTTGAAACTTGTCATGGGGGTTCTTACACACATATAAGATGTTATGAAGCTCACTTGAAGTCTTGGAAATTCATTTAGCCTGATTAAAGTCAAAACCCTAGTTTTGGATGCACTGTTTAGGAGGTGCATTGTTTGAGGGAATTGTCAACTCTTCTGACTATTTGTGAACTTTGTGAACCTTGTGAACCATCATAAGATGTATTGTGAACCTTGTGAACCTCATGGGAGGTCTTGTGAACCTTGTGAACCTCATAAGATGTATTGTAGACTTCATGAACCTCCTGAAAGGTCTTGTAAGCATTGTGAATCTTGTGAACCTTGTGAACCTCATAAAGTGACTTGTAGACTTCATGAACCTCATGAAAGGTCTTGTAAGTATTGTGAATCTTGTGAACCTTGTGAACCTCATAAAGTGACTTGTAGACTTCATGATCTTCATGAAAGGTCTTGTAAGTATTGTGAGTCTTGTGAACCTTGTGAACCTTCTTAGCACACAAAGTCTTGTATTATGAGGGCAAATTTTGGGGTGCAACAGCTGCCCCTGTTCAATTTTCTGAAACCTGAGGGGTTAGATTGGTATATGTGCCAGTCGTGACCTGGAAGGTTGAAGGGGATTGAACACAAAAGCCCAAAAATTTGCACTCACCGGTGCATAGAGTGATACTGATGACTAGTTGAATATGCTTGAGTGGGCTTAAAGATGCCACTTGGAGAAAAGTTCTTCAAATACATTTCTTGGAGGATAAAGCAGTCCAAAATATGAAGATATAATGATGGGTTTCAAGAGGATAGAGCAATCCTGAGGTAGTGATATGCTTTCAGGAGGATAAAGCTGTCCCGAGGGATTGATAATATGCTTTCAGGAGGATAAACAACAATCCTGAGGTGATGATATGCTTTCAGAAAATGAACAACGTTCTGAGGTATGAATATGCTTTCAGGAGGATAAAGCAGTCCTGAGGTAGGGGTGATAGCTTTCAGGAAGATAAACAACGTCCCGAGGAGATAATATGCTTTTAGGAGGATAAAGCAATCCTGAGGAAGTGATGATAACCTTTGGGAAGATAAACAACGACCCAAGGTAATAATATGCTTTCAGAAAGATGAACAACGTTCTGAGGTATAAGAAGCTTTCAGGAGGATAAAGCAGTCCTGAGGGATTGATAACTTTCAGGAGGATAAAGCAGTCCTGATAGTCACAAGTTATTGATGAAGTCTGTTTGCTGGGGAATTAACCTGAAAACAAGGTAGCATTCTATATGGTAGTATTAGTTTATGCATCATGTATGCATGTATGATATGATGCATTTAAGTAATGTATTATGCATTCATGGATATGTATGTTATGGTATAATGTAAATGATGTATGTATGATATGATGTTGCCGGAAGCGTCTGGATATCTTCGTATGACAACTGCTGGCCAGGGAAAATAAATCCCGGTTTGTTTCTGAAGAATATGAGGAACTCATTCCCGTCTTGTTTGATAATATATTATACATAACCTCCCGTATGCTGGGGATAGCAAGGTATACATAACCTCCCGTCTGCTGGGGATAGCAAGGTATATATAACCTTCCGTCTGTTGGGGATAGCAAGGTATATATAACCTCCCGTCTGCTGGGGATAGTAAGGTATACATAACCTTCATCTTCGTTTGATAGTAGGGTATACATAACCTTCCGTCTTCGTTTGATAGTAGGGTAGATATAACCTCCCGTCTTCGTTCGTCGTACTCTTATTGGAAAGTAAATTCCCGAATATTCGTATGAGGATAAAAGAGATGGATATAAATTCCAGGGGAGATATGACTTTATGAAGATGGACTTGCCCTACTGAGGGTTTGTAGCTGTTTTGTAGAGATGAACCGGCAAAGCTTTGTTGAAATCCTTCCCTCGTTCGTCCTTAGTAAATACTAGTACTGTATTTTCATGCATTTCTGGTAAACATCAATCATATTCAAAAGCATACATTCATTCAAACACAACCAATGGACGTTTCGCTTATGTAAATAGGGTAAAAGTAAATCTGGATTCAAAAATGGAATTTTATTTATATCAAAGAGTGACCTATACATAGGTATGTTTGTACAAGGAGACATAAATCCTAGTAAGAGGATTTTGTCATAAAGATTTTACAAAACAAGGAGAATCAGCTATGTGGGAAATAATCCTATTGAGTTTCAATCCTACTATTGCCATTATCTTCAAGTATCTCATCTTCTGCTGTTGAGACGGAAACGATTGGATTGAGCTTTATCTGTTTGAGCTTGATTAAGTAACACAACTGGTTGCAGTTTCATGGGTGATCCAAACGAGACATAGTCATACGCTTTAATCCCTAACTTTTGCCTGGATTGCCTTTTTAGGTTTTCAATCCACCGGGATACCCTTTTTTGCCCAAGCCACCTTTTCAGGTTTTCGACTTGCCGGGTATACATCTTTTTATATATATCCCTCATTTTTCCCCAAACCCTTTTGGTTTGCCGGGATGCCCTTATTTTTGCCTAGGCCTGTCAACCTAGCGGGTCTCTTTTTATGCGTAATATTTTTTAACTATGTCTGCGTTTACAGGCTGTGGAAAATCTTCACCATCCATAGTAGTAAGTATCATGGCACCTCCTGAAAATACTGTCTTGACTACAAATGGTCCCTCATACGTAGGAGTCCACTTGCCCCTAGGATCACCCTATGGTAATATGATACGCTTGATTACCAAGTCACCGGCCTGATATACCTTCGGCTTAACCTTCTTGTTAAAAGCTTTGATCATTCGTTTTTGGTACATCTGGCCATGACAAACTGCTGCTAACCTCTTCTCATCAATCAAATTTATCTGGTCCAGTCGAGTCTGAATCCACTCATCTTCATCCAAGCCTGCATCCTTCATAATTCTTAAGGAGGGAATCTGAACTTCAATGGGCAGAACTGCTTCCATACCATAGACTAAGGAGAATGGGGTTGCCCCTGTTGAAGTACGTATTGTAGTACGATAACCGTGAAGAGCAAATGGTAACATCTCATGCCAATCCCTGTAAGTAACAGTCATCTTATGTACAATCTTCTTAATGTTCTTATTAGCAGCTTCAACTGCCCCATTCATCTTTGGACGATACGGAGAAGAGTTGTGATGCTTAATCTTGAACTGCGTGTAGAGATCAGTAATCATAGTGTTGTTCAGATTAGAGCCATTGTCAGTAATAATCCTTTCAGGGATGCCATACCTACATATGAGATTATTCTTAATGAATCTAGCCACAACATTCTTAGTAACAGATGCAAATGAAGCTGCCTCCACCCACTTCGTGAAGTAATCAATAACAACCAGGATGAAGCGATGCCCATTAGAAGCAGTAGGCTTGATCTCACCAATCATATCAATGCCCCACATGGCAAAAGGCCAATGAGCAGTCAACACATTCAAGGGTGATGGAGGTATATGTACTTTATCAACATAAATTTGACACTTGTGACAAGTTCTGGAGTGTTGATAGCAATCAGCTTCCATGGTAGACCAATAGTAACCTGCTCTCAATATCTTCTTTGCCATGGTATGACCACTAGAATGAGTGCCAAAGATTCCATCATGCATATCTTCCATAATCTCTGTTGCTTCTTTCTTATCCACACAACGAAGCATAATTGAATCATGATTGCGCTTATACAGAATGCCATTACTCAAAAAGAACTTAGCAGAAAACCTTCTCAGAAACTTCCTATCTTTGACAGATGCCCTTTCAGGGAACTCCTGAGCTTCAAGATATCTTTTTACTTCATAGAACCAAGACTTTTCCTCTGCCCCTTCTGTGTCTATCTCATTGTAGTATGCAGGCTTTTCAAATCTATCAATAGTAATCTTGGGAGCTTCATCATCCCAACTGATCTCAAACATAGATGCCATGGTGGCTAATGCATCTGCCAACTGATTTTCTCTCCGTGGAATATGTCCAAAGGTAATCTCTTTGAAATGTGGGATCAAAGACAACACATACTCTCTGTAAGGGATGAGATTATCATGCTTGGTATCCCAATCTCCTTTGATCTGACTAACTACCAAGGCTGAATCTCCATACACGTCAAGGAACTGAATCTTCATATCAATAGCAGCTTTAATACCCAGGATACATGCCTCATACTCAGCCATGTTATTGGTACAATAGAAACAAAGTCTGGCAGTAATCGGGGTATGACAACCTTCAGGGGAACTAATCACAACACCAACACCATTACCAAGTGCATTGGAAGCACCATCAAAAACCATAGTCCATCGGGATCCTTGTTCAGGTCCGTCATATTGTCCAGGTTCTTTGGTAATAATCATAATATCTTCATCAGGGAACTCAAAACTTATTGACTGGTAATCATCCACTGCTTGATGAGCCAAATGATCAGCAACAACACTTCCTTTAATGGCCTTTTGAGTAGTATACTGTATATCATATTCTGTCAAGATCATTTGCCATCTTGCAATTCTTCCGGAGAGAGCAGGTTTCTCAAATATGTACTTGATTGGATCCATCTTCGAAATCAACAAGGTAGTATGGGTCAACATATACTGTCTTAGTCGGCGAGCAGCCCATGCCAAAGCACAGCAAGTTTTCTCGAGCAGTGAATATCTTGTTTCACAGTCGGTAAACATTTTGCTAAGGTAGTATATTGCCTGCTCTTTTTGACCAGACTCGTCATGTTGCCCCAACACACACCCCATTGAGTTGTCTAACACTGTTAAGTACATAATCAAGGGTCTTCCATCAACTGGTGGCATCAAAATTGGAGGTTCTAGCAGATATCTCTTGATTTCATCAAAGGCAGTCTGGCACTCATCATTCCATTCCATCACCTGATCTTTCTTCAACAACTTGAAGATTGGCTCACAGATGGCAGTTAATTGGGAAATAAATCTTGCAATGTAATTCAATCATCCCAAGAAACCTCTAACCTCCTTCTCAGTACGGGGAGCTGGCATCTCTCGTATAGCTTTTACTTTTGCAGGATCTACTTCAATACCTTTTCCACTGACAATGAAACCCAGGAGCTTACCAGACCTAACTCCAAAAGTACACTTGTTTGGGTTCAATCTCAACTTGTATTTCTTCAACCTCTCAAACAACTTATGCAGATGATCAAGATGTTGTTCTTCACTCTGGGACCTGGCTATCATATCATCCACATATACCTCTATCTCATGATGAATCATATCATGAAACAAAGCCACCATAGCATGCTGATATGTTGCCCCTGCATTCTTCAAACCAAATGGCATCACCTTATAGCAAAAAGTGCCCCACTGTGTAACAAATGTTGTCTTCTCCATATCTTCAGGAGCCATCTTGATTTGATTGTAACCAGAGAAACCATCCATAAAAGAGAATACCTTATGCTGAGCAGTGTTGTCTACCAGAACATCAATATGAGGAAGTGGAAAGTCATCTTTGGGGCTGGCCTTATTCAAATCCCTGTAGTCTACACACATACGTACCTTACCATATTTCTTAGGAACTGGTACCACATTTGCAACCCACTGAGGATAAGAAGTCACAGCTAAGAACCCTGCATTGAACTGTTTCATTACCTCTGCTTTGATCTTCTCTGACATTTCAGGACGCATACGACGAACCTTCTGCTTCTTTGGACGACAATCTTCTTTTACTCGTAAACGGTGAACCACAATGTCTGTATCCAACCCTGGCATATCTTCATAAGACCAAGCAAAGATCTCCACATAATCACGTAGCATCTGAATCAATCTGCTCTTGACACTATCCTCTAAGTCAGCCCCTATCTTGACCTCTTTCCTGTTTTCTTCAGTTCCCAGATTCACAACTTCGACTGGCTCTTCATGTGGCTGTATAGCTTTCTCTTCTTGTTGTAATAACCTAGCAAGCTCTACAGGTACTTCACAATCGTCCTCATTTCCGTCTTCAGTTTGATAGATCGGATTCTCGAATTTATAATTGGCAATAGTAGAACTGTTATCAACAGGATCCAGAGTGGATGAGGATCTGCATTTTAGTGATGTGGGTGTGTGTAAGAACACATAGTTGATAAAACAAAAATAAAAGAAAAGAAAGACAAGGAACACAATATTTACGAAAACGAAACGTCCACTGATTTTTATTGAATGAAGTATGCAAATGAAATGACAGCCCGTAACAAGCACACCATTGTGCCCCGGGTAAGGCACAAGGCTTGAGAGTTCAATTGTTCAAGAAATTACAAACTTAAAAAACAACAACACAGTAATAGTATTTACTCCTGACTAAAGGAGATAGGGATAACATCTTCAGCTTTCCAATTATTGAGCCCAGCACCCACAGTAGGAAAGATCCAAGCATCCAAGTTGTAGTCTTCATCATAGTCACCCACAGCATTGATCTGATCTTTCATAACCCCTTGATTGGTGATACGAACAGCACGAGCACGACGAACAGCCTTCTGGGACTCTGCAGTGAAACCCAAACCAAACTTGTCAGACTTGTATGGGATATCAGGAAGCTGACCCCAAATAGTACAACCACCTTCATCCACCACAGCTCTAGCATCTTTGAGGGAGGCCATTGTTGGGGGTACCCTGGTGACCACAGGAACTTTCTTGACGACAGGAGGAGCTACATAATCATTAACAATCCAAGGAACCACTTCAAACGTCTGACACGGAGTTTCAACGTATTCACCTTCCACTTCCAGATACTTGAAGGTATTCACATGGCTGACAAAATATTCTTCCTCTCCATAGACAGTAACAACCTTTCCTTCTACCGGATATCTCAGCTTCTGGTGTAATGTAGAGGTTACAGCACCTGCCCCATGGATCCAGGGACGACCAAGCAAACAAGAGTACGAAGGACGAATATCCATCACATAAAATGTAGCATTAAAAATCTGAGAACCAACTTTGATTGGGAGATCAATTTCTCCATGCACCACTCTCCTCGAACCATCAAAAGCCTTCACCACTATATTACTGGGCTTCAGCACAGCATCTTCAGGACTCAGCTTATTCAGGACTTCTTTGGGCAACATATTCAGAGAGGAACCATTGTCTATCAATACATGTGACAGGGTAGTGCCCCTGCATTCAATGGAAATATGCAGAGCCCTGTTATGATCCCTCTTGGCAGGGGTTAAATCAGCATCAGAAAACCCTAACCCATTATCATAAGTTAGGTGGGCAACACAATTCTCAAACTGGTCAACCGAAATTGCATTGGGTACATGAGCAGTCTTCAGAAACTTGATCGGGGCTTTGGCATGAGCCTCAGAACACAATAACAAGGATAGCATAGAAATCTTGGAGGGAGTATGCCCCAACTGATCAACAATGTCATAATCACTCTTGCGAATGATTTTCAATACTTCTTCCATCTGCTTAGAGAGATCATCAACAGCTGGTACATCAGTAGGTATAGGCTCAATAACGGGACCTTTGCCCCGAGCATCAGTGGTGGAGGTAGCAGTAGGAGTAACTTCATTCTTGGAAGTCACTGGAGGAGAGAAGACTCTTCCACTTCGTGTGATCTTACTAGATCCAGCAATATTGTCAACATCAACAGGCATATCAGCTAATGGTTCCTGCTTAACACCATGGATATAAACATCAGACCCATAATGCCAAGGCACAGCTTTATCAGACGTATACGGTATAGGACCAGGAGTGGTAATGACCATAGGAGCCACTCTGGCTTCAGCAACAACCTTCACAGGGCCTTCAGCAGTAATCTTAATTGGACCCTTATGAGTGATTTTAACAGGACCTTTGGAAGTGATCCTTACCGGCATTTTGTCAACCATGTCAACCTCTTCAATCTTCCTACCTTGAGTAATATGATCCACCATACTTTCTACAGACGACGGAGTCCTCTCAAACACTATGGTATACTTATCCATGAGACGTTGAATTCCATCTCTCAATCTCCAACAACTATCCGGCTTATAGGTACAATACAAACAATCTTCACGACAACCTGGAAAGAACCCAGCTTGCACTAACTTCTTCTTGATAACAGACAATGGTGTGGTCAATTCTGCAACTGAATAGATATGTAAATCTTCATCAATGGCATTGACAGTCTTCTCGTGATTTGGCATGGGAGCAGTAATCACATTTGGAGTACCCGGAGGGTCAAACTCAATCTCTCCAGCCTCAATCATGTCTTGAATTTTGTTCTTCAAGACCCAGCAGCTATTAGTATCATGTCCCTGACAGTTCGAATGATATGCACATCGTGCATTGGGATTGTACCTGGGAGAGGTAACATTGGGATTCTGAGGAGCCTCTTTCAGAGTAATAAGTTCAGCCTTCAACAAGTGTTGCAATGCCTGAGCCATTGACATGTTGATCTTTGTGAACTGCCTTCTAGCCCTCTGTTGGTTGCCCTTTGGCTGCTCTGGTGTTGTAGGAGTTGGATTTGAAATATGAACTGCACTCACAGACTGATGCCTTCTATTACGATCAGGTTGACCATAAACAGCATTGGATTCTTTCTTACCAGTGGGAGGCTTCTTAGCAGTACCTGATGAAGAAGTACTCATTTGAATCTTGCCACTTTTTATACCATTTTCCACGCGCTCTCCTGTCATTATCAACTCAGTGAAGCCAGATGATGAACTTCCAATGAGATGACTGTAAAAAGGACCATTCAGCGTACACATGAACATATCAACCAATTCCCTGTCAGTTAAAGGGGGTTGTACTCTTCCAGCTAAATCTCTCCACTTCTGAGCATACTCCTTGAAACTTTCTTTGGCACCCATAGACATGTTTTGCAGCTGCATGAAAGTGGGGGCTAAATCAGCATTATATTGATACTGCTTATAGAAAGCTTCAGCAAGATCATTCCAATCCCTGATGTTGACACTCTCCAATTGATAATACCACTCCAATTGAGCTCCAGATAAGCTCTCTTGGAAAAAATGGATCCACAACTTCTTATCAGCAGTGTGAGGTTGGATTCTTCTGACATAAGACCTCAGATACAGCTTGGGACAAGAGACCCCATCATAAACAACAAAGGTAGGAACCTTGAAACCAATGGGTATGACTACCCCAGATATCAGACTCAAATCTTCAAAATCCAGCCCAGAAGACTTCTGCAACTCCATAGCATCCATTCTGTCCACCAGCATTTTGAATTTGTCTTCATAAACAACAAAGGTAGGAACCTTGAAACCAATGGGTATGACTACCCCAGATATCAGACTCAAATCTTCAAAATCCAGCCCAGAAGACTTCTGCAACTCCATAGCATCCATTCTGTCCACCAGCATTTTGAATTTGTCTTCATTCAGAGTCCCCCATAGTGTTGTGGAGACTGCCTCCCTCTTTTTCAGACTCTTCAGACTCATAATCTTCAACTGGTTCTTTGGTCTTGGCAAGACCTTTGAACCTTCTCCCCATGTTGATCAGGCCACCTGACCTTCTAGTCTTCTTAGTCTTCTTGGCCAGCAGTGTCTTCAATTCATCCTGCCCCTTGGACAGGTTTAGGATCAGCTCCTGGAACTATGCATTTTGTGCTTAGAGATCCTTAACTGTTTGTTCAAGAGCCATTGCTGAAATAAACAGCGAGAAGGTGAGAAACCTGTGCACAATTATAAACCTGTGATGCAATGAAATGATATGTGAATGTATATGCAATGTTTTTAAGGACCGCAGGATTTAAATTTGCTTAAACAATCAAGAAGGTAAACTTTTATTAGTAATAAATTTGTTTTGCCTCTTGGGCATACAGAAAATGAAATGAAATAAATACAAGGGATGGGGTTTTAAGTCTCCCATGGACGTTTCCTCTTTGTGTTGAGGTATGAGTTGAGATTCTGTTCCTCGTGAAGTTGCTTTGTTAGTTCCAGGACTCTTTCTTGGCTTGCTTTGTAATGAGCCTCGAAAGTATCCCTTTGCTCCTTCAGCTGGATCCAGGATCTCTGTAAGTCTTCCATGTCAGTAGGCATGTCTGGGTGAAGGATGGTATAAGCAGTGTCTCCTTCAGCAACAGGTTCCATGATAACTGGCAGGATAGCAGGATATGGCATCATGAGAGTCTGAGCACGAGATCGCACCCATCTGAGATAAGCTTCCATAGGAATAGTGTACTTAGGCTCCAGTGTCTTGTTGTCAACCCTGTTTACTTTTCCCCAGGCTCGTATGAATCTCTGACGGTAACCTTGAAGATCGTTGTCGTAGTCAAACACAATGCCCTGAATCAACATGTCATGTGGACCATCACTCCGAGCGTAACCAAACTGTCGTAAAGCTAGAGAGGGGTTGTAGGTAATGCCTCCTCTGATGCCTAGAAGTAGCACATTAGGAAACTCCCCACAACAGTCAATGATAGTGACATTCTCCATGGATCTGGAGCACCAATGGATATCTGAATGAGAGAGTGACATAATCCTCTTGGACCATCTGAACCCTTGCTCATTCTTCATTACTGAGCGAGGAAGGTGAGAAATAAACCACCTAGAGAGCAAAGGTATGCAGCACATCAAAGTTCCTCTTGCTTTTGTAGTACGAGTATGAAGAGAATGTAGAATGTCTCCAAGCAATGTAGCCACTGGATTGTGACTCAGGAATATGTTGATGGCATGAACGTCTATGAACTGATATGGATTTGGGAACAATACTAAGCCATAAATCAACAAGGCTAAGATCTCCTCAAAAGCATCATAGCTCATAGCTTTCAAGAACACTTGAGCCTTCTATATCAACACCTTAGCAAGAATACCCTTGACTCCGCTTCTCGTTTCTAGAACAATGTCAGACTTTTTCAGATGTAGAGCTGCAGCAATAACCTCAGGTTTAGGCTCTTTCTCCAAGCCTGTGAATGGTTTCTGATCAAGAACAGGTATACCCAGAAGCTTAGAGAATTCTTCCATGGTTGGAACCAGCTGGTAGTCGGGGAATGTGAAGCAATGGTGCTTAGGATCAAAGAACTGAAACAGAACACTCATCACGTCTTCATTGAACCATGAAGTGACTAAGTCCAATAAGTTACCATGTCTCTTGATGAACTGGGAATGATCAGACACTTGAGAAACCAACTCTTTAAGCTTAGCAGGTATGCCCACAAAGTTGATCCTGATGGTGTTTCTACGAGCAGAAGCCATGACCTGAAACAAAGAACATAAATCCTTTGGTCCTTGAAATGGTTAGTGAAAATGTTATGCTTATGATGCATGATGATGTCATGATGTTATGCTCAATCACAAACATGTGGCACACACAAGCAAGTCACACAATAGCCCTAGGTTTGAAGGCTTGCATGAGGTTCAAAGGTAAGTACCCTCCCCTGAAGTTAGTTGGTTCATCATGTCCTATAAAGTAACCAGGTTCTAAGGGATCTCAATATCATTGATCCTTCACAAGGGTGGTTGTTCAGTAGGCAACTTACTTGCCAACCAAAACCCTCCAAGTTTAGAATCTCAATGAGCGTAGTATCGAGTATCAACCAACTTCAGTCTGCACCAAAGCCGGTTATCTCACTACTTTTCTAAAGGCCAAGATGGGATAACTAGGGTTCTAAAAGTTAGTTAGTGCATTGACAACATATGGCAGCCTCATATTATCCTCAACTTGACTTAAGGAACATAAGCACCAACCAAGAAGTCACACTAACTATGGCCACCAGATCAACCATATCGGTATACGCCGTACAGTTTCCTTGGTCTATTGCCATTTACCTAAGGTACACTAGATCCGGGTTAGGATCTTTCACACATAAGAGCACCCTAACAAATAAGTATAAAGCAAATAAGGCAAACAATTTTAAAGTGATCTAATTCCTAAGGGTACCCCTCTTTTATTAAATCCCCAGCAGAGTCGCCAGTTCTGTAACACGGTGGGAGAACTGACTTTAGTTATGTTGCGGATAGCAAGAGTCGCCACCGACTTTTATTTTATCCAAAGGAAAGGCATAAAAGAACAGGAAAGACCTTTTAAAAAGATTTTTGGGTCCGGGGGGTAGGTTATGTAAAGGGAAGGTGTTAGCACCCTTTACATCCATGGTTATCCATGGGCTCTTAGTTACTTAGCTCACTTTAAATTGTTTTTGAAATGTGAAGTATGTGAATAGAAATTTTCTTAAGAGTTTCATAATGATCCATGTACGGATGCGTAAAAAACCTTTGTTTTGAAAATTGTTTAAAATGTGGGAAGTGTTTGAAATGTTTTTGAGAAGTGAGCAAATATTTAAGAGGAACCTACCCTAAGTTTAAGTCTTTTCTATTCTTGAATCCTTTAAATGGTAAGACTATCCCTATTATTAAGGAATAGGTAGTCATTACCTTGGATGTGAGGGACAAGTAAGGGTCATCTGTTAATGTAGGCAACTGTGGGGTGTATTAAGCAATTTTGGAGGGACTATCATCTTTATTCGAAAAGGGACAAGATCATTATGAAGGCAACATTCAAAAGGGACTTGATCTTTTATTCGTTAAGGGACTAGATGACTTTATTTTGAGGGACTTTTGCTTTATACACCCTACTTGACCTTTTTGATTAGGCAACAATGAGAGGTATCCCTAGAAAGTGAGATGGCGATCAAAGATCGACTTACGTGTGTGAGTGTACAATTTAATATTTATCTTTTAAATTAAGTGATCTAAATTAATTTTAAATAAACATACATGTTACACTCCCTATTTACTAACCATAGCATAAAATAAATAATTTAAACATTATAAAATATTACATCCAGGAGCAATTACATAATAATGATAAAAGCAATTTAAATAAATAAGCAAAATATTAATAAGCAAAATAAATAAGCAATTATAATTAGGTTAGTGAAAATAATAAAAATAATAAAATAATACTAAATTAAATGGGGTTAGTAATAAACATGATTAATAATAATAATAATGAAATAAGCAAAAATATTATAATAAACAAAAATTTTAAAGGTTAATAAGAAAATATGAACAATTATATTAATTATTATAAAATTTGAAATTATATGTAAATTATAAAAATTAAATCAATTATGAACTTATTATGAAAAATAAATTATAATTATAAAAATTAAATTAGCAATTTTTACATATTTTTAAACATATAATAAAAATTATTTACATGCAAAATTAAATTATAAACAATTAGAGAATATTTTCATATTATAAAAAATAAATTAAGCATTTTAATTTTAAATTATACTTACATACAAAAATTTAAATTATAAACAACTTATATATTAACAAATATTAACTCAAGAATTTTAATGAAGTTTAAGAATATAAATAAAAGAAGAAAATTAGGGTTTGAAAAGAATAAGTTTTTTAGGGTTTTTTTTTTTAAATAAATTAGGGTTTCTAATAATATTAACTTAATAACTAAATAAAAATATATACATATTTTTTGATTTTAAACATATAATAATAAAAACTAAGTTTAGAATTTAGAAAAATAAATTAGAAGTTTTTTTTTTAGAAAATATAAAATATTTACATATTATTTTCCTAGAATTATTTAAATATACATTAAACATGATTATATTTAATTAATAATAAAATAATTAACAAAACAATTAAATAAATAAAAAACTGAAACTTACCTGGGGCAGGGATTGAACCCACGCCCTAGGCATCACCACCCTTAGACCAACATGACCTCCACTGGGCTGCGCATGCATTGTGAACAATGGATGAATCCTGATTATTATATATCAAGCCTGAAAATACAAAGAAAATAAACAAAAAAAAACGTTGAAGCTGGGATTCGAACCCCTGCCCTGGTATTCACACGCGCGCAAGCTTACCACTACGCCATCAGCATCATTCAGTAATTTAAATACAAATAAAACTATATAATATAAAAATAAATTTGAATTCCAGGCTGTGCGCGAAACTCCTTCTCCTACCTCCAGACCTGCAAAATTTCTTACGAATTTTGCTAGGGTTTTTGCTGCGAATTTCGTTTCCTAGGATTTCCTGCATTTAATCAAACATCAAGCAAACGGCAATATTTTATGAAATTGATGAGTGCATTGCGTTCATTGAAGTCTATACAACACATCCATGTTTCCAGAATTCATTTATAGTTGATGAATCAAAGAACCCCCAAAACGGCCGTAAAACCCTAACTATGGTGGTTCCTCCATCCTGCACCTAAAATCGAATTAATTTATCCAGAAAGTCTTTAAACTTCATCACAAACACAAATATAAGATCAAATTCAGATAATAATGTCAATATTATGGGAATCGAAAAAATCATAAAGTGGATGAACAATGCTTCGGTTTGAATGATTTAAGGTGTTATGGATGCATATAAGTATTGGTTTCGACTCAATGATGTCCAGGGATCATTGCTATGTTCTCAAATTACCTTCTAATATCTTGTATGTTAAAATCCGAATTTGAGTTTGGAGAGGTTTTTGAAAATATGAAACTTACACTTTTGAGGCAGGAATTCGTGGCTTTGTGTTAGGGTTATGTAATGTACTTACAGTATGATCAATTAGGTCAGAAAAGATCAATGCTTGTGTGAAAAATTTGATCCAAAAAGATTCAAAAAGATAAGCTTTGAAAATCAAATATTTTTGCATAAACACTTGCTATTTTAGGCCAATCATCATGATCCTCTTACCTCTTTGATTCCAATCATATTTATGAATTTCTAGAAGCTTAATCTTTTTTAAATCTTAGACTTTTATATTTTATTTTAATTTAAAATGATTTTTAATGAATTAAATCAAAATAAATAAAAATAAAATGATAAAAAATCTGATTTTTGTTGACATGGGTCGTGCATGAGGTCATTGTATGGATTGGGTCATCATATGGCAAGCCCATTTAGAAAAAATTGGTTTTAGACCTCCATTTTCTTCATAAACCAACCAAAAATTTCCCAACTTTGCAAGGGCACATATCCTTCAATTTTAATGCTATGAGGGTGTTCTTGGACATTTTGGAAAGCTTGAAGAGTCCTCTAACCAACCCCACTGGTTTCATGTTCATATCATTCACCATTCTCAAGTTATGCCCTTTTGAAGTTGTTGACTTTTTGTTGACTTTCAAAAGGACCTATAATGTCTTAGCTCATACCTTCCAAATGAAGCATTTTTGGGCTTGGCTTGTGAGACACAAAGTTGTAGATAAATCAATTTCCTTCAAAATGAGCTTTGGATGGAGAATTGGTGATGAAGCATGTGAAAGTTATGGCTGGTCAAAGTTCAGTTGACTTTTACTAAGGAAACCCTAATTTAGAAACTCCTGATTCTTGATGATCTGAAATCTCCTTGATGAATCATGATCAACCCTTGATCAAATGATGAAATTTACTTCATATACTTGATGTTGGCAAAAAAGCATGAAGTTTGACTTTGGTTTGACCACAGTTGACCTCAGTTTGACTTTTTAACTACTTTGACTGATTTTGACTTATCTGATCATCTGACTGAGCAAACTTTTGAGAAAAGTCTTGAAACTTGTCATGGGGGTTCTTACACACATATAAGATGTTATGAAGCTCACTTGAAGTCTTGGAAATTCATTTAGCCTGATTAAAGTCAAAACCCTAGTTTTGGATGCACTATTTAGGAGGTGCATTGTTTGAGGGAATTGTCAACTCTTCTGACTATTTGTGAACTTTTTGAACCTTGTGAACCATCATAAGATGTATTGTGAACCTTGTGAACCTCATGGGAGGTCTTGTGAACCTTGTGAACCTCATAAGATGTATTGTAGACTTCATGAACCTCCTGAAAGGTCTTGTAAGCATTGTGAATCTTGTGAACCTTGTGAACCTCATAAAGTGACTTGTAGACTTCATGAACCTCATGAAAGGTCTTGTAAGTATTGTGAATCTTGTGAACCTCATAAAGTGACTTGTAGACTTCATGATCTTCATGAAAGGTCTTGTAAGTATTGTGAGTCTTGTGAACCTTGTGAACCTTCTTAGCACACAAAGTCTTGTATTATGAGGGCAAATTTTGGGGTGCAACATAATATCATGTGAGATGATGCAAAGGCATACAAAGTGCATATGAATGATCATACAAGAATGAGATGTCATGGAAGCATGCTTTGAGGTTTGAAAATACATGAAAGTTAATGAAATGAAATGAATGCAAATCATGGAAAATGAATGAAGAAATGATCAAGCATGATTCTACCATGTCCTAAGATGTCATGTATGGATGCATATGCAAGATGAATGCAAATGAACACATAAACTTAGGGTTTTATGGACAAGCAAGATGCAAATGAACAAAACAGAAGAAAATGACATGATAAAAAATTGAAATCAAACTCAAACAAACCCTAATCTTATACTAGGTCACACCCCAAAGGAGAAGGTCAGAAGCCTAACAAATCACAAGTTATGAATTTCCTAAGTTCCTAGGGTTTTTAGGGTGGTTCAAAGGGAAATAATGCAAATCAATTTGAAAATGCAAGATAAATTCATGAGATAAAAGACCTATAAATACATGCCATATGAAAAACAATGCAAAAAGAATCATCTTCAAACTCTTCTTGGTTAGGCAGAAATGATTTTTTAAAGTTAAGGTTCAAAAATATGATTTAAATGACCCTTAATACAAAGAAAATTCACAAACTATGATCAAACCTAAAAACAATTTGTGTGAAAAGTTTGAAAATGTTTCTAAATGCAATGGGATGATTCATGATTTTTTTGGTGATTTTTAGAAACCTAAATGTATTTTTAATTAATTAAAAGACTTTAATTAATTAAAAATAACATTTAAATATTTTTAAAATACTTTTTTAATGCAGAAAATAAAATAAAAATCATTTTCAGGTTGAGAAAAATATTTAAAACAGAAATGCAAAAGGAAATATTTTTTGGATGATTTTTGCTATTTTTAATTAATTATGCAAAAGAAATGGAAAGAAAATAAAATAAAATAAAATAAATTGATTATAAACATTGACTGGCGCGTGATCCAAAGGCTGGGATTTAACCTGAATTAATTAATTGATTAATTTAATTAATTTGGAGATTAGGGCTAAGTGAGAGGATCCTGACCATCCACACACGCGGGAAACAACATCCAACGGCCTAAATTCAAACTAAACTAATTAATCAGAGATTAAGCCCTAATGACTTTCAGATGGCCGGAGGGGACCTCCGGTCATCTTCTCCGGTGAGTAAAAAATGTCATATTCTTCCCTAAGCCATTAATCCCCATAAAATCTGCCCAGAATCAATCCCCAAACATCATACATCATGAATCAACAAACAAACAACATTTATATTGCACAATGAGGCTGAATCAAATCAAAACAAATTTTAGGTCAAACTTTCAGAACATCGTATCATACTCATTTCTTGCTCATTTTTAAAATTAAACACATCCCCAAGATCAGTGCAACATATAGAACAATATTTTAACAAGAAAACAAGATTTTGGAAAAAATGTTCTTGAGGTTACCTGAGGTTGAGCTTTCTGATTCTGGACTTTCTGGCCTCCCCCTTGTGCAAATCAACTTCTATGAACCCCCAGAGGATGATGTGAAGCTTAGAACAAGTTTTTATGGCTTGGTTTGAAGGTTTTGTCTCTGCTGCACCAGGAATCGTATTTGTGTTTGGCTGTGTTTCAGGCTATGGTGAAGGGTGGGAAATGCTCCTTAGGTTATGAGGAGATGATTGGTGAAAGAAAATTGAAGTTTGAGTGGCTGAGGAGTGAGTTTTGAAAGCTTGAAGGTTTTGACAAATTTTGGGCAATCTGAATTCTAAGATGATTCAGCTACTTGTGTCTTATGAAATGTGTTCCATAAGGATAGTATAGGCCAATGAGAGTGTTCAGAAAGTGGGTGGTGGCATAGTGTGATTGGTATGGGCCAAGTTGCAAAAAGTCAAGATTTTGTACTTTGAGGTATGGGCATGGTGCAGGCCTGAGTTCTTGGGGTGTCTGGCCTCAGCTGACTTTGTGGAGAGCCATGGAATTGGTTTTGGCATGCTGGCATAAGTGGATGAAGAGATTCATACCATTTTGCAATTCTTGAAAGTTTTGGCACTTTTTGAGATTTCTTGAAGTTCAAGGCATGAAAACACTTGATTCAAAGCACAATTATGATGTTTAGAGGTCCATTTGACATATTGTGAAATGTTTGTGTCCATTTGAAGTCATTAGAATGCCTTAACATGTCAATTTGCAAAATCCCTCTTTGGCATGAAACTTGAAATTTTAGGATTTTTGCCAACTTTGAAAGGCCATATCTTGAGTTCTAGGATGAATCAAGACATGTTCTTGTACTTTTTGAAAAGTGAAAGACCTAATCTACAACTTTCATGACCAAGAATTTTTCATTTGAAGCATTTTTGGTTGAGAAAGAGGAGGTTGAAAAACTTTCCCAAAATGGAAAGTTTCCATTACAAGTCATTTCCATTTTTGGCAAGTTTGAAAATGGCCCAAAATTCTTCAATCTTGTGAACTTCCAACCACTTCTAAGATCAAATAAAGATCATAGAACTTCAATTTGATGAAAATACCCCTTTGGTTCCATTGTTGGGGGTCTCAGATGCCCTAATTTTGACTTAACTTGCTCAAGAAGTTACCCAGTGAACAGATGACTTCCACAATGAATTTCTTCATCAAACTTAGCACATATGATCCTTATAACATCTTAAGAACATTAGAAATAAGAATGGCCCAAAAATTTGGAGTTAAGGCCTCTGAAACCAAAACCCTAATTTTGGTCATCTGTGTAGTGAAAACCCTAACTCTGCTTCCATGCCTTGCCAGTTCTTGTGATCTCTTGACTTCCATGAACTTTTAGGGAAATAATATGATGATAGAAAACACATGGACCCTCTTGGAAAGCTTTGAGGCCTTTGGGATGGCTCAGATGGAATCTTGGATTGCTCAGATCACAAACCCTAGATGCAGATGAACTTGAACTATGTAGATTAAACAAATATGCAATATGAGGTGGTATGCTTATGCTTATGCAAAAATGAAAGATCACAAACCATGGTGTGATATGAGTGAGGGCAAATTTGGGGTGTTTATAGCTGCCCCTATTCAAACATGAGTTAGCTGTGCAGGGTGTAAGCGCCTGACTTAACAGACAAACAAGATAACTTGTGGTTGAATACCAAAGACAGTCCAAAATTTGCACTCGCTGGATAGAAGAAGAAAAGGGATATAAATTGTAAAAGACAGTATAGTATGATTATCAGATGAAGGCGATGGAGGACGACCATCGAGCAGAGGACGACTGTTGGAGATAAAGCGGTAAGTAAAGTAATGACGGGGACGGCCGACAAGCTGGGGGAATAAAGTGACCATAATGGGGATGGCCATCAGGTAAAGAAACAAGCTTCTCTGGGGATTAAAGTAAAGGCAATGATGGGCACGACCATCAGGTTTGCAAAGTAAAGGGTGAAAAACGATGGGGACGGCCATCGAGTTAAAGAATAAATGAAATATTGATGAGGGACGGTCATCAAAGGTGAAGGACGATCACCTAGCAGGGGATGGCTTCTCTTTATCACGACATAAGACGAATGTCGGATAGAAAAGGTTGACGATGGGGATGGCTATCAGATAAAATGATAAGGGACGGTCATCGAAAGGTGAATGACAATCACCTAGTAGGGTACGATTGCTCTCGGGGTTTATCACAACATAGGATGAATTTCGGATAAGAAGATCCACGATGGGGACGACCATCGGCTAAAATGAGGAAGGACGATCATCAAGAGGTGAAGGACGATCACTTAGCAGGGGACGGCTGCTCTTTATCACGACATAGGACAAATGCCGGATAGAAAAAGGTTCCACTAACGGGGACTCCGTTGGGGAAAGGATGAGGGACGGTCATCCAAAGGTGAAGGACGATCACCTGGCAGGGGACGGCTGCTAAAAGTATCACGACATAGAACGAATGTAGGATAGAAGAAAGTTGTTTTGTTGGTGACTTGCTGAGGATGGTTAACACAGATGAGTGCTTACGCTTAAGAATAAAAGGTATAAGTGTTTGATGTTGTGTATAGATTAAAGATGCGGACGAGCATCCTTAGGACCACGATACAGACGAGTATCGGTAGAAACAAATGTTGACGCGTGTTCAGCGATGATGATACAGACGAGTACCAACGGGTTAACAAAGAACATAGACGAGTGTCGAATCTGTTGAGGAGTGATATATACACAAGATACGGACGAGTATCAGAGACTTATGTATAAGTGAGTATAGATTTTTTGGTGAAGTATGAGCACGACACGGACGAGTGTTCAACTTGCTGGGGAATGTGTAATGCCCCGAAAATCTATATTTAATTATTTAATCATTTATTTAATTAATTTAGAAAATTTGGAGAGTTTGGATTATTTTGAGAATTTTGGAGAAAATGAGTATTTTTATATAATAAGGATAAATAGTGTTTTATTATGCTATTTTATTATTATTATTAAAATATATTAAAGAAAATGGTAAGATGGTCCTTTTGTGAAATTATGAGGGTAAGGTGGGAAAAGGCTAAACTGGGATAATATATCCAAAGAAGAGAATACGATCAGTTTTCTCATTTGGTTGTTTTCTATCGTGTTTGGGAAGTGCTCTGAAGAAAGGAGAAGCTCAGAGTCAGGAGGTTGTGGAGAAACCCAGAGAAGAGCGTAAAACGACGAAATTCTCTAAGGTATGGGGAGTTTTCATAATCTATGATAAATGTATAGGAATTGGAATATGAATGGATTAGGATGGTATAGGTTTTTGGGGTTTTGAGTTAGGTTGAGTTTTATGAGAAATCTTGATGAATTAGAGCGATTAGAATGAGTTATAATCATATATTTGTCTGTATAATTATTGTCTGGATGTTGTTGAGGTTTAATTGATGTTTTTGAATGGTTTTTGGGTGTTATGATGTGAAATCCGTAATGGGGTTTGGGGATTTTTTTGGAATTGGAACAGTCTGCAATTGTATAGCAGAGAACTGCTGGAAAACGTGCGTTAACCGGTTAACGTTATGGGTTAACCGGTTAACCATTGTAATTTTTGGAAAATTCTTGAATTTTGTCGGTGTTAACCGGTTAACGCTATGGGTTAACCGGTTAACACTGTTAGAATGATAAATTTTAATTCTTCGAAAATTCATATCTTTTAAACCGTAAGTCCGATTTGCATTCCGTTTGAAGCGTCAGAAAGAATACAAACTGAACTTTATTTTGATGAATAGAAACGAGACAAATGCAATAGTTTTTGATAAATGAATTTGTGAAATAACCTTATAATTACCTTATAAATTACCGGGTACGGGTTAATTCTTGATGTGTCAGAGTGGTTAGAAAACCAGTGTTCTGGGTGTAATGTCATGATGATATATATGAATATTTGATGGTTGTTTTGCTGATTGAAATGAATGATGCGAATTGTTTTGATGAATTTTTCGATGTAGCGCATCATTGCATTTCATAACATTCACGATGGGGCTTCGGCCTATTTATTTGCTTCAATCCCATTGTGTGAATTGAAGTGTCTCGATGATTACGGTGTGCTCCCTTGTGGAGGGTTGATGGTCATGTATCCATCTCATGATGAAAATGGAACCACATGCATATTGCATATCAGGATGTTAGAATTGCATATTTTGGATGAACTTCATGACTGTGTTGGTGTTGATTGATTTCATGATAGTGTTGTGGTTGATGCTGAATTTTGTAGTTGACGATGTCATCCTATGTGTACTAATTTATTTATGATTCTATATTCTTGTAAGTTTATGATATATTATGATTACTCACCCTGCCTGCTTGGAAATGTTGCCTCTTTCGTGGGTAATTTGCAGATGTCGAAGAATAGTCCTGCAATGCAATAGGAGTAATTCATGAGTCTTGGAGCATGCTTTAGTGTTCCTTAGGAGTGGTTCTGGTTATGTGTCCTGCTCTGTGTCATGTAACACTGGGATGGGTTTCTTTTGTTAAACTGTTTTCAGTATGTTGTTATCTGGATAATGTTTTCCATATTATGATGTTAAATTCAGGATGGTGAAAATGATTTTTATGAATACACAAGGTAAAATGCAGCAATGATGCATAAAAGAGATGAGAAGAGATTGCGATAAGTGAAGGCAAATTCACTTCCCAAAACAACGTACCACCTGAAAAGTTAGCAAAAGAAATGGAATGCAATGCAAATGAGATGAAATGTCATGATGCAAACCAAAGTCAGAAGCATAAACATGATTTTAATGATGCTAAGAGAAGATGCAAACACAAGGCAGGACATGAGGATGATCATACAAGTATATGGATGCAGATGAAGCATGCATGGAACTATGAAAGTTCATGGAAGCTTATGAAATGCAATGGACATACAACATGGCAAATGAAAGATGCAATGATCAAACATGGTTCTAATATGTCCTAAGATGTATCATGAATCATGTGGATGCACAAAAATGTCATGGAAAGTCATTGGATGCAAGCAAATGAAAGATGGATGCAAAGGAAGGCACAAATTAGGGTTACATGCATCATGCAATGCAAAAATCCAAAACCAGAAGCAAATGACATGATAAAAAATTGAAAATGCAATCAAAGATACCCTAAACCTATACAAGCTCACTGCCCAAAGGAGGGGATCCAACTCTTAACCTAGTGCAAGTTATGAATTTCTCAAGATTACTAGGGTTTTGGGGTACCTTATCAAGAAAAATACAAAACAAATTGAAAATGCAAGATCAATTAAAACCAATTTTATCCTATAAACTACATGCTATGTGGGATGCAATGCAAAAAGAATCATCATCAAACTCTCAAGGGTTAGGCAGAATGAATTTTTCAAAGCTTGATCCAAAATATTGCCTTAAAATGAATTTAATTCCAATGAAAATGATCAAAAGGAATCAAGAACAAAAAAGAAATTTGTTTTGAGAGTTGGATAATGTTTCTAAATGTTTCTAAATGTAATGTGAATTTTTTTGTGATTTTTAAATACCTAAATGTATTTTTAATTAATTAATTTTCATTAACTAATTAAAAATAAACGTTTAAATGATTTAAAAATTATTTTTAATGCAAAAAATAAAAATAAAAATATTTTTGTGTTCCAAAAATTAATGAAATCTTTGACAAAAATTTTCATTATTTTAAATGATTTTAGCTATTTTAAATAATTTGTAGAAGTTAAATGAAAAGAAAATGAAATAAAATGAAATAAAATAAAAAGTATGCAGATCCTGAGGTTCACATTCAAACTGGGAGATGGAGGGAAGACTGCGCGCGTCATCCAACGGCCTAGGTTCAAACTGAGGTGAAGCTTTCAGTTTGGAGCTTTCAGACTGCCTCCCTGCTTCAAAGCTACCCCAATGATCTCCCTGAATATGCTTTGAGGCTTGGTTTGAGTGTATGGTGGCTGGTTTGTGAGATTGATGGAGTTCTGTTCAGAGAGGGGAAAAATCGTGTTTGAGTTTCAGGGACTTTCAAGGCAAGGTGAAGGGTGGTTTTTGCTCTATGAAGTCTTTCTGAATGAATGGTGAAGTTGGTTTTGAGGTTTGATGCTTGTGTGATCAGATTCGAAGGAAAGTGCATAAGAGGTGAGTATGGAGAATGCTGGCTTGTGGGAGAGATCAGGATGAGTTGTGCTATGTGTTGAGTCTCATTTTGTCCATGTATCACACTGTGATAGGTCTGTGGAGTTGGTGTGGCCTAGCTTGATTGGTATGGGCCATTTTGCATAAAGTCAATGTTTTGTGTAAGAGAGGTATGGGTCAATGGCAGGCCAAGTACAAAGGGGTGTCCTGCACAGCAAGGATTGAGGAGAGCCATGGAATCAGTTTTGAGGCCAATTAGCAAGTGGATTAGGGTTTGTGAGAGGTTTTGCAACTTTGTGATCTTTTGGCCCTTTTGTGATTACTTGAAGCATAAGTCATGAAAATGGACAAATCTTTGGTGCATTCTGATCTTTAGACATTGGTTCATGTTTGTGCAAAGGTTAGAAGTCACTTTGAGGTCTCATTTTGCCTTGGCAAGAGGTTTTGCAACTTTGCCTCTTTGGTGTAAAACTTGAAATTATGTGATTTTATCCAACTTTGACAAGCCATAGCTTTTGATCCAAAATGAATTAGAATGAGTGCTTGTACTTTTTGAAAAGGGAATGATCCATTCTACAACTTTCATGACCAAAGTTTTCTCATTTGAAGCATTTTTGAATCAAAAAGAAAGGGTTGAAAAACTTTCCCAAAATGGAAAGTTTCCATTACAAGTCACTTTCCCAAAAAGGCAATTTTGCAAATGGCTTGAAATTCTTCAACTTTGTGAACTTCTAACATCTTCTATGATCAAATAAAGATCATACACATTCAAAATGATGAAGAACACCCTTTGGTTGGGTCATTGGGGGCCTCGGATGCCCTGATTTTGCACTGACTTGCTCAAGAAGTCAACTCTTGATTAGATGCCTTCCCCATGGAATTTCTTCATGAAACTTGATATGCATGATGCTTATAACATATAGAGACCAATAGAAATAAGAATGACCAAAATTTTTGGATTTATGGCCTTTGAAACCAAAACCCTAATTTTAGGTCATCTGTGCAGTTAAACCTGGCTCTGCTTCCATTCCATTTTCAGTTCTTGTGATTCTTTGACTTCCTTGAGTTTGTGGGGATATAATATGATGCTAGCACATACATGGATCCCTTTGAGATGATTGAAGACCTTTGGAGTGGCTCAAATTGCTCAGGGAAGGCTCAGATCACAAACCCTAGATGCAGATGACTTAGAAACAATGCAGTGAAGCAAAAATGCAATATGTGATGCTATGATTGAACTTATGCACATAAAAAGATCACAAGCCATGGTGTGAATGGGTGAGGGAAAATTTGGGGTGTTTATAGCTGCCCCTATTCAAACATGAGTTAGCTGTGCAGGATGTAAGCAACGGCTTAACAGGCAAACAAGATAACTTGTGGTTGAATACCAAAGACAGTCCAAAATTTGCACTCACTGAATGAAGAAGAAAAGGGATATAGATTGTAAAAGGAAAATAAAGTATGATTATAAAGTGCGGGCGACGGAGGACGACCGTCGAGCAGAGGACAACTGCTGGGGATGAAGCAATGACGGGGCCGACCGACATGCTGGGGATATAAGGGATTATGATGGGGACGACCATCAAGTAAGGCTATAAGACTCTCTGGGGATTATAGGTAAACGAAGTAAAATGATGAGGTACAGTCATCAAAGGTGAAGGACGATCACCTAGCAGGGGACGGATGCTCTGTTGGGGATAAGATGAGGGACGGTCATCTATGGTGAAGGACGATCACCTGGCAAGGTACGGTTGCCAAAAGTATCACGACATAGGACAAATGTCGGATAAGAAGGTCGACGATGGGGACGGCCATCAGATAAGTATGATGAAGGACGATCATCAAGAGGTGAAGGACGATCACCTAGCAGGGTACGACTACTTTCAGGGTTTATCATGACATAGGACGAATGTCAGATAACAAGATCAACGATGGGGACGACCATCAGATAGAATGATGAAGGACGATCATCAAGAGGTGAAGGGCGATCACCTGGCAGGGGACGACTGCTGAAAATATCACGACATAGGATGAATGTCGGATAGGAAAGGGGTTCTAATGAATAGAGACTCCACTAGGGGTGATGAAGGACGATCATCAAAGAGGTGAAGGACGATCACCTGGCAGGGTACGGCTGCCGAAAAGGTATCATGACGTAGGACGAATGTCAGATAGAAAGGAAATAGTTTAACAAGTTTTGTTGGGGACTTCGCTGGGGAAAAGTAAACACGGACGAGTGTCTACATCCAAGAAATGAGAGGTATAAGTGTTTGGGTACTGTGTATAGACTAAAGATGCAGACGAGCATCCTTAAGACTATGATACGGACGGGTATCAGGTTGAAACAAATGCTGACACATGTTCGGAGATGATGATGCGGACGAGTATCAACTAGTTAACAAAGAACACGGACGAGTATTGATTCTGCGGGGACTCTTCTGGGGAATAATAGACACAGACGAGTGTCTAAACTCTAAAAAGAGGTAAAAGTGTCTGACATTGTGTATGGATTAAAGATACGAACGAGCATCCCTAAGACCATGATATGGACGAGTATCAGTAGAAACAAACGCTGACGCATGTTCATAGATGATGATACGGACGAGTACCAACTGGTTAACAAAGAACACGGACGAGTGTCGAATCTGAGGGGATATAAGTGGTGTATACAAGATACGGACGAGTATCTGTATGAGTAAAACAGGAGTAACAAGGAAAAGGTGTATTATAAACAAGTGTGTGGTTTCCAAAGTGTTTGGGTAACTATGCTGTGGAAGGTGACATGGACGGGCGTCAAGGAATTGTGTATATATGTATCTGTGAGTGCAAAGGGGACGCTTTGGCTTACTACTAGGGGTATGACACGGACGGGTGTCAGGAAGTATCTGTATCCGTAAGAGAAATGTCTTGGCTCTCTGCCGGGGAAATTCGGGGAGCATTCTGTATATCGTTGACGGATTGTCAGTATTCACAAGTGTTCAGTTCGACACATGGCTTATGATTATGCAATATGTTTGATTTTTGCCGTAATGCTCCGTATTAGACGGAATGCTACGCCCTGTGGGGAAAATATGATGCGAATGCTATGATTATGCAAAGAACGATCCGGGACTCGGATCCCGTTGCTGTGAAGATCTCTGACTGATCTGCTTGAAGTGGACATCCCAGCTGGGGATAAGATCACTGGTAGATCTGATGAGATACATCTGCATGGGGAAACAGATCACTGACAGACACATCTCAGCAATGGGGGGACCCAGTTGGGGTTTGTAGAAGCTTTCTTCACTCTGCTGTGAGTTCTTCATGCATTGCTCCTCTGGATAGAGGTTGAAACTTTGTGGGGAGGTAGTTCCCTGGTTGGCACTTGGATGGGGAAGAAGAAAGATCACTGGAAGATCTTCCAGGAGATTTCTGTAGGGATCCTGCTGAGGATGATACTTGACAACTCAGCCGAGGAGAAAACACCTCCGGTGCTGATGAGTAGATAATGATTTGACAGCTTGCTGGGAAGAAGCCTTCATGCCCCATGTTGTGCTTTGGATAACTGCAATCCTGTAAAGACAAAGAAACGCACAAGTTCCCCGAGGTATCCCTTGCTGGATTCCATCGTAGGAGTTTAGACACTCCCGGGAGTAAGTATAATTCCTGTAAGCACGTATTTTAGAAGGGAAGCATCTGTATTTATGCAATCAATATTTCAAGGACATCGGACATTTGCAAATGAAGATAAAACGTACGAGACAAAACATGACTGAAAATCTGATTTTATTAATTCAAGTGCCTTGAATTGGCAAGATACAGTCAAGGAAACGGATCCCCTGAAATGAGGAAATCGTTATAAATTGAGAAACAAAAAGATACTGGCAATGTTGATGACGCTTCAAGGAGCTTCCCCTTTTACTATGACTCGTATGACATTTGACGCTCTTCTCGTCTTGCTTTCTGAAGAAGGCTGATTCTGACCGACGCTCAGACCTTTCAAAGCTTACCAAGTTGTGAGTGTTACAGACGAAGTCAGAATGCAGTTGTTCGCTTATTCCCTTATTTTGCGTGGATCGCCCTTTCGGGTTTTCAATCCACCGGGATGCCCATTTTTGCCTGAGTTGTCCAATGCGGCTTTTCAACTCAGCGGGTGTATATTTTTTTGTTTATTTTCCCTTATTTTTGCCCGAGTCTTTTATTCTGTTTTTGACTCGCCGGGATGCCCTATTTTTTCCTGGACTTACATTCTGTTTTTATGTCCAGCGGGTCATTTTATGCGAAGTATTTTTTAACTGCATCTGAATTCACAGGGGACAGGAAGTCTTCATCATCCATAGTACTGAGTGTTGAAGTTGAGTTACCCTCTCTACGGGTACTGATGGATGTTAAACTGGACGAAGCAGAATGGGTCAGGTCCCGATACGAACAACTGAGTCTGATTGAAGAGAAAAGATTGGCTGCAATCTGTCATGGGCAGTTGTATCAGAAAAGAATGAAGAAAGCCTTCGATCAGAAAGTCAGGCACCGAGAGTACCAAGTAGGGGATCTTGTGCTGAAAAGAATCCTCCCTCCACATACAGACCACAGGGGCAAGTGGACTCCGAACTATGAAGGACCATTCGTGGTAAAGAAAGTTTTCTCTGGTGGAGCACTGATGCTCAGCACCATGGATGGTGAAGACTTCCCGTCCCCTGTGAATTCAGATGCAGTTAAAAAATACTTCGCATAAAATGACCCGCTGGATATAAAAACAGAATGTAAGTCCAGGCAAAATAGGGCATCCCGGCGAGTCAAAAACAGAATAAAAGACTCGGGCAAAAATAAGGGAAAATAAACAAAAAAATGTACACCCGCTGAGTTGAAAAGCCACATTGGACAACTCAGGCAAAAATGGGTATCCCGATGGATTGAAAACCCGAAAGGGCGATCCATGCAAAACAAGGGAATAAGCGAACAACTGCATTCTGAATTCGTCTGTATCATTTACGACTTGGTAAGCTTCAAAAGGATCAAGCTTCTTTCAGAATCAGCCTTCTTCAGAAAGCAAGACGAGAAGAATGTCAAAAGTCATACGAGTCATAGCAAGGGAAAGCTCCTTAAAGCGTCGTCAACATTGCCAGCATTTTGTTTCTCAATTTGTAACAATCTCCTCATTTCAGGGGATATGTTTCTTTGACTGTATCTTTCCAATTCAGGGCACATGAATTAATAAAAGCAGATCTTCAGTCATGTTTCGTTTTGTACATTGTTATTTGCAAAAATGTCTGATGTCTTAAGAAAAACTGATTGCATAAATACAGATGCTTATCTTCAAAAAATATATGTAACAAAAGTCACATGCTTGCAGGAAATATACTTACTCTCAGAAGTGTCTAAACTCCTATGACGGAATCCAGTAAAGGATACCTCGGGATTACTTGTGCGTTCCCCTATCTTTGCAGGATTACAGGTATCCAGAACGCAACTTGGGGAATGTAAGCTTCATCCCAGCAAGCTGGCAAATCAGTGCTCGCTCATTCTTAACACTCAAAGTGTTTTCTCCCCAGCCAAGTTGCCATTTGTTACTTTTCCCCATCAGAGTTGCCAGGCATCACTTCTCCAACAGGGCAGTACCAGAAGGCGCCCATATCCCCGGTTGAGTCAAGAACCCTCCTCAGCAGAATCTCTAGGGAGATCTTTCAGTGATCCCTCTTTCTCCCCAGTCGAGTTGCCATTTCCTCCTCAGCCAAGTACAAAAGCCAGGGAGCCATCTCCCCACAGAGCTTCAGCCTCTGTCCAGAAGAGCAACGCACGAAGGGGTCACAACAGAGTATAGAAAGCTTCTACAAACCCCAGTTGGGTCCCTCATTATTGGGATGGGTCTATCAGTAACCTATCCCCAAGCAGATACATCTCATCGGATCTACCAATGATCTCACCCCCAGCTGGGACGTCCATTTCAAACCAGATCAACCAGAGATCTTCGCAGCATCGGGATCCAAATCCCAGTTTGGTATCTTTGCATAATCATGGCATTTACATCATATTCACCCACAAAGCGTAGCATTCCGTCTAATACGGAGCATTACGGCAGAAATCAAACATATAGCATAATCATAAGTTATGTTCTGAATCAAACACTCGTGAATAATGACAATCCGTCAACATACATAAAATCCCCAGCGGAGATTCCCCAGCAAATGCAGTTGCCTCATATTCACAAATACCAATATATACTCTCTTTGGCACCCGTCCGTGTCAATACTCCCCAGTAAAGTCGCCTGAACACTCTATGCAAACAATACCACTCGTATTACAGATACTTTTTGACACCCGTCTGTGTCATACCCCCAGCAGAAAGCCAAAGACATCCTCTTTGCACTCACACATACTTATACAATTCCTTGACGTTCGTCCATGTCATTTTCCCCAGTACATTAACATAAACACTTTGTATATCAAATACTTGTTTATACTATACTCTTCTCCTCTTGACACTCGTCCGTGTCACTCTCTCCAACAGTTAAATACTCATCTATACACCACTCATACTTATACAGATACTCGTCCGTGTCTTGTATGCACCATTTATATCTCCGCAGATTCAACACTAGTCCTTGTTCTTTGTTAACCAGATGGTACTCGTCCGTACCATCATCTCAGAGCATGCGTCGAGCGTTTGTTTCTACTTGATACTCGTCCGTATCATAGTCTTAGGGATGCTCGTCCGCATCTTTAATCCATACACTGTGTCAAACACTCTTGTCTTCTTGAGTATAGACACTCGTCTGTGTCTATTATTCCCCAGAAGAGTCCTTTCAGATTCGACACTCGTCCGTGTTCCTTGTTAACCAGTTGATACTCGTCCGTATCATCATCTCTGAACACGTGTCAGTTTGTTTCTACCCGATACTCGTCCGTATCGTAGTCTTAGGGATGCTCGGCCACATCTTTAATCTATACACAAACATCAAAACACTTATACCTTTTGTTTCTTGGATGTAAACACTCGTCCGTGTTTACTATTCCCCAGTAGATCGCCAACAAAACAAATTTCTTTATCTGACATTCGTCCTATGTCATGATAAACTTGGAGAGCAGCCGTCCCCTGCTAGGTGGTCGTCCTCCACCTCTTGATGATCGTCCTTCATCATGCTCATCCGATGGCCGTCCCCATCGTTGATTTTCTATCCGACATTCGTCCTATGTCGTGATATTTGGCAGCCGTCCCCTGCTAGGTGGTCGTCCTCCACCTCTTGATGATCGTCCTTCATCATTTTATCCAATGGCCGTCCCCATTGTTGATTTTGGTTATCTGGCATTCGTCCTATGTCATGACAAACCTCGAGAGCAGCCGTCCCCTGCTAGGTGGTCGTCCTCCACCTCTTGATGGTCGTCCTCCATCATGCTCGTCCGATGGCCGTCCCCATCGTTGTTTTCTATCCGGCATTCGTCCTATGTCGCGATATTTTCGGTAGCCGTACCCTGCCAGGTGGTCGTCCTCCACCTTAGATGACCGTCCCTCATCTTACCCCCAACAGAGCAGCCGTCTCCTGCTAGGTGATCGTCCTTCACCTTTGATGACCGTACCTCATCATCTGTTTATTTCATTTATTCTTTAACCCGATGGCTGTCCCCGTCGTGGTCCCTTTTCCTTTCAGTTTAGCCCGATGGCCGTCCCCATCGTTGGTTACTTTACTTTATGAACTTGATGGTCGTCCCCGTCATGTTTCGTTAATCCCCCAGAGATTTTACAGCTTTATCTTGATGGCCGTCCCCATCATAATTCTTTTTATCCCCAGCATGTCGGCCGTCCCCGTCATTGCTCCATTTCCCGCACTTTTTCCTGCATGTCGCCGTCCCCGTCATTGCTCTTCACCCAGCAGTCGTCCTCTGCTCGACGGTCGTCCTCCGTCGCCCACACTTTACAATATACTTTATTTTCTTTTACAATCTATATCCCTTTTCTTCTTCATTCTGTGAGTGCAAATTTTGGACTGTCTTTGGTATTCAACCACAAGTTATCTTGTTGACCTGTTAAGCCGTTGCTTACATCCTGCACAGCTAACTCATGTTTGAATAGGGGCAGCTGTAAACACCCCAAATTTTCCCTCACCCATTCACATCATGGTTTGTGATCATTTCATATGCATAAACTCAATCATAACATCCCATACCACATTTTTGATTCATTACATTGGTTCTAAGTCATCTGCATCTAGGGTTTGTGATCTGAGCAATCCAAGAGCTTCTTGAGCCACTCCAAAGGTCATCAATCACTTCAAAGGGGTCCATGTGTGTTCAAGCATCATATTATATCCTATCAAAGTCAAGAATGTCAAAGAATCACAAGAACTGGAAATGGTGTGGAGGCAGGGCCAGGTTTAACTGTTCAGATGACCTAAAATTAGGGTTTTGGTTTCAAAGGCCATAACTCCAAATTTTTTGGCCATTCTTGTTTCTATTGGTCTCTATATGGTATAGGGAGTATGCATATCAATTTTCATGAAGAAATTCCTTGGGGAAGTCATCTGATCAAAGGTTGACTTTCTGAACAAGTCAGTACAAAATCAGGGCATCTGAGGCCCCCAATGACCCAACCAAAGGGTGTTCTCCATCATTTTGATTGTATATGACCTTTATTTGATCATGGAAGATGTTAGAAGCTTACAAAATTCAAGAATTTCAAGTCTTTTGCAAAGTTGACTTTTTGGGCAAGTTTGACTTTTAATGAAAATGTCATTTTAGGCAACTTTTTCAACCCTTACTTTTTGATCCAAAAATGCTTCAAATGGAAAAACTTTGGTCATGAAAGTTATAGAATAGATCTTTCCCTTTTCAAAAAGTACAAGAACATGACCTAATTCATTTTTGATCAAAAGTTATGGCTTGTCAAAGTTGGCAAAAATCACTAAATTTCAAGTCATGCACCAAAGAGGCAAAGTTGCAAATTCACTTCTCAAGGCCAATTAAGTCATCAAATGGGCTTCTAATCCACACAACATGATCACACAACATCTAAAGTTCAGAATGCACCCAAGGAATCACATGTTTTATGGCCCATGGATCAAGTTTCTTCCATAAGAACCAAAGTGAACCAAGTTGCAAAAGTCATCATATCTCCTCACCCACTTGCTGCCTAGTTTGCTGAACCATCCTAGCCCTTTTCCCTCATCATGCTGCGCAACACACCCTTGTTGTACTAGGCTAGCAAGTTGCCCATGCCCTTCTTACACAAAAGTTGACATTTTGCAAAAGCAACCATACCTATCACAAAAGGACATGTCATGTCATCTGACCAATAACATTTGTTTATACAAATCAATTGCAAGCCAAACATAACATAAGCAAGCCTGAAACCAGCCATAGCACAACATACACATTTTCACCCTCACTTGCAAAAGTTTTCGAAAATCATCATACAAGCTTCAAACACTCAAACAAGCTTCACCAACCTTCTCACCATGCTTCACTGAACACAAACCAACCTTCAAAACAGCCTGAAAACCATAGAATCACAAACACGATCCTCACCTGACCTTGAACAGAACTTGTTCAAACTTCCAAACCAGCCAACACAAACTCTCTCTAAGCATCAAGATGTCATCAGGGGCCTAAAAGGAGTGGATTGCACAAAGAAAAGAGGTCAGAAAGTTGCAAACTGAAAAGCTTCAAACTCAGGTAGCTTCATGAGCATTTTTTCCAGAAATGGATTTTTAAGTTCTTAAGTTGTTCTTCATGATTCACTGATCACTCTGGTGCTTTTATTTTCTGAAATGGTTGAGAAATGAGAGTTTAATCTTGTTCTGAAACTCTTGCCCTAAAAAATGTTTTGTTTCGATTCAGTTGATTGAGGAAGAATAAATGAGTTTTGAGTTAGGGTTTTGATTCAGTGAGGTGTGGGATTGATTTCTGGTTTGTTAGATTTCATTTTAGTGGAGTTTTGAAGAGTTTAGAAATTTTCAGGTGGGGTTCCCACCGGAGAAGACGACCGGAGGTCTTCTCCGGCCACCTGAAAATGATTAGGGCTTAATCCCTGTGTTTAATGAGGTTTGAATCTGGAACGTTGGATGAGCTGACCTAGGTTGACTGGCGCGCGTTTGAATGGTCAAGATGCACCATTAGAAACCCTAATCCACAATTAACTTAATTAATTCTGTTTAATTAATATAAAATGGAAATTAGGCCAGTTTGAATCTCAGCCTTAGGATCACGCGCGCAGTCTTTCCCTCCATCTCAGGTTTAAATGTGGACCACTGGATGCGCTGACTTTCTTTTAAATTCAGTTTTTATTTCATTTAATTGCATTTGTTTTCTTCATTTCATTTAAAATAGCAAAATCAATTTAAAAATTCTGAAATTTTTTATACAAACTTTTATTAAATTTCAGAACACAAAAATATTTTTATTTTTATTTTTTGCATTCAAAAAATATTTTTAAATATTTAAAAGTTTATTTTTAATTAATTAAGGAGAATTAATTAATTAAAAATACTTTTAGGTATTTAAAAATCACCAAAAAATTCATGAAACCTTTGAAAACATTTAGAAACATTGTCCAACCCTCAAACCAAATTTCTTTTTTGATCTTGATGTCTTTTGAGAATTTTTCATGGAATTAAAATCATTTTTAGGCATTATTTTGATCCAAACTTCCAAAAATCATTTCTGCCTAACCATTGAGAGTTGGACCTTGATTCTTTTTGCATTGCATTGTGTTTAGCATGTAGTTTGTGAGATTAAATGGTCATGATTTGATCTTTCATTTTCCATTTGTTTGGCATTTTTCTTGTTAAGGAACCCTAAAACCCTAGAAAACTTAGGAAAATCATAACTTTCATTAGGTTAAGAGTTGGAACTTCTCCTTTGGGCAGTGAGTTAGTATAGGTTTAGGGATCCTTTGAATGCATTTTCAATTTTTTATATTGATGTTTGCTTCTGATTTTGGTTTGTGTTTGATGCTTTGATCATAAACCCTAATTTGGGCTTCCATATGCATCCATCTTGTATTTGCATTCATACCTTGACTTGCCATAGCATTTTATGCATTCTTTTGATTCATTAGACATCTTAAGACATATTGAAAGCATGTTTGATCATTGCATCATATGTTTGCCATGTTGTATGTCATTTGCATGTCATGACTTTTCATGTATGTTCATGGTTCCAACTTGCTCCATTTGCATCCATTTGTTCATGTGATTATCTCCATGTCTTGATTCATGTTTGCATCATTGCATAGCATCATTATCATCTCATATATGCTACTGGTTTTGGTTTATGTCATATCATTTCACCTCATTTTGCATTGCATTGCATTTCTTTCACTAACTTTTCAGGTGGTAAGCAACTTTGAGAAGTGAATTTGCCTTCACTTCTCACACTTTCTTTTCATCTCTTTTATGCATCCTTGCTGCATTTTGTTATGTGTTTGAGGTTGAGCTTGCTCATTCTTTTTCTTCTAACTTTCTTTCCTCAAGTGACTTGTCTTCTTAAGTGAAGCAAGTTACTTTGTTTCTCCTGATCCTTTCATCTGCTTCCTGGTGGTTCCATTGAAGACTTCTCTTGTAAACCTCACAAACCATAGGAACAACCAAGCATGACAATGATTAGGGTTTTGCTTAGTCTCCCCTCTTAGTTTTACCTTTGTGTATCTTTTGAATCTTTTCTTCTCATCTCATAATCAGGGACTAAACCCTAAAGGCTTTAAGGCTTTGTGATTAAGCTTATGCCTGCATCCTTCTATTAGGATGGAGTGTATAACTTTAATCCTAAGTGTTAAACCCTTAATGTGTTTAACTCCTTTAATCAATTCACTTAATAATCACTAAGACATCAAGCTTGTAACTTGGGCCTTGCATCAGGGTTCTATTTCTTCCTTATTTGGTTAAGAAGGACTAACCCTAGTGTTAATGGACAAGTCCCCCTCAAGTTGTCTTACAAACCCTAAAACTCACTTCATCATCATATCATTAACTAAAATCCACTTAATAAAGGCTTTGTTTTGTCATGAGTTTAATTCCTAATCATGGATTAAGTTGAGGAGTTTTCCTCAGCTTAAACATTCTCATCTATTATCCTTCTATTAGGATGGTGTAATGAGTCTGTTTAATCCCTGATTATGGCTTAACCTCATTACTTAACACTAAACAAAAAACCACAAAAACATCTAATTAATCAAAAGTAGGTTAATGATTTTAATCCTGCCTCATGGTAATTAAGTGTGAGAAGCTGACTTCACACTTAAGGTATCCTCGTTACCCCTAATCAGAGGGATGATGTGATGAGTTTATTAAATCCATTGGTTTAGGTTTAAGCTCATTAACTTATGACAAATCCAAAAGCAATAAAAGACTGAAAACTCAAAAACAAACAATAATCGTCTCCTTCGGGATTCTTTTCTCATCTCATTCACTCATAAACGAGAACTTGCTTCTTCCGTCTAATGCAAGACAGTTTGCACCTGAGCCAGACAGGTCATACACTTGAGCATAGGCAAGTAAGCAGTTCATCAGTCAATTCATCTTTCAGTCTCTTTGGGTCGAACTACGGTGTTCTGACTTCCTCATTGCACGAGAGGATACGTAGGCATAACTTAACAGTTATCGAACAAAAGTCTCTGTATATTCCCCCTCTTTTCAGCTTCATTCTTTTAAGCCTTATGATCTTGAGCATTCCATTCACTTCTTACACTGACACTTCATTTATACACTTCACACTCTTTTACACTGACACTTGCATTCTTTTCCAGCTTTGATACACAAATTGCACTGACACTACCCCTTTAAAACACAAATCTTTTAAGCGTGGATCCCGTCGAGTACGGCGGACAATCTGGGTGCTAATACCTTCCCAGGTTGTAACCAACCCCCTTTCTCAGTCTCTCTGGTTCGCAACCGTCTTATCCATATCTTTCCAGGTCTATGCAGCATTGCCTTTCCTCCGGGATAAAAATGCCTAGCTGGCGACTCTTTTCATTCCCTGTGAGTTCACTCCTGTGTGTTCTCACGCCCTCCTCTCGCCGACCGTTCGCGTCTGTACCCTATTTGACCCGGCTTCATTTATCGGGAGCGACACTGAGCATCAGTGCTCCACCGGAGAAAACTTTCTTTACTACGAATGGCCCTTCATAGTTCGGAGTCCACTTGCCTCTGTGGTCTGTATGGGGAGGAAGGAGTCTTATCAGCATAAGATCTCCTACTTGGTACTCTCGGAGCCTGACTTTCTGATCGAAGGCTTTCTTCATTCTTTTCTGATATAGCTGACCATGACAAATTGCAGCCAATATTTTCTCTTCAATCAGATTCAGTTGTTCGTATCGGGACCGGACCCATTCTGCTTCGTTCAACTTAACATCCATCAGCACCCGCAGGGAGGGTAATTCAACTTCAACAGGTAGGACTGCCTCCATACCATACACAAGCTGATACGGTGTTGCCCCAGTGGATGTTCTGATTGACGTACGGTACCCATGCAAGGCAAATGGTAGCATTTCATGCCAGTCTTTATAGGTAACCACCATCTTTTGCACAATCTTCTTGATATTCTTGTTAGCTGCCTCAACAGCGCCGTTCATCTTCGGCCTGTAAGGAGAAGAATTGTGGTGTTGGATCTTGAAGTCCCGGCACAGCTCTGTCATCATTTTGTTGTTCAAGTTGGAACCATTATCAGTAATGATTCGCTCGGGTACTCCATACCGACAGATGATGTCTCTCTTCAGAAATCGGGCTACCACTTGCCTTGTAACATTTGCATATGAAGTTGCTTCAACCCACTTGGTAAAATAGCCAATAGCTACCAGGATGAATCTGTGGCCATTTGAAGCAGTTGGTTCAATCTTGCCAATCATATCAATGCCCCACATGGCAAAGGGCCAGGGTGAAGACATCACATTCAGAGGATTGGGAGGCACATGCACCTTATCTGCGTAGATCTAGCATTTATGGCACCTCCTGGCATAAGCGCAACAGTCTGCATCCATTGTGATCCAGTAGTAGCCTGATCTCAATAACTTTTTAGCCATGGCATGCCCTCCTGCATGGGTACCAAAGGATCCTTCGTGCACTTCGTGCATCAACAAGTTTGCTTCTGTCTTATCAATGCACCTGAGAAGTACCATATCAAAGTTTCTCTTGTACAGGGAACCGTCAGTATTCAGGAAGAAACTACCAGCTAGCCTTCTTAATGTCTTCTTGTCATTGGAAGATGCCCCAGGTGGGTATGTTTGATCCTCCAAGAAGCACTTAATGTCATGGAACCAAGGCTTATCATCTTTAACAACATCTGCTGAGAACACGTATGCTGGTCTGTCAAGTCTGGATACTGAGATCCGAGGTACAAAGTTGGCAGCTTGAACTTTGATCATGGATGAAATGGTAGCCAGAGCATCTGCAAACTGATTTTCATCTCGAGGTATATACTCAAGCTTGACTGTTGTGAAGAAAGTCAATAACCTTCTTGTATAGTCCCTATAAGATATCAGATGATCCTGGTGGGTGTATCATTTGCCGTTGGTTTGATTAATTACCAGAGCTGAATCTCCGAACACAATCAAAGTCTTGATCCTGAGGTCAATGGCTTCCTCAAGACCCATAATACAAGCTTCGTATTCAACTTCGTTGTTAGTGCAGTTAAAGGTGAGTTTTTCCGAGAAAGGCATGTGAACTCTCTTAGGCGTAATGAGTACTACACCAACACCACGACCATTCATATTAACAGTCCCATCAAACGTCATAGTCCATTCTTCTTCTGGATCGGGCCCTTCAGTGTGAACAGGATCTTCATGATCTTTTGCTTTTATGAACATGATATCTTCATCAGGGAAGTCAAATCTCATAGGCTGGTAATCATCAATAGGTTGCTCAGCAAGATAATCAGACAATACACTGCCTTTGATGGCCTTCTGAGATGTGTACTGAATGTCATATTCTGTGAGGATCAATTGCCATCTTGCAACCCGTCCGGTAAGCGTTGGCTTCTCAAAAATGTACTTAACTGGGTCCATCTTTGATATAAATAAAGTAGTGTGGGTCAACATATACTGCCTTAGTCGGCGAGCAGCCCACGCTAAAGCACAGCAAGTTTTCTCGAGCAGTGAATAACGTTGTTCACAGTCGGTAAACTTTTTTCTTAGGTAGTATATTGCATACTCTTTTTGACCAGACTCGTCATGCTGGACCAACACACACCCCATTGACTCTTCTAATACTGTCAAGTACATGATTAGAGTTCTTCCTTCAACTGGAGGCATAAGGATCGGGGGCTCTTGCAAGTATTCCTTGATTTTGTCAAAAGCCCTCTGGCAGTCTTCATTCCACCTGACCGTTTGTTCTTTTCTTAACAGTTTGAACAAAGGCTCACAGGTTGCTGTAAGGTGAGATATGAACCTTGAAATGTAGTTCAATCTACCTAAGAACCCCCGAACTTCTTTTTCTGTCTTAGGTGCAGGCATTTCCTGAATGGCTTTAACCTTATCAGGGTCAACTTCAATCCCTTTCTCGCTTACAATAAATCACAGCAGTTTACCGGATCGCACCCCGAATGTGCATTTGTTGGGGTTTAACTTCAATTGGTACTTCCTCAGACGCTTGAATAGCTTCAACAGATTCACCAGGTGGTCTTCTTCTGTGAGGGACTTGGCAATCATGCCATCCACATAACATTCAACTTCTTTATGGATCATGTCGTGGAATAACGTTACCATAGCCCGTTGATAAGTTGCACCAGCATTCTTCAGTCCGAATGGCATCACCTTATAACAGAACGTGCCCCAAGGTGTGATGAAAGTTGTCTTCTCCATGTCTTCAGGTGACATCTTGATCTGATTGTATCCCGAAAATCCGTCCATGAAGGAGAATACCGAGAACTGAGCCATATTATCTACCAATACATTAATGTGAGGTAATGGGAAGTCATCTTTCGGGCTGGCTCTGTTCAGATTCCGGTAGTCCACACACATCCTCACCTTGCCATCTTTCTTAGGCACAGGTACAATGTTAGCAACCCACGGCGGATAGCTAGTCACAGCAAGGAAACCGGCGTCCCACTGCTTTTGTGCCTCTTCTTTTATTTTCAAAGGCAGCTTGTGCATGACAATATCGGTGTCCAACCCTGGCATATCCTGATAAGACAAAGCAAAGACATCCACATACTCCCTAAGTATATCAATCAGTTGCTCTTTTACTGAATCTTGTAGGCAGGCCCCGATCTTAACTTCTTTCACATCTTCTTCCGTACCAAGATTAACTGTTTCGACCTCCTCCTGATAAGGAGTAATGAACTTCTCCTCTTGCCTTAACAACCTGGCTAGCTCTTTAGGAAGCTCATAATCTTCTTCAACCCCTTCATCAGCTTGATTGATTGGATTGTCAAAGTCATACGGAGTCATAGCAGTGTTGTTGTCGGTGCAGTCTGAAAGGCACTCTCTGCAAGGGTTTAGATTGTTCATTTTAGTGATCAATTTTAATCTTGTTTTAGAAAAAGTGAAATGAAATTTTCATTTTGGAAAACATTGCCATTTTATTTTTGTACAAAAAGAAAAATGAAAAACAGTGAGCGAAAAAGAAAAGAGACTCATTTGCAAAAGATGTCTGATATTCATTGATTAATCCATTTGCACAAAATTACAAGATGGCCCGATTACAAAATGAGTCTTGACATCTTGGGCAAGATGCAAGACTGGATGCATGCTTAAAAATACAGGAAATAATAATTACTCTGCAGGAGTAACCCTTATAATTTCCTGGGAAGACCAGTTAAGGACTTGGCTCCCCGGGATCCTTGGACGTATCCAGCTCTCCAAGTTGCGGTCGCTTTCCTCCTCGTCTTCCAAGTTATTCACTGCATCCGGGGTGAGCATTCCCCCGCTGACAAAATTGGGCTTCTTGGCAGCCTCTGATTGATCTTGTTGAGTTGGTCTGTAACCCAACCCAAATCTGTCCTCTTTCTTTTCTACGGGCAACAGCTTGCCCCAACCTTGGGCAGTACCCTCTTCAACAACCTTCCGGGCTTACTGATAAGACGTCATGGAAGTTCCCAGTACAGCAGATGCTTCATTAATGTTCAAGGCCTCAAATCCCTGGCTCATAGTTTCATGGATTTCTCCATCCATCTCTATGTACTTGTACGTAGCCAGATGGCTAACAAAGATGTCTTCTTCCCCACAGATGGTGATGATCTGGCCTTCCCACTCGAATTTCAGCTTCTGGTGAAGGGTAGACGTAACAGCGCCAGCGGCATGGATCCAGGGTCTACCCAACAAACAGTTGTAGGCCGTCTGAATGTCCATCACATAGAAGGTAATTTTAAAAGTCTGCGGGCCAATCATCACAGGCAGATCAATCTCTCCAAGCACTGATCTTTTAGAGCCATCAAATGCTCTCACCACCAAATTACTTGGATGCAATGCTAAGCCATCATACTCCAGCTTCACTAAGGCTTTCTTTGGTCGAACATTGAGTGAGGACCCAGTGTCCACCAATACATGAGATAGAACAGCACCCTTGCATTCCAAGGTGATGTGTAAAGCCTTGTTGTGGTTACGCCCCTCAGTTGTTAAGTCAGCATTGGTGAAGCCCAGTCCATGACTGGTATTGACATTTTCCACCACAGTTTCTAGCTGGTTAACAGTAATCTCCTCTGGCACGTATGCTGCGTGCAGGACTTTTAATAATGCATTCCTGTGAGCTTCAGAACACATCAACAGGGATAATATGGAGATTTTTGAGGGAGTTTGGTGAAGTTGGTCCACCACCTTGTAATCACTTCTCTTTATGATTCTCATAAACTCGTCTACATCTTGTTCGAAAGATGTCTTTTGAGTTTCTCTGACAATTGGCTCTTCAGGTACCACACTCTTTCCTTTTGCTTTAGCAGCAGCTTCTGCTTCAGCATTAGGTCTTTGCACTTGTGAGGCAAAAAGGCGTCCGCTTCTGGTGAAGCCTCCGCCTCCCCCAACATTATCAATCTGTGGAGAAGAGGTTGAAGAATCCAAAGTGATTTTCTCCCCGTTGCAGTAGAGATCAGAGCCATAATGCCAGGGTATGGCATTACTGCTTTCATAGGGAACTGGTCCAGGCATTGTAATAGTAACTGGACCGACTGCTGTAGAGGAGGGTACTGCAATGGTGTGTGGATCGTAGTAGATTGTGACTGGTGACCTGGCAGGAGGTGCCACTGTTTGTTGTTGAAAGTTGTTGTTTGGAGGAACACTTGATGGATCATAGTAGATGGTGACTGCTGAGACGTCTTCATTCATTTCTGTTGGTGTTGTAGAAGATTCTGCTGATAAAAAGGATGTTGATGTTGTAGAAGAAATGGTTGTTGAAATCTGATTTGTTGAAGTGATGGATGGAGCCATTGCCGATGATATTGATGAATCGGTTTGAATGATTGTTGCTGTTGTTGTAGGAGACTCAGGAATTGTTGTCAAAGGAATTGCTGGATTTGTAGGCGCCGTTGTTGAGATCTAAAGGATACCATCCTTGATAAGTCTATCTATGCCGCTTCTCAAATTATCACACCCGTTGACCGCAATGTTGCAATACCCACAATCGAGTTCACACCCGGGAAACACCTGGCACTCTAGAAGCTGAGCTTTAATTTCGACCAGAGGTCTTCGAATTTGTGCAACACAGGTGATCAGAGTAGAGGGTTTGTCTTCCTCGATGGCATTAATCCTAGGCCCACCATGGTTAGGCATAGGATTTCTGTTGACATTTGGAGGAGGTGCGAAGTTGAGGGCTTTAGAATCCACCAGATCTTGCACTTTCATTTGCAAAGCCCTGCATTTCTCAGTATTGTGGCCAGGTGCATTGGAGTGGAAAGCACACCTGGCATTGACATCGTAATTTTTAGGGAGATTGGAGGGATCTGGAGGTGCCAATGTCCTTAGCTCAACCAAGTTAAGTTTCAGGAGTTGTGGCAATAAGGCGGCATAAGGCATAGGGATAGGATCAATCACCCTATTTGCCTGTGATGGTCTTTGCTGAAAGGGTCTTTGTTGTTGATTGCTGTTATTATTGTTGTAGGTTCTCTGTGGTGGATACTGAACTTGTTGCTGATAATGTGGTTGTTGTGGTTGTTGATATGTTGGTTGCTGAGGAATCGGAGCTGGAATAGTGACAACTGCTACTGATCTGTGAACATACTGAGGTCTGCCCCTGGTGGCATGAATGGCATTGGTCTCACCAGTCCTTCGAGGTCCCACAAAAGGCTTCCGGGGATTACTGGACGAACTTGCACCATTATCAGAAATCTTGCCCATTTTCAAAAGGCTTTCAATCCTTTCCCCAGCTATAACTACGTCAGCAAAACTGGTGGAAGAAAAGGCAGCTAGCCTATCAATATATGTTCCTTGTAGAGTATTCATAAACATGTCGGTCATTTCTCTTTCCGACATGGGTGGTTGGACAGCAGCAGCAAGCTGTCTCCACCTTTGGGCATATTCCCTGAAGCTTTCCCTGGAGGATTGAGACATTCCCATCAAGAGGGTTCTGTTAGGAGCCATGTCCAGATTGTATTGGTACTGCCTGATGAAGGCTTCAGCCAGGTCCTTCCAGCATCTGATAGTAGCTCTAGTCAAGTGTGAATACCACTCCCTTGAAGCCCCAGTCAAAATATCTTCAAAATAGAACATCCACATCTTTTCATCCATGGTGTATGCTTTAAGTCTCCCCAGAAAGGACTACAGGTGAGTCCGTGGACAAGAGGTTCCATTGTATTTCTCGAAGCACGAAGGTTTGAACTTGTGGGGAATTCTTACTCCATCCACTAACCCCATATCCATTACATCAAAACCAGACTCCAAGGACCTCAACTTCTCAGCAATTTCATCAAACCTTCGGTCATAGACTTCATCCCCAGCTCCCATTACAGTGAATTGCTCCTCTTGGGGGTCTTCTTGTAAGATCCTCCCCCCAGTAGTATTTCCTTGCACATTAGCCGGGATGTTGACTTCCGGATCTAGATGAGGTCCAAATACAGGTGGGTTAACATGAGGCTGACCCCTCTCATTGTTGCTTGTTCCTCCAGTCCCAGGATGAGGCTCCTCGGGAGTCTGTCTTTCTACCAATGCCCTTAACCATTCTTGGGTCTGAGCCAGACTAGTCATTACCGTCATGAATTGGGCCATTTGGTTTCTCATCTCCACCCTTTCATTAGCCATCTGGGTCCTGACCTCGGTCAGGTCTTGCTGTACTTGCTCCATTATAATACCCGGAAGGTTGTTGCGAGTAGGATACCGATGTGCACGGTTGACAGGGAACACTCTTCTGCGAGCAATATTTCCTGAACCACAACAGAGTTAGAAACAAACAAAATAATAACAAAACCTACAAAACAAAACAAAAGTTAGCATGCAATGCAGTATGCTTATTTGCTTTCCAAGGTATCCGACTTGGTTCTTGGTTTTGACCTTTCCAGACCTCGAGGAAGATGCTTTGATGTTGCTTGAGGAAAGAAACTCATTGAAACAAACTAACAAATACATTACAAATGGTGGATCATACATAGTTTGTTTTTTTTTTACAACAAATGCCCCTGAAGGGTCAAAATACAACATAAAAGAAAAGTACATGAAATGGAAATGAACAACAAGCAAAGAAATCAAACAACTAATCCAAACTCATCCTCCTTAACCTCCTTCAAAAGTGCCTCAGTTACAGGACCAGCTGGATGCTTTGTAATAGTCCTGATGAGGAGATTCCTAGTGGCAATAGCAGTGGTTAGCTTCTTGTGCCTGTCCTAGCTTGAGTTCTCTTATCTTCTTGAGTACGGGCTTCAGTGATCCTGACCCACCTAGCCTGACTTTCTTGCAGATAGAGATCAGTCCTAGCCTTCTGAAGCTTGGCCTCCTTACAGGCATTCTTCAATATTTGCTCCCTAGCTCCTGATTTCTTGATGTAGTCCTCTGCTTTCTCAATCTTGGCCAGATGCTCCACTTTAAGCTTCTCCAACCTCTCAATGTCCAGACGACCATCACTCCTCTCCCAGAGGGTCTTCTTCAGAGCTTGAGACACATTCTCATTCCTTTCCTTCAGCTTCTCAAATTCTTCCAGGCTGACAGTGGCTGCTGGTTGTACTGTGGATGGTCCAGGTATATCCTCAATGGTGAAGGGCATCCCAGAAATCTGAGCTCTAGCATGAGACCATTCATAATACTGAGCTGAAGCCACATTATTGCACCTCCCAAGAATGGCCATCCCTTTGGTATGGATGTTGTCCCAGGCCCAGTATGCTTGCCTGACAATAACTAGATTAGGCTTTATCTCACAATACAGGGTTTCAGCTAAATCTTGCACTCTAGGAGGGTGGAACAAAGCATAGGCCAATTGTCTCTTAAACAGCAAAGGATTGTAGTTGATGAAACCCTTCACTTCTACTAGAGGTACATTGGGGTACTGCCCACAGCTAGTGATTATGTCCTTGCCCTTGGTGCTCTGGGTGCACCATCTGATGTCATTTGAAGTCAAAGCAATAAGTCTCTTAGCCCAATTCTTCTGTTGGTGAGGGTTCGGGAATGCATCTGACTTGGGTAAGTGTTTGAGCAGCCAAGTATGAAACAGAGGAGCACAACATCTCACCAAATTTCCTCTTTGTTTTTCATTCCTCTGATGAATGGAATAATAGAAATCTCCCAGTAAGGTGGGTACTGGGTTCCTCAGAAGGAAAAGATGAATGACATTCTTGCTGATAAATTTGGGCTCATCTGCAAATAGTATAACCCCATATATACTGAGGGCTAACAATGCACAAACTGCCCTCCATTCTCCCAAGGAGGCTTTCAGGATGGCCTGAGAAGTCAAAAAGTCTAAGTGTAGGCCATGGATCCCAGCCTTTGTTGTCATGTTCTGCTCAATCAAAATAGGCTCCAGGTACAGTGCTTTTGCCACTTCTCCATTGCTGGGAGAAGTCATCTCTGGGTTGAAGGGGACACCACCCCTGACAGGTACTCCAATCAATGATGAGAACTCCTCCAGCAGAGGTCCTAACTGAAAATTCTGGAAAGTGAAGCATCTCAAGGGAGGGTCATAAAACTGTAGGCAGGTGTGGATCATACTCCTCTGAGAAGGGTCTAGGTCCATGACCATATCCAGGATACCTCCATAATGCTCTCTGAATAATGGGATGTGGTCTGGAGTGATAAGTGCCTGGACCTGCCTGATACTAGTCAACACAGGCTCAAAGAAATGATATGATATGTTGCTCTTCCTGGGTGCAGACATGAGTGCTGATGAAGAGCTGAAGACAAGTGCTGATGAAGAGCAAGACTGGTGCTGGAAATGAGCCACTGATAGGCTGGTGCTAGTGAGGATGAAGGTAGCTGAAACAGGCAACTGATGAAGATAGCTGAAGCAGATAACTGATGAAGATAACTGAAGCAGATAACTGATGAAACAGGGGTCTATGCAGATGAAGGGGTCAAAACCAAGCCAGATATGATGTGGATACCCTGAAAAACAAATAAACAAATGTTAAATGATGCAATGATGATGTATGCAAATGATATGCAAGGGTTTGTGATCAAGCTGGATCTGATTTATCTGTCTTGATATAAGTCCATGTATGTTCAAGAAATCCATATGGAGTTTTAGAAGTCCAGTAACCAAGGTGGGGGACTCAAATAAAGAGTCACATGTCCAAGGTTAAATCACAAGAACTGTCCAAAGTGGAGTACTCTTAATCAAACAAGTAATAGGGTATGATGTGTCCAAGGGTACCTGCAAACCTGTAAACAGCCAAACCCCCCTCACAGGTGATGTTCTAAAACAAAGATCCTCAGACTTGGATCAGTTATGAGAAGTGTAAATACTTCTAACCCGGAGGTTCAGTGTTTACAATAACCATAAAAGATCCTCCTCTAATTCACCTAAGTTTCTGAAGGTCATAATAAGGGTCATCCAGACTTAGCAGGCTTCCCAGATAGCCCTAGCACTACAGGAAATCTGTAGCACAGAGTTCTCAAGAAGAAACCCACATCTGAATCGTGTTTCATATTCCCGCACCAGACCGAAATGGAATGGGAAAGAACATGAACCACTCTAACCTAGGTGTCACTCAGGTCCCAGGTATAGGACCTTAAACTCTCAATGAAACCCCACCCATCAAAACAGAAACCAGACCCAGCAAGATGACAGTATGACAATATGAAAAATGTAAAACTGTAAAGAAAGCAATAAATAAAGTTGTGCATAAAGCAATAAATAAAGCAACTATATAAACACAATTAGCACATAACACCCCAGAAAACACAAATCAAACAAGCGCTAGGAGGAACCCACAAAAAGAACCAGAAGCCCTGGTTACAGTATAAGGTATCCCCAGCAGAGTCGCCAAGCTGTCGCTCCCACCTGATGACACCGGGGCCAAGAGGGGTACAGACGCGAACGGTCGGCGAAAGAGGAAGAGAACACACAAGGGTGAACTCAGGAGAAAAGAGTCGCCAGCTAGGCATTTTTATCCCGAAGGAAAGGTAATGCTGCATAAACCTGAGAAAATATGGATAAGACGGTTGCGAACCAGAGAGACTGAGAAAGGGGGTTGGTTACAACCTGGGAAGGTATTAGCACCCAGATTGTCCGCCGTACTCGACGGGATCCACGCTTGAAAGATTTGTGTTTAAAGGGGTAGTGTCAGTGCTATTTTGTGTGCAAAAGCTGGAAAAGAATGCAAGTGTCAGTGCTGGAAGAAAGTGTGAAGTGAATAAAAGAAGTGTCAGTGTAAGGAAAGGAATACAGAGCTCAAGACTATGGGGGCTTAAAAGGATAATGCTGGAAGAGGGGAAATATACAGAGACTTTTGTTCGATAACTGTTAAGTTATGCCTACGTATCCTCTCGTGCAATGAGGAAGTCAGAACACCGTAGTTCGACTCAAAGAGACTGAAAGATAAATTGACTTGTGAACTGCTTGCTTGTCTATGCTCAAGTGTATGACCTGTCTGGCTCAGGTGCAAACTGTCTTGCATTAGACGGAAGAAGCAAGTTCTCGTTTGTGAGTGAATGAGATGAGAAAAGAATCCCGGAGGAGACGATTATTGTTTGTTTTTTTGTTTTCAATCTTTTATTGCTTTTGGAATTTGTCATGGGAAAATGAGCTTAAGCCTAAGCCAGGGGGTTAGTAAACTCATCACATCTTCCCTCTAATTAGGGGTAATGAGAATACCTTAAGTATGAAGTAAGCACCTCACATTTAATCACCATGATGTAGGATTAAGATCATTAACCCACTTGTGATTATTTAGAAGTTTTTGTTGTTTTTGTTTAGTGTTAAGTAATGAGTTTAAGCCATAATCAAGGATTTAATGGACTCATTACACCATCCTAATAGAAGGATAATAGATGAGAACATTTAAGCTGAGGAAGGCTCCTCAACTTAATCCATGATTAGGGATTAACCTCATGACAAAACAAAGCCTTTATTAAATGGATTTTAGTTAATGGTAAGGTGGAGAAGTGATTTTTATGATTTGTAAGACAACTTGAGGGGGACTTGTCCATTAACACTAGGGTTAGTCCTTCTTAACCAATTAAGGAAGAATTAGAACCCTAATGCAAGGCCCAAGTTACAAGCTTGATGTCTTAGTGATTATTAGGTGAGTTGATTAAGGGACTTAAACACATTAAGGGTTTAACACTTAGGATTAAAGTTATACACTCCATCCTAATAGAAGGATGCAGGCATAAGCTTAATCACAAAGCCTTAAAGCCTTTAGGGTTTAGTCCCTGATTAAGAGATGAGATGAGAAGACTCAAAGAGACTCAAAGGTAAAAGCTAATGGGGGACTAAATCAAAACCTAATTGTTATCATGCTTGGTTATTCCTAGGGTTTATGAGGTTTGCAAGAAGATTTTCAGAGAAACCACCAGGATGGAAGCAGATGAAAGGAGCAAGAAGCAAAGAGAAGCAAAACAACTTGCTTCACTTAAGAAGACAAGTTGCTTGAAGAAAGAAAGTGGGAAAGATCATGAATGAGCAAGCTCACTCAAATACACACGGTAAAATGCAACAATGATGCATAAAAGAGATGAGAAGAGATTGCGAGAAGTGAAGGCAAATTCACTTCCCAAAACAACTTACCACCTGAAAAGTTAGCAAAAGAAATGGAATGCAATGCAAATGAGATGAAATGTCATGATGCAAACCAAAGTCAGAAGCATAAACATGATGTTAATGATGCTAAGAGAAGATGCAAACACAAGGCAGGACATGAGGATGATCATACAAGTATATGGATGCAGATGAAACATGCTTGGAACTATGAAAGTTCATGGAAGCTTATGAAATGCAATGGACATACAACATGGCAAATGAAAGATGCAATGATCAAACATGGTTCTAATATGTCCTAAGATGTATCATGAATCATGTGGATGCACAAAAATGTCATGGAAAGTCATTGGATGCAAGCAAATGAAAGATGGATGCAAAGGAAGGCACAAATTAGGGTTACATGCATCATGCAATGCAAAAATCCAAAACCAGAAGCAAATGACATGATAAAAAATTGAAAATGCAATCAAAGATACCCTAAACCTATACAAGCTCACTGCCCAAAGGAGGGGATCCAACTCTTAACCTAGTGCAAGTTATGAATTTCTCAAGATTACTAGGGTTTTGGGGTACCTTATCAAGAAAAATACAAAACAAATTGAAAATGCAAGATCAATTAAAACCAATTTTATCCTATAAACTACATGCTATGTGGGATGCAATGCAAAAAGAATCATCATCAAACTCTCAAGGGTTAGGCAGAATGAATTTTTCAAAGCTTGATCCAAAATATTGCCTTAAAATGAATTTAATTCCAATGAAAATGATCAAAAGGCATCAAGAAAAAAAAAGAAATTTGTTTTGAGAGTTGGATAATGTTTCTAAATGTAATGTGAATTTTTTTGTGATTTTTAAATACCTAAATGTATTTTTAATTAATTAATTTTCATTAACTAATTAAAAATAAACATTTAAATGATTTAAAAATGATTTTTAATGCAAAAAATAAAAATAAAAATATTTTTGTGTTCCAAAAATTAATGAAATATTTGACAAAAGTTTTCATAATTTTTAAATGATTTTAGCTATTTTAAATAATTTGTAGAAGTTAAATGAAAAGAAAATGAAATAAAATGAAATAAAATAAAAAGTATGCAGATCCTGAGGTTCACATTCAAACTGGGAGATGGAGGGAAGACTGCGCGCGTCATCCAACGGCCTAGGTTCAAACTGAGGTGAAGCTTTCAGTTTGGAGCTTTCAGACTGCCTCCCTGCTTCAAAGCTACCCCAATGATCTCCCTGAATATGCTTTGAGGCTTGGTTTGAGTGTATGGTGGCTGGTTTGTGAGATTGATGGAGTTCTGTTCAGAGAGGGGAAAAATCGTGTTTGAGTTTCAGGGACTTTCAAGGCAAGGTGAAGGGTGGTTTTTGCTCTATGAAGTCTTTCTGAATGAATGGTGAAGTTGGTTTTGAGGTTTGATGCTTGTGTGATCAGATTCGAAGGAAAGTGCATAAGAGGTGAGTTTGGAGAATGCTGGATTGTGGGAGAGATCAGGATGAGTTGTGCTATGTGTTGAGTCTCATTTTGTCCATGTATCACACTGTGATAGGTCTGTGGAGTTGGTGTGGCCTAGCTTGATTGGTATGGGCCATTTTGCATAAAGTCAATGTTTTGTGTAAGAGAGGTATGGGTCAATGGCAGGCCAAGTACAAAGGGGTGTCCTGCGCAGCAAGGATTGAGGAGAGCCATGAAATCAGTTTTGAGGCCAATTAGCAAGTGGATTAGGGTTTGTGAGAGGTTTTGCAACTTTGTGATCTTTTGGCCCTTTTGTGATTACTTGAAGCATAAGTCATGAAAATGGACAAATCTTTGGTGCATTCTGATCTTTAGACATTGGTTCATGTTTGTGCAAAGGTTAGAAGTCACTTTGAGGTCTCATTTTGCCTTGGCAAGAGGTTTTGCAACTTTGCCTCTTTGGTGTAAAACATGAAATTATGTGATTTTATCCAACTTTGACAAGCCATAGCTTTTGATCCAAAATGAATTAGAATGAGTTCTTGTACTTTTTGAAAAGGGAATGATCCATTCTACAACTTTCATGACCAAAGTTTTCTCATTTGAAGCATTTTTGAATCAAAAAGAAAGGGTTGAAAAACTTTCCCAAAATGGCAAGTTTCCATTACAAGTCACTTTCCCAAAAAGGCAATTTTGCAAATGGCTTGAAATTCTTCAACTTTGTGAACTTATAACATCTTCTATGATCAAATAAAGATCATACACATTCAAAATGATGAAGAACACCCTTTGGTTGGGTCATTGGGGGCCTCAGATGCCCTGATTTTGCACTGACTTGCTCAAGAAGTCAACTCTTGATTAGATGCCTTCCCCATGGAATTTCTTCATGAAACTTGATATGCATGATCCTTATAACATATAGAGACCAATAGAAACAAGAATGACCAAAAATTTTGGATTTATGGCCTTTGAAACCAAAACCCTAATTTTAGGTCATCTGTGCAGTTAAACCTGGCTCTGCTTCCATGCCATTTTCAGTTCTTGTGATTCTTTGACTTCCTTGACTTTGTGGGGAAATAATATGATGCTAGCACATACATGGATCCCTTTGAGATGATTGAAGACCTTTGGAGTGGCTCAAATTGCTCAGGGAAGGCTCAGATCACAAACCCTAAATGCAGATGACTTAGAAATAATGCAGTGAAGAAAAAATGCAATATGTGATGCTATGATTGAAATTATGCACATAAAAAGATCACAAGCCATGGTGTGAATGGGTGAGGGAAAATTTGGGGTGTTTACACACTGTTTGTGTTTATTTATGATGAAAATGTGATACCCTTTTAGATTATTACTCTGATAGTATTTAAATATTATGTTTTGGGTAGAAGGGTGTTACATTAGTGGTATCAGAGCAGGTCGTTCTGTCCGGCCAAGTCTTGTTGTTGTCAGTCAGTTGTCAAGTCGTTATTTATTTAACGATTATTCTCTTCTGATGTGGTAAGTGTTGTGCAGAATGGCTGGAAACAACTCGCGTGCTCTCGCTGATGCTATTGCAGCTCTTGCTCAGACTGCTGCTCGAAACAATGCGCATGATGAGTTTTGTGCATTGGAGAAATTACAGAGGAATAATCCACCTGTGTTTGAAGGAACTCATGACCCGGCGAGCGCGCAGAAGTGGCTTAAGGTAATTGAGAAGATTTTCAGAGTGATGGCGTGTGCTGACGCGCAGAAAGTTCAATCCGGAACTCATATGTTGTCTGAGGAAGCTGAAGACTGGTGGGATAATACTCGTCAGCGTCTCGAGGATGAGGCTGTTGTGGTGACTTGGACTGTATTTAAGGCGGAGTTCCTTAAGAAGTATTTTCCGGAAGATGCTCGTGGTAAGTTGGAGATAGAATTCCTTGAGCTGAAGCAAGGAAACATGACAGTGGCAGAGTATGCTGCCAAATTTGAAAGGCTGGTGAAGTTTTGTCCTCACTACAACATGGCAGATGCTGAACTTTCCAAGTGCCTTAAGTTTGAGAATGGACTGAGACCTGAAATTAAGCAGGGAATTGGATGCCAACAAATTCGCAAGTATGCAGAGTTGGTGGATAAGAGCCGTATTTATGATGAGGACAGCCGAGCTCGGTCAGCTCACTATAAACACTGAGCGAGAAGAAAGACAAGAGTCAGTATAGAGGAAAACCTTATGTGACTACTGGTGATAGAGGGAAGCAGAAGGCATCTGATGAGAAGAAACAAAGTAGGGGAGCTGCCAATGTACCTGTTAAGTGTTACAAGTGTGGAGAGGCAGGTCATAAGGCTGATGTGTGTACCACCAGAGTTATGAAATGTTATCATTGTGGCAAGCTTGGGCATAAGATGAGTGATTGTCCTAATGAGGGCCCAACCTGTTACAATTATGGTGAACAGGGGCATATCAGCGCACAATGTCAGAAACCAAAGAAGAATGTTGCTACTGCTCAGAATGCTGGAAGAGTTTTTGCATTAGCTGGTTCAGAAGCTCCAAAGAAAGACAACTTGATTAGAGGTACCTGTTTTATTAATAATACTGAGTTGATTGCTATTATTGACACTGGAGCTACACATTCATTTATTTCTCTTGAGTGTGCTAATAGATTGGGTTTAAAGTTGTCTAATATGAATGGTAATATGATAATAGAGACTCCTGCTAATGGTTCTGTGACTACCATGCTTGTCTGTTTGAAATGTCCTTTGACAATTCTCGAGAAGAATTTTGTGATGGATTTGGTGTGCCTACCATTACACCAAATCAATGTTATCCTTGGTATGAACTGGTTAGAATTCAATTATGTTCATATTAACTGTTATAGTAAGACGGTGCAGTTCCCTGATTTAAGCGGGAATGGTGAGTTGATGTTTTTATCTGCTAAGCAAGTGGATGAACTTGTTTTAGATGAAGCTTTGATGTTTGCAGTGTCTACCTCATTGCAAGTTGATGATAAGACTGTCAGTGCAGAGTTGCCTGTGGTTTGTGAATTTAAAGATGTGTTTCCTGGTGATATAAGTGATTTACCACCGGAATGTGAGATTGATTTTTCTGTGGACTTAGTACCAAGTACGAGTCCTGTCTCGATGGCTCCTTATAGAATGTCGGCTTCAGAGTTGAATGAGTTGAAGAAACAATTAGAAGAATTGTTAGAGAAGAGGTTCATTAGACCCAATGTTTCTCCTTGGGGTTCTCCGGTGTTGCTTGTTAAGAAGAAGGATGGTAGTATGAGATTGTGTGTCGATTACCGACAGTTGAATAAAGTGACTATCAAGAATAAGTACCCACTTCCGAGGATCGATGATTTGATGGATCAGCTAGTAGGTGCTTGTGTCTTTAGTAAAATTGATCTGAGGTCTGGTTATCATCAGATTCAAGTTAAAGCTGATGATATTCCGAAGACAGCTTTCAGGACGAGATATGGGCATTACGAGTATACGGTGATGCCGTTTGGGGTTTCTAATGCGCCTGGTGTGTTTATGGAATATATGAATAGGATCTTTCATGAGTATCTTGATAAATTCGTGGTGGTTTTCATAGATGATATCTTGGTATATTCTAAATCAGAAGAAGAACATGCCGAGCATTTGAGAGTTGTGTTGCAAGTGTTGAGAGAAAAGAAATTGTTTGCTAAATTATCTAAGTGTGAATTTTGGCTAAGGGAAGTGAGTTTCCTCGGCCATGTAATTTCAAGTGGTGGAATTTCGGTGGATCCTTCAAAGATTGATGCGGTATTGCAGTGGGAGACTCCGAAGTCAGCTACAGAAATTCGTAGTTTTCTTGGGTTGGCTGGTTACTATCGTAAGTTCATTGAAGGTTTTTCTAAGATAGCTTTACCGTTGACGCAATTTACTAGGAAGGGTCAAGCGTATGTGTGGGATGTTGCTTGTGAAGAGAGTTTCATAGAACTGAAGAAAATATTAACGACCGCGCCAGTGTTGGTCTTACCGAATCCAGATGAGTCCTTTGTAGTTTATTGTGATGCTTCCAAGATGGGTCTTGGTGGAGTTTTGATGCAGGATAATAAGGTGGTTGCTTATGCTTCTAGACAGTTAAGAGTTCATGAGAGGAACTATCCTACTCACGACTTAGAGTTAGCGGTTGTGGTGTTTGTGCTTAAGATTTGGAGGCACTACTTGTTTGGTTTGAAATTTGAAGTATTCAGTGATCACAAAAGTTTAAGATACTTGTTTGATCAGAAAGAGTTAAACATGAGACAGAGGCGGTGGCTTGAATTATTGAAAGATTTTGATTTTGATTTGAATTACCATCCGGGTAAGGAAAATGTTGTGGTTGATGCTTTGAGTAGGAATTCGTTGCATATTTCAATGCTTATGGTGAAAGAATTGGAAATGATCGAGCAATTCAAAGACATGAGCTTGTTGTGTGAAACTACTACTGATAGTGTGAAATTGGGAATGTTAAAGCTGACCGGTGAGATTTTGGAAGAGATTCGTAAGGGTCAGAAATCTGATTTGAAATTAGTTGATCAATTGATGTTGGTTGATCAAGGTAATGCAAGTGACTTTCGAGTTGATGAAGATGGAGTTTTAAGATTTCGAGATAGAGTATGTGTTCCGGATATTGTGGGAATTAAAAAGAGTATTTTAGAAGAGGGGCACAAGAGTCGACTGAGTATTCATCCTGGTGCTACGAAGATGTATCAGGATTTATGCAGGTTGTTTTGGTGGCCGGGTATGAAAAAAGACATTGCTGAATTTGTATATGCTTGTTTGACATGTCAGAAGTCAAAGATAGAACATCAGAGAACTTCAGGTATGATGAAACCATTGAATGTTCCTGAGTGGAAATGGGATAGTATTTCCATGGATTTCGTGACTGGGTTACCTAAGACTGCTAGAGGTAATGATTCGATTTGGGTAATTGTTGACCGGTTAACTAAGTCGACACATTTCTTGCCGATGAGGATTAACCATTCCATGCAAAGGTTAGCTGAGATTTATATTGGGGAAATTGTGACGTTGCATGGTGTACCTTCAAGTATTGTATCGGATAGAGATCCGCGGTTTACATCGAGGTTTTGGAAGAAATTGCAGGATGCCTTGGGTACTAAGTTGAGGATGAGTTCTGCTTATCACCCGCAAACGGATGGTCAGACGGAAAGAACAATCCAATCTTTAGAAGATTTGCTGAGAGCTTGTGTATTAGATCAAGGAGGATTTTGGGATAGCCATTTGCCGTTGGTTGAGTTTACATACAATAACAGTTTTCATGCTAGTATCGGGATGGCTCCATATGAGGCGTTGTATGGTAGACGTTGTCGTACTCCATTATGTTGGTATGAGTCAGGAGAGAGTTTGGTGCTTGGGCCAGAGATTGTCCAAGAAACAACTGAAAAGATAAAAATGATTCAGGAAAGGATGAAAACGTCGCAGAGTCGTCAAAAGAGTTATCACGATAAGAGAAGGAAAGCACTTGAGTTCCAAGAGGGAGATCACGTGTTCTTAAGAGTTACTCCTATGACTGGTGTGGGAAGAGCTTTGAAATCTAGAAAGCTCACTCCACGTTTCGTCGGTCCGTATCAGATTATGCAGAGGATAAGGGAAGTGGCTTATCGGGTGGCTTTACCTCCCTCTCTTGTGAATTTACATGATGTATTCCATGTATCGCAGTTGAGGAAGTACATTCCGGACCCGTCGCATGTAATTCAGTTAGATGATGTTCAGGTGAGAGATAATCTGACGATTGAAGTTGTACCAGTAAGGATTGATGGTAGGGAATTGAAGCGACTTCGAGGTAAGGAAATTGCTTTAGTGAAGGTATTGTGGGGAGGACTAGCTAGAGAAAGTTGGACTTGGGAGCGGGAAGATCAGATGAGGGAGTCGTATCCGACTCTATTTACTGCAGGTAATTTTCGAGGACGAAAATTCTTTAAGTAGGGGAGAGTTGTAACGCCCCGAAAATCTAAATTTAATTATTTAATCATTTATTTAATTAATTTAGAAAATTTGGAGAGTTTGGATTATTTTGAGAATTTTGGAGAAAATGAGTATTTTTATATAATAAGGATAAATAGTATTTTATTATGCTATTTTACTATTATTATTAAAATATATAAAAGAAAAGGGTAAGATGGTCCTTTTGTGAAATTATGAGGGTAAGGTGGGAAAAGGCTAAACTGGGATAATATATCCAAAGAAGAGAATACGATCAGTTTTCTCATTTGGTTGTTTTCTATCGTGTTTGGGAAGTGCTATGAAGAAAGGAGAAGCTCAGAGTCAGGAGGTTGTGGAGAACCCCAGAGAAGAGCGTAAAGCGAAGAAATTCTCTAAGGTATGGGGAGTTTTCATAATCTATGATAAATGTATAGGAATTGGAATATGAATGGATTAGGATGGTATGAGTTTTAGGGGTTTTGAGTTAGGTTGAGTTTTATGAGAAATCTTGATGAATTAGAGCGATTAGAATGAGTTATAATCATATATTTGTCTGTATAATTGTTGTCTGGATGTTGTTGATGTTTAATTGATGTTTTTGAATGGTTTTTGGGTGTTATGATGTGAAATTCGTAATGGGGTTTGGGGATTTTTTTTGGAATTGGAACAGTCTGCAATTGTATAGCAGAGAACTACTGGAAAACGTGCGTTAACCGGTTAACGCTATGGGTTAACCGGTTAACCATTGTAATTTTTGGAAAATTCTGGAATTTCGTCGGCGTTAACCGGTTAACGCTATGGGTTAACCGGTTAACACTGTTGGAATGATAAATTTTAATTCTTCGAAAATTCATATCTTTTAAACCGTAAGTCCGATTTGCATTCCGTTTGAAGCGTCGGAAAGAATACAAACTGAACTTTATTTTGATGAATAGAAACGAGAAAAATGCAATAGTTTTTGATAAACGAATTTGTGAAATAACCTTATAATTACCGGGTACGGGTTAATTCTTGATGTGTCAGAGTGGTTAGAAAACCAGTATTCTGGGTGTAATGTCATGATGATATATATGAATATTTGATGGTTGTTTTGCTGATTGAAATGAATGATGCGAATTGTTTTGATGAATTTTTCGATGTAGCGCATCATTGCATTTCATAACATTCACGATGGGGCTTCGGCCTATTTATTTGCTTCAATCCCATTGTGTGGATTGAAGTGTCTCGATGATTACGGTGTGCTCCCCTGTGGAGGGTTGATGGTCATGTATCCATCTCACGATGAAAATGGTACCACATGCATATTGCATATCAGGATGTTAGAATTGCATATTTTGGATGAACTTCATGACTGTGTTGGTGTTGATTGATTTCATGATAGTGTTGTGGTTGATGCTGAATTTTGTAGTTGACGATGTCATGCTATGTGTACTAATTTATTTATGATTCTATATTCTTGTAAGTTTATGATATATTATGATTACTCACCCTGCCTGCTTGGAAATGTTTCCTCTTTCGTGGGTAACTTGCAGATGTCGAAGAATAGTCCTGCAATGCAATAGGAGTAATTCATGAGTCTTGGAGCATGCTTTAGTGTTCCTTAGGAGTGGTTCTGGTTATGTGTCCTGCTCTGTGTCATGTAACACTGGGATGGGTTTCTTTTGTTAAACTGTTTTCAGTATGTTGTTATCTGGATAATGTTTTCCATATTATGATGTTAAATTCAGGATGGTGAAAATGATTTTTATGAAGTTTTGAATTATGAAGTTAAATTCCGCTGTGAAATGATTTATGGTATTTTGATATTGATTAACCCGTGTTACGGGACAGGACACTGTTTGTGTTTATTTATGATGAAAATGTGATACCCTTTTAGATGATTACTCTGATAGTATTTAAATATTATGTTTTGGGTAGAAGGGTGTTACAGAATGTATGACACAGACGAGTGTCAAGGATGTACTATACAAACAGGCATTTGTAAAAGATATATTCTGGCTTTTTGTGGGGATAGGATGACACTGATGGGTGTCAACAGAGTGTGTATAAACAAGTATCTGTTTGCAGAAGGTGTTTTGGCAACCATGCCGGGAAAGGATGACACGGACGAGTGTCAAAAGAGTATGTATAGGTGTTGCACCCCAAAATTTGCCCTCTATTTTTAACTCTAACCGACTTTTTGTTTCACATTCATTTGCATCATCTTCATAGCATAATTTTTTTGTTTCGTCTTAATATTAGCCGAAATAATTTCTCGGAATTTGCAGACAGACTAGTCAAATTAATTTTCAATTGTGCCTAAAATCAGTAAACGACAAAATGTCAAGTTTGCGAACGTCAGTAATATTAATCTACGGTTCATGTAGATTAACCTGACATGCTAAAAATATTTTTACGACTATTTTTGGTCATATGTTGATCAGTCTGAGCAGTTTAAATGGTCATAATTTTTATTTCAAAATCCGACCAAACGCTGTATTTTTCCGAGTCATTTATTTCGCGCTGATTATTTTGACATGTTCATTTTATTTTTTCGAGCATTTTGGCGCCCGACTTTTTTTTAGTCTGTTTATTTTTACATTGTGTCTAAAATAAATAAATAGGAATATTAATTTTAATTTTAATTTTAATTATTTAACTATATTCAGTTTTTAATTTAATATTTTATTTAAGTTTCAAAATAAACATTAAGGCCCATTATCACTAACCCTAATTGGTCCCTATATATATTTATGTTGTGTGCTGCTAAGGGGACCGGAAAAAAAAGAAGAGGAAAGGGATTGTGGTGGATCTACTACGTTCTATTTTCTTCATGTACGGTTTGCTTAGATTATATATGATCCTTATTTTTCTTGTTAGATGATTTGCTGGTGTATATATGGTGTTAGTCATTGTTCTTATTTAGGTGTTTTTTGTCTTCAAGTTTGAATACATACATAACCATATTTTAAAATATTGTAATATGCATTATTTTTGTTTTACTGATACATGTATCCACATTTTGACATAACCACGTTTTGGATGCATCTATGGTAATGTTTTGTCTTAGTAATATACTATGTTATATATTAATATTCTAATAGTAGTTTAATTTTGTTTTACTATTATACAATTAACGTTTTGCCATGTATTATAAGGAATTCGAAATAACCTTTTCTAATTTTGTTTTACTAATATACATATTAGAATATCCATCATATTTTGTTTTAATCCAATATAATTTTTGTTTTATTTTAATATTGTTAATTCTATTTTTTTAGTTATCTTGTTCGGGTTGGATCGTGTCGATACGCCGTTTGCACATCTGTGCGTATTAGGCGTGGCATCTATGTTGATCCGATCCGGTTGCGATGATCGCAATTTTTGCGTTAGCAACGTCGTTGTTCTTTTTTCTAATTCATTTTTTTTATGTTATATATTTAGATCTGCACAGATAACTAACTACTCTGATTTTTCATAAACCTTGACAATTTCGCCATAAACTCTAAATTTCAAACCTAAAACTTTGACCCTGAATTTTTTCCTAAAACCTCAAACTTTTCATGAACCTTAAGTTTTCATGTAAACCTTAAAACGTTCTCATAAACTTTAACCGTGTTATTTCCTCTAAATCATAAACCTTTTCTCAAACCTTAACAAACCTGTTATTATTTCTTATTTTCACTCATGTTTATGTTATTCATACACTGTAATTGTTTCGCCCTTGTAATATTTTAAGTTTTAACTTGTAATATTTTCAGTTTTATTTTCCGCCATCTTTATTATATAACTGTCCCAAAGCTTTGTAATAGTTAGGATTTTATTTTTTGTCATTTATTTTCTGCCATTTTATTTTTTTTGCCATTTATTTTCTGCCATTTAAATTCCTTCCATTGATCCTATATTAACTGCGTGGTTTAGTAATGTAGGGCGTGAAAACCTACTAAATTAATTATTTAATATTTTTCTATAATCTTTATATTTTTTGTAAATAAATAATAAATACTAACTATTTTAATAACTTTTTTTATTACTTACTTATAATAATAAATCCTTATATATTTTGTAAATAAAATCTAATTGACCATTTTTCTAATTGAATAATAATAATTCTAAAATCTTGTTATAAATAAACCTATTAACCTAATAATTTGATATTTTCTATAATCTTTATTTATTTTGTAAATAACTAACTTAATATTTTTCATATAACTCTTTTATTTTATATTTTGTACATTAATATTTTTTAAATTCTTTTATTATTACTAATTTATTTTAAACTCGTATTTTTCTAATAACTTCTAAAAAATCTAACTTGTTTAACCTAAAATAATTTCTTTTAAAATTCTAACCTTTTTATTATCACTTTATTATTATTATTATTTTATTATTTCTTTATTACCATTGTTTATTTATTATTTTATTATTATTTGCTTTTATCTATTCTATTTTTGCTGCATTATTTTTCTTATTTTAATTTTCTTTTTAATATTAGAAAAAAATGTATAGGTTGTAAATTTATTCTTTCTCGCCTGATTATTATGTATCTCCCCCATAGCCATGTAATAGTTTAGGAATTTATTTTTCTTGCTTTTATTTTAGTAAATATTTACTGTGTGGTTAGTAAATAGGGTTATACTTGTAATTAAAATTCATTTAGATAATTTAATTAAAAAAGATTAAATATTTGAAATAAAACACTCACACACGTAAGTCGATCTTTGATCGCCGTCTGCACTTCCTAGGGTATTCCTCTTGGTTGCCTTATTTAAATGGTCAAGTCCCTCGAATATAGGGATGTCTTAAGCAAAGTCCCTTCAAATATAAATCATCATAGTCCCTACAGTTTAAAAGATCAAGTCCCTTCGAGGTTGCCTACAGAATAATGATCTTGTCCCTTCGAATAAATGATGATAGTCCCTACGAATTGCTAAAGACATCCCTCAAGTTGCTTTCTATGACCATACGATGACCCTACGCCTGTCCCTTAATACATCCAAGGTAATGACTACCTATTCCTTAATAATAGGGCTAATCTTACCATTGAAAGAACATATAAGAACAGTAAAGACTTGACATAGGGTAGGTTCCTCTTAAGTACTTGCTCACTTTTCTTCAAAAAACACTTCATTACACTTCACATTTTCAAACAAATTTTCAAAACAAAGTCTTCATATATATCCATACAAGGATCATTATAAAGTACTTAAGAAAATTTTTAATCACACACGACACTTCTCAAAACAGTTTAAAGTGAGCTAAGTAACTAAGAGCCCATGGATAACCATGGATGTAAAGGGTGCTAACACCTTCCCTTTACATAACCTACCCCCCGAACCCAAAAATCTTTTAAGGTCTTTCCTGTTGTTTTATGCCCTTTCCTTTGGATAAAATAAAAGTCGGTGGCGACTCTTGCTATCCGCAACATTTAACTAAAGTCAGTTCTCCCACCGTGTTACAATAGATATATGTATTTGAGAGTGCAAAAGGTATTCTGGTGACCTGCGGGGGATAAGACGACACGGACGAGTGTCAAGAAGAGTATATATGAATATTAATAGGCATTTGTGTTGGAGAGTGCAAAGGGGACGCTTTGGCTTTTATTTGCAGGGGATGTGAGTCTTTATATACATTGCTGATGAAAATACTTATGGTAATTGCAGGTGACTGGCTCGAACCTGGCTTGTGATCATGCAAATGTTTTATTTTTGCCGTAATGCTCCGTATTAGACGGAATGCTACGCTTATTTGGTGAATATGATGCAAATGTTATGATTATGCAAAAGAGAAACCGATCCGGGATTCGGCTCCCGCTGGTATACAGATCTCTGGTTGATCTGCTTGGAAGAATGTCCCGGATGGGGAAGAGATCATTGGCAGATCTATTAGCAGGGGGAACTCTGCTTGGGGAAATAGATCATTGGTAGATCTATCTGGAGAGAAGACTCAGCTAGGGAGAAAGAAGCTTTAGCAACTCCGCTGGGAAAGTATGTATACATTGTTCTCTCCTGGAGAGGGAAGAGAAACCCTATGGGGAGATAGTTCTTTTTAACCTGCTGAGGATGAGAGATCTGCCACTCTGGTGGGGATCTCGGCTGGGGAGGCTCACGTTGAGTAGACCTGTGCTGAGGAGGCTTCGGCAACTTCGCTGGGGAAAAGCATTTCACATATGGCTCCTCCGAGAATTAGGCTGCTGGGGATGCGATGCTTGGCATGCCCCATGTGGCGCATTGAATACCTGCAACCTGTTAAGACAAAAGGAACGCACAAGTATCCTGAGGTACCCCTTACTGGATTCCGTCATAGGAGTTAGGTATTCCTGAAAGTAAATATATTTCCTGCAAGCATTTATTAAAAATGGTTCATTTGTTTCATGCAAGTATTGTATCATGAATATTAGACATTTTACAAACGGAACAAAAATGTACAAAACAAGGTGTGACTGAAAAATTCTGATTTTATTAATCTGGGGGCCCTGAATAGGCAAATACAGTCAAAGAAACAAATCCCCTGAAATGAGGAGATTGCTATAAATTCTGAAAAGTAAAAGTGTTGGCAATGTTGATGATGCTCCGGTGAGCTTCCCTTGCTATGACTTGTATGACCTTGATGTTCTTCTCATCTTGCTTTCTGAAGAAGGTTGATTCTGACTGATGCTTTATCCTTTCGAAGCTTACCATGTTGTGAGTGATACAGACGAATTCAGAATGCAGTTGTTCGCGTGTTCCCTGATTTTGCGTGGATCGCCCTTTCGGGTTTTCAATCCATCGGGATACCCATTTTTGCCTGAGCTTTCCAATGCGGCTTTTCAACTCAGCGGGTGTACATTTTTTTCAATTTTCCCTTATTTTTGCCCGAGTCTTTTATTCTGTTTTTGACACGCCGGGATGCCCTATTTTTTCCTGGACTTACATTCTGTTTTTATGTCCAGCGAGTCATTTTATGCGAAGTATTTTTTAACTACATCTGAATTCACAGGGGATAAGAAATCTTCACCATCCATAGTACTGAGCATCAGTGCTCCACCAGAAAAAACCTTCTTTACTATGAATGGACTATCGTAGTTTGGAGTCCATTTTCCCCTGTGGTCTGTATAAGGAGGAAGGAGTCTTTTCAGCACAAGATCTCCCACATGATATTCCCGAAGCCTGACTTTCTGATCGAAGGCTTTCTTCATCCTTTTCTGATATAACTGGCCATGACAGATTGTAGCTAACCTCTTTTCTTCTATCAGATTCAGTTGATTGTACCGAGATTGGACCCATTCTGCTTTATTCAGCTTTACATCCATCAGTACCCGTAAGGAGGGTAGTTCAACTTCAACAGGTAGGACAACTTTCATACCGTACACAAGCTGATAAGGTGTTTCCCCAGTGGACGTTATGATTGAGGTTCGGTACCCATGCAAGGCAAATGGTAGCATCTCATACCAGTCTTTGTAAGTAACCACCATCTTTTGCATAATCTTCTTGATGTTTTTGTTAGCTGCCTCAACAGCGCCATTCATCTTTGGCCTGTAAGGAGAAGAGTTGTGATGTTGGATTTTGAAGTCCCGGCACAGTTCTGCCATCATTTTGTGTCAAATTGGAACCATTATCAGTAATGATTCGCTCGGGTACTCCATATCGACAGATGATGACTCTTTTCAGGAATTTGGCCACCACTTGTCTGGTAACGTTTGCATATGAAGCTGCTTCAACCCACTTGGTAAAGTAATCAATGGATACCAGGATAAATCTGTGGCCATTTGAAGCAGTCGGTTCGATCTTTCCAATCATGTAAATTCCCCACATGGCAAAGGGCGAAGGTGAAGACATCGCGTTCAAAGGATTTGGAGGCACATGCACTTTGTCTGCGTAGATCTGGCATTTGTGGCACTTTCTGGCATAGGCACAACAGTATGCATCCATTGTGATCCAGTAGTAACCTGATCTTAATAATTTCTTTGCCATTGCATGTCCTCCGGCATGGGTACCGAAAGATCCTTCATGCACCTCGCGCATCAGCAAGTCTGCTTCTTTCTTATCAACACATCTGAGCAGAACCATGTCAAAGTTTCGCTTGTATAATGAACCATCAGCATTAAGGAAGAAACTATCGGCCAACCTTCTTAATGTCTTCTTATCATTGGATGATGCCCCAGGAGGGTATGTTTGATCCTCTAAGAAGCTTTTGATATCATGGAACCAAGGCTTGTCATCTTTAGCAATGTCCACAGAGAATACGTATGCTGGTCGGTCTAGTCTGGATACCGAAATCCGAGGCACATAATTTGCAGTTTGAACCTTGATCATGGAGGAAATGGTAGCTAAAGCATCTGCGAACTGATTTTAATCTCGAGGAATAAACTCAAGTTTGATTGTTGTGAAGAAAGTCAATAATTTCCTCGTGTAGTCACGGTACAAAATCATATGCTCTTAGTGAGTGTACCATTTGCCGTTGGTCTGATTGATTACCAGAGTCGAATCTCCGAATACATTCAATGTCTTGATCTTGAGGTTGATGGCTTCCTCAAGACCCATAATACAGGCTTCGTATATAGCTTCATTGTTAGTGTAGGCAAAGGTGAGTTTTGCCGAGAAAGGCATATGAACTCCTTTAGGTGTAATGAGTATTGCACCAACTCCACGACCATTCATATTGAAAGCCCCATCAAACATCATTGTCCACTCTTCTTCTGGATACAGCCCTTCGGTATGAACTGGCTCTTCATGATCTTTTGCTTTTAGGTACATGATGTCTTCATCAGGGAAGACAAATCTCATGGCCTGGTAATCATCAATGGGTTGCTCAGCAAGATAGTCAGACAGTACACTGCCTTTGATGGCCTTTTGAGAGGTGTACTGAATGCCATACTCTGTCAGAATCATTTGCCATCTTGCAACCCTTCCGGTAAATGTTGGCTTCTCAAATAGGTACTTGACGGGATCCATCTTTGAGATCAACAAGGTAGTGTGAGTCAACATATACTGCCTTAGTCGGCGAGCAGCCCACGCTAAAGCACAACAAGTTTTCTCGAGCAGTGAATAACGTTGTTCACAGTCGGTAAACGTTTTGCTTAGGTAGTATATTGCATACTCTTTTCGACCAGACTCATCATGCTGGCCCAGCACATACCCCATTGACCCTTCTAATATTGTCAGGTACATTATTAGAGGTTTTCCTTCAACTGGAGGCATAAGAATCGGAGGTTCTTGCAAGTACTTCTTGATTTTTTCAAAAGTCTTCTGACAATCTTCGTTCCACCTGACCGTTTGTTCCTTTCTTAACAACTTGAACAAGGGCTCACAGGTTGTAGTGAGGTGATATATGAACCTTGATATGTAGTTCAATCTACCTAAGAACCCCTGAACTTCTTTTTTGGTCCTTGGTGCAGGCATCTCCTGAATGGCTTTGACTTTGTCAGGATCAACTTCAATTCCCTTTTCACTTACGATAAATCCCAGCAACTTACCAGATCGCACCCCAAATGTGCATTTGTTGGGGTTTAACTTCAGCTGATACTTTCTCAGACGCTTGAACAACTTCAGCAGATTTACCAGATGGTCTTCTTCAATGAGGGACTTGGCAATCATGTCATCCACGTAGCATTTAATTTCTTTATTGATCATATCGTGGAATAATGTTACCATAGCCCATTGATAAGTCGCACCGGCGTTCTTCAGTCCAAAAGGCATTACCTTATAACAAAATGTGCCCAAGGTGTGAAGAAGGTTGTCTTCTCCATGTCTTCGGGTGACATATTGATCTGATTATACCCAGAAAAACCATCCATGAAAGAAAACACCGAGAACTGAGTTGTGTTGTCGACCAATACATCAATGTGAGGTAATGGGAAATCATCCTTTGGACTAGCTCTGTTCAGGTCCCGGTAATCCACACACATCTGTACTTTTCCATCCTTCTTAGGCACTGGCACAATGTTAGCAACCCACAGAGGGTAACTAGTTACATCAAGGAAACCGGCGTCCCACTGTTTTTGTACTTCTTCCTTAATCTTCATGGCCATATCTGGGCGAGTACGGCGTAGCTTTTGCTTCACTGGAGGGTAATCTTCTTTCAAAGGTAGTTTGTGCATAACAATATTCGTATCTAGACCTGGCATGTCTTGATAGGACCAAGCAAAGACGTTGACGTATTCTCGAAGCAAGTCGATGAGTTGTTCTTTTACTGAAGCCTGCAGATTGGCTCCAATCTTCACTTCTTTCAAATCCTCTTCGGTACCAAGATTAACTGTTTCAACCTCCTCCTGATGAGGAGTAATCACTTCTCTTCTTGCCTCAACAGCCTGGCTAACTCTTCCGGTAACTCATAGTCTTCTTCAACCCTTTCATCAGCTTGATTAATCAGATTGTCGAAGTCATACAAGGTCATAGCAGTGCTGTTGTCGGTGCAATCTGGAGGATAATCTCTGCAAGGGTTGAGATTTGTTCGTTTTAGTGATCAATTTTAATCTTGTTTAGAAAAGTGTAAAAATGAAGTTATTTATTTTGAAAACATTTCCATTTTATTGTTTTGTACAAAAGTGAAAAATGAAAAGACAGTGAGCGAAAAAGAGACTTGTTTGCAAAAGATGTCCGATATTCATTGATAATCCATTTGCACAAAATTACAATATGGCCCTATTACAAAATGAGTCCTGACACCTAGGCAAGATGCAGGACTTGATTCATGCTGAAAAAAGCAGGAAATAATAATTACTCTGCAGGAGTAACCCTTATAATTTCCTGGGAAGACCAGTTAAGGACTTGGTGACCCCGGATCCTTGGACGAATCCAGCTCTCCAGGTTGAGGTCGCTTTCCGCCTCGTCTTCCACGTTGTTAACAACATCTGGGGTGAGCATCCCCCCACTGATGAACTTGGGCTCTTTAGCAGCCTCTGATTAATCTTGTAGGAATGGTTTGTAACCCAAACCAAATTTGTCCTCCTTCTTCTCCACTGGTAGCAGCTTGCCCCAGCCTTGGGCATTTCCATCTTCAACAACCTTCCGGGCTTGCTGATAGGAGACAATTGAAGTACCCATCCTATCTTCCTGGGATGCAGAAAATACTTCAGTCGTCGCCTCATTGACGTTCAAAGCTTCGAACCATTAGCTCATGGTTTCATGGATTTCACCATCCATCTCAATGTATTTGTATGTAGCCAGATGGCTAACAAAGATGTCATCTTCACCACAGATGGTGATAATTTGTCCTTCCCACTCATATTTCAATTTTTGGTGAAGGGTGGACGTAACTGCGCCAGCGGCGTGAATCCATGGTCGACCCAACAAACAGCTGTAGGCCGGCTGAATGTCCATCACATAGAAAGTAGTCTGAAAGATCTACGGACCGATTATCACAGTCAGCTCCACCTCTCCAAGAACAGACCTCTTGGAGCCATCAAAAGCTCTGACCACCATATTGCTTGGTCGGAGAGCTATACCATCATATTCGAGCTTGACAAGAGCTTTCTTTGGCAGGACATTGAGTGAGGACCCAGTGTCAACAAGAACATGAGAGATCACAGCTCCTTTACACTCTAGGGTGATGTGTAAAGCTTTGTTGTGGTGACGTCCTTCCGTTGTTAAGTCAGCATTGGTGAAACCTAGCCCATGGCTAGTATTGACATTGGATACTACTGTCTTAAGCTGATTCACTGTGATCTCCTCTGGCACGTAGGCAGCATGCAAGACTTTGAGTAGTGCATCTCGATGAGCTTCGGAACACAACAGCAGGGATAAGATGGAGATCTTAGAAGGAGTCTGGTGGAGCTGATCCACAAATTTGTAGTCACTTCTTTTAATTATCCTCATAAATCCATCCACATCCTGATCAAAGGATGATTTATGAGTCTCTTTTGGTGCAGATTCTTCTGGTATCACACTTTTTCCTTTAGCTTTGGCAGCAGCCTCTGCCTCAGTACTAGTTCTTGGAGTTTGTGACGCGAAGAGGCGTCCGCTTCGGGTGAAGCCTCCGCCTTCCCCGACATTATCCACTTATGAGGTAGGAACTGAAGAATCAAGAAGGACTTTTTCTCCATTGCAGTAAAGGTCTGCACCATAATGCCAAGGTACAACATTGTCTTTATCATATGGAATTGGCCCTGGCACCGTGATGGTGACTGGGCTTACTGCACCAGAGGTTGGAACCGTTATTGTCTGTGGATCATAGAAAATGGTGACAGGACTTCTGGTTGATGTTGGTGGTTATGAATTGAAGCTTGGTTGTTGCTGAAACTGTTGCTGAGATTGTTGTTGAAAGTTACTGGAGTTTGGGACCGTTGTAGGGTCATAATAGATGGTAACTGTGGAGACGTCGTTGTTGGTGGTTGCTGTAGTTGTAGAAGCTGATGAAATGGACCTGTTGTTTGTTGAAATGATGGAAGAAGTGGTTGCTGATTTTGTAGACGAGTCAGTAGGAACAATTGTTGTTGCAGTTGTAGGAGAATCATTTGTTGTTGAAAAAGGAGTTGCTAGTGTTGCAGAAGTTGTTGTTGTTATTTTTAGAATACCTTCTTTGATCAAGACATTGATGCCATTCCTCAAGCTTACACACCCATTCTCGGAAACCTCGCAAGATTCACAACAGGCCTCACAACCTGGAAACACTTGGAATTTCAAAAGCTGAGCTTTAACCTCTTCTAGAGGTGTCTGAATACTTGCAGTATCTTCTATTAAACTCATGGGTGAGCCCTCTTCTATTGCATTAATCCTTGGCCCACCATGGCTGGGCATAGGATTCTTCATGACATTGGGAGGTGGTGCAAAATTCAGGGCCTTTGAATCTACCAGATCCTAGACCTTCATATGCAGAGCCCTGCACTTTTCTGTGGAGTGACCAGGTGCATTAGAATGAAAAGCACACCTGGCGTTGATGTCATAATTTCTCGGAAGGTTTTGAGGATCCGGTGGAGCCAATGTCCTTAACTCGACAAGATTAAGCTTTAGGAGTTGTGGCAACAATGTGGCATATGGCATTGGTATAGGGTCAATCACCCTGTTGATCTGAGATGGCCACTGTTGAAAAGGGTGTTGTTGTTGATTATTGTTATTGTTGTTGTAGGATCTCTGTTGAGGAAACTGTGGCTATTGAGGAAAGTGTTGTGGTTGTTGAGTATACTGAGGAGGTGGAGCAGGAATAGTGACGGCAGCAACTGATCTTGGCAGATATTGGGGTTTCCCTCTTCCCATATGTACAAAATTTGTTTCACCGGATCTGCGGGGCCCTGCAAATGGCTTCCTTGCACTTCTTGAACTGGCACCATTGTCAGAAATCTTTCCCATATTTAGTAAGCTCTCAATTCTTTCCCCAGCTATCACCACATCTGCAAAGCTGGTGGAAGAAAATGCAGCCAATCTGTCAATGTAAGTACCCTGGAGAGTGTTCATGAACATATCTGCCATCTCCCTTTCTGACATCGGGGGTTGAACAGCAGCAGCCAATTGCCTCCACCTTTGGGCGTACTCTCTAAAGCTTTCTCGGGAAGACTGTGACATTCCTATCAGAAGGGTTCTGTTTGGAGCCATGTCCAGATTATACTAATATTGACGAATGAAAGCTTCTGCCAAGTCTTTCCAATTCCTGACTATGGCTCTGGTCAAATGAGAATACCACTCTCGGGATGCCCCTGTCAAGCTATCCTCAAAGTAAAACATCCACAGTTTCTCATCCATGGTGTAGGCTTTCAATCTCCCCAGGAAAGACTGAAGATGGGTACATGGGCAGGATGTACCATTGTATCTTTCAAAACAAGGAGGTTTGAACTTATGAGGAATTCTAACCCCCTCCACTAATCCCATGTCCATGACATCAAAACCCAGATAGTTTTGGGATTCAAGAGACCTTAGATTTTATGCTATTTCATCCAACCGACGATCATAAACTTTGTCTCCATCCCCAACCACAGTAAACTGTTCTTCCTGAGGGTCTTCCTGCAAGGCCCTCCCTCCAGTGTTACCTTGGGTGTTTCTTATAGCATTGATGTCTGGGTTTAGATGAGGTCCAAACTCAGGGGGATCATTATGAGGCTGTACATGATCGTTGTTACTGGTACCCCCTGTACCTGGATGATTTTCCTCGGGAGTTTTCCGCTCGACTAACTCTCTCAGTCTTTCCTGGCTCTGAGCCAAACCAGTCATCACTGTCATAAATTGATTCATTTGAGCCCTCATCTTTGTCCTCTCATTGGCCATTTGGGCTCTCACTTCAGTCAAGTCTTGTTGAACCTGATCCATTTGTAATCTCGGAAGGTTGTTTCTTGTCGGATACCGGTGCACTCTATTGATAGGGAACACTCTTCTGCGAGCAATGTTTCTTGAGATCACAACAAAGTGAGAAACAACAACAAAACAGAAACCTACAAAACAAAGAGAAAATGTTAGTATGTAATGCAGGATGCCTATTTGTCTTCCAATGGGTATCCGGTTTGGTTCTTTGGTTTTTACCTTTCCAGACCTCGAGGAAATGCTGATGTTGCAGAGAGATTAAGCCCACAAAAATAATAAAAACCATATATTACAAAAATGTGAAGATACATAGTCTGATTACAATAAAGTCCCCATGGTGGGTTAAAATACATCAACAAAAAGTACAAACAAAAGGAAATACAAGCATAAGGAAATCAAACATCCAGTCCAAAGTCATCCTCTCTGACTTCTTTCAGGAGAGCCTCAGTCACTGGACCCACTGGGTGCTCTGTGATGGTCCTGATAAGAAGGTTCCTGGTGGCAATGGCACTAGTCAACTTCTTATACGTATCCTGGTCCTTTGACCTCTTCAACCTCGCCCGGAGCTTCAACTCAGAGATCTCCTTCTGTTCTGCTAATAAGGCCTCCTAATTCTTCTTCTCACTAGGCTCCAGTTGCTCTATCCTAGCTTGGGTCCTTTGATCTTCCTGTACACGAGCCTCAGTGATACTGATCCACCTAGCCTGACTCTCCTCTAGGTAATGCTCAGCTCTGGCCTTCTGAGTCTTAGCTTCCTTGCAAGCATTCTTCAGCACTAACTCCCCTGCTCTAGCCCTTCTGATGTAATCATCCGTCTTCTCAATCTTGGTCAAGTGCTCAATCCGGAGCTTCTCTACCCTTTCATTATCTAGACGGTTGTCATTTCTCTCCCAGAGGGTTTTCTTCAAGGCTTCAGAGAGCTGGGCATTCCTTTCCTTTAATTTCTCAAACTCCTCTAAAATGACAGTAGATGCAGGCTGCACTGCTGATGGACCAGGTACATCCTCTAAGGTGAATGGCATCCGGGTGATTCACCCCCTGACACGAGACCAGTCAAGATACTGTGCTGAGGCTATGTTGTTGCATTTGCCAAGGATAGTTGTCCCCTTAGTCTGAATGTTGTCCCAGGCCCAGGCTGCCTGTCTGACAATGGCAAGGTTGTGATGGATGTCACAATAGAGGGTTTCTGTCAAATCTTTCCCTCTTGGGAGATGTACCAAAGCATACCCTAATTTCCTTTTGAAAAGCAAAGGGTTGTAGTTGATGCAACATTTTACTCCAATCAAGGGTACATTGGGATATTGCCCACAGCTAGTAATGATATCTTTGCCCTTGGTGCTCTGAGTGCACCATCTGATGTCTTCTGATGTAAGGGCAATCAATCTCTTAGCCTAGTTCTTTGGCTGATGAGGATTCAGGAAAGTGTCTGACTTCAGAAAGTGTCTTAACAACCAACAGTAGAAGAGTGGTGCACAACATCTGACCAATCTTCCCTTTTGCTTCTCATTCCTTTGGTGCACTGAATAATAGAAGTCTCCAAGCAAGGTAGGGATTGGGTTCCTCAATAAGAACAGGTGAATAGAACTCTTGCTTACAAACTTTGGCTCGTCTGCAAACAAGATAACTCCATATATGTTGAGGGCTAGGAGAGCACAAACAGTCTCCCACTTCCCTGCTGCTGCATGCAGGGTGGCCTGAGTAACCAAGAAGTCTAAGTGAATGCCTAGGATTCCAGCCTTTGTGGTCATGCTCTGATCAATGAGGGTAGGCTCCAAGTGAAAGGCCTTAGCTATATCTTCATTCTTGGGAGTAGTCATCTTAGGGTTTAAGGGAATCCCTCTCCTGATAGGGACACCTAACAACATGGAGAACTCTTCCATCAAAGGTCCCAACTGAAAATCTGGGAAAGTGAAACATCTGAGAGGAGGGTCATAGAACTGGAGACATGTGTGGATCATGCTCCTCTAGGATGCATCCAGGTCCATGATCATGTCCAAAATGCTACCATAATGCTCCCTGAATAAAGGGACATGATCAGGAGTGATGAGAGACTGCATATGCCTAATGCCTGTCAGAGTGGGCTCAAAGAAATGGTAGGTGATGTTGCTCTTCCTGGAAGTGTCCATGCTGGTAATGGATGCTGGTGAAGAAGAATGAGGGTAACTGCTGATAGAGGTCACTGAAGAAGATGCTGAAGAAGAGTCTCTGATGAAGAAAACTGTTGAAGAGAGCTGGAAAGAATCTCTGGTGAAGATGCTGGTGAAGGAGACTGATGCAGATGGCTGAAGGAATCTGAGAAGCAGAACAGGTCAAAACCAAACCAAAGATAATATGTGGATACCCTATAAAACAAATAGACAAATGTTAAATGATGAAAACTGATGTATGCAGAATGATATGCAAAGGGTTTGTGATCAAGTGCTGGATCTGTTATCTGCCTTGATAGGGTCCATGTGTGTTCATAAGTCCGGATGGAGGCTTAAAGAACCAGTAACCAGGTGGGAGACTCAAATAAAGAGTCACAAGTCCAGGGTTTTCATAAGAACAGTCCAAAATGATACAACCTTAACAAAACTAGTAACAAGGTATGATGAGGCCAAGGGTTCCTGCAAACCTGTAAACATCCCAACCCCCTCACATGTATTGTTCTAGAACAAGGGTCTTCAATCTTGGATCAGTTATGAGAAGTTTAAACACTTCTAACCCGGAGGTACAGTGTTTAAAATAACCATAAAGGATCCTCCTCTAATTCACCTCAGATGTTGAAGGTCATAAAAGGTCATCCAGACTTAGCAGGCTTCCCAGATAGCCCTAGTACTACATGAAATCCGTAGCACTGAGTTCTCAAGAAGAAACCCATATCTGAACAGTGTTTCATATTCCCGCACCAGACCGAAATGGAATGGGAAAGAATATGAAGCCACTCTATCCTATGTGTCACTCAGGTCCCCGGTATGGAACCTTAATCACTCAACAATCCCACCCACCAAAGCAGACAGGAGATCCAACAAAATGATATGATAATAATAGTATGAAATGCATAAGACTGTGAATGAAAGCAATAAAACAAAGTTGTACAGAAAGCAATAATAATAAGCACAAGTAGCACATAACACCCCCATAAACATAAATCAAACAAGCGATAAGAGAAACCCACAAAAAGAACCAGAAGCCCTGGTTGCCAGATAGGTATCCCCAGCAGAGTCGCCAAGTTGTCGCTCCCCCGAAAAGACACCGGGTCAGATAGGGTACAGACGTGAACGGTCGGCGAAAAGAGAAATGAAATGAAGATGAATAGAGTCGCCAGCTAGGCATTTTTATCCTGAAGGAAAGGTAATGTTGCATAAACCTAGAAAGATATGGATAAGACGGTTGCGAACCAGAGAAACTGAGAAAGGGGGTTGGTTACAACCTGGGAAGGTATTAGCACCCAGATTGTCCTTCGTACCCGACGGGATCCATGCTTAAAAGTTTGTGTTTAAAGGGGTAGGTGTATGTGCTATCTGTGTGCAAAAGCTAAGAATGAATGTACAAGTGTCAGTGTAAAAGGGTGAATGCTCAGGAACTGAGGCTTAAAGGAGAATGCTGAAAGAGGGGGAAGACAAAGAGACTTTTGTTCGATAACTGTTAAGTTATGCCTACGTATCTGTAACACGGTGGGAGAACTGACTTTAGTTATGTTGCGGATAGCAAGAGTCGCCACCGACTTTCATTTTATCCAAAGGAAAGGCATAAAAGAACAGGAAAGACCTTTTAAAAGATTTTTGGGTCCGGGGGGTAGGTTATGTAAAGGGAAGGTGTTAGCACCCTTTACATCCATGGTTATCCATGGGCTCTTAGTTACTTAGCTCACTTTAAAATGTTTTTGAAATGTGAAGTGTGTGAATAGAAGTTTTCATAAGAGTTTGATAATGATCCATGTACGGATGCGTAAAAAACCTTTGTTTTGAAAATTGTTTGAAGTGTGAAGTGTTTGAAAAGTTTTTGAATAGTGAGCAAGCAACTATGAGGAACCTACCCTAAGTTTTAAGTCTTTTCTGTTCTTGAATCCTTTAAATGGTAAGACTATCCCTATTATTAAGGAATAGGTAATCATTACCTTGGATGTGAGGGACAAGTAAGGGTCATCTGTTAATGTAGGCAACTGTGGGGTGTATAAGCATTTTTGGAGGGACTGTCATCTTTATTCGGAAGGGACAAGATCATTACGAAGGCAACATTCGAAGAGGGACTTGATCTTTTATTGTTAAGGGACTAGATGACTTCACTTTGAGGGACTTTTTACTTTATACACCCTACTTGACCTTTTGATTAGGCAACATGAGAGGTAACCCTAGAAAGTGAGATGACGATCAAAGATCGACTTACGTGTGTGCGTGTTCAATTTAATATTTATCTTTTAAATTAAATGATCTAAATTAATTTTAAATAAACATACATGTTACACTCCCTATTTACTAACCATAGTATAAAATAAATAATTTAAACATTATAAAATATTACATCCAGGAGCAATTACATAATAATTAAGCAAAAATTAAATATAATAAGCAAAATAAATAAGCAAAATTAAATAATTATAATAGGATTAGTGAAAATAATAATAATAAAAATACCAAATTAAATGGGGTTAGTAATAATCATATAAATATAATTAATAATAATAATGAAATAAGCAAAATATTATAAAAAAAATTCAAATTTATGAACAATTATCATTCAATATTAAAATATAAACAATTATACTAATTATTATAAAAATTTTAAATTATGTATAAATTATATAAAAAATTAATTATGCACATAATATGAAAATAGAATTATACTTATAAAAATTAAATTAGCAATTTTAAACATATAATAAGAATTATTTTCATGCAAAAATTAAGTTCTAAACAAATTATATCATATTATCATATTAAGAATTCTAATTTTTAAACATATATAAAAAAATGTAAATTATAAACAATTTATACATTAATAAAAATTAAATTAAGAATTATAATTAAATTATGAAGATAATATATACAAATAATAATATTAAATAAATAGGAGAAGAAAAAAATTAGGGTTTAATAAGAATTAGGGTTTTATATACAAAAAATGTTAAATATTAAATATTAATCTAATTATAAATTACACATATATATATTAATAATAATAAAAAAACAATTTGTTTTAGAAAATATTATTAGAATTTATATTTATGAAAATATATTAAGATTTTATTAAATTAAGATTTTAATTAATTAATATTAATAATAAGTAAAACAAATAAGAAAACAAAAAGAAAAAGGAAACTTACCTGGCTGGGAATTGAACCCAGCACTTCTGGCTTGCAAACACTCAGGCCAGCAACACCTACCACCAGGCCAACGCGCGCGCAGGTACCAAAGGAGAGGTTGAATTGCTTTTGTTGTGTTATTCCTGAAAAATCATAAAAAAGAAAACAAAGCAAAAGGCCTGGGGGGATCGAACCCAGGACCTTCAAGCAATCACACAAATACGTTAACCATTCCAGCTGGGAGAGCGCACCTGATATTAATCTCACCACAATACATAATATATAATGTTAAACAAATAAAATGGAAAAACAATAAAAACTGGTTGGAACCAGGATTCGAACTCCAGCCCTCCAACAATACACGCGCATGCTTCACCACTGGGACAAGCACAAGCTTGTGATATAAAATAGAAACAAAACATAAAAATATTAAAACCAATTTCAAATTCCAGAATACGCGCGCAGGGCCTTCATCTTCTTCCTCCAGCCCTAGGATATTTGCTGCGAATTTATCTACCAATGTTCCTGCGAAAATCAAACTTGCAGCAAAACCTATGGATCTCATACACCACAAAAACTGTAAAATTTCAACAAATTAATTGTTCAAACATGATCCAGAGACAATTTGGCATTGATCTATGTTTTCAAAATGGATTTATATTAGCTTGAATACGAAACCCTAATGGAGGCCATAAACCCTAGTCATGGTGAAATTCGTATCAGTTCATGAAAATCAAATTAAACTATCCAGAATTCATCCAAAGCTTCAAACAACAACAAATCAACAAACAAAATTCATTAATAATGGTTAAACAATTGAAATCGAAAAAAATAATTTCAAGAACAAAAGGGATTCGGTTCATGTGATATGAGATGTTTTGAATGCAAATGTTCATTGGTTTCGACTCAATGAAGCTTAGTGATCATGGCTATGTCCTCAAAATACCTTCAAATGCTTTGTAGGGTAGAAACCGAATTTGAAGTTTTGTGTGGTTTTTGAAATTTGCAAACTTACTCATTGAGGCTGGAATTCGTGTGCAATCATTAGGGTTATGTTCTATACTTATAGAGTGATGAATTTAGGTTAAAAAATTTGGTCATTGTGTGAGAGATTTGATTGGAAAAGATTCAAAAAGATTAGGCCTTAAAAATCAAATATCCTTGTATGAACACCTTCTATTTTAGGCAAATCAACATGATTCTCTTACCACTTTGATTCCAATCATCTTTATGAATTTCTAGAAGCTTAATCCTTTTTAAATCTTTGACTTTTATATTTTATTTTAATTTAAAATGATTTTAAATGAATTAAATAAAAATAAATAAAAATAAAATGATAAAAAATCTGATTTTTATTGACTTGGGTCGTGCATGAGGTCATAGTATGGATTGGGCCATCATATGGCAAGCCCATTTAGAAAAATTTGGTTTTAAACCTCCATATTTTTCATAAACCTACCAAAAATTTCCCAACTTTGCAAGGGCACATATCCTTCAATTTTAATGCTATGAGGGTGTTCTTGGACATTTTGGAAAGCTTGAAGAGTCCTATAACCAACCCCACTGGTTTCATGTCCATATCATTTACCATTCTCAAGTTATGCCCTTTTGAAGTTGTTGACTTTTTGTTGACTTTCAAAAGGACCTATAATGTCTTAGCTCATACCTTCTAAATGAAGCATTTTTGGGCTTGGCTTGTGAGACACAAAGTTATAGAGAATTCAATTTCATTCAAAATTAGCTTTGGATGGAGACTTGGTGATGAAGCATGTGAAAGTTATGGCTGGTCAAAGTTCAGTTGACTTTTACTGAGGAAACCTTAATTTAGAAACTCCTGATTCTTGATGATCTGAAATCTCCTTGATGAATCATGATCAACCCTTGATCAAATGATGAATTTTACTTCATATACTTGATGTTGACAAAAAATCATGAAGTTTGACTTTGGTTTGACCACAGTTGACCTTAGTTTGACTTTTTAACTGCTTTGACTGATTTTGACCTATCTGATCATCTGACTGAGCAAACCTTTGAGAAAAGTCTTGAAACTTGTCATGGGGGTTCTTACACATATATAAGATGTCATGAAGCTCACTTGAAGTCTTGGAAGTTCATTTAGCCTGATTAAAATCAAAAACCCTAGTTTTGGATGCACTTCTTAGGAGGTGCATTGTTTGAGGGAATTGTCAACTCTTCTGACTATTTGTGAACTTTGTGAACCTTGTGAACCATCATAAGATGTCTTGTGAACCTTTTGAACCTCATAAAGTGTCTTGTAGACTTCATGAACCTCATGAAAGGTCTTGTAAGTATTGTGAATCTTGTGAACCTTGTGAACCTCATAAAGTGACTTGTAGACTTCATGAACTTCATGAAAGGTCTTGTGAACCTTGTGAACCATCATAAGATGTCTTGTGAACCTTGTGAACCTCATAAAGTGTCTTGTAGACTTCATGAACCTCATGAAAGGTCTTGTAAGTATTGTGAATCTTGTGAACCTTGTGAACCTCATAAAGTGACTTGTAGACTTCATGAACTTCATGAAAGGTCTTGTGAACCTTGTGAACCATCATAAGATGTCTTGTGAACCTTGTGAACATCATAAAGTGTTTTGTAGACTTCATGAACCTCATGAAAGGTCTTGTAAGTATTGTGAATCTTGTGAACCTTGTGAACCTCATAAAGTGACTTGTAGACTTCATGAACTTCATGAAAGGTCTTGTGAACCTTGTGAACCTTCTTAGCACACAAAGTCTTGTATTGTGTGGGCAAATTTTGGGGTGCAACAGCTGCCCCTGTTCAATTTTCTGAAACCTGAGGGGTTAGATTGGTATATTTGCCAGTCGTGACCTGGAAGGTTGAAGGGGATTGAACACAAAAGCCCAAAAATTTGCACTCACCGGTGCATAGAGTAGTATTGATGATTGGTTGTATATGCTTGAGTGGGCTTAAAGATGCCACTTGGAGAAACATTCTTCAGGTACATTTCTTGGGGGATAAAGCAGTCCAAAATATGAAGGTATGATGATAGCTTTCAGGAAGATCAACAACGTCCCGAGGTAATAATATGCTTTCAGAAAGATAAACAACGTTCTGAGGTAATAATATGCTTTCAGAAAGATAAACAACGTTCTGAGGTAATAATATGCTTTCAGGAGGATAACAACGTCCTGAGGAAGTGGTAACCTTTAGGAAGATAACAACGGCCCAAGGTAATAATATGCTTTCAGGAGTATAAACAACATCCTGAGGAAGTGATAATAGCTTTCAGGAAGATAAACAACGTCCCGAGGAGATAATATGCTTTCAGGAGGATAACAACGTCCAGAGGAGGTACTATGCTTTCAGAAAGATGAACAACATTCTGAGGTATAAGAAGCTTTCAGGAGGATAAAGCAGTCCTGAAGGAATGATATGCTTTCAGGAGGATAACAACGTCCTGAGGTATAGGAAGCTTTCAGGAGGATAAAGAAGTCCTGAGGGAATGATAACTTTCAGGAGGATAAAGCAGTCCTGATAGTCACAAGTTGTTGATGAAGTCTGTCTGCTGGAGAATTAACCTGAAAACAAGGTAGCATTATATATGGTAGTATTAGTTTATGCATTATGTATGCATGTATAATATGATGCACTTAAGTAATGTATTATGCATCCATGGATATGTATGTTATGGTATGATGTAAATGATGTATGTATGACATGTTGCTGCCTGAAGCATCTGGATATCTTCGTATAACAACTGCTGGCCAGGGAAAATAAATCCCGATTCGTTGTCGAAGAATATGAGGAACTCATTCCCGTCTTGTTTGATAATATATTATACATAACCTCCCGTCTGCTGGGGATAGCAAGGTATACATAACCTCCCATCTTCGTTCGATAGTAGAGTATATATAACCTCCCGTCTGCTGGGGATAGCAAGGTATACATAACCTCCCGTCTTCGTTTGATAGTAGGGTATATATAACCTCCCGTCTTCGTTCGTCGTACTCCTATTGGAAATTAAATTCCCGAATATCCGTATGAGGATAAAAGAGATGGATATAAATTCCAGGGGAGATGTGACTTTATGAAGATGGATTTGTCCTACTGAGGGTTTGTAGCTGTTTTGTAGAGATGCACCGGCGAAGCTTCGTTGAAATCCTTCCCTTGTTCGTCCTTAGTAAATATTATTACTGCATTTTTATGCATTTCTGGTAAACATCAATCATATTAAGCATACATGCATTTCTGGTAAACATCAATCATATTCAAAAGCATACATACATTCAAACACAACCAATGGACGTTTCGCTTATGTAAATAGGGTAAAAGTAAATCAGGATTCAAAAATGGAATTTTATTTATATCAAAGAGTGACCTATACATAGGTAAGTTTGTACAAGGAGACATAAACCCTAGTAAGAGGATTTTGTCATAAAGTTTTTATAAAACAAAGAAAATCAGCTATGTGGGAAATAATCCTATTGAGTTTCAATTCTACTATTGCCATTATCTTCAAGTATCTCATCTTCTTCTGTTGAGACGAAAACGATTGGATTGAGCTTTATCTGTTCAAACTTGAGTAAGTAACACAACTAGTTGCAGTTTCATGGGTGATCCAAACGAGACATAGTCATACGCTTTAATCCCTAACTTTTGCCTGGATTGCCCTTTCAGGTTTTCAATCCACCGGGATACCCTTTTTTGCCCAAGCCGCCTTTTCAGGTTTTTGACTTGCCGGGTGTACATCTTTTATATATATCCCTAATTTTTGCCCAAACCCTTTTGGTTTGCCGGGATGCCCTTATTTTTGCCTAGGCCTGTCAACCTAGCGGGTCTCTTTTCATGCGTAGTATTTTTTAACTATGTTTGCGTTTACAGGATGTGGGAAGTCTTCACCATCCATAGTAGTAAGTATCATGGCACCTCCTGAAAACACTGTCTTGACTACAAATGGTCCCTCATACGTAGGAGTCCACTTGCCCCTAGGATCACCCTGTGGTAATATGATACGCTTGATTACCAAGTCACCGGCCTGATATATCTTTGGCTTAACCTTCTTATTAAAAACTTTGATCATTCGTTTCTGATACATCTGGCCATAACAAACTGCTGCTAACCTTTTCTCATCAATCAAATTTATCTAGTCAAGTCGAGTCTGAATCCATTCATCTTCATCCAAGCCTGCATCCTTCATAATTCTTAAGGAGGGAATCTGAACTTCAATGGGCAGAACTGCTTCCATACCATAGACTAAGGAGAATGGGGTTGCCTCTGTTGAAGTACGTATTGTGGTACGATAACCATGAAGAGAAAATGGTAACATCTCATGCCAATCTTTGTAAGTAACAGTCATCTTCTGTACAATCTTCTTAATGTTCTTATTAGCAGCTTCAACTGCCCCATTCATCTTTGGACGATACGGAGAAGAGTTGTGATGCCTAATCTTGAATTGCGTGTAGAGATCAGTAATCATAGTGTTGTTCAGATTAGAGCCATTGTCAGTAATAATCCTTTTAGGGATGCCATACCTACATATGAGATTATTCTTAATGAATCGAGCCACAACATTCTTAGTAACAGATGCAAATGAAGTTGCCTCTACCCACTTAGTAAAGTAATCAATAGCAACCAGGATGAAACGATGTCCATTAGAAGCAGTAGGCTTGATCTCACCAATCATATCAATGCCCCACATGGCAAAAGGCCAAGGAGCAGTCAACACATTCAAGGGTGATGGAGGTATATGTACTTTATCAGCATAAATTTGACACTTGTGACAAGTTCTGGAGTGTTGATAGCAATCAGCTTCCATGGTAGACCAATAGTAACCTGCTCTCAATATCTTCTTTGCCATAGTATGACCACTAGAATGAGTGCCAAAGGTCCCATCATGCATATCTTCCATAATCTCAGTTGCTTCTTTCTTATCCACACAACGAAGCATAGTTGAATCATGATTGCGCTTGTACAAAATCCCATTACTCAAAAAGAACTTAGCAGAAAACCTTCTCAGAAATTTCCTATCTTTGACAGATTCCCCTTCAGGGAACTCCTGAGCTTCAAGATATCTTTTCACTTCATAGAACCAAGGCTTCTCTCCTGCTTCTTCAGTGTCAATCTCATTGCAGTATGCAGGCTTCTTAAATCTATCAATAGTAATCTTGGGAGCTTCATCATCCCAGCTGATCTCAAACATAGATGCCATGGTAGCTAATGCATCTGCCAACTGATTCTCTCTCCGTGGAATATGTCCAAAGGTAATCTCTTTAAAATGTGGGATCAGAGACAACACATGCTCTCTGTAAGGAATGAGGTTATCATGCTTGGTATCCCAATCTCCTTTGATCTGACTAACTACCAGGGCTGAATCTCCATACACGTCAAGGAACTGAATCTTCATATCAATAGCAGCTTTAATACCCAGGATACATGCCTCATACTCAGCCATGTTATTGGTACAATAGAAACAAAGTCTAGCAGTAATCGGAGTATGACAACCTTCAGGGGAACTAATCACAACACCAACAACATTACCAAGTGCATTGGATGCACCATCAAAAACCATAGTCCATCGGGATCCTTGTTCAGGTCCGTCATATTGTCCAGGTTCTTTGGTAATAATCATAATGTCTTCATCAGGGAACTCAAAACTCATTGACTGGTAATCATCCACTGCTTGATGAGCCAAATGATCAGCAACAACACTTCCTTTGATGGCCTTCTGAGTAGTATACTGTATATCATATTCTGTCAAGATCATTTGCCATCTTGCAATTCTTCCGGATAGAGCAGGTTTCTCAAATATGTACTTGATTGGATCCATCTTTGAAATCAACAAGGTCGTATGGGTCAACATATACTGTCTTAGTCGGCGAGCAGCCCATGCCAAAGCGCAGCAAGTTTTCTCGAGCAGTGAATATCTTGTTTCACAGTCGGTAAACTTTTTGCTAAGGTAGTATATTGCCTGCTCTTTTCGACCAGACTCGTCATGTTGCCCCAATACACACCCCATTGAATTGTCTAACACTGTTAAGTACATAATCAAGGGTCTTCCATCAACTGGTGGCATCAAAATTGGTGGTTCCAGCAGATATCTCTTGATTTCATCAAAGGCAGTTTGGCACTCATCATTCCATTCCATCACCTGGTCTTTCTTCAACAACTTGAAGATTGGCTCACAGATGGCAGTTAATTGGGAAATAAATCTTGCAATGTAATTCAATCGTCCCAAGAAACCTCTAACCTCCTTCTCATTACGGGGAGCTGGCATCTCTCGTATAGCTTTCACCTTTGCAGGATCCACTTCAATACCTTTTCCACTGACAATGAAACCCAGGAGTTTACCAGATCTAACTCCAAAAGTACACTTGTTTGGGTTCAATCTCAACTTGTATTTCTTCAACCTCTCAAACAATTTATGCAAATGATCAAGATGTTGCTCTTCATTCTGGGACCTGGCTATCATATCATCCACATATACCTCTATCTCATGATGTATCATATCATGAAACAAAGCCACCATAGCACGCTGATATGTTGCCCCTGCATTCTTCAAACCAAATGGCATCACTTTATAACAAAAAGTGCCCCACTGTGTAAAAAATGTTGTCTTCTCCATGTCTTCAGGAGCCATCTTGATTTGATTGTAACCAAAGAAACCATCCATAAAAGAGAATACCTTATGCTGAGCAGTGTTGTCTACCAGAACATCAATATGAGGAAGCGGAAAGTCATCTTTGGGGCTGGCCTTGTTCAAATCCCTGTAGTCTACACACATACGTACCTTACCATCTTTCTTAGGAACTGGTACCACATTTGCAACCCACTGAGGATAAGAAGTCACAGCTAAGAACCCTGCATCAAACTGTTTCATTACCTCTGCTTTGATCTTTTCTGACATCTCAGGACGCATACGACGAACCTTCTGCTTCTTTGGACGACAATCTTCTTTTACTGGTAAACAGTGAACTACAATGTTTGTATCCAACCCTGGCATATCTTCATAAGACCAAGCAAAGATCTCCACATAGTTACGTAACATCTGAATCAATCTGCTCTTGACACTATCCTCTAAATCAGCCCCTATCTTGACTTCCTTCCTGTTTTCTTCAGTTCCCAGATTCACAACTTCGACTGGCTCTTCATGTGGCTATATAGCTTTCTCTTCTTGTTGTAACAACCTAGCAAGCTCTACAGGTACTTCACAATCGTCCTCATTTCCGTCTTCAGTTTGATAGATCGGATTCTCGAAATTATAATTGGCAATAGTAGAACTGTTATCAACAGGATCCAGAGTGGATGAGGATCTGCATTTTAGTGATGTGGGTGTGTGTAAGAACACATAGCTGATAAAACAGAAAATAAAAGAAGAGAAAGACAAGGAACACAATATTTACGAAAACGAAACGTCCACTGATTTTTATTGAATGAAGTATGCAAATGAAATGACATCCCGTAACAAGCACACCATTGTGCCCCGGGCAAGGCACAAGGCTTAAGAGTTCAATTGTTCAAGAAATTACAAACTTGAAAAGCAACAACACAGTAATAGTATTTACTCCTGACTAAAGGAGATAGGGATAACATCTTCAGCTTTCCAATTATTGAGTCCAACACCCACAGTAGGAAAGATCCAAGCATCCAGATTGTAGTCTTCATCATAGTCTCCCACAGCATTGATCTGATCTATCATAACCCCTTGATTGGTGATACGAACAGCACGAGCACAATGAACAGCCTTCTGGGACTCTGCAGTGAAATCCAAACCAAATTTGTCAGACTTGTATGGGATATCAGGAAGCTGACCCCAAATAGTACAACCACCTTCATCCACTACAGCTCTAGCATCTTTGAGGGAGGCCATTGTTGTAGGTACTCTGGTGACCACAGGAACTTTCTTGACAACCGGAGGAGCTACATAATCATTAACAATCCAAGGAACCACTTCAAATGTCTGACACAGAGTTTCAACGTATTCACCTTCCACTTCCAGATACTTGAAGGTGTTCACATGACTAACAAAATACTCTTCCTCTCCATAGACAGTAATAACTTTTCCTTCCACCGGATATCTTAGCTTCTGATGTAATGTAGAGGTTACAGCACCTGCCCCATGGATCCAGGGACGACCAAGCAGACAAGAGTACGAAGGATGAATATCCATCACATAAAATGTAGCATTAAAAATCTGAGAACCAACTTTGATGGGCAGGTCAATTTCTCCATGCACCACTCTCCTCGAACCATCAAAAGCCTTCACTACTATACTATTGGGCTTCAACACAGCATCTTCAGGACTCAACTTATTCAGGACTTCTTTGGGCAACACATTCAGTGAGGAACCATTGTCTATCAATACATGTGACAGGGTAGTGCCCCTGCATTCAATTGAGATATGCAGAGCCCTGTTATGATCCCTCTTGGCAGGGGTCAAATCAGCATCAGAAAACCCTAACCCATTATCATAGGTCAGGTGGGCAACACAATTCTCAAACTGGTCAACAGAAATTGCATTGGGTACATGAGCAGTCTTCAGAAACTTGATCAAAGCTTTGGCATGAGCCTCAGAACATAACAACAAAGACAGCATAGAAATCTTGGAGGGAGTATGCCCCAACTGATCAACAATGTCATAATCACTCTTGCGAATGATTTTCAATACTTCTTCCATCTGCTTAGAGAGATCATCAGCATCTCGCACATTAGTAGGTACTGGTTCAATAACAGGACCCTTGCCCCAAGTATCAGTGGTGGAGGTAGCAGCAGGAGTAACTGCATTCTTGGAAGCCACTGGAGGAGAGAAGACTCTTCCACTTCGTGTGATCTTACTAGACCCAGCAATATTATCAATATCAACAGGCACATCAGCTAAGGGTTCCTGCTTAACACCATGGATATAAACATCAGACTCATAATGCCAAGGCATAGCTTTATCAGACGTATACGGAATAGGACCAGGAGTGGTAATGGCCATAGGAGCCACTCTGGCTTCAGCAACAACCTTCACAGGGCCTTCAGCAGTAATCTTAATTGGACCCTTATGAATGATTTTAACAGGTCCTTTTGAAGTGATCCTTACCGGTACTTTATCAACCATGTCAACCTCTTCAGTCTTCCTACCTTTAGCAATATGATCCACCATACTTTCTACAGACGATGGAGTCCTCTCAAACACTATTGTATATTTATCCATGAGACGCTGAATTCCATCTCTAAATCTCCAACAACTATCCGGCTTATAGGTACAATACAAACAATCTTCACGACAACCTGGAAAGAACCCAGCTTGCACTAACTTCTTCTTGATAATAGACAATGGTGTGGTCAACTCTGCAACTGAATAGATATGTAAATCTTCATCAATGGCATTGACAGTCTTCTCATGATTTGGCATGGGAGCAGTAATCACATTTGGAGTACCCGGAGGGTCAAATTCAATCTCTCCAGCCTCAATCATATCTTGAATTTTGTTCTTCAAGACCCAACAGCTATTAGTATCATGTCCCTGACAGTTTGAATGATATGCACATCGTGCATTGGGATTGTACCTGGGAGAGGTAACATTGGGATTCTGAGGAGCCTCTTTCAGAGTAATAAGTTAAGCCTTCAACAAGTGTTGCAATGCCTGAGCCATTGACATGTTGATCTTTGTGAACTGCCTTCTAGCCCTCTGTTGGTTGCCCTGTGGCTGCTCTGGTGTTGTAGGTGTTGGATTTGAAATGTGAACTGCACTCACAAACTGATGCCTTCTATTACGATCAGGTTGACCATAAACAGCATTGGATTCTTTCTTCCCAGTGGGAGGCTTCTTTGCAGCACCTGATGAAGAAGTGCCCACTTGGATCTTGCCACTCTTTATACCATTTTCAACGCGCTCTCATGTCATTATCAACTCAGTGAAGCTAGATGATGAGCTTCTAATGAGATGACTGTAAAAAGGACCATTCAGCGTACACATGAACATATCAACCAATTCCCTGTCAGTTAAAGGGGGTTGAACTCTTCCAGCTAAATCTCTCCACTTCTGAGCATACTCCTTGAAACTTTCTTTGGCACCCATAGACATGCTTTGCAGCTGCATGCGAGTGGGAGCTAAGTCAGCATTGTATTGATACTGCTTATAGAAAGCTTCAGCAAGATCATTCCAATCCCTGATGTTGACACTTTCCAATTGATAATACCACTCCAACTGAGCTCCATATAAGCTCTCTTGGAAGAAATGGATCCACAACTTCTTATCAGCAGTGTGAGGTTGGATTCTTCTGACATAAGACCTCAGATGCAGCTTGGGACAAGAGACCCCATCATAAACAACAAAGGTAGGAACTTTGAAACCAATGGGTATGACTACCCCAGATATCAGACTCAAATCTTCAAAATCCAGCCCAGAAGACTTCTGCAGCTCCATAGCATCCATTCTGTCCACCAGCATTTTGAATTTGTCTTCATTAGGCTCATGGTAGTAATTAGCCTCAGAATCAGAGTCCCCCATAGTGTTGTGGAGACTGCCTCCCTCTTTTTCAGACTCTTCAGATTCATAGTCTTCAACTGGTTCTTTGGTCTTGGCAAGACCTTCGAACCTTCTTCCCATGTTGATCAGGCCACCTGACCTTCTAGTCTTCTTAGTCTTCTTGGCCAGCAGTGTCTTCAATTCATCCTGCCCCTTGGACAAGTTCAGGATCAGCTCTTGGAACTGTGCATTTTGTGCCTGGAGATCCTTAACTGTTTGTTCAAGAGCCATTGCTGAAATAAACAGCGAGAAGATAAGAAACCTGTGCACAATTATAAACCTGTGATGCAATGAAATGATATGTGAATGTATATGCAATGTTTTCAAGGACCGCAGGATTTAAATTTGCTTAAACAAACAAGAAGGTAAACTTTTATTAGTAATAAATTTGTTTTGCCTCTTGGGCTTACAGAAATGAAATGAAATAAATACAAAAGATGGGGTTTTAAGTCTCCCATGGACGTTTCCTCTTTGTGTTGAGGTATGAGTTGAGATTCCGTTCCTCGTGAAGTTGCTTTGTTAGTTCCAGGATTCTTTCTTGGCTTGCTTTGTAATGAGCCTCGAAAGTATCCCTTTGCTCCTTCAACTGGATCCAGGATCTCTGTAAGTCTTCCATGTCAGTAGGCATGTCTGGGTGAAGGATGGTGTAAGCAGTATCTCCTTCAGCAACAGGTTCCATGGTAACTGGCAGGATAGCAGGATATGGCATCCTGAGAGTCTGAGCACGAGATCGCACCCATCTGAGATAAGCCTCCATAGGAATAGTGTACTTAGGCTCCAGAGTCTTGCTGTCAACCTTGTTTACTTTTCCCCATGCTCGTATGAATCTCTGACGGTAACCTTGAAGATCGTTGTCGTAATCAAACACAATGCCCTGAATCAACATGTCATGTGGACCATCACTCTGAGCGTAACCAAACTGTCGTAAAGCTAGAGAGGGGTTGTAGGTGATGCCTCCTCTTATGTCTAGAAGTGGCACATTAGGAAACTCCCCACAACGGTCAATGATAGTGACATTCTCCATAGATCTGGAGCACCAATGGATATCTGAATGAGAGAGTGACATGATCCCTTTAGACCACCTGAACCCTTGCTCATTCTTCATTACTGAGCGAGGAAGGTGAGAAATAAACCACCTAGAAAGCAAAGGTATGCAGCACATCAAAGTTCCTCTTGCCCTTGTAGTACGGGTATGAAGAGAATGTAGTATGTCTCCAAGCAATGTAGGCACTGGATTGTGACTCAGGAATATGTTGATGGCATGAACATCTATGAACTGATCTGGATTGGGGAACAATACTAAGCCATAAATCAGAAAGGCTAAGATTTCCTCAAAAGCATCATAGCTCATGGCCTTCAAGAACACCTGAGCTTTCTCTATCAACACCTTCGCAAGAATACCCTTAACTCCGCTTCTCGTTTCTAGGACAATGTCAGACTTCTTCAGATGTAGAGCTGCAGCAATAACCTCTAGTTTAAGCTCCTTCTCCAAGCCTGTGAAGGGTCTTTGATCAAGAACAGGTATACCCAGAAGTTTAGAGAATTCTTCCATTGTAGGAACCAGCTGATAATCAGGGAATGTAAAGTAATGGTGCTTAGGGTCAAAGAACTGAAACAGAACACTCATCATGTCTTCATTGAACCCTGAAGTGACTAGATCCAATAGGTGACCATGTCTCTTGATGAACTAGGAGTGATCAGACACTTGAGAAACCAACTCTTTAAGCTTAGCAGGTATGCCCACAAAATTGATCCTGATGGTGTTTCTACGAGCAGAAGCCATGACCTGCAATCAAAGAACAAAGATAAATCCTTTGGTCCTTGAAATGGTTAGTGAAAATGCTATGCTTATGATGCATGATGATGTCATGATGTTATGCTCAATCACAAACATGTGGCACACACAAACAAGTCACACCATGGCCCTAGGTTTAAAGGCTTGTATGAGGTTTAAAGGTAAGTACCCTCCCCTGAAGTTTAGATGGTTCATCCTGTCCTAGAAAGTAACCAGGTTCTAAGGGATCTCAATATCATTGATCCTTCACAAGGGTGGTTGTTCAGTAGGCAACTTACTTGCCAACCAAAACCCTCCAGGTTTAGAATCTCAATGAGCGTAGTATCGAGTATCAACCAACTTCAGTCTTCACCAAAGCCGGTTATCTCACTACTTTCTAAAGGCCAAGATGGGATAACTAGGGTTCTAAAAGTTAGTTAGTGTATTGACAACATATGGCAGCCTCATATTATCCTCAACTTGACTTAAGGAACATAAGCACCAACCAAGAAGTCACACTAACTATGGCCACCAGATCAACCATATCGGTATACGCCGTACAGTTTCCTTGGTCTATTGCCATTTACCTAAGGTACACTAGATCCGGGTTAGGATCTTTCACACATAAAGCCCAACAAGTAATATAAAGCAAACAAGGCAAACAATTTTAAAGTGATCTAATTCCTAAGGGTACCCCTCTTTAATATTAAGTCCCCAGCAGAGTCGCCAGTTCTGTAACACGGTGGGAGAACTGACTTTAGTTATATTGCGGATAGCAAGAGTCGCCACCGACTTTTATTTTATCCAAAGGAAAGGCATAAAAGAACAGGAAAGACCTTTTAAAAGATTTTTGGGTCCGGGGGGTAGGTTATGTAAAGGGAAGGTGTTAGCACCCTTTACATCCATGGTTATCCATGGGCTCTTAGTTACTTAGCTCACTTTAAAATGTTTTTGAAATGTGAAGTGTGTGAATAGAAGTTTTCATAAGAGTTTGATAATGATCCATGTACGGATGCGTAAAAAACCTTTGTTTTGAAAATTGTTTGAAGTGTGAAGTGTTTGAAAAGTTTTTGAATAGTGAGCAAGCAACTATGAGGAACCTACCCTAAGTTTTAAGTCTTTTCTGTTCTTGAATCCTTTAAATGGTAAGACTATCCCTATTATTAAGGAATAGATAATCATTACCTTGGATGTTAGGGACAAGTAAGGGTCATCTGTTAATGTAGGCAACTGTGGGGTGTATAAGCATTTTTGGAGGGACTGTCATCTTTATTCGGAAGGGACAAGATCATTACGAAGGCAACATTCGAAGAGGGACTTGATCTTTTATTGTTAAGGGACTAGATGACTTCACTTTGAGGGACTTTTTGCTTTATACACCCTACTTGACCTTTTGATTAGGCAACATGAGAGGTAACCCTAGAAAGTGAGATGGCGATCAAAGATCGACTTACGTGTGTGCGTGTTCAATTTAATATTTATCTTTTAAATTAAATGATCTAAATTAATTTTAAATAAACATACATGTTACACTCCCTATTTACTAACCATAGTATAAAATAAATAATTTAAACATTATAAAATATTACATCCAGGAGCAATTACATAATAATTAAGCAAAAATTAAATATAATAAGCAAAATAAATAAGCAAAATTAAATAATTATAATAGGATTAGTGAAAATAATAATAATAAAAATACCAAATTAAATGGGGTTAGTAATAATCATATAAATATAATTAATAATAATAATGAAATAAGCAAAATATTATAAAAAAAATTCAAATTTATGAACAATTATCATTCAATATTAAAATATAAACAATTATACTAATTATTATAAAATTTTTAAATTATGTATAAATTATATAAAAAATTAATTATGCACATAATATGAAAATAGAATTATACTTATAAAAATTAAATTAGCAATTTTAAACATATAATAAGAATTATTTTCATGCAAAAATTAAGTTCTAAACAAATTATATCATATTATCATATTAAGAATTCTAATTTTTAAACATATATAAAAAAAATGTAAATTATAAACAATTTATACATTAATAAAAATTAAATTAAGAATTATAATTAAATTATGAAGATAATATATACAAATAATAATATTAAATAAATAGGAGAAGAAAAAAATTAGGGTTTAATAAGAATTAGGGTTTTATATACAAAAAATGTTAAATATTAAATATTAATCTAATTATAAATTACACATATATATATTAATAATAATAATAAAACAATTTGTTTTAGAAAATATTATTAGAATTTATATTTATGAAAATATATTAAGATTTTATTAAATTAAGATTTTAATTAATTAATATTAATAATAAGTAAAACAAATAAGAAAACAAAAAGAAAAAGGAAACTTACCTGGCTGGGAATTGAACCCAGCACTTCTGGCTTGCAAACACTCAGGCCAGCAACACCTACCACCAGGCCAACGCGCGCGCAGGTACCAAAGGAGAGGTTGAATTGCTTTTGTTGTGTTATTCCTGAAAAATCATAAAAAAGAAAACAAAGCAAAAGGCCTGGGGGGATCGAACCCAGGACCTTCAAGCAATCACACAAATACGTTAATCATTCTAGCTGGGAGAGCGCACCTGATATTAATCTCACCACAATACATAATATATAATGTTAAACAATTAAAATGGAAAAACAATAAAAACTGGTTGGAACCAGGATTCGAACTCCAGCCCTCCAACAATACACGCGCATGCTTCACCACTGGGACAAGCACAAGCTTGTGATATAAAATAGAAACAAAACATAAAAATATTAAAACCAATTTCAAATTCCAGAATGCGCGCGCAGGGCCTTCATCTTCTTCCTCCAGCCCTAGGATATTTGCTGCGAATTTATCTACCAATGTTCCTGCGAAAATCAAACTTGCAGCAAAACCTATGGATCTCATACACCACAAAAACTGTAAAATTTCAACAAATTAATTGTTCAAACATGATCCAGAGACAATTTGGCATTGATCTATGTTTTCATGGTGAAATTCGTATCAGTTCATGAAAATCAAATTAAACTATCCAGAATTCATCCAAAGCTTCAAACAACAACAAATCAACAAACAAAATTCATTAATAATGGTTAAACAATCGAAATCGAAAAAAATAATTTCAAGAACAAAAGGGATTCGGTTCATGTGATATGAGATGTTTTGAATGCAAATGTTCATTGGTTTCGACTCAATGAAGCTTAGTGATCATGGCTATGTCCTCAAAATACCTTCAAATGCTTTGTAGGGTAGAAACCGAATTTGAAGTTTTGTGTGGTTTTTGAAATTTGCAAACTTACTCTTTGAGGCTGGAATTCGTGTGCAATCATTAGGGTTATGTTCTATACTTATAGAGTGATGAATTTAGGTTAAAAAATTTGGTCATTGTGTGAGAGATTTGATTGGAAAAGATTCAAAAAGATTAGGCCTTAAAAATCAAATATCCTTGTATGAACACCTTATATTTTAGTCAAATCAACATGATTCTCTTACCACTTTGATTCCAATCATCTTTATGAATTTCTAGAAGCTTAATCCTTTTTAAATCTTTGACTTTTATATTTTATTTTAATTTAAAATGATTTTAAATGAATTAAATCAAAATAAATAAAAATAAAATGATAAAAAATCTGATTTTTATTGACTTGGGTCGTGCATGAGGTCATAGTATGGATTGGGTCATCATATGGCAAGCCCATTTAGAAAAATTTGGTTTTAAACCTCCATATTCTTCATAAACCAACCAAAAATTTCCCAACTTTGCAAGGGAACATATCCTTCAATTTTAATGCTATGAGGGTGTTCTTGGACATTTTGGAAATCTTGAAGAGTCCTCTAACCAACCCCACTGGTTTCATGTCCATATCATTTACCATTCTCAAGTTATGCCCTTTTGAAGTTGTTGACTTTTTGTTGACTTTCAAAAGGACCTATAATGTCTTAGCTCATACCTTCTAAATGAAGCATTTTTGGGCTTGGCTTGTGAGACACAAAGTTGTAGAGAATTCAATTTCCTTAAAAATGAGCTTTGGATGGAGACTTGGTGATGAAGCATGTGAAAGTTATGGCTGGTCAAAGTTCAGTTGACTTTTACTGAGGAAACCTTAATTTAGAAACTCCTGATTCTTGATGATCTGAAATCTCCTTGATGAATCATGATCAACCCTTGATCAAATGATGAATTTTACTTCATATACTTGATGTTGACAAAAAATCATGAAGTTTGACTTTGGTTTGACCACAGTTGACCTTAGTTTGACTTTTTAACTGCTTTGACTGATTTTGACCTATCTGATCATCTGACTGAGCAAACCTTTGAGAAAAGTCTTGAAACTTGTCATGGGGGTTCTTACACATATATAAGATGTCATGAAGCTCACTTGAAGTCTTGGAAGTTCATTTAGCCTGATTAAAATCAAAAACCCTAGTTTTGGATGCACTTCTTAGGAGGTGCATTGTTTGAGGGAATTGTCAACTCTTCTGACTATTTGTGAACTTTGTGAACCTTATGAACCATCATAAGATGTCTTGTGAACCTCATAAAGTGTCTTGTAGACTTCATGAACCTCATGAAAGGTCTTGTAAGTATTGTGAATCTTGTGAACCTTGTGAACCTCATAAAGTGACTTGTAGACTTCATGAACTTCATGAAAGGTCTTGTGAACCTTGTGAACCATCATAAGATGTCTTGTGAACCTTGTGAACCTCATAAAGTGTCTTGTAGACTTCATGAACCTCATGAAAGGTATTGTAAGTATTGTGAATATTGTGAACCTTGTGAACCTCATAAAGTGACTTGTAGACTTCATGAACTTCATGAAAGGTCTTGTGAACCTTGTGAACCTTCTTAGCACACAAAGTCTTGTATTGTGAGGGCAAATTTTGGGGTGCAACAGTATCCTCTTGTGCAATGAGGAAGTCAGAACACCATAGTTCGACTCAAAGAGACTGAAAGATAAATTGACTGTTGAACTGCTTGCTTGTCTATGCTCAAGTGTATGACTCGTCAGGCTCGAGTGTTAATTGTCTTGCATTAGACGGAAGAAGAAAGTTCTCGCTTATGAATGAGTGTGATGAGAAAAGAATCCCGGAGGAGACAATTATTGTTTGTTATTGTGTTTTCAGTTTTGTTATTGTTTTTGGTGTTTTGCATAAGTTAATGTGCTTAAGCCTAAATCAAGGGCTTGTAAACTCATTATATCTTCCCTGATTAGGGATAATGAGAATACTTAATTATGAGATAAGCATCTCAACTTAATTTCCTTGATGATGTAGGATTAAGATCATTAACCTACTTGTGATTATTTAGATGTTTTTGGTTTTTGTTTAGTGTTAAGTAATGAGTTTAATCTCTAATCATATATTAGTGAACTCATTACATCATCCTAATAGAAGGATAATAGATGAGAACACTTAAGCCGAGGAAGATACCTCAACTTAATCCATGGTTATGGATTAAATTCATTATATAACAAGCCTTTATTAAGTTGATTTTAATTAAGGGATGAGATTAAGAAATGGATTTTATGGTTTGTAAGACAACTTGAGGGGGACTTGTCCATTAAACACTAGGGTTAGTCCTTCTTAACCATAAAGGAAGAATTAGAACCCTAATGTAAGGCCCAAGTTACAAGATAAAGTCTTAGTGATTATTAAGATGATTTGATTAAGAGGTTCAAACAAATTAAAGGTTTAACACTTAGGATTAAAGTTATACACTTCATCCTAAGAGAAGGATGCAGGCATATCCCTAATTCCAAAGTCCTAAAACTTTAAGAGTTTAGTCTCTAATTATTAAGATGAGAAGAGAGACTCAAGGAGACTCAAAGGTAAAAGTATAGGGGGGACTAAACACAGCCCTAAGATTATCATGCTTGGATGTTCCTATAGTTTGTAATACTTGAGAAAGATCTTCAAGGAAGTCACCAATGGAAGAAGCAGAGGAAAGGAGGATGAAACAGAAGAATAAGTTACTCACTTCACTAAAGAAGATAAGTAACTTAAAGAAAGAAAATGAGAGAGAATGAACACAAGTGAACAAGTTCACTTCAAAAACCAGAAAGATTCAAAAGAAAGAGATACAGAGAAAGGAGAAGGGAAGGCAAATCCACTTCTCAAAGTAACTTACCACCTGAAAATGTTAGCATGAATGCATAAGATGTAAAGCATAAAGAAATGAAATGGAGTGAGATGCAATGAGATGAAATGACCAAAGTCAGAAGTGTTGATGCAATTTTAAAGTCATGTGAGATGATGCAATGGCATACAAAGTGCATATGAATATTCATACAAGAATGAGATGTCATGGAAGCATGCTTTGAGGTTTGAAAACACATGAAAGTTAATGAAATGAATGCAAATCATGGCAAATGAATGAAGAAATAATCAAGCATGATTCTAACATGTTCTAAGATGTATAAGATGACATATGAATTCATTAAATGTCATGGCAAGTTCATGTATGGATGCATATGCAAGATGAATGCAAATGAACACATAAAATTAGGATTTTATGGACAAGCAAGATGCAAATGAACAAAACAGAAGCAAATGACATGATAAAAAATTGAAATCAAACTCAAACAAACACTAATCTCATACTAGGTCACACCCCAAAGGAGAAGGTCAGAAACCTAACCAATCACAAGTTATGAATTTCCTAAGTTCCTAGGGTTTTTTGGGTGGTTCAAAGGGAAAAAATGCAAATCAATTTGAAAATGCAAGATAAATTCATGAGATAAGAGACCTATAATCTACATGCCATATGAAAAACAATGCAAAAAGAATCATCTTCAAACTCTTCTTGGTTAGGCAGAAATGATTTTTTAAAGTTAAGGTTCAAAAATATGATTTAAATGACCCTTAATTCAAAGAAAATTCACAAACTATGATCAAACCTAAAATGAAATTTGTGTGAAAAGTTTGAAAATGTTTCTAAATGCAATGGGATGATTCATGATTTTTTTGGTAATTTTTAGAAACCTAAATGTATTTTTAATTAATTAAAAGACTTTAATTAATTAAAAATAACATTTAAATATTTTAAAAATATTTTTTTAATGCAGAAAATAAAATAAAAATCATTTTCAGGTTGAGAAAAATATTTAAAACAGAAATGCAAAAGGAAATATTTTTTGGATGATTTTTGCTATTTTTAATTAATTATGCAAATGAAATGGAAAGAAAATAAAATAAAATGAATTAAATTTATTATAAACATTGACTGGCGCGTGATCCAAAGGCTGGGATTTAACCTGACTTAATTAATTGATTAATTTAATTAACTTGGAGATTAGGGCTAAGTGAGAGGATCCTGACCATCCACACACGCAGGAAACAACATCCAACGGCCTAAATTCAAACTAAACTAATTAATCAGAGATTAAACCTTAATGACTTTCAGATGGTCGGAGGGGACCTCCGGTCATCTTCTCCGGTAAGTCAAAAACGTCATCTTCTTCCCTAAGCCATTAATCCCCATAAAAACTGCCCAGAATCAATCCCCAAACATCATACATCATGAATCAACAAACAAACAACATTTATATTGCACAATGAGGCTGAATCGAATCAAAACAAATTTTAGGGCAAATTTGGGGTGTTTACATGTGCAAGACAAGGACGAGTGTCGAAAGATTGGGCAAGGGACACGGACGAGTGTTTGACTTGCTGGGGAAGCATGACACGAACGAGTGTCAGAAAGAATAAGTACGAGTTGTGAACAAATGTTTGTATTTGGGAGTGTCGAAGGTATTCTGGCGATCTGTGGGGGGATAGGGTGACACAGACAAGTGTCAAAAAGAGCATGCTATGAACAAGTATCTGTACTTGAGAGTGCAAAGGGGATGCTTTGGCTTTTATCTGCAGGGGGTATGTTTTTGTATATTGTTGATGAAGTGATGATGGTATTTACAGGTGACTGGCTTGAACTTGGCTTATGATCATGCGAATGTTTGATTTTTTTTGTCGTAATGCTCCGTATTAGACGGAATGCTACGCTTATTCTGGTGAATATGATGTGAATGCTATGATCATGCAAATGAGAAACTCGATCCGAGACTCGGATCCTGCAGAGATAAAGATCCCTGGCTGATCTGTTTGGAGGAATAACCCGGCTGGGGAAGAGATCATTGATAGATCTGCCTGGAGGGAGAACTCTGCTTGGGGAAATAGATCATTGATAGATCTGTCCGGAGGAAAAAAACTTAATGGGGATGAGGAGGTTTTAGCAACTCCGTTGGGGATGTGTTTCAGGTATTACTCTTTGTCGCTCCCCAGATTTCCATCCTGGTACAAATGCGAAAGTGGCACAGAAAAGAATAGAGTCGCCAGCCATGCACGTTTATCCCGAAGGAACGGGAATGGTAATACTACACAAACTAGAAGAAAATAAAAGGAAGGACACGGGTCCTGTGAACCAAAGAGATTGGGTTCGGGAGTCGGTTACGACCTGGGAAGGTATTAACACCCCAGATCGTCCGCCGTGCCCGACGGGATCCACACTTGCAAAGAAATCTGCTTCAAAGGGTGAGGGGATAAAATCTGCTGCAAAACTGAAACTGAAACTGGACTGGATAAAAAGAAAATAAAAGGGGACTGAAAAAGAAATGAAAAGGAAAAATGTAGGGAAAATAAAGATTGTGCTCGAACGGGCCCTACCCCGCTGCCTACGTACCTCGTCTGGACATGAGGATCAGAGACGCTGTAGTTCCCCTAACTAGGGGTAGAAAAGATTGCTTGTGAATTAAGGCTCGATCTGCCTATGTTAATGCTCAGGTGTTGCAGGCTCGGACGACGAGTGCGTAACCGTCTTGCATAATGACAAGAAGAAGCAAATTCGCGGACGGAGCGAAGGAGATGAGCAAAGAATTCCCGAAGGAAAGATGATTATTGTTTGTTTGTGTTTTTTAGAGCTTTTTATTTGTGTGTCACAAGAGAATGAACTCGAGCTCTTTTCCATGGAACGTGTACTTGTCACTACATTCCGAGATGGAATAATATAACAAGCACACCAAGCAAGGAGAACGTATCCAAGACTTGTTTTCAAAGGCAAGGGCCTAATTTCATTGACTTGTTGAATTTATTAGGTGTTTTAGTGATTAAAAATGAAGAAGTATTTTTTAGGGTTTTTCTTGATGAAAATGACTTCATGATCCGACTTGTGCATCATGCTAGACAAATGCACTATTCCAAGATGGAATGAATACATATGCCCCATGGAATAAGGCTATTACACAAGAAGTCACTTCTTTCTTTATTAATGTTTTTTTAGATTTTTGTTTTGAGATGAGAAGATAAAGAAACCAAAGGAGCAAAAAGGCAAAATCTACAAATGGGGAAAGACTACCTAATGTTATCATGCAAAAGAGGTCCTAAAGTTAGTGAGGTTTCAACTATCCTAATGAAGAGGAAGAAACAAAGAAACCAAAGAAGAGCAATAAGAAGAGGAAGCAAGAGCTAGCAAGCAACTTACTCCTCTAAAGGAGATAAGTTTCTCCTAAAGGGGGAAGAAAATAATTGAATTACATGATGGCATAAGGCACATCAAAAAGAACAAGGAGAAAACACCTAAAAAGAGAGAAGGATGAAGAATTGAAATTTGGATGAACATCCACACTTCACTTACCATAAGCCCCTGCAAGTGTTAGCAAAATCCAACACATGTTCATCAATAAAATCATGACAATGACATGCTCAAGGTTCACATCAAACCAAGATCAAACAATAATTCCAAACATAGCACAAACAAGCATTTACGTGTCGAGAACACAGAAGCATGCATCAATCAGCAAGAAAATCACCCAAACAATCATATTCAATTATCATATAATGATCCATGACATTCAAAACAAGTAAGGGGATCAAACATGCTTGAAATAAGGCAAAAATGGCCTACTACTTCAGTGTTAACCGGTTAACCAAAGCGTTAACCGGTTAACCATGCCAAAACCTGCATAAAAACAGCACAATTCAGGTGCGTTAACCGGTTAACCAATCCGTTAACCGGTTAACGCTGTTAAGACAGCAGCAAATCCTGCAAAAATCAGCTTACAACCAGCTTTTCCAAACAAACTTATACCAGACCAGCAAACATATGAACATGAAAATAATGCATAAATTCACATTAAATGGCATCATGAAGCTTATGAACATTAATACATGGATCCGGTCACAAATCGATCAATCAATTCAATCAACACAAGCAAATACGCAAGCACATGGCGGATCTAAAGCGCAAGCATCCAAATAAGCTAAAACAGAGCTAGATCTGAAATTAACCAACCTACAAAGCTGAGGTATGCTTTGGTAATTCTTGATCGAGCTGAAAACGATAGATCTCGCGCAAAGCTTTGAAGATCTGGTGCTAAGCTTCACACTCCGTGCAAAATAAATGCAAGAACAATATCTTGATGCAGAATTTTGGATCCAAAAGCACTTCTAGATCCCAAACCAGATCTGAATCACCAATTAAACCAGCAAAAATAAACAAGAGAGTTATGGATGGAGGTCTAGTTCCAAGATCTACACACCTCAATGCAAGGTTATGTGATCTTCAAAGTGGAACTTTTAGTGAATTGGAAAATTGGGAGAGAAAAGTGAGAGAATTGTGAGTGAGAGGAGTGAAAATTCAGAAAATGAGAATGAAAATTGTGAGGGAGAGACCTTTGGTTTGGAGAGAAATGATTAAATATGGTTTAGGTTTGGGGCCCAAAAATTAGGCTTGGGATCCAACATTATGGTTTGGGTAGTGTGATTAGGATGTAGCAATGGGATTAGGCTTGGACAACTGCTCTAGATCCTTCTTTTTAATTTCCAATTAATTCAAAATGAATAAAATCAGAAAATTAGAAATTGGAGCAAAAATCACACATGCTGAAATGCTGCTGGAAATTCAAAACTCGTGGCCATTAACCGGTTAACCAATCCGTTAACCGGTTAACGCCAGTGAATTTTTGAATTTCCCTCCTTTTGGTGGGAACCTTCAAAAATAAGCTGATGCCAATCGTTTTGATATGATTTTGATCCTCAATCCTTTCTTTAGGATTTGACCCTGACATCAACCTTGTAACTTGCCTTGTGAGCTTTGAATTTCCCTGGTGATTGATCATGTGCCTTATGCGGGAACATGCAAGTGATATGCTTCATTTTTCTATGCAATATGCTAAGGACATGAAATGCTGATGATGATTATGATATGATGATGATGCTAAACAGGAGAGGGAAATTTTGGGGTATTACACTCTTCCGGGGAGGCAACTCTGTGGGGAATCAGTTCCACCAACTCTGCTGAGGATGAGAGAAATCTGGCATCTCCGGTGGGGAATAGAAAGTTCTTTGAAACACTTTGCTGTGGAAGAGTTGTTAGTCATTTCTCGGGAGATCTTGTTCGGGGAGGAGATAACTCCTAGAAAATAGTATGATGGGGATTCAACGCTTGATATGCCCCCTGTTGCGAAAGATTGTCTGTCTTGAGTACCCGCAACCTGTTAAGACAAAGGAAAACACACAAGCGCCCCGAGGTATCCTTAACCGGATTCCGTAATGGGAGTTAGATTTACCTGAAAGTAATATATTTCCTGCAAGCATTTGTTAAAATGGCTCATATGATTTATACAAGTATCGTATTATGAACATTGGACATTTTGCAAATAAAATAAAATGTACAAAACGAAGTGTGACTGAAAAATTTGATTTTATTAATTTGTGTGCCCTGAATTGGCAAGTACAGTCAAAGAAGCGAATCCCCTGAAATGAGGAGATTGCTGTAAAATTGAGAAAATAAAAGTGTTGGCAATGCTGAAGATGACGCTCCAGTGAGCTTCCTTTTCTATGACCTATATGACCTTGACGTTCTTCTTATCTTGCTTTCTGAAGAAGGTTGATTCTGACCAACGCTTAGTCTTTTCGGAGCTTGCTATGTTGTGAGTGATACAGAAGAATTCAGATTGCAGTTGTTCGCTTATTCCCTGATCTTGCGTGGATCACCCTTTCGGGTTTTCAATCCACCGAGATACCCATTTTTGCCTGAGCTGTCCAATGCGGCTTTTCAACTCATCGGGTGTACATTATTTTTTATTTTTCCCTTATTTTTGCCCGAGTCTTTTATTTTTTTTTTGAATCGCCGGGATGCCCTATTTTTTCCTGGAATTACATTCTGTTTTTATGTCCAGCGGGTCATTTTATGCGAAGTATTTTTTAACTGCATTTGAATTCACAGTAGACGGGAAGTCTTCACCATCCATGGTTGCGAGCATCAGTGCTCCACCTGAGAAGACTTTGGGTATTACGTAGGGACCTTCATATTTTGGTGTCCACTTGCCCCTTTGGTTTGTATGAGAAGGAAGGATTCTCTTCAGAACAAGCTCTCCCACTTGGTATTCCCGTGGTCTGACTTTTTGATCGAAGGCTTTCTTCATTCTTTTCTAATATAACTGCCCATGACAAATGGCAACTAATCTTTTCTCTTCAATCAAATTCAGTTGATTGTACCGAGACCAGACGCATTCTGCTTCAACTAGTTTCACATCCATCATCACCCGTAAGGAGGGTAGCTCAACTTCAACAGGTAGGACAACTTCCATACCATACACAAGTTGATAAGGCGTTGCTCCAGTAGATGTTCTGACATGTAAGGAAAATGGTAGCATTTCATGCCAGTCTTTGTAGGTGACTACCATCTTCTGCACAATCTTATTGATGTTCTTGTTAGCGGCCTCAACAGCGCCATTCATCTTTGGCTTGTAAGTAGAAGAGTTGTGATGTTGGATTTTGAAGTCCCGGCAAAGTTCTGCCATCATTTTGTTGTTCAAATTAGAACCATTATCAGTAATGATTTGCTCGGGAACTCCATATCGACAGAAGATATCCCTTTTCAGAAATCTAGCTACCACTTGTTTGGTGACGTTTGCATACAAAGCTGCTTCAACCCATTTGGTGAAGTAATCAATGGCTACTAGGATGAATCTGTGACCATTTGAAGAATTCGGTTCAATCTTTCCTTTCATGTCAATGCCCCACATGGCAAAGGGCCAAGGTGAAGACATTACGTTTAAAGGATTCAAAGGCACATGCACTTTATCTGCGTAGATCCAGCACTTGTGGCATTTTCTGGCATAGGCACAATAGTCTTCATCAATTGTGATCCATTAGTAACCTGATCTTAACAACTTCTTCGCCATTGCATTTTCTCTGGCATGGGTACCGAATGAACCTTCATGCACCTCGTGCATCAGCAGGTCTGCTTCCTTCTTATCAACACATCTGAGTAGGACCATGTCGAAGTTTCGCTTATATAATGAACCATCAGCATCAAGGAAGAAACTGTTGGCTAGCCTTCTTAATGTCTTCTTATCATTAGACGATGCCCCAGGTGGGTATGTCTATGTTCCTAAGAAGCATTTGATGTCATGGTACCAATGCTTGTTATCAGTTGCAGTGTCCACAGAAAATACATATAACGTTCGGTCAAGTCTGGATACCAAAATTCGAGGCACATAATTGGCAGCTTGAAGTTTAAGCATGGAGGAAATGGTAGCTAAAGCGTCTGCAAACTGATTATCATCTCGAGGGATGTATTCAAGTTTGATTGTTGTGAAGAAAGTCAGTAATCTCCTCGTATAGTCATGGTATGGAATCAGATGCTCCTGATGAGTGTACCATTTGCCATTTCTCTGGTTGATTACCAAAGCTGAATCTCCAAATACATTCAAGTATTTGATCCTGAGGTCAATGGCTTCCTCAAGACCCATGATACAAGCTTCATATTCTGCTTCGTTGTTAGTGCAGGCAAATGTGAGTTTTGCCGAGAAAGGCATATTAACTCCTTTAGGTGTTATAAGCACTGCACCAACCCCATGACCATTCATATTGACAGTCCCGTCAAACATCATAGTGCATGCCTCTTCTGGATCAGGCCCTTCGGTGTGAACTGGCTCTTCAAAATCTTTTGCTTTTAAGTACATGATGTCTTCATCAGGGAAGTCATACCTCATGGGCTGGTAATCATCAATGGGTTGCTCAACCAGATAGTCAGACAATACACTGCCCTTGATGGCTTTTTGAGAAGTGTACTGAATGTCATACTATGTTAGAATCATTTGCCATCTTGCAACCCTTCCGGTAAGTGTTGGCTTCTCAAATATGTACTTGACTGGATCCATCTTTGAGATCAACAAGATAGTATGATTCAACATATATTGTGTTAGTCGGCGAGCAGCCCACGCTAAAGCACATCAAGATTTCTCGAGCAGTGAATAACGTTGTTCACAGTCGGTAAACTTTTTGCTTAGGTAGTATATTGCATACTCTTTTCGACCAGACTCGTCATGCTGGCCCAACACACACCCCATTGAACCTTTTAATACTGTTAGGTACATTATCAGAGGTCTTCCTTCAATTGGAGGCATGAGGATTGGAGGTTCTTGCAGGTACTCCTTGATCTTGTCAAAAGCTTTCTGACAATTATTGTTCCACCTGATTGTTTGTCCTTTCCTTAACAGCTTGAACAAGGGTTCACAGGTTGCAGTGAGATGAGATATGAACCTTGAGATGTAGTTCAATCTACCTAAGAACCCTCGAACTTCTTTCTCAGTCTTAGGCGCATGCATTTCCTGAATAGCTTTGACTTTGTCGGGATCAACCTCAATTCCCTTTTCACTTACAATAAAACTCAGCAACTTACCAGAACGTACCCCGAATGTGCATTTGTTGGGGTTCAATTTCAGCTGATACTTCCTCAGACGCTTAAACAACTTTAGCAGATTCACCAGATGGTCTTCTTCAGTAAGGGACTTGGCAATCATATCATCCACATAGCATTCGATTTCTTTGTGGATCATATCATGGAATAATGTTACCATAGCCCGTTGATATGTTGCACCGGCGTTCTTCAGTCTAAATGGTATTACCTTGTAACAAAACGTGCCCCAAGGTGTGATGAAAGTTGTTTTCTCCATGTCTTAAGGTGACATCTTAATCTGATTGTATCAAGAAAATCCGTCCATGAAATAAAATACCAAGAACTAAGTTGTGTTGTCCACCAATACATCGATCTGAGGTAATGGGAAATCATCCTTCGGGCTAGCTCTGTTCAGGTCCCGATAATCCACACACATACTCACCTTGCCATCCTTCTTAGGCATGGGTACAATGTTAGCAACCCATGGCGGGTAACTAGTTACACTAAGGAAATCGGCGTCCCACTGCTTTTGTACTTCTTCCTTAATCTTCATGGCCATTGTCGCTCCCGAAGATTTTCATCCCGGTACAAGCGCGAACGGTCGGCAAGAGGAGAAATGAAGGTGAACTGAATAGAGTCGCCAGCTAGGCATTTTTATCCTGAAGGAAAGGTAATGCTGCATAAACCTGGGAAAATATGGACAAGACGGTCGCGAACCAGAGAAACTGAGAAAGGGGGTTGGTTACAACCTGGGAAGGTGTTAACACCCAGATTGTCCGTCGTACTCGACAGGATCCACGCTTAAAAGATTGTGTTTAAAAGGGGTAGGTGTATGTACTATCTGTGTGCAAAAGCTGGAAAAGAAGTATACAGGTGTCAGTGCAAAAGAAGTGAAATGCTCAGGACCGAGGCTTAAAAAGAATGTTGAAAGAGGGGGAAGACACAAAGACTTTTGTTCGATAACAGTTAAGTTATGCCTACGTATCCTCTCGTGCAATAAGGAAGTCAGAACAATGTAGTTCGAATCAAAGAGATTGAAAAATAAATTGACTGGTGAACTGCTTGCTTGTCTATGCTCAAGTGTATGACTCGTCTGACTCGAGTGCTAACTGTCTTGCATTAGACGGAAGAAGCAAGTTCTCGTTTATGAATGAGTGTGATGAGAAAAGAATCCCGGAGGAGACGATTATTGTTAGTTTTTGTGTGTTCAACCTTTTATTGCTTTTTGGTGTTTGTCATAAGTTAATGAGCTTAAGCCTAAATCAAGGGTTAGTAAACTCATCATATCCTCCCTTAGATTATGGATAATGAGAATACTTTAAGTATGAGATAAACATCTCAACCTAATTACCATGATGATGTAGGATTAAGATTATTAACCCACTTGTGATTATTTAGATGTTTTTTAGAGTTTTTGTTCAGTGTTAAGTAATGAGTTTAAGCCATAATCAAGGATTAGCGAACTCATTACACCATCCTAATAGAAGGATAATAGATGAGCACACTTAAGCCGAAGAAGATACCTCAACTTAATCCATGATTAGGGATTAACCTCATGACAAAACAAGCCTTTATTAAGGTGGATTTTAATTAAGAGTGAGATTAAGAAGTGAGTTTTATGATTTGTAAGACAACTTGAGGGGGACTTGTCCATTAAACACTAGGGTTAGTCCTTCTTAACCAATAATGGAAGAATTAGAACCCTAATGTAAGGCCCAAGTTACAAGTTAATGCCTTGGTGATTATTAAGATGGGTTGATTAAGAGGTTTAAACAAATTAAGAGTTTAACACTTAGGATTAAATTTATACACTCCATCCTAAGAGAAGGATGTAGGCATAACCCTAATTCCAAAGTCCTAAAGCCTTAAAGGTTTAGTCTCTAATGATGAGATGAGAAGAGAGACACAAAGAAGACACAAAGGTAAAAGCTAAAGGGGAACTAATCACAACCCTAATTATTGTCATGCTTGGATGTTCCTATGGTTTGTAAGGCTTGGGAAAGATCTTCAGAGAAGCCACCAATGGAAGAAGCAGATGAGAGGAGGAGAAGCAAAAGAAACAAGTTACTTACTTCATTGAGGAAGATAAGTAACTTGGAGAAAGAAAGTGAATGATGAACATGAATGAGCAAGCTCACTCTAAGGCAAAGAAAAATTCAGCAATGATGCATAAGAAGAATGAGAAGAGGAATGAGAAGTGAAGGCAAATTCACTTCTCAAGTTACTTACCACCTGAAAAGGTTAGCATAATGAAAGAAATGAAATGAAATGAAGCACATGCAAGGGTAAAAACCAAAACCAAAAGCAAACACATGATGCAAATGATGCTATTAGATGATTCAAAGGCATACCAAGTGTTATGAATGTTCATACAAGAGATTGGATGCAAATGAGGAATGCTTTGAAGTATGAAAACACATGTATGTTTATGAAATGAAATGGATGCAAAGCATGGAAAATGGATGCATAAATGACCAAGCAATGTTCAACCAATTTCTTAAGATGTCTAAGATGGCATACAAGTGCTTAGAATGTTATGGCAAGTTCACATGTTCATGCAATGCAATGTAAGATGCAAGTATGGATGCAAAATTAGGGTTACATGAAAAGATATGATGCAAATGTCAAAAACAAAAGCAATTCACATGATAAAAAATTTCAAATGAGATCAAACAAACCCTAACGCCATATGATATCACACCCCAAAGGAGAAGGTCTAACTCTTAACCCTAAGAAAGTTGTGATTTTTCTAAGTTAACTAGGGTTTTTGGGTACCTTAAGAGGGAAAATTCAATCAAATGGAAAATGCAAGATAAATTTATGACAAAAATGTCCTAGAAACTACATGTTATATGGAAAACAACACAAAAAGAATCATTGTCAAACCCTTCATGGTTAGGCAGAAAAGAATTTTCAAAGTTAGGGTTCCAAAAAGGGAATTTTATGAACCCTAAATTCAAGAAAAATGTCAAAGTTGAATCAAAACCAAAAAGAAATTTGTATGAATGGTTTGACAATGTATCTAAATGTCCTAAGATGCAATTTGAATTTTTTTGGAATTTTTAGAAACCTAAATGGTATTTTAATTAATTAATTTCCATTAATTAATTAAAATAAACATTTAAATATTTTTAAAATGATTTTCTAATGCAAAAAATAAAAATAAAAATGTTTTTGGGTGAAGAAAAATATTTAGAATTAAAATGCAGAAGGAAATATTTTTGTGACTTTTCTAAGTATTTTAAATAAAATGGTAAAGAAAAATGCATTTAAATGAAATAAAAATGAAAATAAGTGAAGTCAACTGATCCAATGGCTGAGGTTTAAACCTGGTTTGACTGCGCGCGCAGATGAGTTGGTGAGATTGAATCTGGCTTAATTAACTAATTAACCTAATTAATTAATAATTAAACTTAAGTGAAGTGATTTGAGCCTTTCATGCGCCCGAGAACCTAAATCCAAGGGTTGACATTTAAACCTGGTTGATTAACCCTAATTGCTAACCCTAATTATTTTCAGGTGACCGGAGCTAGCTCCGGTCATCTTCTTCGGTAGGACCCTCAACCCAACTTTTTCCCTAGGCCATTTCCAGAGCTCTAAAGCTCCAGATCACTTCCCCACACCTCCCTAAACATGAATCAAGCATCAAAACACATTTCTCATTCATCATTTTCAAGATTCGAAGAAAATCATAAAAATGGCAAAACTTTCAGACAGTCATGAAATCCTTAATACGCAACCATTTTCAAAAATAAAAACATCAACATGATCAGCACATCACATAGATTCATTTAGGAACTTAAAATTTCATTTTTGAAAAAAAATTCTTGAGGTTACCTGAGCTTGAGCTTTCTCAGTTTGGAGCTTTTGGACCTCTTCTCTTGTGCAAATTTACTCCTCTTGACCCCCTGATGAAGTTGCAATGCTTTGAAGGAGCTTAGAATGGCTGGATTGAGTGGTTGCACTTCAACTGGCCTGAAATCGTGTTTGTGTTTGGCTGGCTTTCAGGGCTTGGTAATGGTTGGGAAATGCTCTAATGGTGATGGTGAGTTGAATGATGAAGTTTGTTTGGAGTTTGAGTAGCTGGATAGAGAGTTTCGAAAGTTTTTTCTTGAAGGTGATTTTTGTGAAACTTGGTGTATGAACTGATTCGGGCTTGTGTGTGTTATGGATTGGCTTGCTTTTGGTCCACATAACATAAACCTATTGGCCAAAGAGTGGTTGTGGCTGCAGCTGATTGGTATGGGCTCTCTTGCAAAAAGTCAACAAATTGTGTACTTAAGGTATGGGCTCATATTGCAGTTGTTATATGGCATGTCCTGGCTCAGCATTGATCAAGGAGAGCCATGGAAAATGAATTGGGGTGATGCAGCAAGTGTATGAGAAGATTCATCCCCTTTTGCAAATTTGAAGAACTTTGGCCCTTTTTGAATTTCTTGAAGTTCAAGGCATGAAATAGAATGATTATTTGGGCAATTTTGGTCACAATACATTGTATTATGTTGGTATGATTCTTAGAGAGTTATTAGAGGTCACCAAATGGTTGTGTATGTGAAATTGCAAGAAATCCTCTTTGGTGTGAAAGTGAAAATTATAGGATTTTTGCCAACTTTGCAAAGTCATAACTTGAGTTCCATAATGAATTAGGACTTGCTCTTGTACTTTTTGAAAAGGGAATGATCCAATCTACAACTTTCATGACCAACAATTTTTCATTTGAAGCATTTTTGGTTGAGAAAGAGGAGGTTGAAAAAACTTTCCCAAAATGGAAAGTTTCCATTACAAGTCATTTCCATTTTTGACAACTTTTGGTTTAACTCAAATTTCTTCAATTTTGTAAACTTACAAGAACTTCAATGATCAAATAAAGATCAAATAACTTCAATTTGATGAAAAATCCACTTTGGTTCCATTTTTGGGGGCCTCAAATGCCCTGATTTTGCTCTGACTTGCTCAAGAAGTTACCCAGTGAACAGATGACTTCCACAATGAATTTCTTCATCAAACTTGGTACATATGATCCTTTTAACATATTGAGACTATTAGAAACAAAAATTACCAAAAAATTTGGAGTTATGGCCTCTGAAACCAAAACCCTAATTTTAGGTCATCTGTGCAATGAAACCCTAGCTCTGCCTCCATGCCTTGCTAGTTCTTGTGATTTATTGACTTCCTTGATCTTTGAGGGATATAATATGATGATAGAACACACATGGACCCTCTTGGAACAATTGGAGACCTTTGGAGTGGCTTAGATGGATCCTTGGATTGCTCAGATCACAAACCCTAAATGCAGATGAACTTGAACTAATGCAGTGAAACAAAAATGCAATATGAGATGGTATGCTTAAACTTATGCAAAGATGGAAGATCACAAGCCATGGTGTGAAATGAGTGAGGGAAAATTTGGGGTGTTAAAATCCATATATGGGCGAGTGCGCCACAATTTCTGTTTAAATGGAGGACAATCTTCTTTCAAGGGTAGCCTGTGCATGACAATATTCGTATCTAGACCTGGCATATCCTGATAGGACCAAGAAAAGACGTCAAAATATTCCCGAAGCATGCTGATAAGCTGTTCCTTTACTGGAGCTTACAAACTGGCACCAATCTTTACTTCTTTCAAATCTTCCTCGGTACCAAGATTACCAGTTTCAATTTCCTCCTGATGAGGAGTGATCACTTTCTCTTCTTGCCTAAACAACCTGGCTAACTCTTCAGGCAACTCATAGTCTTCATCAACCCCTTCATCTGCTTGATTAATTGGATTGTCGAAGTCATACAAGGTCATAGCGGTGCTGTTGTCGGTGCAATCTAGAGGATAATCTCTGCAAGGGTTGAGATTTGTTCTTTTTAGTGATCAATTTTAATCTTGTTCAGAAAAAATGAAGTTATTTATTTTGAAAACATTGCCATTTATTTTTTTGTGCGAAAAATAACAAAAATGAAAAGACAGTGAGTGAAAAAAGAAAATTGTTTACAAAAGATGTCCATTGTTCATTGATATTCCATTTGCACAAAATACAAATAAGGCCCTATTACAAAATGAATCCTGACACCTTGGGCAAGATGCAGGACTTGATGCATGCTAAAAGAAGGAAATAATAATTACTCTGCAGGAGTAACTCTTATAATTTCCTAAGAAGACCAGTTAAGGACTTGTTGGCCTGGGATCCTTGGACGAATCCAGCTCTCCAGGTTGAGGCCGCTTTCAGCCTCGTCTTCCACGTTATTGACAACATAGGGGGTTAGCATTCCCCCACTCACGAACTTGGGCTCCTTAGTAGCCTCTGCTGGATCTTGTCGGAATGGTTTGTAACCCAAACCGAATTTGTCCTCCTTCTTCTCCGCGGGCAACAGCTTGCCCCAGCCTTGGGCGTTTCCATCTTCAACAACCTTCCGAGCTTGTTGATAGGAGATAATTGAAGTACCCATCCTATCCTCCTGGGATGCAGCAAATACTTCAGTTGTCGCCTCATTGACGTTTAGTGCTTCGAAACCTTGGCTCATGGTTTTGTGGATTTCACCATCCATCTCAATATATTTGTAGGTGGCCAGATGGCAAACAAAAATATCCTCTGTGGTATGTCCAGGTGCATTAGAATCGAAGGCACATCTGGCATTAACGTCATAATTTCTTGGAAGGTTTTGAGGACCTGGTGGAGCCAGAGTTCTTAATTCAACAAGATTAAGCTTAAAAAGTTGTGGTAACAAAGTGGCATGGGGCATTGGTATAGGATCAATTACCCTGTTGACTTGAGATGGCCTTTGCTGGAAAGGACGTTGTTGTTGCTGTTATAGGACCTTTGTTGAGGAAAATATTGTTGAGGGAAATGTTGTGGTTGCGGAGTGTATTGTTTTTGAGGTGGTGGAGTGGGAATTGTAACAGCGGAAATTGATCTTGGCATATACTGGGGCCTTCTCTTCCTATGTATATTGAGTTGGTTTCACCTGACCTTCGAGGCCTTGCAAACGGTTTCCTTGTGCTGCTAGAGTTGGCGCCGTTATCAGAAATCTTACCCATTTTTAACAAACTCTCTATCCTTTCTCCCGCTATGACCACATCTGCAAAGCTAGTGGAAGAGAAAGAAGCCAACCTATCAATGTATGTCCCCTGTAGGGTGTTCATAAACATATCTGCCATTTCTCTTTCCGACATTGGAGGTTGAACAGCAGCAGCTAATTGCCTCCATCTTTGAGCATACTCTCTGAAGCTTTCTCTGGAGGATTGTGACATACCCATTAGAAGAGTTCTGTTAGGAGCCATGTCTAGAATGTATTGGTATTGACGTATGAAAGCCTCGGCCAAATCCTTCCAATTTCTGATTGTTGCCTTGGTCAGATGGGAGTACCACTCACGGGATGCCCCGACCAAGCTATCTTCAAAATAGAACATCCATAGCTTCTCATCCATAAAATAAGCCTTTAATCTTCCCAGAAAGGATTGAAGATGGGTGCGAGGGCAAGATGTCCCATTATATCTTTCAAAGCAGGGAGGTTTGAATTTGTGAGGAATTCTAACTCCCTCCACTAGCCCCATATCCATAACATCAAATCCTAAGGAGTTTTGAGACTCCAGAAATCTCAACTTTTCTTCTATCTCGTCCATCCGACGATCATAGACTTCATCTCCTGCTCCAACTACAGTGAATTGTTCCTCCTGAGGGTCCTCTTGCAAGGCACGCTCTCTAGTATTACCCTGGGTATTCCTGATAGCATTCATGTCAGGGTTAAGATGAGGTCCAAACTCTGGGGGATCAGTACGAGGTTGTCCATGATCATTGTTGCTGGTACCCCCTGTACCCGAGTGATTTTCTTCAGGAGTTTGTCGCTCGACTAACTCTCTTAATCTTTCTTGCCTTTGGGCCAACCCAGTCATTACTGCCATGAACTGGTTCATTTGAGCCCTCATTTCATTTCTTTCATTAGCCATTTGAGTCCTTACGTCAGTCAAATCATGCTGAACCTGGTCCATCTGTAAGCTCGGAAGGTTGTTTCTTGTAGGATACCGGTGAACTCTGTTGATGGGGAAGACTCTCCTATGAGAAATGTTTCCTAAAACCACAACAAAGTGAGAAACAACAACAAAAATACCTACAAAACAAAGAATGAAGTTAGTATGTAATGCAGTATGTCTATTTGTCTTCCAAAGGTATCCGGTTTGGTTCTTTGGTTTTGACCTTCCAGACCACGAGGAATGATGATGTTGAATAGAAATGAAGCCCACAGAATAACACACAAACCATATATTACAAATGCAAAGGTACATAGTTTTGTGATTACAATAAGCCCTCGTGATGGGTCAAAATACAACAAAATAAACAAAAGTACAAACAAAAATGAAGTACGAATACAAAGAAATTAGACATCCAGTCCATAGTCATCCTCTTTGACTTCCTTCAGGAGAGCATCAGTCACTGGTCAAACTAGATGCTATGTGACGGTCCTGATAAGAAGGTTCCTGGTGGCAATAGAATTTGTCAACTTCTTATACTTGTCTTGGTCTTTTGATCTCTTCAACCCCGCCCGGAGTTTCAACTCGGAGATTTCCTTTTGTGCTGCTAACAAGGCTTCCTGATTCTTCTTCTCATTAGCTTCCAACTGCTCTATCTTAGATTGTGTCTTCTGATCTTCCTGTGAACGAGCCTCAGTAATTCTGATCCATCTAGCCTGACTCTCTTCCAAGTAGTGCTCAGTTATGGCCTTCTGAATCTTGGCTTCTTTGCAAGCATTCTTCAATACCAACTCCCCTGCCCGGGCCCTTCGTATGTAATCATCTGTCTTCTCAATCTTGGTCACATGCTCGATCCGGAGCTTCTCTAACCTCTCATTATCCAAACGACTATCATTCCTCTCCCAGAGGGTCTTCTTTAGAGCTTCAGAAAGCTGAGTATTCCTTTCCTTCAACTTCTCAAATTCCTCCAAACTGACTGTAGCTATAGGCTCTACTACCGATGGCCCTGGCACATCCTCCAGGATGAATGGAATGCGGGTGATCTGTCCTCTGATACGTGACCAATCAAGATATTGAGCTGAAGTTATGTTGTTGCACTTGCCAAAAATGGCAGTCCCTTTTGTCTGAATGTTATCCTAAGCCCAGGCTGCTTGTCGGGCAATGGCATGGTTATGTTGAATGTCACAGTAAAGGGTTTCTGATAAGTCCTGCTCTCTTGGTGGATGTACTAAGGCATACCATAATTTCCTTTTGAACAACAAAGGATTGTAGTTGATGCAACCCTTCACTCCAATCAGAGGTACATTGGGATACTGCCCACAACTGGTAATTATGTCTCTACCCTTGGTGCTCTGAGTGCACCACTTGATGTCTTCTGAAGTGAGAGCAATCATTCTCTTAGCCCAATTTCTTGACTGATGAGGGTTCAAGAAAGCTTCTGACTTTGGCAAGTGCCTCAATAACCAACTGTAGAAGGGAGGTGCACAACATCTGACTAACCTTCTGATCGGTGATTTCCAGTTATTATTTCAAGACATGTTAGTTGTTATTTTTCTATGTTTTTGTGTGTTTTCGAGTCTTATGTTTAGATTATTTCGTGTTATTCCGTTATGTGGCAAGGATGTTACATGTTATCTTTTATATCGTTGGTGCGTTTAATTTGGTTGTTTTTAGTGTATTTTCAGGCTGATATCAAGTAGGTGATCGGATACGAAGGAAATGACAATTCATGTGCGAAGAAATAGAGAAAAAGGGGGTCCAGAAGCCTGACACGGGTGCCCGTGTCACCTGACACGGCTCATGTCAGGATGGCTATGCAAAAAATGAAGACTCCAGCAGTATGACACGGGTGCCCGTGTCACATGACACGGCCCGTGTCATAGGTCCCCATTGAAGGCACGTGTGCAGGAGTCCAGCAGCATGACACGGGTGCCCGTGTCACACGTCACGGCCCGTGTCATGGCACCTGAATGCAAGATTTTTCTTTGGTCTCTTGTGCTGAGGGCATTTTGGAGGTTTCACATGTAATTTTGTAATCTGATACATTAGGTTGATCGTAACCAGGAAAAAAACACTTATGAATATTGGGAATTATCACGCAAAGGAAAACGAAGGATTTTAGAGGAGAAGTCGGATCGATCAAACACGGAAGCAATTGACGATCCAATCAATCCTTTTTATATTGTAATGTTTCTTTTCCTTATGTATGTGATTTTCATTGCTTGGATTATACGTGGCTAAACCCCCCAATGCTAGGGGTGTCCCTGAGTTTATTGTAATGACATTGAACTTAACTTTATGAATTTCACTGCTTCTATCTTCATTGTTTTGATTGATTGATTTTATTGTAAGAAAAATCAATATTGGAAAATTAGATTTTTAATCATCGGTTGGCAGATTGTAGGAATGCCCTGTTAACATTTTTCAATTAAAACTTGTTATCGTATATCACCAAGGAATTGGGATATTGTATTTAACCGTAAAAACTTTCGATATACAAATGCTTGGTATTCATTCTATACGATCAAGGAATTGGGTATAGTAGGAATACCAAAGGGTTTTCTTTAAAGGAATTTTGGAAAACTATTGTAATAAGGCGGTAATGATTTAGTTGCAGTGATATTTTGACGGTTATAAATAATTAGTCATTATAAGAATTTCTCATACACCCTCCCTAGCATAATTCTCATATTTGTCATCCTTAGTATTATTTTCCTAGATTTTATGTTTACAAGTCTTTTGAGAAAATCTAAACAAACCCTTATAAACTTTTGTTCAACTTTAAATAGTAAATAACTTAATTTGATACGCAGTCCTCGAGATCGATATTCGGGGAATTTCCCTTAAGATTACTACAGTGGGCAAAAATTGTATACTTGCTATTTTTCCATCAAGTTTTTGGCGCCGTTGTCGGGGACTGTCCAAAAATTAAGTTAACTTTCTTATTTCAATTGAAATTTTGTTGCTCTGCAACTAAAAATTTATTGTATTCTCAGTTTATTATTTTAGTGTTATTGAAATTTTGTTATCTAACTTGTGTCTAACTGTTTATGCGAGGTCAGACCTCAGCTAAGTTTTCCTTTGACGCAGAACCAGAAAGAGCTTTGCACGAGAGACGCCGCAAGGCAAGAATTGATAGACTGGCAGATACTGGTTCAAGTGTCTCGAATCAGGAAACGGAGGACGACATATCTGTGCACTCTGAGCATAGTGACTCTGACTCAGACAGGGAGACAAATCCAGGATTTGATAACATGGTAGGAAACAAACCTCATGTAGAAAGGCTGTTAGGAGATTATGGAGGGGCTAATGCCCAACCTAACCGGATGACTATTGTTAACCAACCGGTGAATGTTGCTCACTTCCAGTTACATTCGTCCACCATTCGCCAGTTGGAGAGCAAACCTTTCGCTGGAAGAATCAATGAGGATGCCAACAAGCATCTTTAGAGATTCTTGACTACCACTACATCTTTGAAGATTGAAGGTCATTCTGAGGAAGCAAAAAGACTTATGATGTTTCCTTTTACACTTACTGATGATGCAGAAGAATGGTTCTACTCACTCCCAGCTGCTAGTATCACGACTTGGCTAGAGATGGAAACAACATTCCTCAACGAATATTTTCCTGCTTCAGTTTTCATCCGGAAGAGATACGATATTCTCAATTTTAAACAAAAAGAGGGTGAATCACTTGGAGATGCTTATAAAAGATTCAAAAGGTGTTTGACCGCGTGTCCTACTCATAATATGGACGCGACCGAGCAGATGCAAAACTTTGTGAATGGGTTGCGACTCAAGACAAAATAGCTTATAGATACTGCTGCACGTGGCTCAACAAACTTTTCAACATCCACTGGTATCAAAAAAATCATAGAAGCAATTGCTGCTAATGAACATCTTGAATTGTATGATCGCACTGTGAGTCAACCAGATGGTAAGATTGATTTAAAGCTGACAGAGAAAGTTGTGAAAATGGAAGATCAAATAGCTGCAAAAGTTGAAAGAAGGCTGGAGAAAATGAATATTAGCACACAGACAGTGGCTCAGGTGGAACCAGTTCAAGAAGTGATTTGTGAGATTTGTTGTGGACCACACTTTGCCATGCATTGTTTGGCAACTCAAGAACAGGTTGAACAGATTAATATGTTGAGGCAGAACAATCCATATGCCAACACGTATAATCCAGGGTGGAAAAATCACCCCAACTTCTCTTGGAAAGATCAACAAGGGAACATTCAAAAATCGGTTCAAGGCCAGCAACAATATCAGCCCGAGCAACAACAATACCAGCCACCAGTTCCAAGAAAGGCTGATTGGGAAATTGCCATTGAAAAGATGGCAGCTCACAATTCTCAATTCCAAGAAGAAACAAGGAGTAACTTCAAGAATACTGGAGCCTCTATCAAGAACCTTGAAGTGAAAAAGAGCCAAATTTCCCAACATCTAGCTATTCCCCAAACTCCAGGGGATCTTCCAAGTGCAACTGTAACAAATCCAAGAGATAATCACAAAGTCAATGCAGTCACAACACGAAGAAGTAAAGATACTGAAGAGGTGAAAGATAATTCTGAGAGTGAAAATCAAATGATTGAAGTGGAACTGGAAATAAAAGAGACTGAAGTTGTTGAAGAAGAGGAAGAAGTAACCCCAACACCAGAAATCAAAGAAAAAACGGTAGAACCAAAACCAGTGATCAAACTTCCTTATCCAACAAGAAACAAAAAGAAAGGACAGCAAGAGAAGAATTTTGAGAAATTCCTAGAGTTGTTCAAGAAGCTGGAGCTGAATATTCCATTACTTGAAGCACTTGAACAAATGCCCACCTATGCCAAATTCATGAAAGATATCATTGCTAAAAAGAGGACCATGGGAGTTGAACCTATTATTCTAACCGAAACTTGTACTGCTATTTTGCAGGGACTAAAGATTCCGGTGAAGAAAAAAGATAGAGGAGCTGTCACCATTCCATGCACCATCGGTGACCGTTCATTCAAGAGAGCTCTCATTGATTTGGGAGCGAGCATTAGTTTAATGCCTCTATCCATCTACAAAAATTTGGGTATTGGTGTTGTTCAAGACACTCGGATGACTCTCCAGTTTGCAGACCATTCTATGAGGCGGCCATATGGAGTAGTCCATGATGTCCTGGTGAGAGTGGACAAGTTTGTGTTTCCGGTTGATTTCGTGATTCTTGAAATGCCTGAAGATGAAGAAATTCCATTAATTTTGGGCAGACCATTCTTAGAAACCGGGAGAGTTTTGATAGATATGGAAGGGGGAACACTTACTTTGAAAGTGTACGATGAAGAGTTAAAAATTGATGTTAGGAACACTTTGAAGTATAAAGATGATGTTGGCACTAGTAGTAACATACAAGTGTTAGAACAAGTGGAAGCTAGTGAACATTTAGAAAGTGTATCCCAATTGCCACTAGAAAGGGTACTGAGTATGTCTATTTTTGAAGATGATTAGGAAGTTGAAAGTAGTGATATGGAAGTGGTAGCGATGCTTGAAACTCAACCAATCCTGAAAAGAGTTAGAATTCATCGGTGGGAAGAGCTAAGACAACTGATAATGGTTTATGAAGGTGAAGACAAGCCGAAGATATCAGAATTGAAACAACTATCTGAAAATCTCAAGTATGTCTTTCTCGACACTGAAGAAAAATGTCCCGCTATTATTAGCGCTAATTTGAAAAGTGTGCAAGAGGACAAGTTGATTGGAGTTCTTAAGAAATTTAAGGGAGCAATTGGGTGGAAAATTGAAGACCTTAAAGGTATAAGTCCTACTGTGTGCATGCACAAAATACTCCTGGAAGAGGATCACAAACCGGTTGTGCATCCCCAAAGGAGATTGAACCCTATGATGAAGGAGGTTGTGAGAAAGGAAGTTGTTAAGCTATTAGATGCAGGATTGATCTATCCTATATCAGATAGTTCTTGGGTGAGCCCGGTCCATGTGGTGCCCAAAACGGGAGGAACAACCGTAATAACTAATGAAAAAAATGAGTTGATTCCTACTAGAACTGTTACTGGATGGAGAGTTTGCATTGATTATAGAAGATTGAACTTGGCTACGAGAAAAAATCATTTTCCGTTGTCGTTCATTGACCAGATGTTGGAGAGACTAGCGGGACATGATTACTATTGTTTTTTGGATGGTTACTCCGGATACAATCAAATTGCAGTTGCACCGGAGGATCAAGAGAAGACGGCGTTTACATGTCCTTATGGTGTTTTTGCATATAGGAGGATGCCATTCGGGCTATGTAATGCCCCCGCTACATTCCAAAGATGCATGACATCCATTTTTGTTGATATGCTAGAGAAGCACATGGAAGTGTTCATGGATGATTTCTCCGTGTTTGGATCTTCATTTAATAACTATTTAGCTAACCTTTAACTTGTTTTGCAGCGATGTCTGGAGATTAATTTAATCCTTAACTAGGAAAAATGTCATTTCATGGTACGAGAAGGCATTGTTCTTGGTCACAAGATCTCACAAAAAGGGATCGAAGTTGATCAAGCGAAAGTGGAAGTAATCTCAAAGCTACCACCACCGATTAACGAGAAAGGTATAAGAAGCTTCTTAGGACATGCGGGTTTTTACCGCAGGTTCATAAGAGACTTCTCGAAGATAGCCAAACCTTTAACTACTCTGTTGGTTAAAGATAAGGTTTTTGTGTTTGATAAGAAGTGCACCGATGCTTTTGAGACACTTAAAAAAGAATTAGTGTCGGCACCTATTGTTATTGCTCCCGATTGGTCTCTACCCTTTGAAATTATGTGTGATGCTAGTGATATTGCGGTTGGAGCTGTATTGGGGCAGCGTAGGAATAAGTTGTTGCATGTTATTTATTATGCTAGTCACGTTTTGAACCCTGCACAGATTAATTACGCGACCACCGAAAAGGAGTTGTTAGTTGTGGTTTATGCCTTTGATAAATTCAGACAATATTTGTTGGGTTCAAAAGTGATTGTTTATACTGACCATGCTGCTTTGAAATATCTTTTTGCCAAACAGGATTCAAAACCTAGGCTTTTCAGGTGGATTTTACTCCTACAAGAATTTGATGTTGAGATTCGTGATAAAAAAGGTTGTGAGAACACTGTAGCAAATCACCTGTCGCGAATGTCACCGATTGAAGAAAATGAGGATAAGTGTCCTATAAAGAATGAGGTCGCAGACGAACACATCCTATCTGTGATTGGTGTTCCATGGTTTGCAGATTATGCGAACTATCTTTTCGGTGGTATTATACCCGACGATTTTGACACTAATAGAAGAAAAAAGTTTGTTCATGATTGCAGGTTTTATATGTGGGATGATCCTTATCTGTATAAAAGAGGATTGGATGGTTTGGTTAGAAGGTGTGTACCCGAAGGAGAACATAAAGATGTATTAAAAGTATGTCATGATTTCGAGTACGGAGGGCATTTTAGTGGTGACAGGACAGCGGGTAAAGTCCTTCAATCAAGGTTATATTGGCCTACCTTATTCAAAGATGCTCAGCAGCTGGTAAAGGAGTGTGACAGATGTCAGAGGACCGGAAACATATCAAGAAGGAATCAAATGCCCCAAAACTCTATGCTTGAAGTAGAGTTATTTGGTATGTGGGGGATAGACTTCATGGGACCGTTTCCTCAGTCATTCGGAAAGACATACATCTTGGTTGCGGTGGATTACATGTCAAAGTGGGTTGAAGCGGTGGCATTACCCACCAACGATGCGAAAGTGGTTACCAAATTCTTGAAGGATAATATATTCGCAAGATTTGGTGTACCAAGAGCTTTAATAAGTGATGGAGGAACTCATTTCCTAAATCACCTCATGGAGAGGCTTCTACAAAAGTATAACGTGAAACACCGGGTAGCCACTCCATACCATCCGCAAACAAGTGGCCAAGTAGAGGTATCCAATAGACAACTCAAACAAATTCTGGAAAAGACAGTCAACACGTCTCGAAAGGATTGGTCTGTTAAGTTGGATGACGCTCTATGGGCATACCAAACGGCCTTCAAAACACCGATCGGCATGTCACCGTATCAGTTGGTTTATGGAAAGGCATGTCATTTAACGTTGGAACTTGAACACAAGGCTTTTTGGGCTACTAAGTATTTGAATATGGACCTATCTAATGCTGGAAAATCTCGCATACTCCAACTGCATGAATTGGAGGAATTCCGGAACCGGGCATATGAGAATGCTAAGATGTACAAAGATCAAACAAAGAAATGGCATGACAAGAGAATTCAAACGAAATAATTTTTCGAAGGATAACTTGTCTTACTGTATAACTCGAGACTGAAACTCTTTCCAGGGAAACTCAAATCTAAGTGGTCGGGACCGTTTGAGGTGCATCGAGTCTTCACGCATGGGGCAGTCGAGATAAAGAATCAATCTAACGGAGACATCTTCAAAGTGAACGGGCAAAGGTTGAAGCCTTATTTTCACGGACAACCTAGAGATCATGTCAATGTCATTCGTCTTATCCAGTAGGATGAATGACCGTCGAGCCATGCGACGTTAAACGCAGCGCTGCGTGGGAGGCAACCCACGATGGTTTCATTTAATCTTTATTTGTTCATTTTGTAGGTAGGTCAAGCAACGTCTCACAGAGTCGGTAGAGGAAAGAAAAGAAAGAAAAATGGTCTGAATGGTGGAAAAACCCTTTTTTCGAAAAAAATCAGGGCCCTGACACGGGTGCCCGTGTCACATGACACGGCCCGTGTCAGGATGATATGAGGATTTGTGGTTGAGGATATGTGAAAATACAGGGGTGCAACACGGGTGCCCGTGTTGAGCAACACGGCCCGTGGTGCAGAGTCTGAACCATTCCTTCCTTTTTATGTTGGTTTTTGTTGATGTAGGAGCTTGACACGGGTGCCCGTGTCAGGAGAGCGGATCCATTTTTTTCAAAAAATTTTAATCCTTTAAATGAGTGGGGCCCACGAATGTTTATCACTAAACCACTCATTTGCCCTTAATTGTCATTTTTCAGATTTATTTTTCATAAAAGCTTGCTTTCTTCTCCACTCTCTTCTTTTCTAAAACCCTAGCCTCCATTGTCACCACACCAAAGAACCTTCAATTTCTCTAACACCCATTCACCAAAACTCTATACTCACTTCACAAAAAGTTCTCCTCTCATCTCCCTTGTCACTCCTACGGTGACGTTTTTTCTTAACTCAAATTTCGAAATTTGTCCGTTCATTTTTGCAGGTAGTTGAGAATACCTCCAAGAAGAGACACTGGAAAGGTCGTAGCGGAGCCATCTCGCCCCCGGAAGAGGGCACACCGTATGGCAAATGCTCACGACATCTTGTTCGAGGAGCCGGAGCATCAACGAAAATACTCTGTATTGGTCAAGCGTAAGTTAATTCCGGCAAGGTATATCTGTAATGACATGCTTGATAATTTAAGACTGAGATTCGAAGTACATAGGATGTTTCATACTATAGGCATGCTTGAATTTATGCAATTTGAAGCGCCGACCTATGAGCGCATAACTTTCGAATTTTTGAGTTCTTTGGAGTTTCAGTTGAAGCACAGGTGGACGGGTTCTGATGAGGAATATTTTGGAATATTAAGGTTCCGTCTGTTTAATACTACTCACTCATTATCCTTAACGGAATTGGGAGAAGTCCTAAAGCTGCCTAGCTTCGGACCTGGAGCTCCCCCAACTACCTTTGCTGCAGGTGATTTCTGGAGAACTATCACGGGAAATCTCGAGTATGTCGCAAAGGAGGCAAAGGCATCGTGCATCCACAACCCATGTTTCAGATATGCACAGAAAGGCTTGGCATACACCTTGTTTTGTAGAGGAGACAGCACGGGTGTAGCAACTCAAAAAGAGTTATACATGTTGTATGGCATGGCCAACAAAGAGCTGATCAATGTCGCGGCTGACCATCTGAAAAGAGTGGCAAATGCTAACTCGAGAGAGATATCAGTGGGAGGCATGATAACCCAAATTGACGACCACTTTGGATATGGTGCTTTGCTGAGGGAAGAGCCTATTGTTACAGTTAAAACAAAAATTGACCTGGCCACCCTCACAACACAAGGTATGATAAAGGTCTATAATGATTATTACTCTTTGGTTAGCCGTAACCATCATTTGTTGGCATTACATGCGCCTGATTTTATAAGCATTGAAAATGAGACTAATTGGATATACGAGAGTCCTGTACAGGACGAAGAAGTTGTTTTTGATGATGTTGCAGGTACAGATGAAGAAGAAGGTTATCAACCGGAGATGGCGCCTATGCCGCCAGTTGGTAACTCAGCCAATGCCAATCAAGGAACAGGTTCGTTGTGGAGCATGGGTGAGAAGGATTGGGAATGGATGCAAAATGAAATGTGCTACCTCCGAAGTGAGAAAAATCGACAAGGAGAAGAGCAAACCCGACAAGGGAATGAGAAAATCCGATAAGGCAAGCTTATCGGAGAAATGCACGAATGGTTGAAGCAGATGCATCTGCGAGATCAACCACCTCAACCACCTCAGTAGGCTTCTGTGAGTCCCCTATTTGCACTAGTTCTCCATCAGTGGGGACACTGATGAGTTCTGGTGTGGGAGGGTTTATTTAGTTATTTTGTGTTATGTTTTTACCGTTTATTTCAATTGAGAGTTTGTACTGCTTGAATGAATAATTGGAATCATTTGTGAAATCGTCCCCGAGCTAAAAAAAATATATGATGATAATTTGTCTTGCGAGTGAGGTGAGGAAAAAGTGTAGAGGGTTAAGTGAAAAAGAATTGGGTGAAGAAATAGAAAAATCTAGATGTGAAAGTATAATGCAAACACACTGAATTCGATGAGTAAGTAACGAGTCCTACATGTAGATTTGTGCCATGGTAATTAAATCTGAGAAATACCCTTTATTAGTTTATCATGACAATCAGGCTTCATTTATACTAGTTGTTGTGCAAGGTTGATCGAAAAAAAAAGAGAAAAGACACCGAAAAAAAAAAGAGATAAATAAACAATCGATCCTTCTAAGTTGGGTAACCTTCACCCGGTTATTCAGCCTAACGGCGGTTGAACCCAAAAGTCGGTGTCTCAAAAAAAATTTGTCAACCAACCTTATGCATATAATGAAAAATCACAAAAAGCCTTAAAATGAGTGTCCGAATGAAAAGGGGGAAAATTGATAGGAAGACCTAAGCCCAAAGCATAGTCGGAGAGGTTACCGAAAAGAGGGTTGAGGTCCGTGGTTTGACCACAGTTCGGTGCTTGCAATATATTTTCATTGAGAGAGAAGTACCAAAAGTATCCACCCGGTGATTTGGATCTTATCTAAAGCACGAGTATCCTCATTTCATCTCGAAAGATGCAAGCTTTATGCTTGAGGACAAGCAAAAATTCAAGTTCGGGGGAGTTTGATCGGTGATTTCCAGTTATTATTTCAAGACATGTTAGTTGTTGTTTTTCTATGTTTTTGTGCGTTTTTGAGTCTTATGTTTAGATTATTTCGTGTTATTCCGTTATGTGGCAAGGATGTTACATGTTATCGTTTATATCGTTGGTGCGTTTAATTTGGTTGTTTTTAGTGTATTTTCAGGATGATATCAAGTCAGTGATCGGATACGAAGGAAACGGCGATTCGTGTGCGAAGAAACAGAGAAAAAGGGGGTCCAGAAGCCTAACACGGGTGCCCGTGTCACCTGACACGGCCCGTGTCAGGATGGCTATGCAAAAAATGAAGAATCCAGCAGTATGACACAGGTGCCCGTGTCACATGACACGACCCGTGTCATAGGTCCCCATTGAAGGCACGTGTGTAGCAGTCCAGCAGCATGACACGGGTGCCCGTGCCACACGACACGACCCGTGTCATGGCACCTGAATGCAAGTTTTTTCTTTGGTCTCTTGTGCTGAGGGCATTTTGGACGTTTCACATGTAATTTTGTAATCTGATACATTAGGTTGATCGTAACCAGGAAAAAACACTTTTGAATATTGGGAATTATCACGCAAAGGAAAACAAAGGATTTTAGAGGAGAAGTCGGATCGATCAAACGCGGAAGCAATTGACGATCCAATCAATCCTTTTTATATTGTAATGTTTCTTTTCCTTATGTATGTGATTTTCATTGTTTGGATTATGAGTGGCTAAACCCCCCAATGCTAGGGGGTGTCCCTGACTTTATTGTAATGACATTGAACTTAATTTTATGAATTTCACTGCTTTTATCTTCATTGTTTTGATTGATTGATTTTATTGTAAGAAAAATCAATATTGGAAAATTAGATTTTTAATCATCGGTATGCAGATTGTAGGAATGCCCTGTTAACATTTTTCAATTAAAACTTTTTATCGTATATCACCAAGGAATTGGGATATTGTATTTAACCGTAAAAACTTTCGATATACAAATGCTTGGTATTCATTCTATACGATCAAGGAATTGGGTATAGTAGGAATACCAAAGGGTTTTCTTTAAAGGAATTTTGGAAAACTATTGTAATAAGGCGGTAATGATTTAGCTGCAATGATATTTTGACGGTTATAAACAATTAGTCATTATAAGAATTTCTCATACACCCTCCCTAGCATAATTCTCATATTTGTCATCCTTAGTATTATTTTCCTAGATTTTATGTTAACAAGTATTTTGAGAAAATCTAAACAAACCCTTATAAACTTTTGTTCAACTTGAAATAGTAAATAACTTAATTTGATACGCAGTCCTCGAGATTGATATTCGGGGAATTTCCCTTAAGATTACTACAGTGGGCAAAAATAGTAGACTTGCTATTTTCCCATCACCTTCCTATCTGCTTCTCGTTCCTTTGATGCACTGAGTAGTAGAAATCCCCAAGCAAGGTAGGAACTGGGTTCTTCAGCAAGAAGAGATGGATAACATTCTTGCTTACAAACTTAGGCTCGTCTGCAAACAAGATGATACCATATATGATGAGGGCCAAGAGAGCACAAACAGTTTCCCACTTCCCTGCTGCAGCATGACTGGTAGCCTGAGTAACCAAGAAGTCCAAATGGAGGCCTGGGATTCCAGCCTTTGTGGTCATATTCTGATCAATGATGGTGGTTTCCAAATACAGAGCCTTAGCTATATCTTCATTCCTAGGATCAGCCATCTCAGGGTTGAAAGGAATCCCTCTACTGATGGGGACACCCAACAACATGGAAAACTCCTCTAACAAAGGGCCCAACTGAAAATCTGGAAAGGTAAAACATCTGAGAGGAGGGTTATAGAACTGAAGGCAAGTGTGAATCATACTCCTCCGTGATGCATCCAAGTCCATGATCATGTCCATAATGCCACCATAATATTCCCTGAATAAAGGGACATGATCAGGAGTGATGAGTGTCTGAATCTGCCTGATGCCTGCCAGGGAGGGCTCAAAGAAATGGTATGTGATGTTGCTCTTCCTGGATGGGTCCATACTGATAATGGATGCTGATGAAGATAACTGAGGAGAAGCACTGATAAAGACAACTGGTGAAGGTGCTGAAGAGAATCTCTGATGAAGATAGCTGATGAAGATGGCTGATGCAGATGAACAGTCAAAACCAAACCAAAGATAATGTGGATACCCTGAGAAACAAATAAATATATGTTAAAATGATGCAAAATGATGTATGCAGAATGATATGCAAGGGTTTGTGATCAAGTGTTGGATTTGTTATCTGCCTTGATAAGGTTCATCTGTGTTCATAAGTCCAGATGAAGGCTTAGAGAACCAGTAACCAGGTGGGGGACTCAAATAAAGAGTCACAAGTCCAGAGTTTCATAGGACTAGTCCAAAATGATGTTACCTTAAAACAAATCTGGTATCAGGGTATGATGAGGTCAAGGGTACCTGCAAACCTGTAAACATCTCAACCCCCTCACAGGTATTGTTCTAGAACAAGGATCCTCAGTCTTGGATCAGTTATGAGAAGTGTAAACACTTCTAACCCGGAGGTACAGTTCTTACAATAATCATAAAGGATCCTCCTCTAATTCACCTCACATGATGAAGGTCATAAAAAGGTCATCTAGACTTAGCAAGCTTCCAGATAGCCCTAGTACTACAGGAAATTCGTAGCACAGAGTTCTCAAGAAGAAACCCATGTCTGAACCGTGTTTCATATTCCCGCACCAGACCAAAATGGAATGGGAAAGAATATGAAGCCACTTTATCCTATGTGTCACTCAGGCCCCCGGTATGGAACCTTACTCACTGAATATCCCTCCCACCAAGAAAAACAAGAGATCCATCACATGACATGATGACAGTAATATGAAATGCATAGACAATAAATAAAGCAAAAAATAAAGCTGTACATAAAGCAATAAACAAAAATCACAAGTAGCACATAACACCCCCATAAACACAAATCAAACAAGCGCTAGGAGAAACCCACAAAAAGAACCAGAAGCCCTGGTTGCAAGATAAGGATCCCCAGCAGAGTCGCCAAGCTGTCGCTTCCGGAGATTTGCATCCCGGTGCAGACGCGAACGGTCGGTGAAAGGAGAAAGTGAAATGAATTGAATAGAGTCGCCGGCTAGGCATTTTTATCCCAAAGGAAAGGTAATGCTGCATAAACCTGGGAAGAGATGGATAAGACGGTTGCGAACCAGAGAAACTGAGAAAGGGGGTTGGTTACAATCTAGGAAGGTATTAGCACCCAGATTGTCCGTCGTACTCGACGGGATCCACGCTTATAAGGTTGTGTTTAAAGGGGTAGGTGTATGTGCTATCTGTTTGCAAAAGCTAAGAATGAATCTACATGTGTTAGTGCAAAAAGGTGAATTGCTCAGGAACCGAGGCTTAGAAAGAATTCTGAAAGAGGGGGAATGACAAAGAAACTTTTGTTCGATAACTGTTAAGTTATGCCTACGTATCCTCTCGTGTAGTGAGGAAGTCAGAACACCGTAGTTCGACTCAAAGAGACTTGGTGTTTTGGTGTGAACTGCTTGCTTGTCTATGCTCAAGTGTATGACTCGTCTGGCTCGAGTGCTAACTGTCTTGCATTAGACGAAAGAAGCGAGTTCTCGTTTTCAGAGTGAGTGTGATGAGAAAAGAATCCCGGAGGAGACGATTATTGTTTGTTTTCTGTGTTTTTAGTTTTGTTATTATTTTTGGTGTTTTGCATAAGTTAATGAGCTTAAGCCTAAATCAAGGGTTTGTAAACTCATTATATCCTCCCTGATTAGGGATAATGAGCATACTTAAGTATGAGATAAGCATCTCAACGTATTTACCATGATGATGTAGGATTAAGACCATTAACCTACTTGTGATTATTTAGATGTTTTTTTGGGTTTTGTTTAGTGTTAAGTAATGAGTTTAATCTCTAATCATATATTAGTGAACTCATTACACAATCCTAATAGAAGGATAATAGATGAGCACACTTAAGCTGAGGAAGATACCTCAACTTAATCCATGGTTAGGGATTAAATTCATTATATAACACGCCTTTATTAAATGGATTTTAATTAAAGGGTGAGATTAAGAAGTGAATTTTATGTTTGTAAGACAACTTGAGGGGGACTTGTCCATTAAATACTAGGCTTAGTCCCTCTTAACCATAAGGAAGAGATAGAAGCCTAATGTAAGGCTCAAGTTACAAGATAAAGTCTTAGTGATTATTAATGTGATTTGATTAAGAGGTTTAAACAAATTAAAGGTTTAACACTTAGGATTAAAGTTATACACCCCATCCTAAGAGAAGGATGCAGGCATAACCCTAATTCCAAAGTCCTAAAACTTTAAGAGTTTAGTCTCTGATTATTGAGATGAGAAGAGAAACTTAAGGAGACTCAAAGGTAAAAATATAAGGGGGACTATACACAACCCTAAAAGTTATCATGCTTGGATATCCTATGGTTTGTGAGGCTTAAGAGAAAAGATCTTCAAGGCCACCAAGGGAGAAGCATATGAAAAGAGAGAGAGAGAGAGAGAGAGAGAGAGAGAGAGAGAGAGAGAGAGAGAAGGATTAGGTTACTTAATTCATGAAGAAGTTAAGCAACCTAAAAACATGAGATAACATAAGTGAATGGGATTCACTTCAAACACAAACAAAGTGCATAAAAATAAAGAGAGAATGAGAGGTTGGATGTGGATACACATCCACATCCTGATTAACTTACCAAATGCATCTGAAATGGTTAGTTTGAAAGTAAGATATGTACAAATTCAAAAGTATAAGTAAATCAAGTGGTAAAAAATTGAAAATGCATCCAAGGGGGCCCTAAGCACTCATGAAATCACTATCCAAAGGGGGAGGTCTAAAGGTTTACCAAGTTCAAGTTATGGTTTACCTAAGATTTGCTAGTGTTTTGAATATTTCTCAAAGGGAAAATACACATTAATTTGAAAATGCAAGATAAAAATGTGTCAAAAATATATCTAGAAACTAGAGGTCAAGTATGAAAGATTTTCAAAAGAACAAATGCAAACTCATCTTGGTTTGAGAGAAATGAATTTTTGAAGTTAGGGTTGAAAAATATGAATTTTAGAAACCCTAATTCAAAGAAAATTGGCAAAGTTTGATCAAAACCAAAAAGAAATTTGTGGGATGAGTTTGAAAATGTTTCTAAATGTTTAAGAAACCTCTCTGATTTTTTTTGGGATTTTTAAATACTTTAAAGTATTTTTAATTAATTAAATGGACTTGATTAATTAAAATATACAATTAAATTATTTAAAAATGCATTTTTTAATGAAAAAATAATAAATAAAAATATTTTTGGGTTCTGAAAATTAATTAAAGTAATGATAAAAAATTTCAGAATTTTTAAATGATTTTTGCTATTTTTAATAATTAAAAGAAAAGAAAGCAAAATAAAATAAAATTCTTGCCCAAAATCCTAGAATCCTATACAAGCATCTAAACTCCTAATTTCTTGCCCAAAATCACTCCTCTAACATCATAGAACATGAATCCACAAACAAAATTCATTTATCATGCATATCAAGGTTGAATCGAAGCAAACAAATTTCTAGGTCAAACTTTCAGATCATCATGAAATACTCATTTCTAGCCTATTTTCAATTCTAAACATATCAGCATGATCAGGGAAGCATGTAGAATCATTCTATACCAAAATAACATGTTTCTGGAAAAACTGTTCTTGAAGGTTACCTGAGATAAAGTTCTTTGAAATGGAGCTTTCTGGGCCCTCCTCTTGTGCAATCCAGTCCTCTTTGACCTCCTGAGGCTATTGGCAAGCTTGAATGAAACTTAGAGTGGCTAGTTTGTGTGTTTCAGTTCTGACAAAGCAGAAATCGTGTTTATGTTTGGGCTTGTTTCAGGCTATGGTGATGGGTGGGAATTGTTCCTTAGGTTATATGGAGTTGATTGGTGAAAGAATTTTTGGATTTGAGTGGCTAGATTGAGAGATTCGAAGAGCTAATGTTTGGGAGCAATTTCTTGATTCTGAAGTTGTGTCTTCTTTCAGGCCATGAAGGGTGTCCATTTATAGTGCTTAGGGCTTGAATAAACAATTGTTATTGGCCAGAAGAGTTGTTGTGGTACTGTGGGATTGGTATGGCTTGAAATGCAAAAATGTCAACATATGTGTACTTGAGGTATGGGCTGGTGCAACATAGATTTCTGTGGTTAGATCTCTTCAGCATGCTTCATGGAGAGCCCTTGGATCAATAGAAGCGAGCTATGATGCTTGGATTAAGAGATTCCAATGTTTATGCATATTGGCCACTTTGAAATATCTTGTGAATCAAGCCATGAAGATGCCAAATTCTTGGGCCAATTCTGGTTTAGGCAAGTTGTATTGACATGTTATAAAGTGTTTGTGCACATTAGAGGTCACTTAGAAGCTTGAAATGCCAATATGCAAAAATCCCTCTTTGACATGAAACTTGAAATTATGTGATTTTTGCCAACTTTGAAAGGCCATATCTTGAGTTCTAAGATGAATCAAGACATGTTCTAGTACTTTTTGAAAAGGGAAAGACCTAACCTACAACTTTCATGTCCAAGAATTTTTCATTTGAAGCATTTTTGGTCATGAAAGAGGAGGTTGAAAATCTTTCCCAAAATGGAAAGTTTCCATTACAAGTCATTTCCAAAAATGGCAAGTTTGCAATTGGCTCAAAATTCTTCAACTTTGTGAACTTACAACCACTTCTAAGATCAAATAAAGGTCATAGAACCTTAATTTGATGAAAATGATCCTTTGGTTCCATTGTTGGGGGCCTCAGATGCCCTGATTTTGACTTAACTTGCTCAAGAAGTTACCCAATGATCAGATGACTTCCACAAAGTATTTCTTCATCAAACTTGATACACATGATCCTTATAACATATTAAGAACATTAGAAATAAGAATGACCAAAAAATTTGGAGTTAAGGCCTCTGAAATCAAAACCCTAATTTATGTCATCTGTGTAGGAAAACCCTAGCTTTGTTTCCATGCCTTTGCCAATCTTTGTGATTTCTTGAATTTCATGAACTTTGGGGAGCATAATATGATTATAGAACACACATGGACCCTCTTGGAAAGCTTCAAGACCATTGGGATGGCTCAGATTGATTCTTGGATTACTCAGATCACAAACCCTAGATGTAGATGAAATGGAACTTTGCAGATGAAACAAATATGTAATATGAGATGTAATGCTTATGTTAAAACAAAAATGAAAGATCACAAGCCATGGTGTGAGAAAAAGTGAGGGCAAATTTGGGGTGTTTACAAGTGGATATTTGTTTTTAATGGTCACTTTATTCAGGTTTCAGTAATCAATGCATAAACGCATACTACCATCTTTCTTATTCACTAACAACACCGACACTCCCCACGGTGACACACTAGGTCTAATGAATTTCTTATCAAGCAAATCACCAATCTGAGATTTCAACTCAGCTAACTCTGTCGCAGACATCCTATACGGCGCCATAGAAATAGGCCTAGTACTAGGAATCAAATCAAAAGAGAGCTCATTTTCATGCGTCAGAGGTAACTCTGTAATATCACCAGGAAACACTTCTAGCAATTCAAACACTGCAAACATCTTCGCATCATCTTCTAACAAAGCCCTCAGTTCCTTCATAGAAATCGAACTAGCCAAGGCTTCCTCCCCCGGAGTCAAAAACAATAACCTCTTCCTAAAATAGTCAATATAAACCCGGTTGGATTCCAACCAGTTCATACCCAAGATCATATCTAGATTACTGAGTGGTAGACAAATATGATCTACTCCGAACTCTTTACCAGAGATAGTTAGAGTACAATTACGACACACCAAAGTGGTAGTCACGGAACCTATGGATGGAGTATCAATAACCATTCCTCGACCCAATTGAGAAGGTTCCAATCCTAGCTTCTTCAGAAATTCCAAAGCAATAAATGTGTGTTGCACCCGTATCAATAATCACAAATAAAGGAGTATTGTTGATAAAGCAAGTAGCTTTAATCAATTTGTCCTCACTAGTAGGCTGAGCTCCCACTAATGCAAATACTTTTCCACTAGACTGTTGTTTCTTCGGTTTTTGGGAATTGGTGCTGATATGACCCTACTCTCCACAACTATAGCAAGTAGGCACATTCACTCTACAATCGGCTATCACATGACCCGACTTCCCACACTTGAAGCACTTGTTCACCTCATTAGGACAATCATTGGCACGATGACCCGTACCATGGCATATGTAGCATTTAAGTAAGCCGGGAGTACCTCCTCCCCCACTTGGCTTCTTCTCAGCACTAGTCTTCTGCTTCCCTTTATCAACTAGAGCACTATAACGAGTACCACCAAATCTCGGCTTTCCCCTCTTGTCATTCACAGCCTTGTAGTGTGCAATCCGAGCTCGATTATCATTGTCATAAATCCGGCTTCTACTCACCAGTTCTGGATAATTCTTGATCTTCTGGTAAGCAATGCCCTACTTGATCTCAAGATGTAAACCATTCTCATACTTCAATCACTTTGAGGTCATAACTTCCTCAGTGTTGTAGTGAGCACAATACTGCACCAACTCCTCAAACTTGGAAGCATACTCCGCTACCGTCATATTACCTTGCTTGAGTTCCAGGAACTCTATCTCCTTAGCAATGCAGACATCTTCCGGGAAATACTTCTCCAAGAACTCTATGCGAAACACTGCCCAAGTGATTTCAATTCCCGCAGCTTCCAACCTTTGGCAACTATTGTCCCACCAGACTTCAGCTTCTCCTTCTAACATGTGAGGGACAAACCTCACTTTCTGATCCTCAGTGCATCCCATAGTCCTGAAGATATTCTCAATAGCTTTTAACCACTTTTGCGCAGCCTCTAGATCCAGAATTCCACCTTCGTACTTAGGCGGTTTGTTACTCCGGAACTGGTCTAATGCACGAGACTGAGCATTACCTCTCGCATGTGCTACCTGAACGATGTTCTCGACCGTCTGCGCCATGGCTTGCATAGCTGCAGCAAGAGAATCATCATTCCTTTATGCCATACTGATACAACAAACAACTCAGGTTAGGACACACAACAACTCTTATTCTAAGGACTGACTCGATCTGGCCGGTTGGACCGACCTGCTCTAATACCAATTGTAACACCCATTTTTCCCATTTTCAAAAATAATACAAGTTTTCAAACAAATCAGAGTTTAATTCACCAAGTGAGTAGTTACATTTCAAAAACCAAACAAAGTTCCATTTATTCATAAGCAGCGGAAATAAATCGTTTTAACATTCAAGTACCTAAGACATAATAATTCAACAACTTAAAAGAGTTCCTTTAGTTTTCCGAGACGGATACATAACTAAAAAAAGTTTTGAAAACATAGCATAAAACAAGTGGTAAATCCCCCATTCCCGTTACGTATCAGAGCTCCTAGGACTCGATCAAGCAACACCAAGCACTTTTCAGGTACCTGGGTTATCTCGAAATTGAATGAAGCTTTCTCAAACTCTTGACCTTAGAACTCTACGATCCTTGATTTTCCTCTTCTTCTCCCTTATCTCCAGAGCTCTCTGTTCTTTGTCAAAATACACGATAATGAGAATTGTATCGTGTTCTCACTTTTCATAACATAATCAATTTACACCTTTGCCCCTTAAACCTCCAACTAATTATTTTATTATTTAAATAATAATATTATAATAATATACCACCTCATTATCATATTATTATTTAAAAACAAAATAATTCTTTAATTATTATCCCAATTAAACCCCAAACTCTCCATATTATTTTATAAAAATAATTTATAAAAATTGAGGCGTTACAGACCGGACCTCATTTTAGTCTCGTAATCCCAAAGTGATTGATCTTTTTGCGTTAAGATCCCAGACTTATGAATTTTGATGCGTAGTTGCTTTGGGTCTCTCAATCTTCTTTCAAATTTCATTGAATTTGGTTATAATCGCCTTGATTAATTACTATAGTGTAAGATAGTAAGCGAAATTGGTTGTCTTTCAGTTTTTAGTACTAGGTACCTTGGTTACTCTTTTGGTTGTGGATGATTAAGTTCACCATACCACTATTATGTATATTATTGTTACTATTGTTATACTAACATTTTAATGTCTTGCACTTTTATTGTCTTTATTTTCATTATGCTTTATATTGTTTTATCATCCATTATCATGTTTATATTATTGTTATTATTGTTGTGTTGATTTTCCTTTTGTCCATTTGGACACAAAAATATTAATAAAGGATTAAACTTCTAAAAAACTTAATTGCTTCTATCTTGGACTATTGGTTACTATCCTTTGCCTTGGAATTGGAGTTTTGGACTTAGATTCTAGGACACCTTCTCTTTGGTTTGATCTTCATGGAGTTGATAGCTTGCCTTTATTTGTCCACTTGCAAGCTTAAAAGGATGGAACTCTTATGATCATAAATTAGAAGCATTATCAAGTTTGGTTAGATCTTTCCTCCTTTATCTCTTTTATTTTCTTTTTAGGATAGTCTCTTCATCTCTTCCCCTTCTTAAATTTTCAAAACTTCTCCCTTTTTCGAAAACTTCTTTGTTTTCAAACTTAAAACCGCTTTCAAAATCAAACTTTGACTTAGGTCAAGCGATTTTTACTTTTTATTTTTATTTTCTTTATAAGTGTTAAATCATGTAAATATATCAAAACATTTTTCAAAATACCATAAAAAAATATAAAACTCATCAAATATTTTTACGCCTTTCTGCACTTATTCATTTTAACTTTTTCTTTACATGTTTAGATATGATTCATTATTTCTAGCGGAATTATTCGCTAAAGAATGACGACTTATCTTTATATTTTAAAATCAATCCAACAATTAATTTTTCATTATTTGTACCACGAACTACGGGGTTTTGATCTTGCATTGCACTTTATGGGTACGTAGGCATGAGGTGGTAAACCTCTCCAAACACAAAAACATTAAAAATTAATTCTTCTTTCATCCATCCACTCTCTTTTACAAACATTTTCAAACTAAAAGCAATAAATTTTTCAAAGGGTTCCCGTGGAGTACCACAGACATTTTGGGTGCGTAAAACTTTCCCATTTTGTAACATATCCCCTTACCCGGTTCTCTGTTTGTTTCTTTAGCTTTTTGTTTTTAGATTCATTAGGATTTATTCGCTCTTTTCTTTTCTTTTCCACTTGGAATAAAATAAAAACGCGGTGGGGACGCTGTTTACTTTGAGTTAAGGTAACCAATAGCTTACACTCGTGATTTTACCGCTACACCGAGCAAGTTGTGTCACAATGGTACATTTCAGGCATCCGAGCAAATTTGTAATTCATGACAGGTGTTATTCAGTGATAATATTAATTATCGGGTCTCATAAGAAAAATAAGCTCAGAACGAATGACCGAAGCCAAATATCCAAGATTTCCCACCAAAAAGGAGAAAATTCAAATTTTGCACTAAGTAACCGGTTAACACCCTGGTGATAACCGATTACCACATGCAAATTTGCCAAAAAAAATTCAAATTTTCAGCATGGAAGGATTTTTCTCACTTTTCACTTCAATTTTACACTTCATTTTAGCTTGGACCAAAGGAATGTTCTAGAACAATCTACCACTTTCCAAGGGAAGGTTCTAGAAACCTTTCTTATCCAACTCCCTAATCACATTTACAAGCCTCACTCCTAACCCAAACCACACTCCAAGCCTAAAAGGTATATAAACATTTTTGCTCCAAACCTCACCAAAAACACTTCATTTTTCACAATTTCTCTCATCACTCTCACTTTTCTCTCATTTTCCAAAACCTCACACAAAGATTCATCTTTCAAAATTCTGCAAGTTTTGCATGGAAACTTGTTAAATTTGAAGCTAAACCTCCATCATCCTATTAATTCTTGGGTAATTGAAAGATTTTCTACTATTTTTGGCTTGGATTCATCATTTGGAAGTGATTCTTGGAAGGTTTCATCAAGGTTTTCACTGAATTGCATTTATTTTGCATATTCATACGGAAGAGTATCGGATCTCCGAATTTCTCGTCAATTGAGTATTAATTTCTCTTTGCAATAATTACCAAAGCAAATTTCAGCTTTGTAGGTTGGTGAAATCCATAATACTTTTGTTTTAAGTTATTCCGCATTCTCTCGACACGTGTGTTCACCGCGTTTTATTGATATTTGATGTGTTAATTAATTAGATCATTAGGCTTTATGATCTTAAGTTGTTTGTGGTTCCAATTGGTGTTGAATTGATGTATTTAGGTGTAGATTTCGTGCATAATTGATAGGCATTGTGTAACGCCCCGATTCATTATTTCCCAATTTTGTTGAGTCTTTTATTTTATTTGAGTGATAATTGTCTTATTTGTGAAATTGACATGATAATATGATATGTTGAGGTGTTAATGTGATATGTTGGTATGATATGTGATTTTACCGTTTTGTGAATTTTTGGGTAAAATTAGAGTGGAGGGTATTTTAGACATTTTCTAATTAGTAATAAATTAGAGTTTGTGTAGAATTATTGTTTTGTGAGAAAATGATATTTGGTGGAAAAGAGAAGAATGAGTTAAGTGTAGAAATACTTATTAAGGGTTATAAGAGAAAGAAAAATAAAAAGAAAGATAGAAAGAAAAAGATATAAGAGTGAGAAGAAAAGAAAAGAGAGAATAGAAAGAAAAAGAGGAGAAAGAAAAGGAAGAGAAGAGAAAAGAAGAGAAAAGAAGAAAAAGTTGGAAAATCATCAAGATTGCTCCTAGGAATCGAAACAATCGGGTAAGGGTGATAAACATTGTTAACTTAATCTTGTATATGATTATGTATGTGTTAGATTGTATGGGTTTTTTTTGGTGAAGTTTAGAGAGAATGAAATGTTAGGAATTTGATGAGAATTTGAGAAATTGGTTGATTAATCGGTTAGAACTTGTTATAATCGAAGTATGATAGTTTATACATGTTATTGATCATGTTTATGGAAGTTTCCTTGAGTTTTGGGAGTGTTAGGGCTGACTGTTGCGCGGCTGAGATTTTATGAATTCGCAACTTTCACTCAGCGAGCAACCCTCACTCAGTGAGTTTTCCAGAGATTTCCTCGCTCAGCGAGCGAGCAGGTTGCTCAGCGAGCCTGGGATATTTGGTTTGGTAATTTCTTTGGTTTGTAACTTTAGTTTCGGTTATCCGTTTTAGGCGTTCTGTATATCGATTCGAAGCTAAAAATGTGTAGAAATTATTGATGCTAAGAAATGTAATTTTTAGCCGATTTTTTCCCGAATTTTCCGATAAAACATAAATGAGTTAATTATGGAAATGTGGGATTGATGTGATATTGTGGTCGTTTGGCAAATGAATGCATTACTTGAATTGAATGCTAATGTATGCTAATTGAATGTGAAGAGTGCATGATTATGTTGTGAATAATGTACGCATTTTCAAGAATATGGTGTGTCATTTTGCATGTGAAGCATAATGTATGCATTCTTGTGTTGCGGGATTCTTTGTGAATCTGTTGTAGCATTGTGTGCTCATGTGGAGTATGAGCGATGACTACAATACGATTGTGTGTCCATGTGGGGTGTGAGCGATCGGATTGTGTTCCCATGTGGAGTGTGAGCAATCCATAAACATCATGTGCCCGTGTGGGGTGTGAGAAATGGGTGATTTATTCACATTGATTGTATGCTTGTGTGGGGTGTGAGAAATCGGATTGTGTGCCCGTGTGGGGTGTGAGCAATCCCTAAATATTGTATGCCCAAGTGGGGTGTGAGCAATGGGTGAACATCGTATGTCCGAAGGGGAGTTACTTTAGGTAACGATGGTTCCAATTAGTTCCTGAGTGAACTTGATGATGATTGAGTCGGTACCGCATTTGCATCTGCATAGAGTCGTGTGTCGGTCTCTATGATTTGAATTTAGCATCTTGAATTGTGAAATGGTGAAATAAACATGAATATATATGTTTATATGGAGATGAAGTATGTATTTATGAAAACATGCTTGAGTATATATGTATGTGTGGATATATATATATATATATATATATATATATATATATATATATATATACATTGTAGTGTATATGTGTGAATAAACATGAACGATGTATGTTTATGTGATGTGAATGAAGTGGTGAAAGTATGCATGATAAGTATGCTTTAGGTTAAGTATGTTGGAGACGATTTGTGGTGAGAACATGTTTTATGAGTATTTTATATGTTGAGATATATAATTATATGCAATGTTATTATGATAATGTTTCTTACCCTTCTGCTATTTTATGATGCTCTATGAGACATTGCAGAGTAGGTTGTTGGAGGTCTTTTTGGTGAAGCTTGTCTTCATTTATTTTGGTCGGTCGGCTCTAATATGTAGCACCGGTAGCTAGGATCGGCTTGATGCCTTTTATGATACATTTTGTACATGTATTTTGGTGATGAATGTTTTATATAAACATGAAATATTTGGTGAATCAAACTTGATGATATATACATATATAAGTATATAAGTTTGATGTTGTTGATTGTTAGTTTCCGTTGTTATTTAAATCTTTGAATACGGGTGTAAGGATGAAATCCTTCTGTTGCAAGTTACCCTGTTTGTTACATATCTTTAAATGAGCAGGGGTTGTATGTTTTAATTTCAATATTGATGTGACATGCCTCTTTTATACCATGTTTTAAATATACTTTGATAGAATTTTTATTATGTGCCTAAATGATTTAATTGGTTATTTGGGGGTATAGAAAGGGGGTGTACATTAAGTGGTATCAGAGTCAATGTTCGAGTCAGTTGTGTTTGTCTTGTTGTTGTGATGGTTGAACTGTTGTTTACCATTGTTGTTGTTTTTGGAAATAATCAGAATATGGCTGGTAGAAATGACAATGCAATGGTTGCTGCTTTGGAAGCAATGGCTAGGGCGGTGCAGGGAGCGCCGAATGTGAATGATAATGATGAGTTCAGGAAGAATCAACCACCGGTCTTCAAGGGAAGATTTGATCCTGATGGTGCTCAGAATTGGTTGAAGGAGATTGAAAGAATCTTTAGAGTCATGGATTGTGCTGAAGAGAGTAAGGTGAGGCTTGGTTCTCACATGCTGAAGGAAGAAGTCGATGATTGGTGGGTCGGTAGGAGTCAAGCTCTTGAGGAAGAGGATGAAGAGATAACTTAGGATGTCTTTCGTGCTGAGTTCTTAGGGAAGTATTACCCTGAGATTGTGAAAGGGAAGAAGGAGATGGAATTCCTTGAACTGAAGCAAGGTAGTATGTCTGTGGTGGACTATACTGCTAAGTTTTTGGAGTTGGTTCAGTTTCATCCTCATTATGATGCTGCTATGACTGAGTTTTCGAAGTGTATTAAGTATGAGAATGGTTTTCGTCCGAAGATTAAGCAAGTTGTGGGATATTAGAGAATAAGAAGGTTTTCAGACTTGACGGAATATTGTATAATTTTTTAGGAAGACAGCAAAGCTCTCTCTACGCATTACAAGATTTTGAATGAGAGGAAAGGAAAGCAACAAGCTAGAAGTGGACCTTATGTGACACCCGCTGATAAGGGCAAGTATAGGGGAAACTTTGATAAGAGATCTGGTGGAGGAAGTTCTGGTCCCGTTAAGTGTTACAAGTGTGGTGATCTGGGTCATAAGTCTTTTGAGTGTGGGAAGAACGTAGTGAAATGTTCAAACTGTGGAGGTCTTGGACATGCTACTACCGAGTGTAGGAGGAATGTTGTGAAGTGCTTCAATTATGGATAAGCGGGTCACATTAGTACTAAGTGTACTAAGCCGAAGCAAGCTCAAGCGAGCGGAAAGGTATTTGCATTAGCAGGAAAGGACACTACTAGTGCAGACCGTTTGATTAAAGGTACATGCTTTATTAATAGTACGCCTTTAGTTACTATTGTTGATACGGGAGCGACTCATTCGTTTATTTCTCTTGAGTGTGCTAAGCGTTTGAATTTGTTTATGTCTTCTTGGGGTGGTGAGATGGTTATTGAGACTCCTGCTTCAGGGTCAGTAACTACTTCTTTGGTGTGTGTAAGTTGTTCTTTGACCATGTATGGTAAAGATTTTGTTATGGACTTAGTTTGTTTTCCGTTTGAGGGTTTGGACGTAATCTTGGGTATGAACTGGTTGCAATTTAATCGAGTTCATATAGATTGTTATCATAAGTTAGTGAGGTTTCCTTCTTTGGACGATGTTAAAGATGAGAGTTTCCTATCCACGAAAGAGTTGAAGAAACTTTTAGTGGACGAAGCTCAATTGTTTGGTTTGTTTGCATCGTTGTCAGTGGAGAGTGAAGTAGAGCTCAGTGTGTTTCCAGTAGTGTGTAATTTTCCAGAAGTGTTTCCGAAGGATATCAAGGATGTACCGCCGGAAAGAGAAGTTGAGTTTTCTATTTATCTAGTTTCGGGTACTAGACCGATTTCGATGGCACCATATCGTATGTCAGCTTCAGAGTTGGTAGAGTTGAAGAAGCAATTGAATGACTTGTTGGACAAGAGGTTTGTTAGGCCGAGTGTTTTTCCTTGGGGTGCTCCAGTATTGTTGGTAAATAAGAAGGATGGAAGTATGCGGTTATGTATTGATTATCGACAGATGAACAAGGTGACAATTAAGAACAAGTATCCGCTTCCGAGGATCGATGATTTGATGGACCAATTGGTTGGTGCGCGTGTTTTTAGTAAGATTGATTTGAGATCAGGATATCACCAGATTTTTGTGAAAGAAGAGGATATTCAGAAGACGGCTTTTAGAACACGGTATGGTCATTACGAGTATTATGTGATGCCATTCGGAGTTTCTAATGCGTCGGGTGTGTTTATGGAATACATGAATCTTATTTTTCATGAACAGTTGGATTGCTTTGTGGTTGTGTTCATCAATGACATTTTGATTTATTCTAAGTCTCAAGATGAGCATGAATAGCATTTAAGGATTGTGTTACAGATTTTGAAAGAGAAGCAATCATATACTAAGTTGTCGAAGTGTGAGTTTTGGTTGTCGAAAGTAAGTTTTCTTGGTCATGTTATTTCCGATGGTGGTATTAGTGTGGATCCATCCAAGATTGATGCGGTAATGTAATGGGAAGTTCCTAGATCGGTTACGGAGATACAAAGCTTTTTAGGCTTGGCTGGTTATTATCGGAGGTTTATTGAAGGATTTTCAAAGTTAACACTTCTGTTAACACAGTTGACTTGTAAGGGAAAGGCTTTCATTTGGGATATTCATTGTGAAGAGAGTTTCATGGAGCTTAAGAGAAGGTTGACAACGGCTCCGATCTTGATTTTACCAAATCCGACGGAACCATTTGTGGTGTTTTGTGATGCTTCATTGTTTGGGTTAGGTGGTGTTTTGATGCAAGATGGAAAAGTTGTGGCTTATGCTTCAAGACAATTGAGAGTGCATGAAAAGAATTATCCTACGCATGATTTGGAATTAGCGGTTGCGGTGTTTGTTTTGAAAATTTGGAGGCATTATCTTTATGGTGCAAGATTCGAAGTTTTTAGTGATCACAAGAGTTTGAAGTATTTATTTGATCAAAAGGAATTGAACATGAGACAAAGGAGGTGGTTAGAGCTTTTGAAGGATTATGATTTTGGTTTGAATTATCATCCGGGTAAGGCGAATGTGGTGGCCGATGCCTTAAGTCATAAGTTGTTACATATGTCTGCATTGATGATAAGAGAATGGGAACTTTTGGAGAATTTTAGAGACTTGAGTTTGGTTTGTGAGATGACGCCGAGAAGTGTGAGACTTGGTATGCTACATGTTACGAATGATTTTCTTGCAACCGTTTGTGAAAAGAAAAAGTTGGATTTGAAATTTGTCGATTTGATGATGAATGAGAATGAGGATTTCAAAGTTGATGATTTTAGAGTTTTGTGATTCCTTGGTCGTATTTGTATTCCCGATGATGTGGAATTGAAGAAGATGATATTGGAAGAGGGACACCGAAGTAATTTAAGTATTCATCCAGGAGCGAATAAGATGTATCAAGATTTGAAGAAGATCTTTTGGTGGTCCGGATTGAAGAGAGATGTAGCTCATTTTGTATATGTGTGTTTGACTTGTCAGAAGTCTAAAGTGGAACATCAGAAGCCTAGTGCTTTGATGCAACCGTTGGATATTCCGGAATGGATATGGGATAGTATATCGATGGATTTTATCACGGGATTGTCGAATATGCAAAGAGGTCATAATGCTATTTGGGTGATTGTTGATAGGCTTACTAAATATGCTCACTTTATTCCGATTGATATTAGTTATCCTTTGGAGAAGTTAGCCGAGATTTATGTTTCTGTGGTTATGAAGTTACATGGAGTTCCTAAGAGTATTGTATCGGATAGAGATCCTAGATTTACATCGAGGTTTTGGGAAAGTTTGCAAAGGGCTTTGGGTTCTAAGCTAATATTGAGTTCGGCTTACCATCCGCAAACGGACGGTCAAACCGAGAGGAAAATCCAATCGTTGGAGGATTTGTTATGTGCTTGTATGCTAGAGCAAGGTGGTGCTTGGTATAGTTATTTAGCGTTGATCGAGTTCACCTACAATAATAGTTTTCATTTGAGTATAGGTATGGCACCATTTGAGGCTTTGTATGGTCGGAGATGTCGAACACCTTTGTGTTGGCATGAAACCGGAGAGAGAACGGTAGTTGGACCGGAGATGGTACAACAGATGACGGAGAAGGCGAAATTTATTCGAGAGAAGATGAGAGCTTTGCAAAGTAGGCAGAAGAGTTATCATGACAAGAGAAGGAAGGATCTTGAGTTTCAGGAAGGCGACCATGTGTTTTTGAGAGTTACACCGGTTACGGGTGTGGGTCGTGCTTTGAAGTCGAAGAAGTCGAAGAAGTTGACTTCTCATTTTATTGGTCCGTGTGAGATTACTGCATGAGTTGGTGTTGTGGCTTACCATGTGGCGTTGCCTCCGAATCTTTCGAATTTGCATGATGTGTTCCATGTTTTGCAACTTCGGAAGTATGTTCCGGATCCGTCACATGTTATTCCTATGGACGAGGTTGAAGTAAGAGACAACCTTACGGTGGAAGCTTTGTCGGTTAAGATTTTGGATCATGAAATCAAGGAGCTAAGAGGCAAGGATATTGCGCTTGTGAAGGTAGCGTGGAGAGGTGCTACGAAAGGCAATATGACTTGGGAATTAGAGAGTGGGATGCGTGAGTCGTATCCGGAGTTGTTTGAATCAGGTAAAATTTTCGAGGATGAAAATTTCTAAAGTGGGGGAGAGTTGTAACGCCCCGATTCGATATTTCCCAATTTTGTTGAGTCTTTTATTTTATTTGAGTGATAATTGTCTTATTTGTGAAATTGACATGATAATATGATATGTTGAGGTGTTAATGTGATATGTTGGTATGATATGTGATTTTATCGTTTTATGAATTTTCGGGTAAAATTAGAGTGGAGGGTATTTTAGACATTTGCTGATTAGTAATAAATTAGAGTTTGTGTAGAATTATTGTTTTGTGAGAAAATGATATTTGGTGGAAAAGAGAAGAATGAGTTAAGTGTAGAAATAGTTAGTAAGGGTTATAAGAGAGAGAAAAATAAAAACAAAGATAGAAAGAAAAAGATATAAGAGTGGGAAGAAAAGAAAGAGAGAATAGAAAGAAAAATAGGAGAAAGAAAAGGAAGAGAAGAGAAAAGAGGAAAAAGTTGGAAAATCATCAAGATTGCTCCTAGGAATCGAAACAATCGGGTAAGGGTGGTAAACATTGTTATCTTAATCTTGTATATGATTATGTATGTATTAGATTGTATTTGTTTTGTTTTTGGTGAAGTTTAAAGAGAATGAAATGTTAGGAATTTGATGAGAATGTGAGAAATTGGTAGATTAATCGGTTAGAACTTGTTATAATCGAAGTATGATAGTTTATACATGTTATTGATCATGTTTATGGAAGTTTACTTGAGTTATGGGAGTGTTAGGGCTGCCTGTTGCGTAGTTGAGATTTTCTGAATTCGCAACTTTCGCTCAGCGAGTTTTCCAGAGATTTCCTCGCTCAACGAGCCTGGGAGTTTTGGTTTGGTAATTTCTTTGGTTTGTAACTTTAGTTTTGGTTATCCATTTTAGGCGTTCTTTATATCGATTCGAAGCTAAATATGTGTAGAATTATTGATGCTAAGAAATGTATTTTTTAGCCGACTTTTGCCCGACTTTTCCGATAAAACGTAAATGAGTTAATTATGGAAATGTGGGATTGATGTGATGTTGTGGCCGTTTGGAAAATGAATGTATTACTTGAATTGAATTCTAATGTATGCTAATTGAATGTGAAGAGTGCATGATTATGTTGTGAATAATGTATTCATTTTCAAGAATGTGGTGTGTCATTTTGCATGCGAAGCATAATGTGGGCATTCTTGTGTTGAGGGATTCTTTGTGAATCCGTTGTAGCATCGTGTGCTCATGTGGAGTGTGAGCGATGACTACAAAATGATCGTGTGCCCATGTGGGGTGTGAGCGATCGGATGTGTGCCCGTGTGGGGTGTGAGAAATCCATAAACATTGTGTGCCCGTGTGGGGTGTGAGCAATGGGTGATTTATTCACATTGATTGTGTGCCCGTGTGGGGTGTGAGCAATCAGATTGTGTGCCTATGTGGGGTGTGAGAAATCGGATTGTGTTCCCGTGTGGGGTGTGAGCAATCCATAAACATTGTGTACCCATGGGGGTGTGAGCAATGGGTGAACATCGTATGCCCAACGGGGAGTTACTTTAGGTAACGAGCGATGGTTCCAATTAGTTCCTGAGTGAACTTGATGATGATTGAGTCGGTACCGCATTTGCATCTGCATAGAGTCGTGTGTCGGTCTCTATGATTTTCATTTATCATCTTGAATTGTGAAATGGTGAAATAAACATGAATATATATGTTTATATGGAGATGAAGTATGTATCGATGAAAACATGCTTGAGAATATATGTATGTGTGGATATATATATATATATATATATATATATATATATATATATATATATATATATATATATATATGTGTGTGTGTATGTGTATACATTGTAGTGTATATGTGTGAATAAACATTAACGATGTATGTTTATGTGATGTGAATGAAGTGGTGAAAGTATGCATGATAAGTATGCTTGAGGTTAAGTATGTTGGAGACGATTTGTGGTGAGAACATGTTTTATGAGTATTTTATTTGTTGAGATATATAATTATATGCAATGTTATTATGGTAATGTTTCTCACCCTGTTGGAGGTCTTTTTCGTGAAGCGTTTTTTCCTTTCTTTTGGTCGGTCGGCTCTGATATGTAGCATCGGGTAGCTAGGGTCGTCTTGATGCCTTTTGTGATACATTTTGTACATGTATTTTGGTGATGAATGTTTTATATATACATGAAGTATTTGGTGAATCAAACTTGATGATATATACATATATAAGTATATAAGTTTGATGTTGTTGATTGTTAGTTTCCGCTGTTATTTGAATCTTTGAATATGGGTGTAAGGATGAAATCCTTATGTTGCAAGTTACCCCGTTTGTTGCATATCTTTAAATGAGCAGGTGTTGTATGTTTTAATTTCACTGTTGACTCTTTTATACCATGTTTCAAATATACTCTGATGGAATTTTTATTATGTGCCTAAATGATTTAATTGGTTATTTGGGGGGTATAGAAAGGGGGTGTTACACATTGCATTAGGAACATATTTGAATAAGCTGCTACTGAATTTGCCCTTAAAATGCATAATTTTTACTTTCTAGTTGCAGAGTAACCGGTTAACGCTCAAGCGTTAACCGGTTACTCAGTGTAATTTTATTTAAAAAACTGGTTTTTTTGAACTAAGTAACTTACTCAGTGTAATTTTATTTAAAAAACTGGTTTTTTTGAACTAAGTAACTGGTTAACACCTAGGCGTTAATCGGTTACCACTAAACCATAAGTGAAAAATACTTGATTTTCTTGTGTGTTTGCCATCCATTCCATCTCCAATCCTCATGGACCATAGGATATGATTTTAGGGAACTTTTAGGAGCCGTTTTTGTGCAGGTTCATGTATATTTGACTTCTTTCGATACGTGTGTTGCTCGTTCCCGATATTTGGCATAATTGTGTATTTATGCTCATGTTGTGTTGTGAGTGTTTTTCCCGTGATTGAACCTCATTGTTGGCATAATAATAATTGATGGAAGTATTATTTTGTGTTGCTTTCATGTTTGACGCATTTTCGGACACTCATGTGCATAATTGAGTATGTTGCATATTGCTTGATAAAGGTGCATAATCTATGTATGCATACACGCATTCTTGATGCATGATTTCTCTTTATGGGTGAATTTTGGTGTTAATGTTTGCATTATATAGGATGCATTGTGATGCATGCTCATACTTTGTGTTTTCTTGCTTGCATCAAGTGTTTATCTCTTGAAAATGCACATTACTTTTTTATGAAAATCCATTGATACAAAGTGGTTGAGGTGTTGGCATTTACACATGTCCATGTTCATATTAATCATGATGCATTCTTTGATGTTGTCATTTGGTACATATCCATGTGTTGTTATACATGCATCTACATGTTAAATGATCCAATTCTTCCATACATTTCACTGCTGGATTTCTGAATGATAGTTGTTAAATGTATGAGGCCAAGCCCTATTTTTGCACTTTTATCACTTGCTGCCTTGCTATTGGGTTGTTGTAATAAGTAAATTAGATACCAATTGAATGTGATAGTTGATTGTGTGCTGAAGCACTGTTGTAGTTGCTGACTTATTTGGTTTGTGTTATGTTTGACTTGCATTTGCATGTTCATTTAGGGTCTTTAGTATAGGTCACTTTGTATGATAATTAACATCATTTTAGGAGTCACCATAGGATGACTTTAGGACCTTTGTATGTGCAGTAGGATTCAAGTTAGTTTACATATAACATTAAAGTAGCATAGTCTAGTGACATAGTTAGAACATGACTTGTGTTTGTCTCATTTCTCTAAGTCTTTTACTTTAACCAATGTACATCAAGTGTATGTATGGTTTAGGTTTAAGCTCATCTTAATATGCACACGCTTCCTTTTTATTTCTAATATGGTTGGTTCATGTGTGCAAGGTACACCAAAAGGAGGAATTCCAAAAAAGGTTCTAACTCATTTCATTTTGTTAACACTTATCCATTCCTAACTTGTTTTCTCATTAATCACATGTGCTTTCGTGATTTTCTTAGGCGCGCTTACGTGGCTACGGATCTTTATCCATGTGGTAGAGTTTTTTCACTTCTTTTTAAAATCTTTCAAATAACATGAGAAGTAGGACTAGAGATGCCATGAGAAGTAGGACCGTATGGAAATCCCTCAAGTGGGACTCTTTGTGTGTTTGTTTAATATTGTACCTAAAGACCTCTGAGAGGCATCCCACTCATGAAAGGAAATTGACAGAATTTAGGGTTTGTAACCGACCCCCGTTAGTCCAGTTAGTCATTCATTAGCTCGTACTACATATTGATGCTTTTGGATACGTCCTACTCTTGTCCGATCAGTCAAGTGGAAGGAGGGTCAGCAATGGATCCCTACTCATTCTCATTATCTCACACCAGGCTGGTGTCTGATGCTTATGTGACCTTAATCACATTCCACTTATTTTCTTTCTTCATCAGCTTTGATATTTCATATCATTTCCTTATTTGTTGTAAGATTAGTTTTCTTATTCTCTTAGGACACCTATTCTTCACAAGTTAGATAGGTTAGAAACTACAACTTAGGACTAACCATTGTATGTTAGAGCTAGGTAGTTATCCCCCTTCTAAATCCTCAACTATAATATCAACCTTTTCATGTTAACATAAGATTCCAGTCTAGTTTCCCCCTAGTTTTTATTTTACCATTGAGTCTCTTATCTCTCTTCAAAGAAAAGCAAAAACACGTAATAACCAAAGTGTGTATGGGGCGCCACGAGCCTTAAGCTATATGAGAAATGAATAGTGGAGGTCTCCTTCGCTCTTCTAGAGTGCTTTGCAAATGTTCCATTGGGAGTGACCTTGTAAAGTATTTTCTCCTGTATCATAGTCTTTAGAACTGTACATATGACAAACAAAACAAATCAAAACATTTCTTTTAAGATACAACAAAAAAGAAACACGTCTCGCTCTCCTCATCTCATGCTCTTTTGCGAACGTTTTGACTTGTCACTTTTGTTCAATAGCAAGACGGTAACACCCAATAGATCAGCGAGCGACAATACCTAAGTTAGATCATTGGCAATGTCAACATAAAAACACACAAACAAACAAATAAATTACCACCAGTAGTGAGCCAAACTACGATGGTCTGATTCTCACTAGGAGATACTCCCCCACTTCGTTAATAACTACATCAACTATGATTCTCATTCTAGATGAGATACATCAGGCTAGGATGCGATGTCCTCTCGAGTCAGCTTCCTTATTTCACCCTATCATTTACAATTCTCTTTCTAGTTTCCAGTTAGTAACAGATGAAGCAAATGTTTATACCCTTTGAGTAGAGCAACATGCGTGGATCTCGTCGAGCACGACGGACGTGAAAGGGTGCTGATACCTTCCCTTCATGTAACCGAGTTCCAAGCCCCGATATTTGTCACAAGAACATTCCTTTCATGTCCCTTGGTTTTCTTCGATCGTTCTACTTTCCTTTCGTGGATAAAAATGTTCGGTGGCAACTCTTCTGTTCATACTTTTTGCCGGTTGTTTTTCACGTTGCGACACCTCTCTGTGGGACAAAATCACGAGCACACAACATGTCCTCGGTGTAGTTAGCTACACTCGCCAAGCTAACGATGCGCGGGAAATGCAGGAGGATCCAAGCCTGAAATTAAAATAAATAAATATTGGGATTAAGCATTATCACGAATATGAAATAAAAAGATAAAAAACATTGAAAGATAAAAAACATTGAAAGATAAAAAATTATTACAACAAGTAGTGTCGTACTGCCTGACACATGCTTCTTCGTCCACAAGCATCCTTCTCTCAACTTCGAATAACAATACACCAGGAAAACTGCCCCCAGTTGTATTCATGGATCTGTATGAAATCTAAGAGGTACCAGAGGTAAGCAACATCAGTATAAGTGGCACTTGTGTCCACAAAGACCATTTTGCCCACTAAATATAGAAAATAAGCCTTCAATACATGATTCTTGTGTATATCCATCTAGGCGTCATCACCCATAGCCTTTTGTGAAGCAGCGAGCTCATCATCAAATATCTTCTTCAGAAACGAGAACCTAACATGAGTACCCCAAGTCTTATCAACCGCTTCAAGCGCCTTCAATGGGTCAGCCCTAGTTCCTCCACCAATATATCAGGTGCCTCTTTTTTCTTCATTCTACCATGCCGGAGGAGGGTGCCCCTTATCGGAAGATGCAACAAACACAAGACATCATATAGTGTAATCGACATCTCTTAATGTGGAAGATGAAAGGAAGAAGTCTCTAAGTGCCATCACTCCAGGAATCCCATAAGCACCTCGTGATTGACCAGAATATAACCGGTCAAGCATAGGTCACTCAAACCAGAATCTCTTAGTACATCCTGAAACCAAGCCTCTTGTGGCTGGTGCAAACCTAAAATCTTTCGCCCATGGTTCAAAAACTTATACGAATCACATGCCTACGAATTTTCATAAATAATCAATATCAATAAGAATCAATGTTAGAAATAATCAATTTCAAGTAAAAAAAATAGCAAAAATGTGAGTAATGTTACCTCTCACTCCCAGACATATCTAGCAGTGTGGTCAACATACAGTAGAAGTAGGGACAAATCTGAAGGACCCCCTCCAAAATCATATTGGTCAGCATCATGATCATCAGCAACCTCACCCTCTAGTTGTGGGACATGTGCATCATGATCACCAGAAACATCGGCCTCTGGTGGTGGAACTAGATCAACAGCAGGTGGCATAGGTGCATCCTGACGATGCCTGCGGGAGGATGGGGAAGTGATGCGTCATTTGGAGAATCTCAACGCCTGTAGGAAGAAGAAGTTGATGGAGTATCCTGAGCGAAGGCCGAGCCCTAGGAGTCAGCTGAGATGTAGATGGTGGCCTAGATCTCAATAGTAGGATATGTTGCAGTAGTCGGCGCCTCTCCCTGAACATGGGCACTTTCTACTTCCGGAACCGGCTGACTCTGCTCATGCTGGACGGATGTGTGTTGTGCAACTCGTCCATGCCTCAATCGATCGATTTTGTCGGCCATAATTCCTGCAAGATATAATTAACCATGAAATTAAATATTAAAAACAAGAAAATTATAAAAGAAAAAAATAGCAGACTGTCAAAATTCTAGACATATAAGTACGAAACAATTTCACAGATGTATCTCCAGAATCACCTTAAATGGATGAAATGTAACATGTTCCGGAGTTGTATCTCTGAAACCTTCTACAACTCAGAGATCGCACAATGACGTCCCCAACCACTCAAAATGACATTTTTGAAGCCCTCGTCGTCCATTTCAGCCAACAAACAATATATATATTGACTCTAAACTATGTTTTTGTTAATATATAAACATTCTAGCACTAACAATGCATTCTAACTCGTTTTTGAAAAATACTCAAATATTTTTCGGAAACTCAAAAACTTACCTTTAAAATGTGATTCAGAAGATTTTGATTGATGGATTGGATGTTGTTGATGATAACTTTATCCTCAGATCGGAAGAAATCACGTTTTTTGAAGTTTGAGAAATTTGGGAGGATTGAGAGAGATGAAGAGGTTTTGTGATTTTGAGAGAAATGAAGAAATGGTAGAGAAGAAGGGTCTGGCACGGATATAAATTCCAAATGGTTTCAGAGATATATCTCCGGAAAAATTAACGTAATTTCAAATATGAGATGTGTCTGGAAATTTATTTCCAGAACCTAGAAACATTATTGAAACATTATTGAAAACATATATGGTGTCTAAAAACATTAAAGTTTAAGGGGTGCCATAATAAATCCTCATTTTTTTCAAAGCATTCCACTCTCTTTCCTTTCATTAAAGAGTTGAATCATGAAGAAAAAAACAAAGAAAAAACTTCTTCTCATGTTAAAAATTTCTAAAAAATATTAAAACAATGATTAATAATATTATGGTTATTTATCACACCATTTTAAAAAAATAAAAAATAAAATCAAAATTTAGACTTTATCCTAAAAGATTGACATGATTCTTTTTGTTTGATATCCAATGTTACAACCAATTAATCTAATGACTAATGCCATTGTCCACTAAGACTTCATTTAAAGCGGAAAAAAAAAACTATTTATGAACTAACCCAATACAAAAATGTTAGCAACTAACAGTATTCAAACATGGAGAGGAGCAGGCTCTCATGATTAACATTATTATGAGATGAACACAATTAACCACAATATATTAATTTCATTAACAATAATTTTCAAATATTCAACTATACTAACTATCCAAGTGAAATTATATTTAAGTATATACAATTCTCATATATTTAAATATATAGTCATTTTTATATATAACAAATGACATTTACAAACAATATGATATTTACACCCGTAATTCCTAAAAAACATTCAACACGATATGAATTCTGATATTCACGGTTGTATGTTTTTATATATAACAAATGACATTCAGAGTTCTTTGAATGAACAAATATACTCAATCTTTCAACAATTGAACCCATTGCTATATATCTTGTGATGCAAGCAATGGTTAACTCTTTATCTTCTGGACTCCAACCCATCTAGCAAAATCCACCCATCTACTCAAAAATATATACAAAATAGTAAGAACTAAAAATATGAAAATGATTCATAAATTTACCAATATGAGTTAAGCTAAATCAAATAATCTTACAGTAGTGAGCCCCAATAAGTATTTGCAGTTCTAACAGCAAAATATGCTGCAGTTAGCATAAGCTTGTTTCGACGTAGCAACGGTTCTAGAATCCGTTGCTCGATAATTCCTGCAAGTACTTGGTACCTGATGATAGAGTGAAATTCTTAAATACATTTTCCTTTTATGTAATGCATATAATTTATCAGAACTATGTTTATAGAAGTTTGTTTCAAGAGAAAATGCAATATATTACCTTAGGTTGCTTACTACTACCATGTAAATCCCATATGCTACACTGGTTGAAATTACGGGTAAATTTTCAACAGAAAATGCTTTATTTACAGTCTTCTGTGCATTGATCAATGCATTTGTGATACTTATACCAACCTGAAAAAGCAGTGCAACAAGTAATATTACAAATTCATGAATAAGCTAAAAGGATAGTTTTGTACAGAAGGTAAGGTGTTGAATGGTGATTTACCAGTGAAGCACCGGTTCCAACTACGAACAGCTTTGCCCCGTTTCGCTGCATATAAGAGACGGAAAAGACCCTTCACTTATAAGAAAATAACGATTTTATTTGGTTTAAATGATCCAACACATACCACTATAGCACCTATTCTTTGTAGAAGTGTGTATGATGTTCCCGCCAACGCCACCTGTTGAGAAAACAGGCAAAATTCATCAGTGTATGATTGATTTATTTGAACTTATCTACCGGCATACTATCATTGGCGAGACTGTTTAAGAGAGCTTAATCGAAAAGTGCTTAACCTGAAAAGCATTTTCGGGACAGCCATAGAAGAATTTGGCGATAAGTCCAGCAGTAACTACAGGAGGAGGTTTAAGAGAAACAGTTGGAGCAGGAAACCATACAAGTACAAAACCTGTTACAATTCCCGTCACCTAACATAAAGTACCAAAATAAATAAAATGGTTCAGAAATTTTTACATGATAGAGAAAATTGACAAAATGAAATCAAGAATACAAGAAGTTAAACTCTTTTGTTTGACAATATATGTATCTTGTTGATAATCATACCACATTAGCAACAACAAAATCCTTCTCCTTTGTGAAATTTTCTTTACGCCGCTCCAACTCTGCAGCAGCCTGAAAAAGTAAAGTAAATCATTCAATCAAAAGATGAAAACAGAATTTAAGTATTCAGATTTGAAGGGCTTTGGAATCATTAAACCTTGGTGAAGATGACAACAACACATTCCATAACAAGCTTGGATAAGAACAAATCATCGGCCAACAACCTTTCCTTAAACCCTCCAAATTTGAACAACCACCTAAACACAACTGACTGCTCCAACTCAAAAAATCTTCGCACTATGGAACCAGGAACCCGTCCCGCCTTAACAGCATCTGCCAAGTCCAGCGGAAAACTCTCCAGCGACCTTCCAGCCTCTGCCAGAACAAGCATTGCCTCTTCCCTATTCCTGTCTCTTTCTTCATCTTCACCGCCTCCCCCGTCATCACCACCACCATCACCACCACCTCCACTTCCCGGAAACCTGCCTCCGTCTCCGGCTGAAAAAGCTGAGGAAACCGGAGAATGATGCAAATGGATGGGCGTGATAATTGGTGCATATACAGAGGAATGATTGAGCTTGGAAGAGAAGAATGTGAAAATTTCATGGCGGGTGGGGAAAGAAGAATGGGTGTAGTGGTAGAAGTTGGTTTGGATGTGAGTTTGATGAGAAAAGAATGGTGTTGAAATATTGGAGAATAAAGTCAGAGCCATTCCACACTACACTAAAAAATTAGTTGGTTACAGTTACACACTTGACACTAAGAAAATGGACGGTCAAGTGAATTTGTTGATAAGGTAGTTATTAACGGTATCTTTAAATTTTTTTTTTTTTCTATTTTATAAATATTGAAGTCGGATAATGTGATAATGTTGAACTCTTAAATTTAAGAGATCGAGTTTGCTGAAGCAATCTCAAAAGTTAAGAATTTAAGATGAAATATTATTATTTTTGACTCGATTAAATTGAAAAGTGGTTATTAAAATATAGTACAAATAAAATAATATAAATTTGTGGGTCAAGTATAAGTTATTTATTTATAATTACTATTGGAGGAAAATTTTGAGATTGTTTAGGGATTGTAAAATGTAATACGACAATTTATGCTTACAAAATATGACAAAAGGAATCAAAATATTTTCTTCTATTAGAAATGCTCTAAAGATTTTAATTCAATACCAGAGAAAAAAATTATGTTTTTGATTTAAAGTTTTGAAATTGCTAAATATGTTAAAAAGAAAATATCCAAGAGTAATTGAATGAGATGATAATGGATCTCTTTAAGTTTAATTAGATGTCATAGATTCAAAATCTGTCTTGGGCACGTAACAATGTTAAATTCTCTTGAGGGAGAACTTTGCCGTCCATTATGGTCCTACCCACATTGAGAGATTAGTCTCTGCAACTACGGGAAGTCGGCTGCACATGTTGAATCGGTGAAACTAGTGAGTGATCCCCTCCGACCCTCAAGGTTATGATATTTATAGGCCTAACTTTTGGACCAAATTGAAGGGTGGGGAACCAATTCCCTCCAAATTGTTTGACTATAATGCATGGACAGGGTTAATGGTTCTCACCACTAATAATTAGAAGACCAACTCTCCATGTTAATAGAAAGAGATATTTTCTTCCTTGTAAAAGTGGAAAATATCAACCCTTTAAGGGACATGTTGTTTGACATGTTTCCCTTTAGTTATCTTTGGATGGATATGCAAAGGGATCGGGTGACCTGCCCTATGGGTGTGATGAGTTGTAACGGGCAACTCATCGTTTCGAGTTTAGAATGGATTTGGAATTGTATTTGGTTATGATTGTAATAGTATAACCTATGTGCCTCTATCGTTTGGAGAATGTTGGACCGATGTTAATCTTATGTGTTTGGCAAGGAAATTGTTTTACCATTGGATGTTAGCAAGTTTCTTGTACCATTGGTTAGTGGGGACTTTGAATGGATAAGTGTGATCTCCATAGACTGTCAACTACCTAGTAATGCTTAAGAATTCATGACATTCCATTGTGGATGTTAAATTGCGCAATGGAAAGTGACGGATGAAAGAGTTAGTCGAATTAGTAAGAATCGAAAGAGAATTATTTGTAATATTTGAAGTAATAATATCTTGTTCTAAATGTGTTATCTTTTGGTATGATATGGAAAAGACAAAGTATCAGATGAATGGTTATAGTGTATAGCATCAGATCAAGTGGAACTGGTAAAGAAGTCGTTTGACGGATTATGAAGTGGTTTTCAATGATAATAGGACTTAAGTAAGAATAGTTGTCGGTAATTTCATGTAGTTAAGTGTTCACTAAATACCTCGTGAAGGTTTTATGAGTGTTTGTTATCCTAAATCAAGATAAAGTGTTACTGTTTTTGTATTATGACTCAGTAGAAGGATTTAGAATGGTATATTTTCTGAAGGTAAGATGTGACTAACTATTTCAGTATGGAACAACCGATGAATTTCACAAAATTAAGTTAAAAGTTAACCCAATATTGGAACAAGCATATGAGTAAGGACGTGAAATTTGATAATTTGTGACCAAGGATTTTGATTCATAAAGTCAAGTTGGAATTGAGCATGTCGGAGATTGTAACGGAAGTAAGGATAAGTATGGATCTAAGACAATGTTACAAGTGTAACACCTTAATTTCTGCCCTAAGTTTTCTTCACATTTTCATCTGCATCTTGCATATAAACAAGATCACACTGGTTGCTCGATTTTTCTCGGGTGTAGATTTATGTCTCACAGGGGATCACCGTTTCCTTTAATTGCTTTACTTGTTTATATTTACTAATCATTAATTAAAATCCAAAAAAATATTTTATTTTCTTTCACTAACATTTTAAGGAAGAGAAACAATTGAAAATGCCAAAAATAGTAGTCCTGCAGCTCGAATAAAATTTCACAGACAAAAGTCGAAGTTGATCCACAAGTAATTCAAATTTATCTGATCAAGGATTTCCTAAATTAATTGATTCATTCAAGGAATTCCAAGGTTCATGTGTTTATTTTCATGCTTTCTTCGACGTACAAAAAGAACCGGGACACAACAACCAAGCAATCATGTTTGAATAAAAAATTCAAGTTTATGCTTGGTTAATCGGTTAACCATTTCCAGTGTAATCTGGTTAACCGGTTAACCAGTGCAAAATTTGAATTTTTCATTCAAATTCAGCACCATTGGATCATTGATCTCATTTGGAATTTTCTAGATTCATTGTCCTCTGATTTCTCTACATCACTTTGATCATTTCCTACCATAAACCCTCACTAATCACCACTCTTTCCATTTTCAACCAAATTTTCAATTACCAAACCTAATTTTAATTACCAAAGCAAGCTCCATTCCACCAAATTCTCATACCTAAGGCTTTTAAATAGAACTCTAATTTCATTGATTCAGGAAGCTTTGGAGAGCCAACATATCTCTTGCAAAATATTCCCCCAAAAACCAAAAATCTCACTAAAGCTCTTTTCCGCTTTTTGAAGTTATCAAGAATTCACATTGAATTCTTGATTAACTTGAGCTAAACCTTCATCCTATTCCTTTCTTGTTCATCAATTGCAGTAGATCTAGCTTGATTTGGTCCAATGTGAAGAAGTGCTTTTGGTAATTCACTATTTCCAAAAACCCATATTCACCATCAACATTCAAGATGTAGATCTTTGGTGCCTTTGATTCTAGATCCTTTAGATCTTAACTTTTTGTTTGATTGCAGGGATTTCACTGTATTTTGGTTTTAAAATTCGTGTTTGAAAAAGGTTTTAAAAATGGATCATGCTGAATTTCTGCAATTTTTCTACTACTAGTTCAGTGTTAACCGGTTAACCATTTTCAGTGTATTTTGGTTAACCGGTTAACCAATGTTAAATTGCACAGATCTTAAAAACTGGTTGCATTAACCGGTTAACTATTTCCAATGCATTTTGGTTAACCGGTTAACATAAGTCAGAGGCATTTTTTGACTTATTTTAAGCTCATTTTTGGTTCCTCTTTCTTCTTCTTCCTCCTCCTTTTTATTTCTAACTTGGGAATCACTTTTGGGAGTGATTTCTCTTTAATTTCAATGAAGTTTGGGTGAAGAATAGAGTAGTTAATGTTCATTAATTCAAAAATACATTTAAGTCAATTATTTAATTCATTTAAGGTACTTTGCATTAGTGATACATTTTCATGCTTGAATCCTCCAAGAAGAGTGATTGAACTTAAGGATGGAAGAACACCATAAGTATGACTCAATTTGGTATTCACCTTTAGTTTTGTGTGGTATTGCGTTCGGATGGCGATTTCCATATTGTTTATCTCGCATGCATTAGCACTAATATTGTTCACCTTAATTGGTGGTGGTCGGCCTCATTTGTAGGGTAATTACATCGTAAATTACTCGGAGATTGCTTAACATAGATCTAAATGTGTCCCTAATTCGGAATAAAAAATCCAATTGGATACTTGCACTTTTGTGGACCGAACCTCTTGTTGGTCGCGTAATCCCAAAGTGTTTAATCATATTGCATTAAGAATCAAGACTTATGAATGTTTAATGCATAGGTGCTTTGGGTCTCCCAATCGCCTTTCAAATTTCATTGAATTTGATTCGGTTTTCCTTGATTAATCGCTATAGTGTAAGATGCTAAGCGGATCCGATTGCCTTTCGATTTTGGTTACTTTTTTGGTTGTGGTTGATTAAGTTCGCCATACCACTTTTATGTAAATCTTATTATATTATTACTACTATTAATATTTTAGATTCTTGCACTTTAGTTTCTTTTTCTACTAACCTTTAATTTCTTGCACCTTTATTTCTTTTATTTTATTATGCTCTATTATGTTTTATTCATCCATTATCATGTTTATATTTATCGCTCTTTTTTTGTGTTGATTTTCCTTTTGTCCATTTGGACACAAAAATATTAATAAAGGATTAAACCTCTAAAAACTTATGATCTTAATCTTTGGACTATTGGTTACTATCTTTGGAATTGGAATGGAGTTATGGACTTAGATTTTAGGACACCTTTCCTTTGCTTTGATCTTCATGAAGTTGGTACTTGTCTTTATTTGGTCATTTGCTAGTTTATAATGATGGAATTCTTATGCTCATAATTGGAAGTATCATCAAATTTGGTTAGATCTTTCTTCCTCTATCTTTTTATTTTCTTTCCTAGGATAGTCTCTTCATCTCTACCTTTTCTTTAATTTTCAAAATCTTCCCCCTTTTTCAAAGGATTTTTTCTCTTCAAATCATCACTTCTTTAATAAACCAAACCTTGACTTTTGTCAAGTGAATTTTACTATTTTCTTTTCTTTTAAAACCAATGAATTTAATCATTTTGACCTTAATTCAAAAATAAAAAGAACCAAACTCATTCAAGTTGTTTTGTGCCTTTGTGCATTTTTATTTGTTTTCTTTAAAAGAGTGTCAATTATGAGTCATTATTCTTTAGTCGGGTGCAAGTATTTCAATCTCCATGGTTGTAGTTTGATGTAACTGAGTCTTTTGTCATTCGTGGGGGTTTAGTGGCATACTCGTTCATTTTATCCGAGTTGGCGCCCTCCCCATAATGATGTATGAGTCCATGCCTTCATTCTCATGGTAGATTTGTTTGACCATCCACTTGAAGATGACAAATTCTCTTCACTTAATAAAATTAATCATAACCAACCCTTTTCACTATTTGTACCACGAACTACGGGGTTTTGATCTCGCATTGCACTTTGTGGGTACGTAGGCATGAGGTGGTAAACCTATCCAAACACAAAAATATTAAAAAATAATTCTTTTCTCATCCCTCCACTCTCTTTTAACAAACTATTTTCAAACCAAAAGCAATAAATTTTTCAAAGTTCTCCCGTGGAGTACCACAGACATTTTGGGTGCGTAAAACCTCCACATTTTGTAACTTATCCCCTTACCCGGTTCTTTGCTTGTTTCTTTTAGCTATTTTTTCTTTTAGATTCATTAGGAATTATTCGCTCTTTTTTTCCTTTTCCTCTTGGAATAAAATAAAAGCGCGGTGGAGACTCTGTTTACTTTGAGTTAAGTTAACCAATAGCTTACACTCATGTTTTTACCGCTACAGAAAAGTGGAGACTCTGCTGGGGAGTCAATATCTAAGTGGATTCGGCCTACTTTGATTTATTTACTGATTTAGTTTGATTTGTTTGTTATTTGTTTGTTCTGTTTCGGTTTTGGTGATCCTCTGTGAGTGAGATAAATTCTAACCCGATCTGAGTTGAACTAATGATAGGACGGTGATATTTGAAGCCATACGCGATGGAGTAGTCCAAAGCTATATCAATTTGATAATCTCCACTCGGTTTGGCTCTCTTGGATTATCAATGTCATGATGAATAATCATATGTGGCATTATTTTCCGACCTTGAGCTGATCATACTAAGGACCGTAGAACTCTTAACCCATCCAAGTCAATTTAGGAACGTAGTGCGGAAACCATCAGGGTGTAAACCTAAGGTGGTTGTCATGTGATACTACACTCGGACGAGGTCTATTTTAAGAATGTTATCGGTTGTGGATTAATCCAACGTACCAATAATATTCTAAAGATGGTTGTTAACTCTGGGCACCTCTGTTAGCACCCTTCTAGTTTTCTACAGGTACAATGAAGACAAAACCTTAGTACTTACCTGTGTGAGAGGTGTTCTGCTACCTTGACTTCATGCTCGTGACTCGGAACCTAAACTCGTGTTCTTTCTGTGATCTTGTTTGTGGTTGTTGCATACATGCACTCATGCATTCATGAGCATTGTTCTTGAGATTTCAAGGGACTCATAGGTACTTTTGCAAAATTTTAGATGTCTATGGTTATGAATGTTGAAAGGAGGAACACAAAGAAGTACAAATTCTAGAATCCTAATCTAGTAGAGTTTATATATCTAGGAGCTTTAGTGGTTGACACCCAGGAGTTCCGGAAATGTTATCGAAAGCTCTAGTTTATTTTGGATACCGATGTACAAGAGGGGATTCTCCCTACCTTGGCTCAGTTTTATGATCTGTTGCATCATTGTTTCACCTTTCCTGATTATCAGCTTGTGCCGACTTTGGAGGAGTACTCTCATTGGATGGGTTTAACTATTTTGGACAAGGAATTTCTTTTTAGTGATATAGAGAAGGAGCTTACGACCAAAGTCATCGCCAAAGCCCTTTTTCTCAAGGAGTCTGGTCTTAATGGGAAGTTTCTTCCAAAAGGGAGTGTTCGTGGTATTAATGCCATGTTCTTAATGGGGAAAGCCTCTACTTATCTTACTTTGGGTCATAAGGATGAATTTGAGGCTATTCTTGATTTGCTCATTTATGGGATTGTCTTGTTTCCTTACTTAGATGGTATTGTGGACGAGAGTGACATTCAGATTTTCTTGAAGAGAAATTTGGTACCTACTTTTCTTGGAGACATGTATCATGCCTTTCATTATAGGACCTCCAAAGGTGATGGAGAGATTGTGTGTTGTGCGCCTCTTCTCTATAGGTGGTTTATTTCACACCTACCAAAGTCTGATGTCTTCAAGGATAATAGAGAGAAGCGAAGATGGTCTAAAAGGATTATGTCTCTTTCTCATAGGGATATGACTTGGTATTGTTCCTATTATGATACTGGAGTACTTATTGACGGTTGTGGAGAGTTTCCTAATGTACCTCTTCTTGGTACACGTGGAGGAATTAGTTACAACCATATTCTTGCTAGGCGACAATTGGGATATTGCTTGAAGGACATACCAAGCAAAATTTAATTATCCAGTTTCTTCTTTCTTAATGGTGCAGATCATTCAGAAATGAAGAAAAAAAATTGCTCATTCTTGGCATGCGGTTCATCGAAAAGAGAAGGGTCAATTGGGAAGACAAAACCTTGCTCCCTCTGAGTGTTACATCCAATGGGTTCGATCTAGGGCTTCCAAGCTCAAGATCTTATCCACCCGAGGAGCCTTTGTTTCCTATACTACCATTGTCCACTTTTCTTCCTCCCGTTGATGAGAAATTTTCTCTTCAAGAAGAATTGGACAAGATGAAGAAAGAAAAAGAAGAATTCCTACTTGAGAAGACGACAATGCAAGAGAAATTGAAGGATAAAGATGATCTTATTGAGTTACTTGAGTGGCATGTTATGAAAAGGCTAAGAGATGATTTATTTTCCTCTAGTACTCCATCTACCATTCCTCCTACATCTGGTTCTTGGAAAGCCATTGTTGACCAGTTGGTGAAGGATAAGGAAGACATGGAGAATCGATACAAGAAAGAGATTAAGAGGATTCATATGAAGTACTAGTCGGGATTAGGGACTTCTTCAGATTTGATCCCCTAGGCCTAGTTTAATTTTCTCTCATGTATTAGGATTATTGAGACTTGTACTTCACTTGTAATCCTTACTTTGATTTTAATGAGAATGAGTATTTAGTACTTCAAAAAAGTGTTTATTTATAAATATTGCAATTTATCTTATAGTCCTTTGAAATCTTTGCGTTTGCATACGCATACCATGCATCATGCCCGCATTGGTCTTGCTTCTTGAGTGTTCTCCAGGGATCTTATGGTGTTTCTTGGTCTTCATTCAGTTCTCTTGTCAAGATGACTTACAAGGTTGATACTCGAGCTAATCGAAGGAAGATGTTGGAAGCCTTACAACAAGAGAATCGCGAGCTGTGCGAGGAAGTTTCATCTTTGAAGGATAGCTTGTAAAGGATCACTGCCATGATGGAAAGCTTGGTGGTTGCTCAGAATCAGCCACCCCTATTCCAAATTCTCCAATTCAGCATATAGTCATCTCTGAGATTGTCACTGCACCGATTCCTACCGAAATTGTCATTTCTCCTCGCTGCCGCATGCCTCCTAGCACACTGTGGGGTATGTCGGTTGATTTCATTCCTGCTGGTTATCCTCCTCCTCCTCTTGAGACTGATGCATTTAATACTCTTCAGCCAATGATGACTACTGCACCGCCTGTGATGCACACTACTCTGCACCATGATGAAATGATTTATCATGCTGAGCCTAGTGAAGACGCTGGTTTGATTGTAAGACTTGATGATTTTCAAGACCGTTTTGCTGAGATACAGAAAGAGATGAAGGCTTTGAGGCATAAAGATTTGTTTGGTAACGATGCTTATGATCTATGTTTGGTTCCTAATGTCAAGGTTCCATACAAGTTTAGGTTACCTTAATTCAAGAAGTATAAGGGAAATACTTGTCCTCTGAGTCATTTGAATATGTATGCTAGAAAGATGTCGGCTCAGACAGACAATGAATGGCTTCTGATTCATTATTTCCAGGATAGTCTGACTAGTGCAAACATGAGATGGTACTTGAGTTTGGATAGCATCCAAATCAGGACGTTCAATGATTTTGGAGAGGCTTTTGTTAGGCAATACAAGTATAATGTTGATATGGCACCGGACAAAGATCAACTCCGTGCTATGTCCCAGAAGGACAAAGAAACTTTCAAAGAGTATGTGTAGAGGTGGCGCGAGCTAGCCGCTCATATTGTTCCTCCCCTTGAAGAGAAAGAGATGAAGAAGATCTTTTTGAAAACTTTAGGTTCTTTCTATTATGAGAAGATGATTGCAAGTGCTCCTTCTGATTTCACTGAAATGGTGAGTATAGGGATGTGACTAGAAGAAGGTATTCGTGAGGGACAGTTGAGCAAAGAAAGTAGGATTGGCTCGAGCTCTAAGAGGTTCAACTTCGGTAAGAAGAAAGAAGGTGAGTCTAATGTTGTGTCTCGTGAAAGTTACAGGAGACCTCGTGGACGTGAGAATCGTCATCAACAGCATGTAAATGTTGTAACTATGATGATTAATGTGACTCCAACTGTGCCAACTGCTTCAAAGTATCAGTCTCGTTATCAATAGCCTTATGTGCAACAGAGTGGTAATCAACAGGTTTGTGTTAAACCAAATTTTGATCCCATTCCGATGTTGTATGCGGATTTTCTTCCATCTCTGATTGAGAAGAATCTTGTGCAAACACGTTCTCTGCCTCTAGTTCCAGAGTCTATCCCATGGTGGTGTAAGCCAGAGGCTCACTGTGTTTTTCATCAAGGTGCCACGGGGCACAATATTGAGAATTGTTATCCATTGAAGTTTGAAGTGCAGAAATTGATAAGGAGCAATGTTTTGTATTTTAACGATGTTAATCCCAATGTGAAGATGAATCCGCCTCCGAATCATGGTAATACGTCTATGAACATGGTTGATGGTTGTCCTGGTTTTTTCAAGATTTATGAGGTCCGCCATATTTGAAGGTCTTTTGTTGAAATGCATGCTTTCTTAAGTGAATATCATGATATTGATCACGATTATGCTGGATGTTGCATCTGTTCGGTGCACCCTCGTGGTTGTGTGATTGTTAAGAGAAACATTCAAAAGATGATGGATGATAAATTGATTGAAGTGACAATAAAAAGAGACGAGTATGACAATGAAGTGAATGTTATTGTGCCTCAGTTCAATATTCCTGAGAGGGTTGTTCCTGAGAATGTGGTTATTTCTTTTGATAGCCGCAAATATGTTGTTACCCCATTGGTGATCAATTTTCATGGTCCAATGCCATATGAGTCTGATAAAGCTGTTATGTACTGGTATAATGCTATGATGATAGAAAATGGTAAGGAAGTGTTATTCCTTCTCCAAAGTCTGTGGTTAGAATTGTTGATGTGACAAAGGTTACTCGAAGTGGTAGAATTTATGCTTTGGATCCTCCGAAGATAGCTGAAGATACAAGTACGAGTAAACAGATTGAGGATGTTGTTGCCCGATCAGGTCAATTTGGTGATTATAGTTTGAAAGATAGTGAAAATGAGGTGTTGAATTGATAAAGAAGAGTGAGTACAACGTTACTGAGCAGTTGTTGCATACTCCGTCGAAGATATCAGTTTTATCACTCTTGATGTGCTCTGAGGCTCATAGGTAGTCTTTGCAGAAGATTCTTGATCATGCTTATATTGATCATTATGTGACTGTTGATCAGTTTGATAGTATTGTGGCTAATATCACATCGTTCAACAATCTGAGTTTTTGTGATGATGACTTGCCTGAAGAAGGAAGGAACCATAATTTGGCTCTGCATATTTTAGTGAATTATCAGGAAGATGCTATGTCTAAGGTGCTGGTTGATATTGGGTATTCTCTGAATGTGATTCCGAAGTTGACTTTGTCAAAGCTTGCGTACCAAGGTGCTCCCATGAGGCATAGTGGGATTATTGTGAAAGCTTTTGACAAATTAAAGAAAACTGTGATTGGTGAAGTTGTTCTCCCTATTTTGATTGGACCGTTTATATTCCAGATTACTTTTCAAGTAATGGATATACGTCCCGCTTACAGCTGTCTCCTTGGAAGACCCTAGATTCATGAGGCATGAGTTGTAACATCTACTCTCCATCAGAAGCTGAAGTTTGTGAAAGATGGGAAATTAGTGACTATTGCTGGTGAACAGGCAATGCTAGTGAGCAACTTGTCACCATTCTCCTATATTGATGTTGAAGAAGAGGTGGGAACTTCATTCCAGGCTCTTTCTGTTGTTGATAATGTTGTTAAGAAGAATGTTATGTCTATGTCTTCTCTCAATGATGCTCTGCACGTGCTTGAAACTGGTCGATTTGACGGTTGAGGAAGAGTTATTGATGTTGTTGACAAGAAAGAAGGATTTGGTATTGGTTTTGCACCAGGCGTGGCTCTCAATGACCCGAAGACTATTCAGGAAGGATTCCGAAGTGTTGGGTTTATCAATGATCATTCCGCTACTACCATCATTGAAGATGATGAAGATGAAGAAATGCCTAACCTTGTTACGCAAATAAAGATTTGCAAGAACTGGATTGTTGTTGATGCTCCTTCTATTTTTCATGCTTCAAAGTAATTTGTTTTATTTTCTTTCAAAAAATCCTTTCACTCGGCCCAAGGTGAAAGTGATGTTTGTCGGGCTTTGTTTCAAATTTTATCATCATCAATAAAATGTTATTTTGTTATTTCTATATGTGTTTTTCCTTTTTTTGCTTTATTCTGAAAAATGGTAACCTAAAAAAACCCAACAAAAAAAAATCACTATTTATCGGCATAATGTTTGCACCTTTGTTCATACTCTAAAATAAAAATAAAATCATTATGCAGATTGATCGATAAACCCATTGAAAAAAATGATCTTATGCCCACTCCCAACTTTGAATTACCTATGTTCGAAGCTGGGGAAGAGGATGTTGAAGAGATTCCTGATGAGATTTCTCGGTTGCTTGAGCACGAGGAGAAGGTTATTCAACCTCATGGAGAGTCTGTAGAGTTGTTAAACTTGGGTTCTGAAGATGATAAGAAAGAAGTCAAGGTTGTAGCATTGCTTGGTCCTAAGGTTAAGAATAGGATGGTAGAGCTTCTTAGAGAGTATGTATATGTATTTTCTTGGTCATATCAAGACATGCCGGGTCTTGATACTAATATTGTGGAGCATAGATTGTCGTTGAAGCCATAATGTCCACCTATGAAGCAAAAGTTGAGAAGAACTCATCATGATATGACAGTAAAGATCAGAGTGGAGATTCAAAAGCAGATTGATGCAGATTTTCTTGTGACATCTAGTTATCCTCAATGGATGGCCAATATTGTGCCCGTTCCAAAGAAAGACGGAAAAGTCCGATTGTGTGTTGATTACAAATATTTGAATAAATCCAGCCTAAAAGATGATTTTCCATTTCCACACATTCATGTGTTGGTAGATAATACGGCTAAGTTTGATGTGTTCTCTTTTATGGATGGATTTTCCGCTTATAATCAAATAAAGATGGCACCCGAGGACATGGAAAAGACCATATTTATTACACCATGGGGAACATTCTGCTACAGAGTGATGCCCTTTGGATTGAAGAATGCTGGTGCGACATACCAAAGAGTTATGACCATGCTTTTCCATGATATAATGCACAAAGAAATTGAGATATATGTTGATGATATGATCGCTTATTCGAGGACAGGAGAGGATCATGTTGAACAAGTGCACATTTGGTGTAAGTTCTGGAAAGTTGTTAGGTTTCATTGTCAGCCAAAGAGGCATTGAAGTTGATCCTGATAAAGTGAAAGTTATTCGAGAAATGCCTGCTCCAAGAACTGAGAAGCAAGTAAGAGGTTTCTTGGGCCATTTGAATTATATTTCGAGGTTTATCTCTCACATGACTGCCACATGTGCTCTGATCTTCAAGTTGCTTAGGAAAGACCAAGGTTGTGTCTGGACAGATGATTGTCAGAAGGCGTTCGAAAGTATCAAAGAATACCTTCTTGAACCTCCTATCTTGTCTCCTCTGGTGGAAGGTAGACCGTTGATTATGTACTTGACTGTGTTGGAAGATTCCATGGGTTGTGTGTTTGGTCAGCAAGATGAATCTGGAAGAAAATAATATGTGATCTACTACTTACGTAAGAAATTCACTGATTGTGAGTCTCGATACTCCATGCTTGAAAAAACTTGTTGTGCAATAGCTTGGGCTGCAAAGCGTCTTCGCCGGTATATGCTGAATAATAGAACTTGGTTGATCTCTAAAATGGATCCAATCAAGTATATCTTTGAAAAGCCTGTTTTGACTGGGAGGATTGCTCGTTGGCAAATGTTATTGTTAAAATATGATATCGAGTACCGAGCTCAAAAAGTTATAAAAGGTAGTATCTTGGCTGACCATTTGGCACATCAACCGATTGATGATTACCAGTATATCAAGTTTGATTTCCCAAATGAGGATGTAATGTATTTGAAAAAGGAAAGATTGTGATGAACCTTTGATTGAGGAAGGGTCGGAGCCTGGGTCTCGATGGGGTTTAGTTTTTGATGGTGCTGTAAATGCACACGGAAGAGGAATTGGGGCAATGATCATTACTCCTCATGGTTCACATATTCATTTTGCTGCAAGGTTGACTTTCCCTTCTACCAATAATGAAGCTGAGTATGAAGCCTGTATTATGGGTCTTGAGGAAGCTATTAATTTGAGGATTAAACATCTTGATGTGTATGGAGATTATGCCTTGGTAATCAATCAGATAAAGGGTAGGTGGGTAACTCATCAACCCCACTTGATCCCTTATAGAGATTATGTCAGGAGGATATCAACTTTCTTCACTAAAGTTGAGTTTCATTATGTACCTCGTGATGAAAATTAGATGGCAGATGCTTTGGTAACTATAGCTTCTATGATAAAGGTGCACTAGTGGAATGATGTTCCCATGATCAGAGTGACGCGGCTTGAAAGAACAACTCATGTGTTTGTAGTTGAAGAGGTCCATGGTGACAAGCCTTTGTATCATGATATTAAATGTTTTCTCCTGAGTCAGGAATACCCACTATGGGCATCCGATAAAGATAAGAGGACTTTGAGGAAATTGGCAGGTAATTTCTTCCTAAATGGAAATGTGCTTTATAAGAGGAATTATGAAATGGTCTTAATCAGATGCGTGGATAGACACGAAGTAGAGATGTTAATGAAAGAAATTCATGAAGGATCTTTTGGTACTCATGCTAATGGGCATGAAATGGCTAAAAAGATGTTGAGAGAAGGTTAGTATTGGATGACAATGGAATCTGATTGTTGCTAGTATGTGAAAAAGGGCCATAAGTGCCAAGTGTATGCTAATAAGATTCATGTGCCACCAACTCATCTCAATGTGATTTCTTCCCTGTGGCCTTTCTCTATGTGGGGAATGTCACTCCCCAGACTTTCGTCCCGGTGCAGACGCGAACGGTCAGTGATGTTGGAGGTTGAGGTTGAATAGAGTCGCCAGCTAGGCATTTTTATCCTGAAGGAAAGGTAATGCTGCATAAACCTGGAAAGGTATGGATAAGACGGTTGCGAACCAAAGAAACTGAGTAAGGGGGTTGGTTATGACCTGGGAAGGTATTAGCACCCAGATCGTCCGTCGTACTCGACGGGATCCACGCTTACTTGATTGTGTTTAAAAGGGGTAGTGTATGTGCTGACTGTGTATGAAAAGCTAGGAATGAATGTATAATGTGTCAGTGCAAGAAGAGCGTGAGATGCTCAAGATTGAGGCTTAGAAAGAAAGCTAGAAGGAGGGGGGTGACAAAGAAACTTTTGTTCGATAACTGTTAAGTTATGCCTACGTATCCACTCGTGCAATGAGGAAGTTAGAACACTGTATTTCGACTCAAAGAGACTGGGATGAATTTACTGAACTGCTTGCTTGTCTATGCTCAAGTGTGTGACTCGTCTGGCTCGAGAGCTAACTGTCTTGCATTAGACGGGAGAAGCGAGTTCTTGTTTTCAGAGTGAATGTGATGAGAAAAGAATCCCGGAGGCGACGTTTATTATTTGTTTTTGTGTTTTCAGTTTTTTATTGTTTTTGGTGTTTTGCATAGGGAAATGAGCTTAAGCCTTAATCAAAGGTTTGTAAACTCATTATATCACCCCTAATTAGGGATAATGAGCCTACTTAAGTATGAGATGATAATCTCAACTTAATTACCCTAATGATGCAGGATTAAGATCATTAACCTACTTGTGATTATTAAGATGTTTTTGGGTTTTTGTTTAGTGTTAAGTAATGAGTTTAATCTCTAATAAGGGATTAGTGAACTCATTACATCATCCTAAGAGAAGGATGATAAATGAGAACACTTAAGTTGAGGAAGACTCCTCAACTTAATCCATGGTTAGGGACTAAATTCATTATATAACAAGCATTTATTAAAGTGGATTTTAATTAAAAGGTGATATTGAGAAATGAGTTTTATGTTTGTAAGACTAACTTGAGGGGGACTTGTCCATTGAACACTAGGGTTAGTCCCTCTTAACCAAGAGGAAGAGATGTAACCCTAATATAAGGCCCAAGTTACAAGCTTACTTAATCATTATTAGGTGTTTTGATTAAGAGGTGTAAACAAATTAAAGGTTTAATACTAAGGATTAAAGTTATACACTCCATCCTAAGATAAGGATGCAGGCATAACCCTAATTCAAAGTCCTAAAGCTTTAAGTGTTTAACCTTGATTATGAGATGAGAAAAGAGACTCAAGGAGACTCAAAGGTAAAATACTAAGGGATACTATGTACAACCCTAAAGTTATCATGCTTAGATGTTCCTATGGTTTGTGAGGCTTAAAGAAAGATCTTCAGATGGCCACCAAGGAATGAGAAGCAGATGAAAAGAGAAGAGAAAGAAGAATAGGTTACTTACTTCTTGAGGAAGATAAGTAACCTAAAAGAAAGAGATATGAGCAAGAGAGCACAAGTGAAGCAAGTTCACTTCAAAGACAAATAAAAGAAGCAAATGAAAAGATGAGAAGAGGTGGGATGTGAAGGCAAATCCACATCCCAAACAACTTACCATAAGCCCTTGGAATGTTAGTGTGAGATGCATAAGGAAAGAAATGAAATTAAATGCAACAAGTAATGATGCAATGACCAAAATCAGAAGCAATCATGCAATTTAAATGTGTTATGAGATGATGCAAAGTCATACATGATGCATATGAATGATCATACAAAGGATGAGATGCAAAACAAACATGTTAGAAGCTTGAAAACACATGGATACACATGAAAAGCAATGAATGCAAAGCATACAAAATGAACGAAGAAATGATCAAGAAATGTTCTTACATGTCATAAGATGTCTAAGATGGCATACAAGTGAATGAAATGATATGACAAGATCACATGACAAAGATATGCAAAGATGAATGCAAATGAACATGAGAAATTAGGGTTTTATGAATGTATGAGATGCACATGATCAAAACAGAAGCATACATCATGATAAAATTTTGAAAATAAACTCAAACAAACCCTAAACACACACAAGAACACTCCCCAAAGATGGAGGTCAGAAGCTAAACCTAAAGGAAGTTATGAATTTTCTAAGTTAGCTAGGTTTTTTGGGTGATTCTAAAGGAAAAATGCAAAACAATTTGAAAATGCAATGAAAAATTATGAGTTTAATAACCTAGATACTAGATGAAAAGTATGAAACAATGCAAAAAGAACCAAATGCAAACTCATCATGGTTGATCAGAAGTGATTTTTTTAAGTTAGGGTTAGAAAAATGTGAATTTTATAAACCCTAATTCAAAGAAAATTGTGAAAACATGATCAAACCTAAAAAGAAATTTGTGTGATGGGTTTGTAAATTGTTCTAAATGTATGGGAATGCTTCATGAATTTTTTTGTGATTTTTAGATACCTAAATGTATTTTTAATTAATTAAAATCCATTAATTAATTAAATAAAACATTTAAATTATTTAAAAATACATTTTTAATGCAAAAATTAAAAATAAAAATGTTTTTGAGTTTAGAAAAATATTTGAAATGAAAATGCAGAAAATGATGATTTTAAAAATATTTTTGCTATTTTAAATAATTATGTGAAAATAAATGTAAGAAAAATAAAATAAAAATAAAAGTATGCATAAAGGATGGCCAGGATTGGAAGTTGAGGGAATCAGTGGTCTAGATGCAAAGCCCACGTGACTTCTAGTATGGAAAATCAAAGGATGTGGTTCAAACTGGGGTTTGGCGCGTGATCCTATGGTCCTAAATTAATCTGACTAATTAAACTTAATTAAATTAATTAATTAGGTTTAGGGTTTAATGGACGAATCTGAGCCACTCACACGCGCGGTAAACATAAGATCCAAGGGATGAAATTTAAACTGGCTAATTAAATGGGATTAGGGCAAATCACTTTCAGGCGACCGGAGAAGAGCTCCGGTCGTCTTCTCCGACAAGGTCCTCACCCTATCTCTCTCAAAACACCACCCCAAGCCCTCTAAAGCTCCAGAACCAATCATCTAACAATCTTAAACACAAATCCAGCAACAAAAATCATTTATCATTCAAGAACAACATGAATCTAAGCAAACAACATTTAGGTCAAAAAAATTTCAGAAGCTTCATACATACTCATTTTCCAACCATTTTCAAAAATAAAAACATCACAATGATCAGGGAGACATATAGAATCACATTGCAACAAAAGAAATGAGTTCTGGAAAAGTTGTTCTAAGGAGCTACCTGAGCTGAAGCTTTTCCACTTTGAGCTTTCTGGCCTCCTCTCTTGTGTAAAATCACTCCAATGGATCCCATTGTGCTTCTGAAAGGCTTAGATGGAGTTTATATGAGCTGGTTTGAGAGTTTCAGTTCTGCTAAGGAAAAAATCGTGTTTGTGATTCAGTGCCTTTTAAGCCATTGTGAAGGGTGGTTTATGATCCTTGAGTGATGTTTAGTTGATTGGTGAAGAAAGAAACAAGGTTTGATGGTTGTGCAGTGTGATTCGAAGAGATAAAGGTTTTGAGGGATTTTTTTTATTCTGAGTGTATGAGAGGTTTCAAGCTTGTGTGTTTTATGAAATGAGGTCCTTAGGGTTTGCATAAAGAGTTGTGATTGGTCAAAAAGTTGGTGGTGGCTCAGGCTGATTGGTATGACTTCATTTGCAAAAAAGTCAAAGAATGTGTACCACAAGTGTTCTGGGCAGGCCCAATTCCCATAATTGGGCCAGGTAAACCGGCTCTGCAGAATGCTCGACGTCGAGCAACATTGAGAATAATGGTCTCTGCCGACCAAAAGTTATACCGACCAAGACTAAGTCTTCCAACGGCTAGTTTTGACCGTTACCTATTTTTACGGATTCCACGATCCGCGCCCAACGGTTTAGACCAATAATCTTCCACTTGGCCCAATATATAAACCCTCTCATTTGAGAGGGTCAGGTATTCAATTCTCTGACCTTAATTCTTGTACTTGCTCACTCTTTTCTCAGTGTCTTACTTCAGCATCGGAGTGCCTTGCAGGTACACCCCCCTCCTCTCCTCATCAACCGTCCTTCAACAACACTCGAGGCCAACCGTATCGGATCCTGATCTCCAGGTACGATCAGGTGGCGCCGTCTGTGGGAAACTGATTTCCTCATTCTTCTCTCTCAAAATCTTCAAAGAACCAAAGTTTTTACCAAGATCCATGGCTGCTCGAGACAATCCGGACAACCGATCGAACGACGACATGATCCTCACGCAACGTGAGAGCAACATTCATCATCCTCTGCACGAAGAAACCGTGCAAGATCACCCAGACGGGAAGACGGCCTCGCCTTCTCCCGACCATGACCAACCTTTAGAGAGTCGCCCGAAAGTCCCCTTTCCCCCAACTCCTTCAGGATCTGATTTCGCCGCACTGGCCGAAATTCTGAATCAAACAAATTTGCTGCTCCTCACCCATGGCGAGAAAATTGCCCGTCTCGAGGACAATAATTGTCGACCCCGGTTGTCGCTCCCGATAAATGAGACTGGCTCAAATAAGGTACAGACGTGAACGGTCGGCGAAAGGATGAAATGAAAAGAGTCGCCAGCTAGGCATTTTTATCCCGGGGGAAAGGTAATGTTGCATAAACCTAGGAAAAGATGGATAAGACGGTTGCGAACCAGAGAGACTGAGAAAGGGGGTTGGTTACAACCTGGGAAGGTATTAGCACCCAGATTGTCCGTCGTACTCGACGGGATCCACGCTTAAAAAATTTGTGTTTTAAAGGGGTAGTGTCAGTGCAATTTGTGTATCAATGCTAGAAAGAATGCAAGTGTCAGTGTAAAAGAATTGTGAACTGTATAAATGAAGTGTCAGTGTAAGAACAAGAGTGAAATGCTCAGGAGTATGAGGCTTAAAGAATAATGCTGGAAGGAGGGGGAATATACAGAGACTTTTGTTCGATAACTGTTAAGTTATGCCTACGTATCCTCTCGTGCAATGAGGAAGTCAGAACACCGTAGTTCGACCCAAAGAGACTGAAAGATAAATTGACTTGTGAACTGCTTATTTGTCTATGCTCAAGTGTATGACCTGTCTGGCTCAGGTGCAAACTGTCTTGCATTAGACGGAAGAAGCAATTTCTCGTTTATGAGTGAATGAGATGAGAAAAGAATCCCGGAGGAGACGATTATTGTTTGTTTTTGTGTTTTTAGTCTTTTATTGCTTTTGAAAGTTTGTCATAAGTTAATGAGCTTAAGCTTAAACCAATGGATTTAGTAAACTCATCACATCTTCCCTCTGATTAGGGGTAATGAGAATGCCTTAAGTGTGAAGTCAGCTTCTCACACTTAAACATCTTTGGTGTAGGATTAAGATCATTAACCTACTTGTGATTATTTAGATGTTTTTGTGGTTTTTGTTTAGTGTTAAGTAATGAGATTAAGCCATAATCAGGGATTAAACAGACTCATTACACCATCCTAATAGAAGGATAATAGATGAGAGTGCTTAAGCAGAGGAAAGCTCCTCAGCTTAATCCATGATTAGGGATTAAACTCATGACAAAACAAAGCCTTTATTAAGTGGATTTTAGTTAATGATAAGATGATGAAGTGAATTTTATGATTTGTAAGACAACTTGAGGGGGACTTGTCCATTAACACTAGGGTTAGTCCTTCTTAACCAATTAAGGAAGAATTAGAACCCTAATGCAAGGCCCAAGTTACAAGCTTGATGTCTTGATGGTTATTAAGTGAATTGATTAAGGATTTAAACACATTAAGGGTTTAACACTTAGGATTAAAGTTATACACTCCATCCTAATAGAAGGATGCAGGCATAAGCTTAATCACAAAGCCTTAAAGCCTTTAGGGTTTAGTCCTTGATTATGAGATGAGAAGAGAAGACTCAATGAGACACAAAGGTAAAAGCTAAATGGGGGGACTAATCAAAACCCTAATCATTATCATGCTTGTTTGTTCCTAAGGTTTGGGAGGTTTACAAGAAAGATCTTCAGAGAAACCACCAGGAAGCAGATGAAAGGAGCAAAGAGAAGCAAAGTAACTTGCTTCATTTAAGAAGACAAGTCACTTGAAGAAAGAAAGTAAGAAGAGCAAGAATGAGTAAGCTCAATCTCAAGCACAAGACAAAATGCAGCAATGATGCATAAGAGGAGATGAAAAGAAATTGTGAGAAGTGAAGGCAAATTCACTTCTCAAAGTAACTTACCACCTGAAAAGTTAGTGAAAGAAATGCAATGCAATGCAAAATGAGATGAAATGGAATGATGCAAACCACAACCAGAAGCATAAGTATGATGCTAATGATGCTATGAGATGATTCAAACATGAAACAAGGCATGAGGATGATCATACAAACATATGGATGCAAGAGAAGCATGCTTAGAACCATGAACATACATGAAAAGTTATGAAATGCAAATGACATACAACATGGAAAATGAAAGATTCAATGATCAAACATGATTCTAATATGTCCTAATATGTATTATGAATCAAATGGATGCACAAAATATCATGGCAAGTCATGGTATGCAAGCAAATGGGAGATGGATGCAAATGAAAGCCCAAATTAGGGTTTATGATCAATGCACAAAACAAAAATCAAAACCAGAAGCAAACACCATGATAAAAAATTGAAAATGCATTCAAAGGAACCCTAAACCTATACAAACTCACTGCCCAAAGGAGGGATTCTAACTCTTAACCTAATGAGGGTTATGAATTTCTCAAGATTGTTAGGGTTTTAAGGTACCTTGTCAAGAAAAGTGCTAAACAAATAGAAAATGCAAGATCAATTCATGCCAACTTAATCCTATTAACTACATGCTATACAAGATGCAATGCAAAAAGAATCATTGTCCAACTCTTAAATGCTAGGCAGAAATGAATTTTTGAAGATTGGATCAAAATAAAGCCTTGAAATGAAATTAATTCCATGGAAAATTGTCAAAAGGCATCAAGATCAAAAAAGAAATTTGGTTTAAGAGTTGGACAATGTTTCTAAATGATTTTAAATGTTTCATGAATTTTTTTGTGATTTTTAAATACTTAAAAGTATTTTTAATTAATTAATTCTCATTAATTAATTAATAATAATCTTTTAAATGATTTAAAAATATTTTTTAATGCAAAAAATAAAAATAAAAATGTTTTTGGTTTCTGAAAATTAATAAAAGCTTGGATAAAAATTTTCAGAATTTTTCAAAGTGTTTTGCTATTTTAAATTAAATGGAGAAAAGAAATGAATAAAAAAGGAAAATAAAATGAATTAAACTGAAAAATGAGGAAGTCAGCGCATCCAAAGGCTGGGATTCAAACTGGGACGCGCGCGAATTGACCTGGCGCGCATCTGGACGACCTACATTCAAATTTCGCTAATTAAGATTAAACCCTAATTAAATGCCCTAATGACTTTCAGATGACCGGAACAGTGTTCCGGTCATCTTCTCCGGCAGGCCAAAACTTCTATCTCTCTGAATACGCAATGAAAATGAAATCTAACTACCCAGAATCCATCCCCATTCAACACTGAATCAAAACCCCCAAACAAACATCATTTTTCATCCATTAATCAAGCAAATCGAAGCAAAACACATTTAGGGCAAAAAGTTTCAGACAGCTCATACATGCTCAATATTCCACCATTTTTATTTTTAAACACATCATGATGATCAGGATAACATATAGAATCAATTTATAACAAGTAAAATGAGTTCTGGAAAATTTGTTCTTGATGGATACCTGAACTGAAGTCCTTCGAACAGGAGCTTTCTGACCCTTTCTCCTATGCAAACTCACTCCTTTGGTCCCCCTGAGCTCAATGGAATGCTTCACAACTCTTGTTGATGGCTGGTTTGAGAGATGGCAGAAGTTCTGTTCAAGGGAGGGTGGTGATCGTGTTTTTGATTCAGGGAGTTTCAGGCTATGGTGATGGGTGGTTTTTGATCAGTGATGCATGCTGAGTTTGTTTGTGAAGTTTGTTTGTGTGTTTGCAGCTTGTGGAGAGTGTTTCGAAGGGTTTTGCAAAATGGGGTGGAAAATGAGAGTGCTGTGTTCTTGGTGCTTTCAGGCTTGTGTGTTGAGTGAAATGGCTTGCTTTTGGTTTGTATAAACAAGTGTGATAGGTCAGATGAGTTGATGTGCACTGCTGTGATTGGTATGGCTCAAGTTGCCAAAATGTCAAATTTGTGTAAGAGAGGTATGGGCTCCTAGCTATCCAAGGACAAATGGGGTGTCCTGCGCAGCAAGAAGTGTGGAGAGCCCTAGGATTGATTATGAAGTCAGCAAGCAAGTGGATTCATCCTTGAGTGAGGTTTTGCAACTTGCTTCACTTTTGCTCTCTTTGAAATTTCTTGCTCCATAAGTCATGAAAATGAATGATCCTTTGATGCAATCTGACTTTTTGGCCTTGGTTCATGCTTGTATGAAGATTAGAAGTCCATTTGGTGGCACATTTTGCCTTGGCAAGGGATTTTGCAACTTTGCCTCTTTGGTGGAAAACTTCAAATTTTGTGATTTTAGCCAACTTTGACAAGCCATAACTTTTGATCCAAAATGAATTAGGTCATGTTCTTGTACTTTTTGAAAAGGGAATGATCCATTCTACAACTTTCATGACCAAAGTTTTTCCATTTGAAGCATTTTTGAATCAAAAAGTAAAGGTTGAAAAAGTTTCCCAAAATGGCAATTTTCATTATAAGTCAACTTTTCCCAAAAAGTCAACTTTGCAAATGACTTGAGTTTCTTCAATTTTGTGAACTTTCAACATCTTCTATGATCAAATAAAGACCATACAAAATCAAAATGATGAAGAACACCCTTTGGTTGGGTCATTGGGGGCCTCAGATGCCCTGATTTTGCACTGACTTGCTTAGAAAGTCAACTCTTGATCAGATGACTTCCCCATGGAATTTCTTCATGAAAATTGGTATTTATGCTCCCTATTACATATAGAGACCAATAGAAACAAGAATGGCCAAAAATATTGGAGTTATGGCCTCTGAAACCAAAACCCTAATTCTAGGTCATCTGTGCAGTCAAACCTGGCCCTGCTTCCATGCCATTCTCAGTTCTTGTGATTCTTTGACATTCTTGACTTTGAGGGGATATAATATGATGCTTGAACATACATGGACCCCTTTGAAGTGATTGATGACCTTTGGAGTGGCTCAGGAAGCCCTTGGATTGCCCAGATCACAAACCCTAGATGCAGATGACTTAGAACCAATGCAGTGAATCAAAAATGTGGTATGAGATGCTATGATTGGGTTTATGCATATGAGGAGATCACAAGCCATGGTGTGAATAGGTGAGGGAAAATTTGGGGTGTTTACAGCTGCCCCTATTCAAACATGAGTTAGCTGTGCAGGATGAAAGCGACGGCTTATCAGGCGAACAAGATAACTTGTGGTTGAATACCAAAGACAGACCAAAATTTGCACTCACAGAATGAAGAAGAAAAGGGATATAGATTGCAAAGGAAAATAAAGTATATTATAAAGTGCGAGCGACGGAGGACGACCGCCGAGCAGAGGACGACTGCTGGGGAAGGAGCAATGACGGGGACGGCCGACACGCTGGGAAAAGTGCGGGAAATAAAGCAATGACGGGGACGGCCGACATGTTGGGGATAAAAGGGATTATGATGGGGACGGCCATCAAGTAAAGCCATACGACTCTCTGAGGATTAATGAAAAATGATGGGGACGGCCATCAGGTTCATAAAGTAATGTAAACAACGATGGGGACGGCCATCGGGCTAAACTGATGAAGGACGATCACCAGGAAAAGGAAAAGGGACCACGACGGGGACGGCCATCGGGTTAAAGAATAAATGAAATAATGATGAGGGACGGTCATCAAAGGTAAAGGACGATCACCTGGCAGGGTACGACTGCCGAAAATATCGCGACATAGGACGAATGCCGGATAAAAGGTCAATGATGGGGACGGCCATCGGATGAGCATGATGAAGGACGATCATCAAGAGGTGAAGGACGATCACCTAGCAGGGGACGGATGCTCTCCAGGTTTATCATGACATAGGACGAATGTCAGATAACAAGATCAACGATGGGGATGGCCATCGGATAAAATGATGAAGGACGATCATCAAAAAGGTGAAGGACGATCACCTAGCAGGGGACGGATGCTAAAAATATCACGACATAGGACGAATGTCGGATAGAAAAGATCAACGATGGGGACGGCCATCGGATGAGCATGATGAAGGACGATCATCAAGAGGTGAAGGACGATCACCTAGCAGGGTACGGCTGCTCTCAGGGTTTATCATGACATATGACGAATGTCAGATAGAAAAGAAATTTTGCTTTGCTGGCGATCCACTGGGGAATAGTAAACACGGACGAGTGTTTATATCCAAGAAATAAAGGTATAAGTGTTTTGACGCTGTGTATAGATTAAAGATGCGGACGAGCATCCCTATGACTACGATACGGACGAGTATCGGGTAGAAACAAATACTGACACGTGTTCAGAGATGATGATACGGACGAGTATCAACTGGTTAACAAAGAACACGGACGAGTGTTGATTCTGAGGGGACTCTTCTGGGGAATAGTAGACACAGACGAGTGTCTAAATTCAAGAAGACATAAGTGCTTGGCACGTGTATGGATTAAAGATGTGGACAAGCATCCCTAAGACTATGATACGGACGAGTATCAGGTAGAAACAAACGCTTGACGCATGTCCTGAGATGATGGTACGGACGAGTACCAACTGGTTTAACAAAGAACATGGACTAGTGTCGAATCTGAGATGATATAAGTGGTGTATACAAGGTACAGACGAGTATCTGTATAAGTGAAAATAATAGTAATAAGTATGAGTAGTGTATAGACGGGTATTTAACCTGCTGGGGAGAGTGACACGGACGAGTGTCAAAAGAAGAAAAGTATAGTATAAACAAGTATCTGATATACAAAGTGTTTAGGTTACTGTGCTGGGGAAGGTGACACGGACGAGTATCAAGGAACTGTGTATGTATGTATCTGTGAGTGCAAAGAGGATGCTTTGGCTTTCTGCTGGGGATATGACACAAACGGGTGCCACAAGGAGGTATTTGTTTTGTGAGAGAAATGTTTGGGCTCTCTGCCGGGGAATTTGGGGAGTTTGCTGTATACTGTTGATGGATTGTCATTACTCACAAGTGTTTGATTCAGAACATGGCTTATGATTATGCAATATGTTTGATTTTTGCCGTAATGTTCCGTACTAGACGGAATGCTACGCTTTGTGGGAAGAATATGATGCGAATGCTATGATTATGCAAGGATAACGATCCGGGATTCGGATCCCGATGCCACGAAGATCCCTGGTCGATCTGTTGAAGTGGACATCCCAGCTGGGGGTGAGATCATTGGTAGATCGGATGAGATGTATCTGCTTGGGGAAAAGGGTCAATGGTAGACCTATTCCAGTAAATGAAGGACTCAGCTGGGGTTTGTAGAAGCTTTCGTCACTCTGTTGTGATTCCTTCATGCGTTGCTCTTCTGGATAGAGGCTGAAACTCTATGGGGAAGTGGTTCCCTGGCTTTTGCACTTGGCTGAGGAAGAATGATTGGCACCTCGGCTGGGAGAAGTAACAAGTGGCAAATCAGCTGGGGAGAAAACACTTCGGGTGCTAAGACTGAGTGAGTGTTTGATTTGCCAGCTTGCTGGGATGAAGCTTACATGCCCCATGTTGCGCTTTGAATACCTGCAATCCTGCAAAGACAAGAGACGCACAAGTAATCCCGAGGTATCCCTTACCGGATTCCATCATAGGGGTCTAGACACTCCCGGGAGTAAATATATTTCCTGCAAGCGCGTATTCTTTAGAAAAGAAACATCTGTGTTTATGCAAACAATATCTTTAAAGACATCGGACATTTTGCAAATGAAAGTAAAATGTACGAGACGAGACATGACTGAAAATCTGATTTTATTAATTCATATGCCCTGAATTGGAAAGATACAGTCAAAGAAACAAATCCCCTAAAATGAGGAGATTGTTATAAATTGAGAAACAAAAAGGTGCTGGCAATGTTGGTGACGCTTCGAGGAGCTCCCCTTTTTGCTATGACTTGTATGACTTTTGACGTTCTTCTCGTCTTGCTTTCTGAAGAAGGCTGATTCTGACAGAAGCTTGATCCTTTCGAGGTTTACCAAGTTGTAGGTGATATAGATGAATTCAGAATGCAGTTGTTCGCTTATTCCCTTATTTTGCATGGATCGCCCCTTTGGGTTTTCAATCCATCGGGATACCCATTTTTGCCTGAGTTGTCCAATGTGGCTTTTCAACTCAGCGGGTGTACATTTTTTGTTTATTTCCCTTATTTTTGCCCGAGTCTTTTATTCTGTTTTTGACTCGCCGGGATGCCCTATTTTTGCATGGACTCACATTCTGTTTTTATGTCCAGCGGGTCATTTTTATGCGAAGTATTTTTTAACTGCATCCGCATTCACAGGAGACGGGAAATCTTCACCATCCATAGTGTTGAGCATCAGTGCTCCACCAGAGAAGACTTTCTTTACTACGAATGGTCCTTCATAGTTTGGAGTCCATTTGCCCCTGTGGTCTGTATGAGGAGGGAGGATTCTTTTCAGCACAAGATCTCCTACTTGGTACTCTCGGTGCCTGACTTTCTGATCGAAGGCTTTCTTCATTCTTTTTTGATACAACTGCCCATGACAGATTGCAGCCAATCTTTTCTCTTCAATCAGACTCAGTTGCTCGTATCGGGATCAGACCCATTCTGCTTCGTTCATCTTAACATCCATCAGTACCCGTAGGGAGGGTAATTCAACTTCAACAGGTAGGACTTCCTCCATACCATACACAAGCTGATACGGTGTTGCCCCAGTAGATGTTCTGATTGACGTGCGATACCCATGCAAGGCAAACGGTAGCATCTCATGCCAGTCTTTATAGGTGACTACCATCTTCTGCACAATCTTCTTGATATTCTTATTAGCCGCCTCAACAGCGCCATTCATCTTTGGCCTGTAAGGAGAAGAATTATGGTGTTGGATCTTGAAGTCCCGGCACAGTTCTGCCATCATTTTGTTGTTTAAGTTGGAACCATTGTCAGTAATGATTCGCTCGGGAACTCCGTATCGACAGATGATATCTCTCTTCAAAAATCTGGCTACCACTTGCCTTGTAACGTTTGCATATGAAGCTGCTTCGACCCACTTGGTGAAATAGTCAATGGCAACCAGGATGAATCTGTGGCCGTTTGAAGCAGTCGGTTCAATCTTGCCAATCATATCAATGCCCCACATAGCAAAGGGCCAGGGTGAAGACTTCACATTCAAAGGATTGGGAGGCACATGCACCTTATCCGCATAAATCTGGCATTTATGGCATCTTCTGGCGTAGGCACAACAGTTGGCATCCATTGTGATCCAGTAATAACCTGATCTTAGCAACTTCTTGGCCATTGCATGTCCTCCAGCATGGGTACCAAAGGATCCTTCGTGCACCTCGCGCATCAACAAGTCTGCTTTTGTTCTATCAACGCATCTGAGGAGTACCATATCAAAGTTTCTCTTGTACAGGGAACCGTCAGTATTCAGGAAGAAACTACCAGCAAGCCTTCTCAAAGCCTTCTTATCATTGGAAGATGCCCCAGGTGGGTATGTTTGATCCTCCAAGAAGCACTTAATGTCATGGAACCAAGGCTTATCATCTTTGACAACGTCTGCTGCGAACACATATGCTGGTCTGTCAAGTCTGGACACTGAAATTTGAGGTACAAAGTTGGCAGCTTGAACTTTGATCATGGATGAAATGGTAGCCAGAGCATCTGCAAACCGATTCTCGTCCCGAGGGATATACTCAAGCTTGACTGTTGTGAAGAAAGTCAGTAACCTCCTTGTATAATCCCTGTAAGGTATCAGATGATCCTGGTGGGTGTACCATTTTCCGTTGGTTTGATTAACTACCAGAGCTGAATCTCCGAATACAATCAATGTCTTGATCCTGAGGTCAATGGCTTCCTCAAGACCCATAATGCAAGCTTCGTATTCAGCTTCATTGTTAGTGCAGTGAAAGGTGTGTTTTGCCGAGAAAGGCATGTGAACTCCCTTAGGTGTGATGAGTACTGCACCAACACCGCGACCATTCATATTAACAGCCCCATCAAACATCATAGTCCATTCTTCTTCCGGGTCAGGCCCTTCAGTGTGAATGGGCTCTTCATGATCTTTTGCTTTTATGAACATGATGTCTTCATCAGGGAAGTCAAATCTCATAGGCTGGTAGTCATTGATAGGTTGCTCAGCAAGATAATCAGACAATACACTGCCTTTGATGGCTTTCTGAGATGTGTACTGGATGTCATATTCTGTGAGGATCATCTGCCATCTTGCAACCCGTCCGGTAAGAGCTGGCCTCTCAAAAATGTACTTAACTGGGTCCATATTTGATATCAATAAAGTAGTGTGGGTCAACATATACTGTCTCAGTCGGCGAGCAGCCCACGCTAAAGCACAACAAGTTTTCTCGAGCAGTGAATAACGTTGTTCACAGTCGGTAAACTTTTTGCTTAGGTAGTAAATTGCATACTCTTTTCGACCAGACTCGTCATGCTGGCCCAGCACACACCCCATCGACTCTTCTAATACTGTCAAGTACATTATCAGAGGTCTTCCTTCAACTGGAGGCATAAGGATTGGAGGTTCTTGTAAGTACTCCTTGATCTTGTCAAAAGCCTTCTGGCAGTCTTCATTCCACCTGACCGTTTGTTCTTTTCTTAGCAGCTTGAACAAGGGTTCACAGGTTGCTGTAAGGTGAGATATAAACCGTGAAATGTAGTTCAATCTACCTAGAAACCCCCGAACTTCTTTTTCAGTCTTAGGTGCAGGCATTTCTTGAATGGCTTTGACTTTATCAGGGTCAACTTCAATCCCTTTCTCGCTTACAATAAATCCCAGCAGCTTACCAGATCGCACCCCGAATGTGCACTTGTTGGGGTTCAACTTCAGTTGGTACTTCCTCAGACGCTTGAATAGTTTCAGCAGATTTACCAGGTGGTCTTCTTCTGTGAGGGACTTGGCAATCATGTCATCCACATAGCATTCGATTTCTTTATGGATCATATCATGGAATAATGTTACCATAGCCCGTTGATATGTGGCACCAGCATTCTTCAGTCCGAATGGCATCACCTTATAACAGAACGTGCCCCAGGGTGTGATGAAAGTTGTCTTCTCCATGACTTCAGGTGACATTTTGATCAGATTGTATCCTGAAAATCCGTCCATGAAGGAGAATACCGAGAACTGAGCCGTATTATCAACCAATACATCAATGTGAGGTAATGGGAAGTCATCTTTCGGGCTGGCCCTGTTCAGATCCCGGTAGTCAACACACATCCTTACTTTGTCGTCTTTCTTAGGCACGAGTACAATATTAGCAACCCATGGCGGATAGCTAGTCACAGCAAGGAACCCGACGTCCCACTGCTTTTGTACCTCTTTGTAAACACCCCAAATTTTCCCTCACTCATTCACACCATGGCTTGTGATCATTCTCATATGCATAAACACAATCATATCACCCCATATCTCATTTTTGATTCACTGGATAGTTTCTAAGTCATCTGCACCTAGGGTTTGTGATCTGAGCAATCCCAAAGCTTCTTGAGCCACCCCAAAGGTCACCAATCAATTCAAAGGGGTCTACATGTGTTCAAGCATCATATTACATCCTCTCAAGGTCAAGATTTCCAAAGAATCACAAGAACTAGGGTTTGAATGGATGCAGAGCCAGGATTGACTGCACAGTTGACTTTAAAATTAGGGTTTTGGTTTCAGAGGCCATAACCCCAAATTTTTTGGTCATTCTTGTTTCCATTGGTCTCTACATGGTATAGGGAGTATGCATATCAATTTTCATGAAGAAATTCCATGGGGAAGTCATCTGATCAAGAGTTGACTTTTCAGACAAGTCAGTGTAAAATCAGGGCATCTGAGGCCCCCAATGACCCCACCAATGGGTGATCTTCATCATTTTGGGTGTATATGATCTTTATTTGATCATGGAAGAAGATTGAAGTTCATAGAAATCAAGAATTTGGAAGTTTTGCAAATGTTGACTTTTTGGGCATAGTTGACTTTTCAAGAATGCCTCATTTTAGGCCATTTTTCAAGCCTTGATTCTTGATCCAAAAATGCTTCAAATGGAAAAACTTTGGTCATGAAAGTTGTAGATCTCATCTTTCCCTTTTCAAAAAGTACAAGAACATGATCAAATTCTTCTTGGATCAAAAGTTATGGTGTGACAAAGTTGGCAAAAATCATTGATTTTCAAGTTATGCACCAAGTATGAAATTTTGCAAAACCATGAACCAATGCCTTTTACAACCTCTAGTTCATTTCAAACCAGCACACAAACATTCTACAAGTGATAAAAATCAGATTTGAACCAAGAATGCTCATGTGTTATGGTTTGTGGGTTAAGGAAATCACATGTGAACCATAAAGCAACAACTTGCAAAACTCATGATCACTCTTTCCCCCACTTGCTGCATTGGTTACTGCACTTTGCTAGCCCTTCCCCTCACCCTTGCTGCATAGCCCATGCCTTGTACTAAGCCTAGAACCACACCATACTTCTCTTACACAAAAGGTTGACATTTTGTAAAAGCAAACTTACCTATCACAGCAGGCCATGTCACATCATCCAGCCAATGGGATTAGTTTATACTTTTCATTTGCAAGCCATCTCATAGACCAAGCCATGCTGAAGCTCTTCACACAACACATTCACAAAAACACTTCATTTTGCATATTCCTTCGAATCTGCCTCCACAGCATACAAACACAAAAACCATCTTCACCAATCATCTGGCCATGCTTCATTGAGTAGAAACCACCAAAGTTCAAGCCTGAAACCAGCCTGACCTGAGCTTCACCATTCCTCCCCTTCCAAACCAGAACTCTTCGAATCTCACTATCCAGTCAACAAACACATCATTTTCCTTCACCAACAAGTCAAGCACATCACAAGGAGTCAAAACCACCCTTCACATTGACCTGAAACAGCCTATACACAAACTGCATTTTCTGCTACACCAGAAATGGATTGCTCAAGGCAGCTTGTTTAAGCTCATTTCAAGCCTTCCATTAGCACCAGGGGAGTCAGTGGAGCAAGTTTGCACCAAAGAACAGCTCTGAAAGTCCAGAAACAGGAGTCTCCATCTCAGGTATGGCCAAGAACACATTCTCTTAAAGCTTTGATTTTTTGTTATAAATTGAAAGTGCATGCTCTAAGAATCATTGTGATGTGTTTAGAATTAAAAATGGTGGAAAAATGAGCATTTTACGAGTGTCTGAAAGTTTGGCCCCATTTTTGTTTTGTTTCGATTCAGGTTGTTCTTGCTAATTAAATGTTGAATGATTGTTGATTTGAGTTGCTAGAAGTGTGGGGATTGTTTCTGGGCGTTTAATTTTGCTTGGGGTGGTCTGAATCATGTTCTAGGGTTTTTGGGGTGCCGGAGAAGATGACCGGAGCTTCTCTCCGGTCACCTGAGTGTGATTAGCCCTAATCTCAGGTCATTAATGAGGTTTGAATGTGGAGCGTAGGATCCTTTGACTTGTTTGACTTCCCGCTTGATTGAGTGGCCCAAATGCATTTGATTAGCCCTAATTCATTTTATTAGTTTAATTAATTCATAATTAAGTTAATTAATCAGAACCAACCATGGCCCTTGGATCTGCGCGCCAGTCAACCATCCCAAATCCAGTTTAAACCTCCACCCTTGGATCTGATTACTTTCTTTTATTTCAATTTTTATTGCATTTCTTTTTATTTGTTTTGTGCAATTTATTTAAAATAGTAAAAAAGGTTTAAAAATTATGAAACTTTTTCTCCAGAGTTTTATTAATTTTGTAAACCCAAAAATATTTTTATTTTCATTTTTAGCATTAAAAAAGTATTTTTAAATATTTAAAAGTTTATTTTTAATTGATTAATGGAAATTAATTAATTAAAAATACTTTTAGGTATTTAAAAATCACCAAAATTTTCATGAAATGTTCTAAGACATTTAGAAACATTGTCCAACCTTCAAACCAAATTTCGTTTTTGATCTTGATGCATTTTGAGAATTTGTCATTGAATTAAATCATTTTTTATGCATTATTTTGATCATAAGTTCAAAAATTCATTTCTGCCTATCTAAGAAGAGTTGGACATTGGTTCTTCTTGCATTGTTTTGTGTTTAGCATGTAGTTTCTAGGATTAAATGGCCATGATTTGATTCCTCATTTTCAATTTGTTTGGCATTTCTTCTGTTTAGGAGCCCTAAAAACCCTAATAGCTTAGAAAAATCATAACTTGAGATTGGTTAAGAGTTGAGACCTCTCCTTTGGGCTTTGGTTTAGTATAGGTTTAAGGTTTCTTTGAGTGGCATTTTCCATTTTTTATCTTAGGGTTTGCTTCTGTTTTTGGTTTTTGTTTGATGTTTGTTTCATAAACCCTAATTTGGGCTTCCATTTGCATCCTTCTTGCATTCTCTTGCATAACATGACTTGCCATGCCATTCCATGCCTCCATTTGATTCATTTGACATCTTAAGTCATGTAGAAAGCATGTTTGACCATTGCATCCCATATTTGCCATTTTGTTTGCCATGTATGTTTCATAACTTTTCATGTAAGATCATGCTCCTTAACTTGCATCATTTGCATCCATGAACTTGTATGAACATCTCCATGCCTTGTCTCATGCTTGTAGCATCTCATAGCATCATTATCATCATCAATATGCTTCTGGTTTTGTTCTCATCATGTCATCTTATCTCATTTTGCATTGCATTGCATCTTTCTTCTAACATTTCAGGTGGTAAGTGAGCTTGAGAAGTGAATTTGCCTTCACTTCTCATAACTTTTCTTTTCATCTCTCTTGCATCCATTGCTGCATTTTTACATGTGTTTGAGATTGAGCTTGCTCATTCTTGTTCCTCCCACTTTCTTTCTCCAAGTGACTTGACTTCTTGAATGAAGCAAGTTATTTTGCTTCTCCTGATCCTTTCATCTGCTTCCTGGTGGTTCCTCTGAAGATCTTCTTTTGAAAACCTCACAAACCTTAGGAACAACCAAGCATGACAATGATTAGGGTTTTGATTAGTCTCCCCTCTTAGTTTTACCTTTGTGTCTCTTTTGAGTCTTCTCTCCTCATCTCATAAATCAGGGACTAAACCCTAAAGGCTTTAAGGCTTTGTGATTAAGCTTATGCCTGCATCCTTCTATTAGGATGGAGTGTATAACTTTAATCCTAAGTGTTAAACCCTTAATGTGTTTAAATCCCTTAATCAATTCACTTAATAAGTAACAAGACATCACACTTGTAACTTGGGCCTTGCATTAGGGTTCTAATTCTTCCTTAATTGGTTAAGAAGGACTAACCCTAGTGTTAATGGATAAGTCCCCCTCAAGTTGTCTTACAAACCCTAAAAATCACTTCATCATCATACCATTAAATAAAATCCATCTATCAAAGGCTTGTTTTGTCATGAGTTTAATCCCTAATCATGGATTAAGTTGAGGAGTTTTCCTCAGCTTAAACATTCTCATCTATTATCCTTCTATTAGGATGGTGTAATGAGTCTGTTTAATCCCTGATTATGGCTTAACCTCATTACTCAACACTGAACAAAAACACCAAAAACATCTAATTAATCACAAGTAGGTTAATGATCTTAACCCTGCATCAAAGGTGATTAAGTGTGAGAATCTGACTTCACACTTAAGGTAATTCTCATTACCCCTAATCAGAGGGAAGATGTGACGAGCTTACTAAATCCATTGGTTTAGGCTTAAGCTCATTAACTTATGACAAACTTTCAAAAGCAATAAAAGACTGAAAACTCAAAAACAAACAATAATCGTCTCCTCTGGGATTCTTTTCTCATCACATTCACTCACAAACGAGAACTTGCTTCTTCCGTCTAATGCAAGACAGTTAGCACCTGAGCCAGACAGGTCATACACTTGAGCATAGGCAAGCAAGCAGTTCACAAGTCAATTCATCTTTCAGTCTCTTTGGGTCGAACTACGGTGTTCTGACTTCCTCATTGCACGAGAGGATACGTAGGCATAACTTAACAGTTATCGAACAAAAGTCTCTGTATATTCCCCCTCCTTCCAGCTATATTCTTTAAGCCTCATGATCTTGAGCATCCTATTCCTGTTCTTACACTGACACTTTCATACTTCACATCATTATACACCTCACTTCTTTTTACACTGACACCTGTACATCTTTTGCCAGCTCTTTTACACACAGATTGCACTGACACTACCCCTTTAAAACACAAATCTTTCAAGCGTGGATCCCGTCGAGTACGGCGGACAATATGGGTGCTAATACCTTCCCAGGTTGTAACCAACCCCCTTTCTCAGTCTCTCTGGTTCGCAACCGTCTTATCCATATCTTTCTAGGTCTATGCAGCATTGCCTTTCCTCCGGGATAAAAATGCCTAGCTGGCGACTCTATTCATCTCCAGTGAGTTCACGGCTGTGTGTTCTCACTGTTCCCTCTCGCCGACCGTTCGCGTCTGTACCTTCATCTGATCCAAGTTTCATTTGTCGGGAGCGACAGCTTGGCGACTCTGCTGGGGAACCTTATACTGCAACCAGGGCTTCTGGTTCTTTTTGTGGGTTCCTCCTAGCGCTTGTTTGATTTGTGTTTACTGGGGTGTTATGTGCTTATTTGTGCTTGTATTTATTTTGTTTAGTGATTTATGTACATTTGCTTTACTGCTTTCTTTATTGCATTTGTATATATCATACTGTCATTGTTGCTGGCTGGATCTGTTGTTTTCTTTGGTGGGTGGGTATTTCATTGAGTGTTGAGGTCCTATACCTGGGACCTGAGTGACACCTAGGCTAGAGTGAATCATATTCTTTCCCATTCCATTTCGGTCTGGTGCGGGAATATGAAACACGGTTCAGATATGGGTTTCTTCTTGAGAACTCTGTGTTGCAGATTTCCTGCAGTGCTAGGGCTATCTGGGAAGCCTGCTAAGTCTGGATGACCTTTTAGTACTGACCTTCAGAAACTGAGGTGAATTAGAGGAGGAATTGTTATGGTTATTGTAAACACTGTACCTCCGGGTTGGAAGTGTTTACACTTCTCATAACTGATCCAAATCTGAGGATCCTTGTTCTAGAACACCACCTGCGAGGGGGATGGGCTGTTTACAGGTTTGCAGGTACCTTGACCTCAGAATACCCTGTTACTTTGGTTTGTTAAGAATACTCCATGTTGGACAGTTCTTGTGATTCTAAACCCTGGACATGTGGCTCTTTATTTGAGCCCCCCACCTTGGTTACTGGATTTATAGACCTCCATCTGGAATTCTTGAACACACATGGACCTATATCAGGGCATTTTGATCAGATCCAGCTCAGTCACAAACCCTTGCATTTCATTTGCATACATAAACATTGCATCATATTGACATTTGCTTATTTGTGTTTCAGGGTGTCCATCTTCATTTTTGGCCAGTTTTGACCCCATCTTCAGTATTGACCTATCTTCATCAACACCTACTTCAGTTTAGCTATCTGCTTCAGCTATCACCTGCACCAGCCAATCAGTGGCTCATTACTTCAGCATTATCATCAGCACCTAGTCTCTACTCAGTCTTCAGCATCATGGCTCCTAAAAAGAGCAACATCACCTATCACTTCTTCCAACCAGAGTTATCAGATATCAGGAGGATTCAGACCCTGATCACTCCAGATCACATATCATTGTTCAGGGAAAGTTATGGAGATATACTTGATATGGTTATGGATCTGGACCCATCACAGAGAAGCCTGATCCACACCTGCATTCAGTTTTATGATCCCCCACTGAGATGTTTCACCTTTCAAGACTTTCAGTTGGGCCCCTTATTGGAAGAGTACTCCTCATTAGTTGGTATGCCTATCAGGAGAGAAATTCCTTTCAACCCTGAGATGGTCTTTCCTGCTAATGGAGAAGTAGCAAAAGCTTTGCATCTGGAACCTGTTTTGATTGAACAGCATATGACCTCTAAAGCTGGAATCCCTGGCTTCCATCTGGACTTCCTGATCTCTCAAGCTACCCTGAAAGTTTCTTTGGGAGAGTGGAAAGCTGTCTGTGCTTTACTGGCCTTGAGTATATATGGAATTGTATTGTTTGCAGATGAGCCTCGATTCATCAGCAAGAATGCAATCCATCTGTTCATCTTGAAAAACCCAGTGCCAACTTTATTGGGGGACCTTTACTACTCAGTGCATCAGAGGAATGAAAAACAGAGGGGGAGGTTAGTGAGGTGTTGTGCTCCATTGTTTCACACTTGGCTCCTCAGGCATCTACCCAGGACAGATGCATTTTTAAACCCTCATCAGCAAAGCAACTGGGCTAAGAGACTCACTGTTCTAACTTCAGCGGACATCAGATGGTGCACTCAAAGCACCAAGGGCAGGGATATCATCACCAGCTGTGGGCATTTTCCTAATGTGCCTTTGATAGGAGTTAAGGGCAGTATTAATTACAATCCTCTGCTGTTCAGAAGGAAATTGGGCTATGCACTGGTCCATGCTCCTAGGGCACAGGACTTGGCTGAGACTCTCTATTGTGAGAACAAGATTAATTTGACTGTTGTTAGGCAGGCTGCCTGGGCCTGGGATAATGTTCAAACCAAGGGGGTGACCATTCTAGGGAAGTGCAATAATGTGGCATCAGCACAATATTATGAGTGGTCCCGTGCCAGGGCCCAATTCTCTGGGATGCCCTTTACCATAGAAGACATGCCTGAGTCATCTTCAGCACCACCCCCTGCCACTATCAGTTTGGAGGAGTATGAGAGCTTGAAGGAGAGGAATGAGAAGCTAACCCAGGCCTTGCAGAAAACTCTCCGGGAGAGGAGTGAAGGTATGAGGGAGATTGAGAGGTTGGAGAAGATGAGAGTAGAACATCTGACTAAGATTGAGAAGTCTGGGGATTATATCAAAAAGTCTAAGGCTGGAGAGCAAATCCTGAAGAATGCTTGCAAAGAAGCCCAGTTCCAAAGAGCAAGGACAGACTTGTATCTGAAAGAGAGTCAAGCCCGGTGGGTCAGGATCACCGAGGCCCGTACTCTGGAGGACAAGAGAGTTCAAGACAAGATGGAGCAACTTGAAGCTAATGCAAAAGTACAGCAAGAAGCCCTGGCAGCAGCCCAGAGGGAGATATCAGAACTGAAGATCAGAGCAGGGGTGAAGAGGTCCAAAGAACAAACTCAGCACAAGAAGCTAACAGCAGCTGTTACAACCCGGAATCTCCTCATCCGGAATCTCACGGAGCGTCCGGCTGATCCTGTGACCGAAGCACTTCTCAAGGAAGTTCGTGAGGATGAGTTTGGTCTTGGTGTTTGACCATTTGTTTGTTGTTGCTTTCTTTCCATGTACTTTTATTTCCTTGTAATGTATTTTGACCCCTTGGAGGGCTTGTGCTGTAAAATGAACAAGTTGTATTATTTCACCTTCTGTAATGTATTTGTGTTAGTTTGCTTCATCTGAGTTTTCTTCAGACGATTACAACAGCATCATCAGGGGTCTGGAAGGGTCAAAACTGAAGGCCAAACCGGATACCTTGAGAGCAAATAAGCATAACTGCATTGCATGCTAACCCTTTGTTTGTTTTGCAGGTTTTTGTTTTGTTGTTGCTAACCTCTGTTGTGATGCCTCAGGAACTATTGCTAGGCGCCGAGTATTTCCCCTCAACCGTCCGCACCGTTATCCAACCCGAAACAACCTTCCGGGAATTCAAATGGATCAGATGCAGCAGGACCTTACTGAGGTCAGAAATCAAATGGCAAATGAAAGGCTAGAGATGAGGAATCAAATGACTCAGTTCATGGAAATTATGAACAACATGGCTCAGAGCCAGGAAAGATTGAGAGCCATGGTGGAAAGGCAAAATCAAGAGGATCCACATATAGGGACTGCTGGTACCAGTAACAATGAAAGGGTACAACCTCACGTCAACCCTCCGGTATTTGGACCACACCTCCATCCTGAGGTCAATATTCCAGCAAATGTTCAAGGGACTGCCACCGCAGCCCGAGTACTTCAAGAAGATCCTCAAGAGGACCAATTCACAGTAATGGGTGCTGGGGAGGAAGCTTATGATAGAAGGTTGGAAGAGATAGCTGAGAAGTTGAGGTCCTTAGAATCTCAAAACTCTTTGGGCTTCGACGTCATGGATATGGGCTTGGTAGACGGGGTCAGGATCCCCCATAAGTTCAAGCCTCCTTGTTTTGAAAAGTATAACGGGACTTCATGCCCCCGGACTCATCTACAATCATTTCTGGGAAGGCTGAAGTCCTATACAATGGATGAGAAGCTCTGGATGTTCTATTTCGAAGACAGCTTAACTGGAGCGTCAAGAGAATGGTACTCTCACTTGACAAGGGCAACCATTAGATGCTGGAAGGACCTGGAAGAGGCCTTCATCAGACAGTATCAGTATAACTTAGACATGGCACCCAACAGGACCCTCCTAATGGGAATGTCACAGTCGTCAAGGGAAAGTTTCCGAGAATATGCCCAGAGATGGAGGCAATTGGCTGCTGCTGTTCAGCCACCTATGTCTGAAAGGGAAATGGCAGACATGTTTATGAATACCCTTCAGGGAACCTATATTGACAGGTTGGCTGCTTTCTCTTCCACTAGCTTCGCAGATGTTGTCATAGCTGGGGAGAGAATTGAAAGCCTGTTAAAAATGGGTAAGATCTCTGATAATGGTGCCAGCTTGTCCAATAATGCAAGGAAGCCTTTTGCAGGCCCGAGAAGAACTGGCGAGACCAATGCCATCCACACCAACAGGGGCAGGCCCCAATATGCTCAAAGGTCAATAGCAGCAGTCACCATTCCTGCTCCAGCTCATCCTCAGCCAGTCTATCAACCTCCTCAGCAAAACTATCAGCCGCAACCTCAGTACCACCAACAAAATCAGTATCCTCCAAGGAATTACAACAACAGCAACACCAACAACAACAGTCAACAAAGGCCATTCCAACAGAGGCCATCTCAAGCTAACAGAGTGATCGATCCGATCCCAATGCCATATGCTACCTTGCTGCCACAACTTCTGAAACTCAACCTGGTTGAGCTAAGAACGTTGGCACCTCCGGATCCCAACAGTCTACCAAGGAACTATGACTCCAATGCTAGGTGTGCTTTTCATTCAAACGCACCTGGCCACAGTACGGAAAAATGCAGGGCTCTGCATATGAAGGTACAAGACCTGGTAGACTCCAAAGCTCTGAATTTCGCACCACCACCCAATGTCAATAAAAACCCAATGCCAAACCATGGTGGTCCCAGGATTAACGCTATTGAAGAAGACAAGCCGTCTTATTTAATAACCAGTGTGGGACAGATCAGGACACCATTGGTAGAAATCAAGGCTCAGCTCTTGGAATGTCAAATGTTCCCAGGGTGTGAGTTGGGTTGTGCTTACTGTAATATCTCGGTAAATGGGTGCGATAATTTGAGGAATGGCATAGATGGCCTTATTCAGAGTGGCCAACTTCAGATCACCACATCATTTCCAACAAATCCAGCAATCTCATCAGCAACGGTTTCAGAACCTCCTACAACTGCAGCAACTATTGTTCCTGACAATTCTTCGGCTTCATCAACAAGTACTTCATCTGTCATCTCAACTGATCAGTTTTCAACAAATTTTTCTGCTACAACTTCAGCTTCACTCCATTTTGAGACTCCTACAACACCAACAACCAATCATGAAGATGTCTCTACTGTCACAATATTTTATGATCCTGAGAACAACTCTGCCTACCATTCAGAAGGTGCTGCTCCCATCAGAGCACCAGTTACAATCTTTTATGATCCACAAACAATTACAGTCCCTTCAGCAGCAGCAATCAGTCCAGTCACTGTCATGGTGCCTGGACCAGTACCATATGAAAGCAATAGGGCCATCCCTTGGCACTATGGCTCTGATGTGTACTGCGAAGGAAAAAGAATCACTCTTGAAACATCAACACCTGCACCACAAGTAGATAATGTGGGGGGAGGCGGAGGCTTCACTCGAAGCGGACGTCTCTTTGCTCCACCAATTCAAAGACCTACCGCCGAAGCAGAAGCTGCTGCTAAGGAAAAAGGGAAGAGCCCTGTGCAGGAAGATCAAGCTGTTGAAGAAGCCTTGAAGACGCCGTTCGATCAAGAAGTTGATGAGTTTATGCGAATCATCAAAAAGAGTGATTACAAAATCGTGGATCAGCTTCACCAGACGCCATCCAAGATCTCTATCCTCTCACTGCTTATGTGCTCCGAAGCCCATCGGAATGCACTACTCAAAGTCTTGCACGCAGCTTACGTGCCATAGGAGATTACTGTCAACCAGTTGGAAACCGTGGTTGGAAACGTTACTGCTAGCAATGGGCTAGGGTTCACCAATACTGACTTGACAGCGGATGGCCGCAACCACAACAAAGCCTTGCACATCACCATGGAATGCAAAGGGGCAGTCCTTTCTCATGTGCTGGTAGACACGGGGTCGTCCCTTAATGTCTTACCAAAGAAGGCTCTGGTGAAGTTAGAATATGATGGATTGGCATTGAGACCCAGCAACCTGGTAGTAAGGGCCTTCGATGGTTCTAAGAGATCGGTTCTGGGAGAGATCGAGCTACCTGTGACAATTGGCCCACAGACCTTTAAAACTATCTTTTATGTGATGGACATTCAGCCCGCCTACAGCTGTTTGTTGGGTAGACCCTGGATTCACGCCGCCGGCGCAATAACGTCTACCCTTCACCAAAAGTTAAAATTTGAGTGGGAAGGCCAAGTTGTTACAATCTGTGGAGAGGAGGACATTTTTGTCAGCCACCTGGCAACCTATAAGTACATTGAAATGGATGGGGAGATCCATGAAACAATGAGCCAAGGATTTGAAGCCTTGAATGTGAATGAAGCATCTGCTGTATCTGGGATCTCCATGTCATCTTACCAACAAGCCCGAAAGGTTGTTGAGGAAGGAACTGCCCTAGGCTGGGGCAAGGTTTTAGCTGTGGAGGAGAAGAAAGACAAATTTGGGTTGGGTTACAGACCAACTCAACATCAAGCAGCGGCTGCGAAGGAGCCCAATTTTGTGAGTGGGGGGATGCTTACCCCTGATGCTATCAACTGTCTGGAAGACGAGCTGGAAGAGGAGCGCAACCTGGAAAGCTGGATTCGTCCAAAGATCCCAGGGAGCAGTTGTAAACACCCCAAATTTGCCCTCACCCATTCACACATGACTGGTGATCATCTCATATGCATAAACACAATCACATCATCTCATGTCTCATTTGGTTTCACTGGATAGTTTCTAAGGCATCTGCACCTAGGGTTTGTGATCTGAGTAACCTCAGGGCATCTTGAGCCATTCCAAAGATCACTAATCAACTCAAAGGGGTCCATGTGTGTTCTTATGTCATAGTGCATCCTCACAAAGTCAAAATTGCAGAGGGATCACAAGAACTAGGGTTTGAGTGGATGCAGAGCCAGGATGAACTGCACATTTGACTGAAAATTAGGGTTTTGGTTTCAGAGGCCATAATTCCAAATTTTTTGGTCATTCTTGTTTCCATTGGTCTCTATATGGTATAGGGAGTATGCATATCAATTTTCATGAAGAAATTCCATGGGGAAGTCATCTGATCAAGAGTTGACTTTCTGGACAAGTCAGTGCAAAATCAGGGTATCTGAGGCCCCCAATGACCCAACCAATGGGTGATCTTCATCATTTTGAGTGTATATGATCTTTATTTGATCATGGAAGAAGGTTGAAGTTCATGGAAATCAAGAATTTAGGGTTTTTGCAAAAGTTGACTTTTTGGGTTTTGTTGACTTTTCAAGAATGCATCATTTTAGGTCAATTTTCAAGCCTTGATTCTTGATCCAAAAATGCTTCAAATGGAAAAACTTTGGTCATGAAAGTTGTAGATCTCATCTTTCCCTTTTCAAAAAGTACAAGAACATGATCAAACTCTTCTTGGATCAAAAGTTATGGCCATGCAAAGTTGCCAAAAATCATTGTTTTTCAAGTCATGCACCAAGTGGGAATTTTGCTAAGTCTTGAACCAAATCAAATTGCTGCCTCAAACTCATGTCAAACCAGCATGTGAACTTTCTCTAAGTCACAAAAATCAGATTTTGACTAGGAATGCCCATGATTTCATGCTTGGTTGGCCAAAAGATCACATGTGAACCAAAAGTACAACAACTTGCAAAAGCTCATGATTCACTTCCCACAACTTGCAGCATTGGAAGCTGACTTTGGCTAGCCCTTCCCTCACCTTTTGCTGCGCCAGCCATGCCTTGTACTGGCCTAAACACCTCACCATGCCCTATCTTACACAAAAGTGGATTTTGAGCAAAAGTAGCCACACCTATCATAGCAGGCCATGTCACATCAAGAGGCCAATCAGAATTGTTTATTCATTCATTTTGCTGGCCATATCACATGGCAACCAAGGCTGAAGCATTGACACTCATAACTTACACAAAAACCTCCCAACTTGCAAGTTCTATCGAATCTCATTACACAGCCTGCAAACACAAAATCTTTTTCCTCCATTCATCTCACCTTGATCCATAGAACACAAAGCATCAAGAACCAGAGCTTGAAACAACCAAAACACCTCACTGCCATTTCACCCTCCCTTTTGCAGTTTCATTCGAATCCCTCATTCTAGCCCACAAACACATAAACCAACACCACCAACCTTCTTTGCACATTGCATAGACCTCATACAACTCATCACCATGGCCTGAATCAGCCAGAATCTCCTCTGCCATTGTTGACTGAGCTTGGAGCAGGAGCATTCGAATCTCACCATCCAGCTTACTTAAATTGTTCCAAGGTATTCCAACATCATCAGAGGGTTCTAAGGGGTAGATTGAGCAAGGAGAAGAGGCCTGAAAGTCCCAAAATCAAAGGTTGCAAATCTCAGGTAACTCCAAATTAATTTTTCCAGAAATCAATTTGATTGTTACAAACTTGCTCTACATGCCTTGCTGATCATTCTGGCACCATTGGTTTTGAAAATGGTTGCGTTTTGAGAGTTTAATTGCTGTTTGAAGCTCACGAACCCTAGATTTTGTTTTCTTCGATTCAGCTTGCTTAGGTTAGATAAATTTGTTTTGAGAGAGGGTTTTAATTCGTGGGGTGTTGGGGATCATTTCCCATGGCTTAGTTTTCATTTATTTTACGTTCTGAGGGGTTTTGAGATTTTTCAGGCAAGCTTCTGGCCGGAGAAGACGACCGGAAGTCTTCTCCGGCCGTCTGAGTAATTAAACCCTAATCTCAGGTCATTAACTTCAGTTTGAATTGTGAGCGTACGATCTCTTTGACCGGTTGACTTCCCTCCCTTTCCAACGTTCCAGATCATTTCATTTGCCCTAATCCACGTGGTTAATTTTAATTAATTGTGATTAATTCAGTTTGAATCCTGGCCACAAGATTGCGCGCCAGTCAACACTTTTGAACCCAGACGCAATCCTGGCCATCCACCTTGTTTACTTCTCATTTTATTTAAATTTAATTCATTTTTCTTTCATTTATTTTGTATAATTATTTTAAAATAGTTAAAAAATCATAAAAATTATGAAACTTTTTCTTTAAGGTCTTATTAATTTTTATGACACAAAAACATTTTTATTTTATTTTTTTTATCATCAAAAAAGTATTTTAAATATTTAAAGGATTATTTTTAATTGATTAATGAGAATTAATTAATTAAAAATACTTTTAGGTATTTAAAAATTACAAAAAAATTCATGAAGTGTTCTAAGACATTTAGAAACATTGTCCAACCTTCAAACCAAATTTCTTTTTTGATCTTGATGCATTTTAAGAATTTTTCATTGAATTAAATCATTTTTGATGCATTATTTTGTTCATAAGTTTGAAAATTCATTTCTGCCTATTGGTGAAGGTTGAGACATTGATTCTTCTTGCATTGTTTTCCATTTAGCATGAACTTTCAAAGATAAAAAGGCCATGATTTGATCTTGCATTTTCTAATTGATTGGCATTTCTTTTGTTACAAACCCTAAAAAGCCCTAATAACTTGCAAAATTCATAACTTGAGTTTGGTTGAGAGTTGAGAGCTCCCCTTTGGGCAATGGTTTGTTATAGGTCTAGGGTTTCTTTGAGTGCCATTTTCCATTTTTCATATTAGGGTTTGCTTCTGTTTTTGGTTTGTGTGTGATGTTTGATCCATGAACCCTAATTTGGGCCTTCTCTTGCATCCCCTTTGCATTTCCTTGCACAACATAACTTGTCATTACATTTTGTGCATTCTCATGATTCATTTAACATCTTAAGACATGTATGAATCATGTTTGATCATTGCATTGCATATTTGCCATGTCATTTGTCTTGTATGTTTCATAACATTTCATGTTTGTCTATGCTCCTCAACTTGCATCATCTGCATCCATGACTTTGTATGAACATCTCATTGTCTTGTCTCATGTTCATAGCACTCCATAGCATCATCATCATCATCAACATGCTTCTGGTTTTTGCTTATCATATCATTTCATCTCATTTAGCATTGTATTGCATTTGTTTCTAACATTGCAGGTGGTAAGTAAATTTGGGAAGTGAATTTGCCTTCACTTCTCATAACTTTTCTTTTCATCCCTCTTGCATGCCTTGCTGCATTTCTACTTGTGTTTGAGCTTGAGCTTGCTCATTCTTCCTCCTCCCACTTTCTTTCTTCAAGTGACTTGACTTCTTGAATGAAGCAAGTCACTTTGCTTCTCTTGATCTTGTTCATCTGCTTCCTGGTGGTTCATCTGAAGATTGTTCTTGAAAACCTCACAAACATTAGGACCAACCAAGCATGATAATGAATTAGGGTTTTGATTAGTCTCCCCCATAGTTTTTACCTTTGTGTCTCTCCTTGAGTCATCTCCCCTCACCTCATAATCAGGGACTAAACCCTCAAGGCTTCAAGACTTTGTGATTAAGATCATGCCTGCATCCTTCTCTTAGGATGGAGTGTATAACTTTAATCCTAAGTCTTGGACCCTTAAGGTGTTGAACTCTCTTAATTAATCCATCTAATAATCATCAAGACATTACACTTGTAACTTGGGCCTTGCATTAGGGTTCTAATTCTTCCTTAATTGGTTAAGAAGGACTAACCCTAAAGTTAATGGACAAGTCCCCCTCAAGTTGTCTTGCAAAATCATAAAAAACACTTCATCATCATATCATTAATAAAATCCACTTAATCAAAGGTTTGTTCTGTCATGGGTTTAATCCCTAATCATGGATTAAGCTGAGGATCCTTCCTCAGCTTAAACACCCTCATCTATTATCCTTCTTTTAGGATAGTGTAATGAGCCTGTTAAATCCCTGATTATGGCTTAACCTCATTACTTAACACTAAACAAAAATCACAAAAACATCTAATTAATCACAAGTAGGTTAATGATCTTAACCCTACATCAAAGGCGATTAAGTGTGAGAATCTGACTTCACACTTAAGGTAATTCTCATTACCCCTAATCAGAGGGATGATGTGATGAGTTTACCAAATCCATTGATTTAGGTTTAAGCTCATTATCTTATGACAAACCTTCAAAAGCAATAAAAGACTGAAAACTCAAAAACAAACAATAATCGTCTCCTTCGGGATTCTTTCCTCATCATCTTCACTCACAACCGAGAACTTGCTTCTTCCGTCTAATGCAAGACAGTTTGCATCTGTGCCAGACAGATCATACACTTGAGCATAGACTGCAAGCAGTTCACCAGTCATTCCTTTCAGTCTCTTTGGGTCGAACTACGGTGTTCTGACTTCCTCATTGCACGAGAGGATACGTAGGCATAACTTAACGGTTATCGAACAAAAGTCTCTGTACATTCCCCCCTCCTTCTAGCTTCATTCTTTAGCCTCATGATCTTGAGCATTTCACTCCTTTCTTACACTGACACTTTCATACTTCATATCACTTATACACTTTACACTGACACCTGTACATCCTTTTCCAGCTATCTTATACACAAATTGCACTGACACTACCCCTTTAAAACACAAATCTTTTAAGCGTGGATCCCGTCGAGTACGACGGACAATCTGGGTGCTAATACCTTCCCAGGTTGTAACCAACCCCCTTTCTCAGTCTCTCTGGTTCGCAAACCGTCTTATCCATCTTTTTCTAGGCCTATGCAGCATTGCCTTTCCCCGGGGATAAAAATGCCTAGCTGGCGACTCTTTTCATCTCCAGTGAGTTCACGGCTGTGTGTTCTCATTGTCCCTCTCGCCGACCGTTCGCGTCTGTACCTTCATCTGACCCGGTTTCATTTGTCGGGAGCGACAGCTTGGCGACTCTGCTGGGGACCCTTATACTGCAACCAGGGCTTCTGGTTCTTTTTGTGGGTTCCTCCTAGCGCTTGATTGATTTGTGTTTACTGGGGTGTTTTGTGCTTATTTGTGTTTGTATATGTTTTATTTTTGCTTTATGTACAGTTGCTTTACTGCTTTCTTTACTGCATTTATATATCATACTGTCATTGTTGCTGGCTGGATCTGGTTTTTTCTTTGGTGGGTGGGTGTTTCATTGAGAGTTAAGGTCCTATACCTGGGACCTGAGTGACACCTAGGCTAGAGTGAATCATATTCTTTCCCATTCCATTTCGGTCTGGTGCGGGAATATGAAACACGGTTCAGATATGGGTTTCTTCTTGAGAACTCTGTGCTACAGATTTCCTGTAGTGCTAGGGGGATCTGGGAAGCCTGCTAAGTCTGGATGACCTTTTAGTATTGACCTTCAGAAATTGAGGTGAATTAGAGGAGGAATTGTTATGGTTATTGTAAACACTGTACCTCCGGGTTAGAAGTGTTTACACTTCTCATAACTGATCCAAGTCTGAGGATCCTTGTTCTAGATCACTACCTGTGAGGGGGTTGGGCTGTTTACAGGTTTGCAGGTACCTTGACCTCAGAATACCCTGTTACTTTGACTTTGTTAAGAATGCTCCATGTTGGATAGTTCTTGTGACTCTAAAACCCTGGACATGTGGCTCTTTATTTGAGTCCCCCACCTTGGTTACTGGATTTATAGACCTCCATCCGGAATTCTTGAACACACATGGATCTATGCCAAGGCAGTTTATCCAGATCCAGCTCAGTCACAAACCCTTTGCATATCATTTGCATACATCCTCATTGCATCATATTAACATGTGCTTATTTGTTTTTCAGGGTATCCCTTTTCATCAGGTTTTGGTTTTGACCCCATCTGCAGCTTTGACCCATCTTCACCAGCATCTGCTTCAGTTTAGCTGTCTGCTTCAGCACCAGCCAGTCAGTGGTTTTCTCTACTTCAGCATTGTCATCAGCACTCTACCCAGTCTTCAGCATCATGACTCCAAAGAAAAGCAATATCACCTATCATTTCTTCCAACCAGACTTGTCAGACATCAGGAGGGTCCAAAACCTGATGACCCCAGATTACATACCTCTGTTCAGGGAGCATTATGGGGATATACTTGACTTGGTTATAGACATGGACCCATCTCAGAGGAGCCTGATCCATACCTGCATCCAGTTCTATGACCCCCCATTGAGGTGTTTCACTTTTCAAGACTTTCAGTTGGGACCTCTCTTAGAAGAATATGCATCTTTGGTTGGTTTGCCTATCAAGAGAGAGATTCCTTTTAACCCTGAAATGGTCTTTCCCAGCAATGGAGAGATAGCAAGAGCTTTGTGCCTGGAACCTGCTTTGATTGAGCAACATATGACCTCTAAAGCTGGGATCCCTGGTTTTCATCTGGACTTCCTGATTTCTCAAGCTAGTCTGAAGGCCTCCCTGGGGGATTGGAAAGCTGTTTGTGCATTGTTGGCCTTGAGTGTATATGGAATTGTGTTGTTTGCAGATGAGCCCAGATTCATCAGCAAGAATGCCATCCACCTGTTCATCCTGAAGAACCCAGTGCCAACCTTGTTGGGTGACCTCTATTACTCAGTACATCAGAGGAATGAGAAACAGAGGGGTAAGCTAGTGAGGTGTTGTGCTCCACTATTCCATGCTTGGCTTCTCAAGCATCTACCCAGGACAGATGCATTCCTGAATCCTCATCAGCAAAGCAACTGGGCTAAGAGGCTCACTACTCTCACTGTAGCAGACATCAGATGGTGCACCCAAAGCACCAAGGGCAGAGATATGATCACAAGCTGTGGGCACTTTCCCAATGTACCTTTGGTAGGAGTTAAGGGAAGTATCAACTACAACCCCCTGCTGTTCAAGAGGCAATTAGGCTATGCACTGGTTCATGCTCCTAGGGAACAAGACCTGGTTGAGACCCTCTACTGTGAGAACAAGATCGGTTTGACTGTTGTTAGGCAGGCTGCCTGGGCCTGGGATCATGTTCAAACCAAGGGAATCACCATTCTGGGGAAGTGCAATAATGTGGCATCAGCCCAATATCATGAGTGGTCCTATGCTAGGGCCCAAATCTCAGGATTGCCCTTCACCATCAAAGACATGCCTGAGTCATCATCAGCACCACCCCCTGCTACTGTCAGTTTGGAAGAGTTTGAAGGCTTGAAAGAAAGAAATGAGAAGCTATCCCAAGCCCTGCAGAAGACCCTCAGGGAGAGGAGTGAAGGTGTAAGGGAGATTGAAAGATTGGAGAAGCTGAGGGTGGAACACTTGACTAAGATTGAGAAGTCTGGAGACTATATCAACAAGTCTAAAGCTGGTGAGCAGATTCTGAAAAATGCTTGTAAAGAAGCCCAGTTCCAAAGAGCAAGGACAGACTTGTACTTGAAAGAGAGTCAGGCCAGGTGGGTCCGGATCACTGAAGCCCGTACTCTAGAAGACAAGAGAGTTCAAGATAAGATGGAGCAGATGGAAAAAGCCCTGGCAGCAGCCCAGGAGGAAATTTCAGAGTTAAAAATCAAAGCTGGAGTGAAGAAATCCAAAGACCAAAGCCAGAACAAGAAGTTGACTATAGCTGTTGCAACAAGAAACCTTCTTATCAGGAATCTTACGGAGCATCCGGCTGATCCTGTGACCGAAGCACTTCTTAAGGAAGTTCGCGAGGATGAGTTTGGCCTTGGAGTCTGATTATTTGCTTGTTGTTGTTCCTATTCCATGTACTTTTGCTTATCTTTTTGTGATGTATTTTGACCCCTTAGAGGGCTTGTGTTGTAAACAAGAACAAGTTGTATTTGTTTCATCTTATGTAATATATTTGTGTTGGTTTCCATCTGAGTTCACTCCAGAAGCAACTTCAACAGCATCATCTTCAAGGGTCTGGACGGGTCAAAACTGAAGACCAAGCCGGATACCTTGATAGCAAATAAGCATACTGCATTGCATACTAACCCTTTTGTTTGTTTTGTAGGTTTTGTTTTATTGTTTCTAACCTCTGTTGTGACCTCAGGAATTATTGCTCGCCGCAGGTTATTCCCTCTCAACAGGCCACACAGGTACCCTACAAGAAACAACCTTCCGGGCATTCAGATGGACCAGTTGCAGCAAGACCTCAATGAGGCCAGAACCCAGATGGCTAATGAAAGGGTGGAGATGAGAACCCAAATAACTCAGTTCATGGAAGTGATGAATAATTTAGCTCAAAGCCAGGAGAGGCTTAGGGTTCTGGTAGAGGGGAGAACTCAAGATGACCCCCATGTGGGAACTGCTGGCACCAGTAACAATGAAAGGGTGCAACCACATGTTAACCCCCCTGTGTTTGGTCCACACCTACATCCTGAGATTCATATTCCTGCAAACGTTCAAGGAACAGCCACTGCAGCCAGAGTACTTCAAGAGGATCCTCAGGAGGATCAGTTTACAGTCATGGGTGCTGGAGAGGAAACTTATGATAGGAGATTGGATGAGTTGGCTGAGAAGTTGAGGTCTTTGGAATCCCAAAATTCTTTGGGGTTCGACGTCATGGACATGGGTTTGGTTGATGGGGTCAGGATCCCTCATAAGTTCAAACCTCCTTGTTTCGAAAAGTATAATGGGACTTCATGCCCCCGGACTCATCTACAGTCATTTCTGGGAAGGCTGAAGGCCTATACAATGGATGAGAAACTTTGGATGTTTTACTTCGAAGACAGTTTGACTGGAGCATCAAGGGAATGGTATTCCCACTTGACAAGGGCAACTGTAAGATGCTGGAAGGACCTGGCAGAGGCCTTCATCCGACAGTATCAATACAACTTAGACATGGCACCCAACAGGACTCTCCTAATGGGAATGTCGCAGTCGTCAAGAGAGAGCTTCAGAGAATATGCTCAGAGGTGGAGGCAATTGGCTGCTGCTGTTCAACCACCAATGTCTGAGAGAGAAATGGCAGACATGTTTATGAACACTCTCCAGGGAACGTATATTGACAGGTTGGCTGCTTTCTCGTCCACTAGCTTCGCAGATGTTGTTATAGCTGGGGAGAGAATTGAAAGCCTGTTAAAAATGGGTAAAATTTCCGATAATGGCGCCAGTTCGTCCAGCAGTACAAGGAAGCCTTTTGCAGGCCCCAGAAGAGCTGGCGAGACCAATGCCATTCATACCAACAGGGGTAGGCCCCAATATGTTCAAAGGTCCATAGCAGCAGTCACTATCCCTGCTCCAACACATCCTCTGCCAGTCTACCAACCTCCGCAACAAAACTTCCAACAACAACCTCAGTATCATCAGAACCAGTATCCTCCAAGAAACAACAACAACAACTCCAACAACAACAATCAACAGAGGCCATTCCAACAAAGGCCCTCTCAAGCTAATCGAGTGATCGACCCGATTCCAATGCCGTATGCTGCTTTGCTGCCACAGCTTCTGAAACTCAACCTGGTTGAGCTAAGAACGTTGGCACCTCCGGATCCAAACAGTCTACCAAGAAACTATGACTCTAATGCTAGGTGTGCTTTTCACTCAAACGCGCCTGGTCACAGTACAGAAAAATGCAGGGCACTGCATATGAAGGTACAAGACTTAGTAGACTCCAAGGCTTTGAACTTTGCACCTCCGCCCAACGTCAACAAAAACCCAATGCCACACCATGGTGGTCCCCGAATTAATGCTATCGAAGAAGACCAACCGTCTTATTTGATAACCAGTGTGGATCAGATCAGGACACCATTGGTGGAAATCAAGGCTCAACTCCGTGAAAGCAATATATTTCCGGGGTGTGAACTAGGGTGCCCATACTGCAATATTTCTTGGAATGGGTGTGAAGACTTGAGGAATGGCATTGACAGCCTTATTCAGAGTGGCTTACTGCAGATCACTACATCATTCCCGGCAAACCCGACGACTTCGGCAACAACGGTTTCAGATCCTCCTACAAATACAGCAACAATAGTTCCCAACGATTCATCAGCAACATCAGCAAGTACTTCATCTGTTCTACCCAATGATCAGTTTTCAACAGTTTCTCCTGCTACAACTTCAGCTTCAGTCCACTTCGACTCCCCATCAACAACGACAACAGTTCTTCCAACAGAACCTTCTACAACACCAGCAAACAATCACGAAGATGTCTCCACTATTACCATATTCTACGATCCAGAAAACAATTCCGCTTATCATTCAGAAGGTGCTGCTCCCACTAGAGCACCAGTTACAATCTTTTATGATCCACAGACAATAACAGTCCCCTCAGCAGCAGCAATCAGTCCAGTCACCGTCACGGTACCTGGACCTGTACCATATGAAAGCAATAGGGCCATCCCTTGGCACTATGGCTCTGACTTGTACTGTGAAGGGAAAAGAATCACTCTGGAAACATCATCACCTGCACCACAAATTGATAATGTGGGCGGAGGCGGAGGCTTCACCCGAAGCGGACGTCTCTTTGCTTCACAAGTCCAAAGACCTACAGCCGAAGCAGAAGCTGCTGCCAAGGCAAAAGGAAAAAGCCCGGTGCAGGAAGATCCAGCTGCCAAAGAAGCCCTGAAGACTCCATTTGATCAGGAAGTTGATGAGTTTATGCGGATCATCAAGAAGAGTGATTATAAAATTGTGGATCAACTTCACCAAACTCCATCCAAAATCTCCATCCTCTCACTACTCATGTGCTCCGAAGCCCATCGGAATGCACTACTGAAAGTCCTGCACGCAGCTTACGTGCCAGAGGAGATTACTGTCAACCAGTTGGAAACGGTGGTTGGGAATGTTACTGCTAGCAACGGGCTAGGGTTTACCAATTCTGATTTGACAGTGGATGGTCGTAACCACAACAAAGCCTTGCACATAACTATGGAATGCAAAGGAGCTGTCCTTTCTCATGTGCTGGTGGACACAGGTTCCTCCCTGAATGTCTTACCAAAGAAGGCTCTGGTGAAGTTAGAATATGATGGATTGGCATTGAGACCCAGCAACCTGGTGGTTAGAGCTTTTGATGGCTCAAAGAGATCGGTTCTGGGAGAGATTGAGCTGCCTGTGACAATTGGCCCACAGACTTTTAAAACTATCTTTTATGTGATGGACATTCAGCCCGCCTACAGCTGTTTGTTGGGTAGACCCTGGATTCACGCCGCCGGCGCAATAACGTCTACCCTTCACCAAAAGTTAAAATTTGAGTGGGAAGGTCAAGTTGTCACTATCTGTGGAGAGGAGGACATTTTTGTCAGCCACCTGGCAACCTACAAGTACATTGAAATGGATGGAGAGATCCATGAAACAATGAGCCAGGGGTTTGAAGCGTTGAATGTGAATGAAGCATCTGCTGTATCTGGTACCCCGATGTCGTCTTATCAACAAGCCCGGAAGGTTGTTGAAGAAGGAACTGCCCTTGGCTGGGGCAAGGTCTTAGCTGTGGAGGAGAAGAAGGACAAATTTGGGTTGGGTTACAAACCAACTCAACATCAAGCAAAGGCTGCTGCAGAGCCAGGTTTTGTCAGTGGGGGAATGCTAACCCCCGATGCTATCAACTGTCTGGAAGACGAGCTGGAAGAGGAGCACAACCTGGAGAATTGGATTCGTCCGAAGGTCCCAGGGAGCAGTGTCTCGAACTGGTCTTCCCAGGGAATTATAAGTGTTACTCGAGCAGAGTAATTATTATTTCTTGTATCTTTTATAGCATGCATCAAAGTCTTGCATCTTGCCCAAGATGACAAGACTCATTTTGTAATCAGGGCCATCTGTACTTTTGTGCAAACAAGATTAAATTAATGAAATATCAGACAATCTTTTTGCAAACGAGTCTTTTTCTTTTCTGCTCACTGTTTTTCCATTTTTCTTTTTGTACAAAAATAAATGGCGGTGTTTTCAAAATGATAACTTCATTTCACTTTTTTCTAAAGCAAGATTAAAATCAATCACTAAAATGAACCGACTTAACCCTTGCAGAGAGTGCCTTCCAGACAGCACCGACAACAGCACAGCTATGACATCGTATGACTTTGACAATCCGATCAATCAAGCTGAAGAAGGGGTTGAAGAAGAATACGAGCTTCCTGAAGAGCTAGCCAGGTTGTTAAGACAAGAGGAAAAGGTTATTACTCCTCACCAGGAGGAGGTTGAAGTGATTAATCTTGGTACAGAGGAAAATGTGAAAGAGGTCAAGATCGGGGCCTGCCTGCAAGACTCAGTGAAGAGACAACTGATAGATCTGCTTCAAGAGTATGTTGATGTGTTTGCCTGGTCATATCAAGACATGCCAGGGTTGGATACCGATATAGTTGTGCACAAGTTGCCTTTGAGAGAAGAGTGCCCACCGGTCAAACAGAAGCTGCGCCGAACTCGCCCAGACATGGCTATGAAAATCAAGGAAGAGGTACAAAAGCAATGGGACGCCGGGTTCCTTGCTGTGACTAGCTATCCTCCGTGGGTTGCTAACATAGTACCTGTGCCTAAGAAAGATGGCAAAGTAAGAATGTGTGTTGATTACCGGGATCTGAACAGAGCCAGCCCGAAGGATGACTTCCCATTACCTCACATTGATGTATTGGTGGATAGCACGGCTCAGTTCTCGGTATTCTCCTTCATGGATGGATTTTCAGGATATAATCAGATCAAGATGTCACCTAAAGACATGGAGAAGACAACATTCATCACACCTTGGGGCACGTTCTGTTACAAAGTGATGCCATTCGGACTGAAGAATGCTGGTGCAACATATCAACGGGCTATGGTGACATTATTCCATGATATGATCCACAAGGAAATAGAATGCTATGTGGATGATATGATCGCCAAGTCCCTTACAGAGGAAGATCACCTGGTGAATCTGCTCAAGTTATTCAAGCGTCTGAGGAAATACCAACTAAAGTTGAACCCCAACAAATGCACCTTCGGGGTGCGATCCGGTAAGCTGCTGGGCTTTATTGTAAGTGAGAAAGGGATTGAAGTTGACCCTGATAAAGTCAAAGCTATTCAAGAAATGCCTGCACCGAAAACTGAGAAAGAAGTTCGAGGTTTCTTGGGTCGGTTGAACTACATCTCAAGGTTCATATCTCACCTTACAGCAACTTGTGAACCCTTATTCAAGCTATTAAGAAAGGAACAAACGGTCAGGTGGAACGAAGATTGCCAGAAGGCTTTTGACAGGATCAAAAAATATTTGCAAGAACCTCCAATCCTTATGCCTCCAGTTGAAGGAAGACCTCTGATTATGTACTTGACAGTATTGGAAGAGTCAATGGGGTGTGTGCTGGGCCAGCATGACGAGTCTGGTCGAAAAGAGTATGCGATATACTACCTAAGCAAAAAGTTTACCGACTGTGAACAGCGTTATTCACTGCTCGAGAAAACTTGCTGTGCTTTAGCGTGGGCTGCTCGCCGACTGAGACAGTATATGTTGACCCATACTACTCTATTGATCTCAAAAATGGATCCAGTTAAGTACATTTTCGAGAAGCCAGCTCTTACCGGACGGGTTGCAAGATGGCAGATGATTCTCACAGAATACGACATACAGTACACATCTCAGAAAGCCATCAAGGGCAGTGTACTATCTGAATATCTTGCTGAGCAACCCATTGATGACTACCAGCCTATGAGGTTCGACTTCCCCGATGAAGACATCATGTTCATTAAAGCAAAAGATCATGAAGAGCCTATTCACACTGAAGGGCCTGACCCAGAAGAAGAATGGACTATGATGTTTGATGGGGCTGTCAACATGAATGGCCGTGGTGTTGGTGCAGTACTCATTACACCTAAAGGGGTTCACATGCCTTTCTCGGCAAAGCTCACTTTCAACTGCACTAACAACGAAGCTGAATACGAAGCTTGCATTATGGGTCTTGAGGAAGCCATTGACCTCAGGATCAAGACATTGACCGTATTCGGAGATTCAGCTTTGGTAGTCAATCAGACCAACGGAAAATGGTACACCCACCAAGATCATCTGATACCTTACAGGGATTATACAAGAAGGTTATTGACTTTCTTCACAACAGTCAAGCTTGAGTATATCCCTCGGGACGAGAATCAGTTTGCGGATGCTCTTGCTACCATTTCATCCATGATCAAAGTTCAAGCTGCTAACTTTGTACCTCAGATTTCAGTATCGAGACTTGATAGACCAGCATATGTATTTGCAGCAGATATTGCTAAAGATGATAAGCCTTGGTTCCATGACATCAAGTGCTTCTTGGAGGATCAAACGTACCCACCTGGGGCATCTTCCAATGATAAAAAGACTTTAAGAAGACTTGCTGGAAGTTTCTTTCTGAACACTGATGGATCTTTATACAAGAGGAACTTTGATATGGTACTCCTCAGATGTGTTGACAAGACAGAAGCAGATTTGTTGATGCATGAAGTGCACGAAGGATCCTTTGGTACCCATGCAGGAGGGCATGCCATGGCTAAAAAGTTGTTAAGATCAGGCTATTACTGGATCACAATGGATGCAGACTGTTGTGCCTACGCCAGAAAATGCCATAAATGCCAGATTTATGCAGACAAGGTGCATGTGCCTCCCAATCCCCTGAACATAATGTCTTCACCATGGCCCTTTGCTATGTGGGGCATTGACATGATTGGCAAAATTGAGCCAACTGCTTCGAACGGCCACAGATTCATCCTGGTCGCCATCGATTATTTTACAAAGTGGGTTGAAGCAGCCTCATATGCAAATGTCACAAGGCAAGTGGTAGCCAAATTCCTGAAAAGAGATATCATCTGTCGGTATGGAGTGCCCGAGCGAATCATTACTGATAATGGTTCCAACTTGAACAACAAAATGATGGCAGAGCTGTGCCGGGACTTCAAGATCCAACATCACAATTCTTCTCCTTACAGGCCAAAGATGAACGGCGCTGTTGAGGCAGCAAATAAGAATATCAAGAAGATTGTGCAGAAGATGGTAGTCACATACAAAGACTGGCATGAAATGCTACCGTTGGCCTTGCATGGGTATCGCACATCAATCAGGACATCCACTGGGGCAACACCGTATCAACTTGTGTATGGTATGGAAGCAGTCCTACCTGTTGAAGTTGAACTACCCTCCCTACGGGTACTGATGGATGTTAAGCTAAACGAAGCAGAATGGGTTCGGGCCCGATACGAGCAACTGAGTCTGATCGAAGAGAAGAGATTGGCTGCAATCTGCCATGGGCAGTTATATCAGAAGAGAATGAAGAGAGCCTTCGATCAGAAAGTCAGGCATCGAGAGTACCAAGTGGGAGATCTTGTGTTGAAGAGAATCCTCCCTCCTCATACAGACCACAGGGGCAAGTGGACTCCCAATTACGAAGGACCATTTGTTGTGAAGAAAGTCTTCTCTGGTGGAGCACTGATGCTCAGCACCATGGATGGTGAAGATTTCCCGTCCCCTGTGAATTCAGATGCAGTTAAAAAATACTTCGCATAAAATGACCCGCTGGACATAAAAACAGAATGTAAGTCCAGGCAAAAATAGGGCATCCCGGCGAGTCAAAAACAGAATAAAAGACTCGGGCAAAAATAAGGGAAATAAGCAAAAAAGGTACACCCGCTGAGTTGAAAAGCCGCATTGGACAGCTCAGGCAAAAATGGGTATCCCGATGGATTGAAAACCCGAAAGGGCGATCCATGCAAAACAAGGGAATAAGCGAACAACTGCATTCTGAATTCGTCTGTATCACCTACAACTTGGTAAGCTCCAAGGGATCAAGCTGCAATCAGAATCAACTCTCTCCAGAAAGCAAGACGAGAAGAACGTCATTGTCATACGAGTCATAGCAGAAGAGGAAGCTCCTTGAAAGCATCGCCAGCATCGCCAGCACTTTATTTTCTCAATTTATAACAATCTCCTCATTTCAGGAGATATGTTTCTCTGACTGTATCTTGCCAATTCAGGGCACACGAATTAATATAATCAGATTTTCAGTCATGTCTCGTTTTTTACATTTAAGTTTTGCAAAAGAGTTGTCTGATATCTCTAAAAACACAACTGCATAAGTACAGATGCCTGTCTTTAAAAATAAAACACATGCTTACAGGGAATGTGATTACTCTTGAGAGTACTTAGCTCCTATGACGGAATCCGGTAAAGGATACCTCGGGACCATTTGTGCGTTTCTTTATCTTTGCAGGATTGCAGGTATCCAGAACACAACCTGGGGCATGCAAGTTACGTCTCAGCAACTGGCAAATCATTATCAACTCACCTGGCACTGGGAGGTGCCCACTTCCCCAGCAAAGTTGCCAAATCAACGTACAGCATCGGAGACACTCTATCCCCAGCTGAGTTTGCTTCTTGTTGCTACCCCCAGTTGAGTTGCCTCTCATAATTCCCCAGCTGGGTTACCAACAGCACTTCCTCAGCAGGATGCGAGAATCGAGGAATCATCTCCCCACAGAGCTTCAGGCCTCTATTCAGAAGAGCAGCGCACGAAGAAGTCACGACAGAGAGAGAGAAAGCTTCTACAAACCCCAGCTGGGTCCCGTATTATAAGAATATGCCAATCGATGACGTATATCCCCAAGCAGATACATCATTAGATCTACCAATGATCCCATCCCCAGCTGGGATGTCTTCCTCAGCAGATCGATCAGAGATCTTTGCAGCAACGGGATCCGAATCCCGGATCGGTGCCTCTTTGCATAATCATAGCATTCGCATCATATTCACCCCCAGAGCGTAGCATTCCGTCTAATACGGAGCATTACGGAAAAAAAATCAAATGCATAGCATAATCATAAGTCATGTTGTGATTTGAACACTTGTAAATATTGACAATCTGTCGGCATACAGAATATATCCCCATCGGAGTCCCAGCAAAAGCAGTTGCCCCATATCACAAACACCAGTGCATATCTCCTTTTTGATACCCGTCCGTATCATCATTTCCCAGCAGGTTGCCTGAATACACTTTACAAACCAAGATCACCAGTATTGCAGATACATCCTGACACTCGTCCGTGTCGTGTCACCAGCAGAAAGCCAAAGACACCCTCTTTGCACTTACATGTATATACACTTTCCTGACACCCGTCCGTGTCATATCCCCAGCAGATAAACACTCACCTATACATTATATACTCACTACTCATTGGTACACCTACTCAGATACTCGTCCGTATCTTATATACACCATGTATATCCCCGCAGATTCGACAGTAGTCCTTGTTCTTTGTTAACCAGTTGGTACTCGTCCGTACCATCATCTCAGAACATTGCGTCTAATGTTTGTTTCTACATGATACTCGTCCGTATCATAGTCTTAAGGATGCTCGTCCGCATCTTTAATCCATACACCGTGTCAAACACTTATGTCTTCGTGAATATAGATGCTCGTCTGTGTCTACTATTCCCCAGAAGGATACTTTCAGATGCAACACTCGTCCGTGTTCCTTGTTAACCAGTTGATACTCGTCCGTATCATCAGCTCTGAGCACGTGTCAGTTTGTTTCTACATGATACTCGTCCGTATCATAGGCTTAAGGATGCTCGTCCGCACCTTTAATCTATACACAATACCAAACACTTATACCTTTTGTTTCTTGGATGTAAACGCTCGTCCGTATCCCCAGTAGATCGCAGTCAAATTTCCTTTTTATCTAACACTCGTCCTGTGTTATGATAAACTTTGAGAGCAGCCGTCCCCTGCTGAGTGGTCGTCCTCCACTTCTTGATGGTCGTCCTCCATCATGCTCATCCGATGGCCGTCCCCATCGTTGATTTTAGCAGCCGTCCCCTGCTAGGTGGTCGTCCTCCACCTTTTGATGATCGTCCTTCATCACTTTATCCAATGGCCGTCCCCATTGATGATTTTAGTTGTCTAACACTCATCCTGTGTTATGATAAACTTTGAGAGCAGCCGTCCCCTGCTGAGTGGTCGTCCTCCACTTCTTGATGGTCGTCCTCCATCATGCTCGTCCGATGGCCGTCCCCATCGTTGACCTTTTCTATCCGATGGCCGCCCCCATCGTTGATATTTTGGCAGCCGTACCCTGCCAGGTGGTCGTCCTCCACCTTTGATGGTCGTCCCCATCATATTTCTTTTATGCCCAACAGAGCAGCCGTCCCCTGCTAGGTGATCGTCCTTCACCTTTGATGGCCGTACCCCATCATCTGTTTATTTCATTCATTCTTTAACCCGATGGCCGTCCCCGTCGTGGTCCCTTTTCTTTTTTAGCCCGATGGCCGTCCCCATCGTTGGTTACTTTACCTTTATGAACTTGATGGCCGTCCCCGTCATGTTTCATTAATCCTCAGAATTTTGCAGCTCTACCTTGATGGCCGTCCCCATCATGATATTTTATTTTCCCAGCTAGTCGGCCGTCCCCGTCTTAGCTTTACCTTTTATCCCCAGCATGTCGGCCGTCCCCGTCATTGCTTTATACACTTTACCAGCATGTCAGCCGTCCCCGTCATCGCTTTGCTTCACATACCACCTTACCCAGCAGTCGTCCTCTGCTCGACGGTCGTCCTCCGTCGCCCACACTTTACAATATACTTTATTTGCTTTTACAATCTATGTCCCTTTTCCTCTTCATTTCTGTGAGTGCAAATTTTGGACTGTCTTTGGTATTCAACCACAAGTTATCTTGTTTGCCTGTTAAGCCGCCGCTTACAACCTGCACAACTAACTCATGCTTGAATAGGGGCAGCTGTAAACACCCCAAATTTGCCCTCACCCATTCACACATGACTGGTGATCATCTCATATGCATAAACACAATCACATCATCTCATGTCTCATTTGGTTTCACTGGATAGTTTCTAAGGCATCTGCACCTAGGGTTTGTGATCTGAGTAACCTCAGGGCATCTTGAGCCATTCCAAAGATCACTAATCAACTCAAAGGGGTCCATGTGTGTTCTTATGTCATAGTGCATCCTCACAAAGTCAAAATTGCAGAGGGATCACAAGAACTAGGGTTTGAGTGGATGCAGAGCCAGGATGAACTGCACATTTGACTGAAAATTAGGGTTTTGGTTTCAGAGGCCATAATTCCAAATTTTTTGGTCATTCTTGTTTCCATTGGTCTCTATATGGTATAGGGAGTATGCATATCAATTTTCATGAAGAAATTCCATGGGGAAGTCATCTGATCAAGAGTTGACTTTCTGGACAAGTCAGTGCAAAATCAGGGTATCTGAGGCCCCCAATGACCCAACCAATGGGTGATCTTCATCATTTTGAGTGTATATGATCTTTATTTGATCATGGAAGAAGGTTGAAGTTCATGGAAATCAAGAATTTAGGGTTTTTGCAAAAGTTGACTTTTTGGGTTTTGTTGACTTTTCAAGAATGCATCATTTTAGGTCAATTTTCAAGCCTTGATTCTTGATCCAAAAATGCTTCAAATGGAAAAACTTTGGTCATGAAAGTTGTAGATCTCATCTTTCCCTTTTCAAAAAGTACAAGAACATGATCAAACTCTTCTTGGATCAAAAGTTATGGCCATGCAAAGTTGCCAAAAATCATTGTTTTTCAAGTCATGCACCAAGTGGGAATTTTGCTAAGTCTTGAACCAAATCAAATTGCTGCCTCAAACTCATGTCAAACCAGCATGTGAACTTTCTCTAAGTCACAAAAATCAGATTTTGACTAGGAATGCCCATGATTTCATGCTTGGTTGGCCAAAAGATCACATGTGAACCAAAAGTACAACAACTTGCAAAAGCTCATGATTCACTTCCCACAACTTGCAGCATTGGAAGCTGACTTTGGCTAGCCCTTCCCTCACCTTTTGCTGCGCCAGCCATGCCTTGTACTGGCCTAAACACCTCACCATGCCCTATCTTACACAAAAGTGGATTTTGAGCAAAAGTAGCCACACCTATCATAGCAGGCCATGTCACATCAAGAGGCCAATCAGAATTGTTTATTCATTCATTTTGCTGGCCATATCACATGGCAACCAAGGCTGAAGCATTGACACTCATAACTTACACAAAAACCTCCCAACTTGCAAGTTCTATCGAATCTCATTACACAGCCTGCAAACACAAAATCTTTTTCCTCCATTCATCTCACCTTGATCCATAGAACACAAAGCATCAAGAACCAGAGCTTGAAACAACCAAAACACCTCACTGCCATTTCACCCTCCCTTTTGCAGTTTCATTCGAATCCCTCATTCTAGCCCACAAACACATAAACCAACACCACCAACCTTCTTTGCACATTGCATAGACCTCATACAACTCATCACCATGGCCTGAATCAGCCAGAATCTCCTCTGCCATTGTTGACTGAGCTTGGAGCAGGAGCATTCGAATCTCACCATCCAGCTTACTTAAATTGTTCCAAGGTATTCCAACATCATCAGAGGGTTCTAAGGGGTAGATTGAGCAAGGAGAAGAGGCCTGAAAGTCCCAAAATCAAAGGTTGCAAATCTCAGGTAACTCCAAATTAATTTTTCCAGAAATCAATTTGATTGTTACAAACTTGCTCTACATGCCTTGCTGATCATTCTGGCACCATTGGTTTTGAAAATGGTTGCGTTTTGAGAGTTTAATTGCTGTTTGAAGCTCACGAACCCTAGATTTTGTTTTCTTCGATTCAGCTTGCTTAGGTTAGATAAATTTGTTTTGAGAGAGGGTTTTAATTCGTGGGGTGTTGGGGATCATTTCCCATGGCTTAGTTTTCATTTATTTTACGTTCTGAGGGGTTTTGAGATTTTTCAGGCAAGCTTCTGGCCGGAGAAGACGACCGGAAGTCTTCTCCGGCCGTCTGAGTAATTAAACCCTAATCTCAGGTCATTAACTTCAGTTTGAATTGTGAGCGTACGATCTCTTTGACCGGTTGACTTCCCTCCCTTTCCAACGTTCCAGATCATTTCATTTGCCCTAATCCACGTGGTTAATTTTAATTAATTGTGATTAATTCAGTTTGAATCCTGGCCACAAGATTGCGCGCCAGTCAACACTTTTGAACCCAGACGCAATCCTGGCCATCCACCTTGTTTACTTCTCATTTTATTTAAATTTAATTCATTTTTCTTTCATTTATTTTGTATAATTATTTTAAAATAGTTAAAAAATCATAAAAATTATGAAACTTTTTCTTTAAGGTCTTATTAATTTTTATGACACAAAAACATTTTTATTTTATTTTTTTTATCATCAAAAAAGTATTTTAAATATTTAAAGGATTATTTTTAATTGATTAATGAGAATTAATTAATTAAAAATACTTTTAGGTATTTAAAAATTACAAAAAAATTCATGAAGTGTTCTAAGACATTTAGAAACATTGTCCAACCTTCAAACCAAATTTCTTTTTTGATCTTGATGCATTTTAAGAATTTTTCATTGAATTAAATCATTTTTGATGCATTATTTTGTTCATAAGTTTGAAAATTCATTTCTGCCTATTGGTGAAGGTTGAGACATTGATTCTTCTTGCATTGTTTTCCATTTAGCATGAACTTTCAAAGATAAAAAGGCCATGATTTGATCTTGCATTTTCTAATTGATTGGCATTTCTTTTGTTACAAACCCTAAAAAGCCCTAATAACTTGCAAAATTCATAACTTGAGTTTGGTTGAGAGTTGAGAGCTCCCCTTTGGGCAATGGTTTGTTATAGGTCTAGGGTTTCTTTGAGTGCCATTTTCCATTTTTCATATTAGGGTTTGCTTCTGTTTTTGGTTTGTGTGTGATGTTTGATCCATGAACCCTAATTTGGGCCTTCTCTTGCATCCCCTTTGCATTTCCTTGCACAACATAACTTGTCATTACATTTTGTGCATTCTCATGATTCATTTAACATCTTAAGACATGTATGAATCATGTTTGATCATTGCATTGCATATTTGCCATGTCATTTGTCTTGTATGTTTCATAACATTTCATGTTTGTCTATGCTCCTCAACTTGCATCATCTGCATCCATGACTTTGTATGAACATCTCATTGTCTTGTCTCATGTTCATAGCACTCCATAGCATCATCATCATCATCAACATGCTTCTGGTTTTTGCTTATCATATCATTTCATCTCATTTAGCATTGTATTGCATTTGTTTCTAACATTGCAGGTGGTAAGTAAATTTGGGAAGTGAATTTGCCTTCACTTCTCATAACTTTTCTTTTCATCCCTCTTGCATGCCTTGCTGCATTTCTACTTGTGTTTGAGCTTGAGCTTGCTCATTCTTCCTCCTCCCACTTTCTTTCTTCAAGTGACTTGACTTCTTGAATGAAGCAAGTCACTTTGCTTCTCTTGATCTTGTTCATCTGCTTCCTGGTGGTTCATCTGAAGATTGTTCTTGAAAACCTCACAAACATTAGGACCAACCAAGCATGATAATGAATTAGGGTTTTGATTAGTCTCCCCCATAGTTTTTACCTTTGTGTCTCTCCTTGAGTCATCTCCCCTCACCTCATAATCAGGGACTAAACCCTCAAGGCTTCAAGACTTTGTGATTAAGATCATGCCTGCATCCTTCTTTTAGGATGGAGTGTATAACTTTAATCCTAAGTCTTGGACCCTTAAGGTGTTGAACTCTCTTAATTAATCCATCTAATAATCATCAAGACATTACACTTGTAACTTGGGCCTTGCATTAGGGTTCTAATTCTTCCTTAATTGGTTAAGAAGGACTAACCCTAAAGTTAATGGACAAGTCCCCCTCAAGTTGTCTTGCAAAATCATAAAAAACACTTCATCATCATATCATTAATAAAATCCACTTAATCAAAGGTTTGTTCTGTCATGGGTTTAATCCCTAATCATGGATTAAGCTGAGGATCCTTCCTCAGCTTAAACACCCTCATCTATTATCCTTCTTTTAGGATAGTGTAATGAGCCTGTTAAATCCCTGATTATGGCTTAACCTCATTACTTAACACTAAACAAAAATCACAAAAACATCTAATTAATCACAAGTAGGTTAATGATCTTAACCCTACATCAAAGGCGATTAAGTGTGAGAATCTGACTTCACACTTAAGGTAATTCTCATTACCCCTAATCAGAGGGATGATGTGATGAGTTTACCAAATCCATTGATTTAGGTTTAAGCTCATTATCTTATGACAAACCTTCAAAAGCAATAAAAGACTGAAAACTCAAAAACAAACAATAATCGTCTCCTTCGGGATTCTTTCCTCATCATCTTCACTCACAACCGAGAACTTGCTTCTTCCGTCTAATGCAAGACAGTTTGCATCTGTGCCAGACAGATCATACACTTGAGCATAGACTGCAAGCAGTTCACCAGTCATTCCTTTCAGTCTCTTTGGGTCGAACTACGGTGTTCTGACTTCCTCATTGCACGAGAGGATACGTAGGCATAACTTAACGGTTATCGAACAAAAGTCTCTGTACATTCCCCCCTCCTTCTAGCTTCATTCTTTAGCCTCATGATCTTGAGCATTTCACTCCTTTCTTACACTGACACTTTCATACTTCATATCACTTATACACTTTACACTGACACCTGTACATCCTTTTCCAGCTATCTTATACACAAATTGCACTGACACTACCCCTTTAAAACACAAATCTTTTAAGCGTGGATCCCGTCGAGTACGACGGACAATCTGGGTGCTAATACCTTCCCAGGTTGTAACCAACCCCCTTTCTCAGTCTCTCTGGTTCGCAAACCGTCTTATCCATCTTTTTCTAGGCCTATGCAGCATTGCCTTTCCCCGGGGATAAAAATGCCTAGCTGGCGACTCTTTTCATCTCCAGTGAGTTCACGGCTGTGTGTTCTCATTGTCCCTCTCGCCGACCGTTCGCGTCTGTACCTTCATCTGACCCGGTTTCATTTGTCGGGAGCGACAGCAGTGTCTCGAACTGGTCTTCCCAGGAAATTATAAGAGTTACTCATACAGAGTAATTATTATTTCCTGTATTTTTATAAGCATGCATCAAAGTCTTGCATCTTGCCCAAGATGACAAGACTCATTTTGTAATCGGGCCATCTGTACTTTTTGTGCAAACAAGATCAATTAATGAAATATCAGACATCTTTTTGCAAACGAGTCTTTTTCTTTTCTGCTCACTGTTTTTCCATTTTTATTTTTGTACAAAAAATAAATGGCGGTGTTTTCAAAATGATAACTTCATTTCACTTTTCTAAATAAGACTAAAATCAGATCACTAAAATGAACAAACTTAACCCTTGCAGAGAGTGCCTTCCAGATAGCACTGACAACAGCACGGCTATGACTCCGTATGACTTTGACAATCCAATCAATCAAGCTGACGAAGGGGTTGAAGGAGAATATGAGCTTCCTGAAGAGCTAGCCAGGTTGTTAAGACAAGAGGAAAAGGTTATTACTCCTCACCAGGAGGAGGTTGAAGTGATCAATCTTGGTACAGATGAAGACGTGAAAGAAGTTAAAATCGGGGCCTGCCTGCAAGACTCAGTGAAGAGACAACTGATTGATCTGCTTCAAGAGTATGTAGATGTGTTTGCTTGGTCTTACCAAGATATGTCAGGGTTGGATACCGATATTGTCGTGCACAAGCTGCCTTTGAGAGAAGAATGCCCGCCAGTTAAGCAGAAACTGCGCCGTACTCGGCCGGACATGGCAATGAAAATCAAAGAAGAGGTACAAAAGCAATGGGACGCCGGGTTCCTTGCTGTGACTAGTTATCCGCCGTGGGTCGCTAACATAGTACCTGTGCCTAAGAAAGACGGCAAAGTAAGGATGTGTGTTGATTACCGGGATCTGAACAGAGCCAGCCCGAAAGACGACTTCCCATTACCTCACATTGATGTATTGGTGGATAATACGGCTCAGTTCTCGGTGTTCTCCTTCATGGATGGATTTTCAGGATACAACCAGATCAAGATGTCACCTGAAGACATGGAGAAGACAACCTTCATCACACCCTGGGGGACGTTCTGCTACAAGGTAATGCCATTTGGGCTCAAGAATGCCGGTGCGACGTATCAACGGGCTATGGTAACATTATTCCACGATATGATCCACAAAGAGATAGAATGTTATGTGGATGACATGATTGCCAAGTCCCTTACTGAAGAAGACCACCTGGTGAATCTGCTGAAACTGTTCAAGCGTCTGAGGAAGTACCAACTGAAGTTGAACCCCAACAAATGCACATTTGGGGTGCGATCCGGTAAGCTGCTGGGCTTTATTGTAAGCGAGAAAGGGATTGAAGTGGACCCTGATAAAGTCAAAGCCATTCAAGAGATGCCTGCACCGAAGACTGAGAAAGAAGTTCGAGGTTTCTTAGGTCGATTGAACTACATTTCACGGTTCATATCTCACCTCACTGCAACCTGTGAACCCTTGTTCAAATTGTTAAGAAAAGAACAGACGGTCAGGTGGAACGAAGACTGCCAGAAGGCTTTTGACAAGATCAAAGAATACTTACAAGAACCTCCAATCCTTATGCCTCCAGTGGAAGGAAGACCTCTGATAATGTACTTGACAGTATTAGAAGAGTCAATGGGGTGTGTGCTGGGCCAGCTTGACGAGTCTGGTCGAAAAGAGTATGCAATATACTACCTAAGCAAAAAGTTTACCGACTGTGAACAACGTTATTCACTGCTCGAGAAAACTTGCTGTGCTTTAGCGTGGGCTGCTCGCCGACTGAGGCAGTATATGTTGACCCACACTACTTTATTGATCTCAAAGATGGACCCAGTTAAGTACATTTTCGAGAAGCCAGCTCTTACCGGACGGGTTGCAAGATGGCAAATGATTCTCACAGAATATGACATACAGTACACTTCTCAGAAAGCCATCAAGGGCAGTGTACTATCTGAATATCTTGCTGAGCAACCCATTGATGACTACCAGCCTATGAGGTTTGACTTCCCTGATGAAGACATCATGTTCATTAAATCAAAAGACCATGAAGAACCTGTTCACACTGAAGGGCCTGACCCGGAGGAAGAATGGATTATGATGTTCGATGGGGCTGTTAACATGAATGGCCGTGGTGTTGGTGCAGTACTCATTACACCTAAAGGAGTTCACATGCCTTTCTCGGCAAAACTCACTTTCAACTGCACTAACAACGAAGCTGAATACGAAGCTTGCATTATGGGTCTTGAGGAAGCCATTGACCTCAGGATCAAAACATTGACCGTATTCGGAGATTCAGCTTTGGTAGTCAATCAAACCAACGGAAAATGGTACACCCACCAAGATCATCTGATACCTTACAGGGATTACACAAGAAGGTTATTGACTTTCTTCACAACAGTCAAGCTTGAGTATATCCCTCGAGACGAGAATCAGTTTGCAGATGCTCTTGCTACCATTTCATCCATGATCAAAGTTCAAACTGCTAACTTTGTACCTCAGATTTCAGTGTCCAGACTCGACAGGCCAGCATATGTATTTGCAGCAGATGTTGTCAAAGACGATAAGCCTTGGTTCCATGACATTAAGTGCTTCTTGGAGGATCAAACATACCCACCTGGGGCATCTTCCAATGATAAGAAGACTTTGAGAAGGCTTGCTGGAAGTTTCTTTCTGAACACTGATGGGTCTTTATACAAAAGGAACTTTGATATGGTACTCCTCAGATGTGTTGACAAGACAGAAGCAGATTTACTGATGCATGAAGTGCACGAAGGCTCCTTTGGTACCCATGCTGGAGGACATGCAATGGCCAAGAAGTTGTTAAGATCAGGTTATTACTGGATCACAATGGATGCAGACTGTTGTGCTTATGCCAGGAAGTGCCATAAATGCCAGATCTATGCAGATAAGGTGCATGTGCCTCCCAACCCTTTGAACATCATGTCTTCACCATGGCCCTTTGCCATGTGGGGCATTGATATGATTGGCAAGATTGAGCCGACTGCTTCGAACGGCCACAGATTCATCCTGGTCGCCATCGACTATTTTACCAAGTGGGTTGAAGCAGCCTCATATGCAAATGTTACAAGGCAAGTGGTAGCCCGATTCCTAAAGAGAGATATCATCTGTCGATATGGAGTGCCCGAGCGAATCATTACTGATAATGGTTCCAATCTAAACAATAAAATGATGGCTGAGTTATGCCGGGACTTCAAGATTCAACATCACAATTCTTCTCCTTACAGGCCAAAGATGAATGGCGCTGTTGAGGCAGCAAATAAGAATATCAAGAAGATTGTGCAGAAGATGGTAGTCACTTACAAAGACTGGCATGAAATGCTACCGTTTGCCTTGCATGGGTACCGCACGTCAATCAGAACATCCACTGGGGCAACACCGTATCAGCTTGTGTACGGTATGGAAGCAGTCCTACCTGTTGAAGTTGAATTACCCTCCTTACGGGTACTGATGGATGTTAAGCTGAACGAAGCAGAATGGGTTAGGTCCCGGTACGAACAACTGAGTCTGATCGAAGAGAAAAGGTTGGCTGCAATCTGTCATGGGCAGTTATATCAGAAGAGAATGAAGAGAGCCTTCGATCAGAAAGTCAGGCACCGAGAGTACCAAGTGGGAGATCTTGTGCTGAAGAGAATCCTCCCTCCTCATACAGACCACAGGGGCAAATGGACTCCGAATTATGAAGGACCATTCGTGGTAAAGAAAGTTTTCTCTGGTGGAGCACTGATGCTCAGCACCATGGATGGTGAAGATTTCCCATCCCCTGTGAATTCAGATGCAGTTAAAAAATACTTCGCATAAAAACGACCCGCTGGACATAAAAACAGAATGTAAGTCCAGGCAAAAACAGGGCATCCCGGCGAGTCAGAAACAGAATAAAAGACTCGGGCAAAAATAAGGGAAAATAAAAAAAAAAAATTGTACACCCGCTGAGTTGAAAAGCCGCATTGGACAGCTCAGGCAAAAATGGGTATCCCGATGGATTGAAAACCCGAAAGGGCGATCCATGCAAAATAAGGGAATAAGCGAACAACTGCATTCTGAATTCGTCTGTATCACTTGCAACTTGGAAAGTTTCAAAAGGATCAAGCTTCAATCAGAATCAACTTTCTTCAGAAAGCAGGGCGAGAAGAACGTCATTGTCATACGAGTCGTAGCAGAAGAGGAAGTTCCTTTGAAAGCGTCATCAACACTGCCAACATTTTTGTTTCTCAATTTGTAACAATCTCCTCATTTCAGGGGATATGTTCCTTTGACTGTATCTCGCCAATTCAGGGCATATGAATTAATAAAACCAGATTTTCAGTCATGTCTCGTTTTGTACATTTTGTTTGCAAAAAATGTCTGATGTCTTAAAAGAAAAAACTGATTGCATAAGTACAGATGTTCTTCTCTAAGAAAATAAAGAAACATGCTTGCAGGGAATATACTTACTCTCAGAAGTATCCTAACTCCTATGACGGAATCCAGTAAGGGATACCTCGGGATTATCTTGTGCGTTTTTCTATCTTTTTCAGGATTGCAGGTATCCAGAACGTAGCTTGGGGCATGAAAGCTTCACCCTCAGCAAGCTGGCAGATCATTATCAACTCGGTCTATCTTCCATGTGGCGCTGGAAGGTGCCCCTTTCCCCAGCGAAGTTGCCAAATCAACATACACTCAATCTCAGCATCTGAAATGCTCTATCCCCAGCTGAGCTGCCTCTCATGACTTCCCCCAGCTGAGTTGCCTCTTGTTGCTCTCCCCAGTTGATTTGCCTCTCATAATTCCCCAGCCGAGTTGCCATCTCATCCTCAGCAGAATGCAAGAATCAGGGAATCATCTCCCCACCAGAATCATCAGCCTCTATTCAGAAGAGCAACGCATGAAGGAATCACAACAGAGTAAAGAAAGCTTCTGCAAACCCCAGCTGGGCCTCTCATTTATTAGGATAGGTCTATCAGTGACCCGTATCCCCAAGCAAATATCATCTTATTAGATCTACCAATGATCTCATCCCCAGCTGGGGGGTCCATTTCAAACAGATCAGCCAGAGATCTTTGCAGCAACGGGATCCGAATCCCGGTTTGATATCTTTGCATAATCATGGCATTTGCATCATATTATCCCCTCAGAGCGTAGCATTCCGTCTAATACGGAGCATTACGGCAAAAGTCAAACGCATAGCATAATCATAAGCCATGTTCTGAATTAACACTTGTGAATAATAGCAGTTCATCAACATACAGAAGAAAAATCCCCACCAGAGTTACCAGCAAGAGCAGTTGCCTCACAAATCATCAAACACCAGTATATACACCTTTTGGCACCCGTCCGTGCCATCTTTCCCCAGTAAAGCCGCTTGAACACTCTTCACAAACAAAATCACCCGTATTACAGATACTTCCTGACACCCGTCCGTGTTATACCCCAGCAGAAAGCCAAAGACGTCCTTTTTGCACTCACATCTACTTGTTTATACACTTTCTTGACACCCGTCCGTGTCATTTCCCCAGCATAGTCGCTTACACTTTCATCACCCCTATACTTGTTTATATTATACTTTTCTCCTTTTGACACTCGTCCGTGTCACTCTCCCCATCAGATAAACATTCATCTATACACCACTCTCATTACTCATGGTACACTTATACAGATACTCGTCCGTATCTTGTATACACCATCACTCATATACCCACAGATTCAACAGTAGTCTTTGTTCTTTGTTAACCAGTTGGTACTCGTCCGTACCATCATCTCAGAACATTGCGTCTAATGTTTGTTTCTGCATGATACTCGTCCGTATCATACTCTTAAGGATGCTCGTCCGCATCTTTAATCCATACACTGTGTCAAACACTTGTGCCTTCTTGAATATAGATACTCGTCTGTGTCTACTATTCCCCAGAAGAGTCCCTTCAGATTCAACACTCGTCCGTGTTCCTTGTTAACCAGTTGATACTCGTCTGTATCATCATCTCTGAACACGTGTCAGTTTGTTTCTACCTGATACTCGTCCGTATCATAGCCTTAAGGATGCTCGTCCGCATCTTTAATCTATACACAGCATCTAAACACTTACACTTTCCTTTCTTGGTTGTGAACGCTCGTCCGTGTTCACTATATCCCCAGTAGATTGCCAACAAAACAAATTTTCCTTCTTATCTAACACTCGTCCTGTGTCATGATAAACTCTGAGAGCAGCCGTACCCTGCTGAGTGGTCGTCCTCCACTTCTTGATGGTCGTCCTCCATCATGCTCATCCGATGGCCGTCCCCATCGTTGATTTTTTAGCAGCCGTCCCCTGTTGAGTGGTCGTCCTCCACTTCTTGATGGTCGTCCTCCATCATGCTCATCCGATGGCCGTCCCCATCGTTGATTTTTAGCAGCCGTCCCCTGCTAGGTGGTCGTCCTCCACCTTTTGATGATCGTCCTTCATCATTTTATCCAATGGTCGTCCCCATTGTTGATTTTGGTTATCTGACACTCGTCCTGTGTTATGATAAACCTCGAGAGCAGCCGTACCCTGCTGAGTGGTCGTCCTCCACTTCTTGATGGTCGTCCTCCATCATGCTCGTCCGATGGCCGTCCCCATCGTTGACCTTTTCTATCCGATGGCCGTCCCCATCGTTGATATTTTCGGCAGCCGTACCCTGCCAGGTGGTCGTCCTCCACCTTTGATGGCCGTCCCCATCATATTTCTTTTATCCCCACAGAGTAGCCGTACCCTGCTAGGTGATCGTCCTTCACCTTTGATGGCCGTACCCCATCATCTGTTTATTTCATTTATTCTTTAACCCGATGGTCGTCCCCGTCGTGGTCCCTTTTCTTTTTTAGCCCGATGGCCGTCCCCATCGTCGGTTACCTTGCTTTATGAACTTGATGGCCGTCCCCGTCATGTTTCATTAAATCCTCAGAGAATTTTACAGCTTTACCTTGATGGCCGTCCCCATCATGATTTTATTTCCCCAGCTAGTCGGCCGTCCCCGTCTTGGCTCTACCTTTTATCCCCAGCATGTCGGCCGTCCCCATCATTGCTATTTACCCAGCAGTCGTCCTCTGCTCGACGGTCGTCCTCCGTTGCCCACACCTTTACAATATACTTTATTTTTCCTTTACAATCTATATCCCTTTTCTTCTTCATTTCTGTGAGTGCAAATTTTGGACTGTCTTTGGTATTCAACCACAAGTTATCTTGTTTGCCTGTTAAGCCGTTGCTTACAACCTGCACAGCTAACTCATGTTTGAATAGGGGCAGCTGTAAACACCCCAAATTTTCCCTCACTCATTCACACCATGGCTTGTGATCATTCTCATATGCATAAACACAATCATATCACCCCATATCTCATTTTTGATTCACTGGATAGTTTCTAAGTCATCTGCACCTAGGGTTTGTGATCTGAGCAATCCCAAAGCTTCTTGAGCCACCCCAAAGGTCACCAATCAATTCAAAGGGGTATACATGTGTTCAATCATCATATTACATCCTCTCAAGGTCAAGATTTCCAAAGAATCACAAGAACTAGGGTTTGAATGGATGCAGAGCCAGGATTGACTGCACAGTTGACTTTAAAATTAGGGTTTTGGTTTCAGAGGCCATAACCCCAAATTTTTTGGTCATTCTTGTTTCCATTGGTCTCTACATGGTATAGGGAGTATGCATATCAATTTTCATGAAGAAATTCCATGGGGAAGTCATCTGATCAAGAGTTGACTTTTCAGACAAGTCAGTGTAAAATCAGGGCATCTGAGGCCCCCAATGACCCCACCAATGGGTGATCTTCATCATTTTGGGTGTATATGATCTTTATTTGATCATGGAAGAAGATTGAAGTTCATAGAAATCAAGAATTTGGAAGTTTTGCAAATGTTGACTTTTTGGGCATAGTTGACTTTTCAAGAATGCCTCATTTTAGGCCATTTTTCAAGCCTTGATTCTTGATCCAAAAATGCTTCAAATGGAAAAACTTTGGTCATGAAAGTTGTAGATCTCATCTTTCCCTTTTCAAAAAGTACAAGAACATGATCAAATTCTTCTTGGATCAAAAGTTATGGTGTGACAAAGTTGGCAAAAATCATTGATTTTCAAGTTATGCACCAAGTATGAAATTTTGCAAAACCATGAACCAATGCCTTTTACAACCTCTAGTTCATTTCAAACCAGCACACAAACATTCTACAAGTGATAAAAATCAGATTTGAACCAAGAATGCTCATGTGTTATGGTTTGTGGGTTAAGGAAATCACATGTGAACCATAAAGCAACAACTTGCAAAACTCATGATCACTCTTTCCCCCACTTGCTGCATTGGTTACTGCACTTTGCTAGCCCTTCCCCTCACCCTTGCTGCATAGCCCATGCCTTGTACTAAGCCTAGAACCACACCATACTTCTCTTACACAAAAGGTTGACATTTTGCAAAAGCAAACTTACCTATCACAGCAGGCCATGTCACATCATCCAGCCAATGGGATTAGTTTATACTTTTCATTTGCAAGCCATCTCATAGACCAAGCCATGCTGAAGCTCTTCACACAACACATTCACAAAAACACTTCATTTTGCATATTCCTTCGAATCTGCCTCCACAGCATACAAACACAAAAACCATCTTCACCAATCATCTGGCCATGCTTCATTGAGTAGAAACCACCAAAGTTCAAGCCTGAAACCAGCCTGACCTGAGCTTCACCATTCCTCCCCTTCCAAACCAGAACTCTTCGAATCTCACTATCCAGTCAACAAACACATCATTTTCCTTCACCAACAAGTCAAGCACATCACAAGGAGTCAAAACCACCCTTCACATTGACCTGAAACAGCCTATACACAAACTGCATTTTCTGCTACACCAGAAATGGATTGCTCAAGGCAGCTTGTTTAAGCTCATTTCAAGCCTTCCATTAGCACCAGGGGAGTCAGTGGAGCAAGTTTGCACCAAAGAACAGCTCTGAAAGTCCAGAAACAGGAGTCTCCATCTCAGGTATGGCCAAGAACACATTCTCTTAAAGCTTTGATTTTTTGTTATAAATTGAAAGTGCATGCTCTAAGGATCATTGTGATGTGTTTAGAATTAAAAATGGTGGAAAAATGAGCATTTTACGAGTGTCTGAAAGTTTGGCCCCATTTTTGTTTTGTTTCGATTCAGGTTGTTCTTGCTAATTAAATGTTGAATGATTGTTGATTTGAGTTGCTAGAAGTGTGGGGATTGTTTCTGGGCGTTTAATTTTGCTTGGGGTGGTCTGAATCATGTTCTAGGGTTTTTGGGGTGCCGGAGAAGATGACCGGAGCTTCTCTCCGGTCACCTGAGTGTGATTAGCCCTAATCTCAGGTCATTAATGAGGTTTGAATGTGGAGCGTAGGATCCTTTGACTTGTTTGACTTCCCGCTTGATTGAGTGGCCCAGATGCATTTGATTAGCCCTAATTCATTTTATTAGTTTAATTAATTCATAATTAAGTTAATTAATCAGAACCAACCATGGCCCTTGGATCTGCGCGCCAGTCAACCATCCCAAATCCAGTTTAAACCTCCACCCTTGGATCTGATTACTTTCTTTTATTTCAATTTTTATTGCATTTCTTTTTATTTGTTTTGTGCAATTTATTTAAAATAGTAAAAAAGGTTTAAAAATTATGAAACTTTTTCTCCAGAGTTTTATTAATTTTGTAAACCCAAAAATATTTTTATTTTCATTTTTAGCATTAAAAAAGTATTTTTAAATATTTAAAAGTTTATTTTTAATTGATTAATGGAAATTAATTAATTAAAAATACTTTTAGGTATTTAAAAATCACCAAAATTTTCATGAAATGTTCTAAGACATTTAGAAACATTGTCCAACCTTCAAACCAAATTTCGTTTTTGATCTTGATGCATTTTGAGAATTTGTCATTGAATTAAATCATTTTTTATGCATTATTTTGATCATAAGTTCAAAAATTCATTTCTGCCTATCTAAGAAGAGTTGGACATTGGTTCTTCTTGCATTGTTTTGTGTTTAGCATGTAGTTTCTAGGATTAAATGGCCATGATTTGATTCCTCATTTTCAATTTGTTTGGCATTTCTTCTGTTTAGGAGCCCTAAAAACCCTAATAGCTTAGAAAAATCATAACTTGAGATTGGTTAAGAGTTGAGACCTCTCCTTTGGGCTTTGGTTTAGTATAGGTTTAAGGTTTCTTTGAGTGGCATTTTCCATTTTTTATCTTAGGGTTTGCTTCTGTTTTTGGTTTTTGTTTGATGTTTGTTTCATAAACCCTAATTTGGGCTTCCATTTGCATCCTTCTTGCATTCTCTTGCATAACATGACTTGCCATGCCATTCCATGCCTCCATTTGATTCATTTGACATCTTAAGTCATGTAGAAAGCATGTTTGACCATTGCATCCCATATTTGCCATTTTGTTTGCCATGTATGTTTCATAACTTTTCATGTAAGATCATGCTCCTTAACTTGCATCATTTGCATCCATGAACTTGTATGAACATCTCCATGCCTTGTCTCATGCTTGTAGCATCTCATAGCATCATTATCATCATCAATATGCTTCTGGTTTTGTTCTCATCATGTCATCTTATCTCATTTTGCATTGCATTGCATCTTTCTTCTAACATTTCAGGTGGTAAGTGAGCTTGAGAAGTGAATTTGCCTTCACTTCTCATAACTTTTCTTTTCATCTCTCTTGCATCCATTGCTGCATTTTTACATGTGTTTGAGATTGAGCTTGCTCATTCTTGTTCCTCCCACTTTCTTTCTCCAAGTGACTTGACTTCTTGAATGAAGCAAGTTATTTTGCTTCTCCTGATCCTTTCATCTGCTTCCTGGTGGTTCCTCTGAAGATCTTCTTTTGAAAACCTCACAAACCTTAGGAACAACCAAGCATGACAATGATTAGGGTTTTGATTAGTCTCCCCTCTTAGTTTTACCTTTGTGTCTCTTTTGAGTCTTCTCTCCTCATCTCATAAATCAGGGACTAAACCCTAAAGGCTTTAAGGCTTTGTGATTAAGCTTATGCCTGCATCCTTCTATTAGGATGGAGTGTATAACTTTAATCCTAAGTGTTAAACCCTTAATGTGTTTAAATCCCTTAATCAATTCACTTAATAAGTAACAAGACATCACACTTGTAACTTGGGCCTTGCATTAGGGTTCTAATTCTTCCTTAATTGGTTAAGAAGGACTAACCCTAGTGTTAATGGACAAGTCCCCCTCAAGTTGTCTTACAAACCCTAAAAATCACTTCATCATCATACCATTAAATAAAATCCATCTATCAAAGGCTTGTTTTGTCATGAGTTTAATCCCTAATCATGGATTAAGTTGAGGAGTTTTCCTCAGCTTAAACATTCTCATCTATTATCCTTCTATTAGGATGGTGTAATGAGTCTGTTTAATCCCTGATTATGGCTTAACCTCATTACTCAACACTGAACAAAAACACCAAAAACATATAATTAATCACAAGTAGGTTAATGATCTTAACCCTGCATCAAAGGTGATTAAGTGTGAGAATCTGACTTCACACTTAAGGTAATTCTCATTACCCCTAATCAGAGGGAAGATGTGATGAGCTTACTAAATCCATTGGTTTAGGCTTAAGCTCATTAACTTATGACAAACTTTCAAAAGCAATAAAAGACTGAAAACTCAAAAACAAACAATAATCGTCTCCTCTGGGATTCTTTTCTCATCACATTCACTCACAAACGAGAACTTGCTTCTTCCGTCTAATGCAAGACAATTAGCACCTGAGCCAGACAGGTCATACACTTGAGCATAGGCAAGCAAGCAGTTCACAAGTCAATTCATCTTTCAGTCTCTTTGGATCGAACTACGGTGTTCTGACTTCCTCATTGCACGAGAGGATACGTAGGCATAACTTAACAGTTATCGAACAAAAGTCTCTGTATATTCCCCCTCCTTCCAGCTATATTCTTTAAGCCTCATGATCTTGAGCATCCTATTCCTGTTCTTACACTGACACTTTCATACTTCACATCATTATACACCTCACTTCTTTTTACACTGACACCTGTACATCTTTTGCCAGCTCTTTTACACACAGATTGCACTGACACTACCCCTTTAAAACACAAATCTTTCAAGCGTGGATCCCGTCGAGTACAGCGGACAATCTGGGTGCTAATACCTTCCCAGGTTGTAACCAACCCCCTTTCTCAGTCTCTCTGGTTCGCAACCGTCTTATCCATATCTTTCTAGGTCTATGCAGCATTGCCTTTCCTCCGGGATAAAAATGCCTAGCTGGCGACTCTATTCATCTCCAGTGAGTTCACGGCTGTGTGTTCTCACTGTTCCCTCTCGCCGACCGTTCGCGTCTGTACCTTCATCTGATCCAAGTTTCATTTGTCGGGAGCGACACTCTTCTTTAATCTTCATTGCCATATCCAGGCGAGTACGGCGCAGCTTCTGTTTTACCAGTGGGCAGTCTTCTTTTAAAGGCAGCTTGTGCATAACAATATCGGTGTCCAACCCTGGCATATCCTGATAAGACCAAGCAAACACATCCACATACTCCTGAAGCATGTCAATCAACTGCTCTTTCACTGAGTCTTGTAGGCAGGCCCCGATTTTAACCTCTTTTACGTCTTCTTCCGAACCAAGATTAATTGTTTCAATCTCCTCCTGATGAGGAGTGATAACCTTCTCCTCTTGCCTTAACAACCTGGCTAGCTCTTCAGAAAGCTCATAATCTTCTTCAACCCCTTCATCAGCTTGATTGATTGGATTGTCAAAGTCATACGAAGCCATAGTTGTGCTGTTGTCGGTGCAGTCCGAAAGGCACTCTCTGCAAGGGTTTTAGATTGTTCATTTTAGTGATTGATTTTAATCTTTGTTTAGAAAAACAATTGAAGTAAAGTTATCATTTTGAAAACATTGCCATTTTATTTTTGTACAAAAAGAAAAAATGAAAGACAATGAGCAGAAAAGGGAAAGACTCATTTGCAAAAAGACGTCCGATATTCATTGATTGATCTGTTTGCACAAAATTACAAGATGGCCCGATTACAAAATGAGTCTTGTCATCTTGGGCAAGATGCAAGACTTGATGCATGCTTAAAATATACAGGAAATAATAATTACTCTGCAGGAGTAACCCTTATAATTTCCTGGGAAGACCAGTTTGAGATACGGCTCCCCGGGATCCTTGGACGTATCTAGCTCTCTAGGTTGCGCTCATCTTCCGACTCATCTTCCAAGTTGTTTACTGCATCAGGGGTGAGCATCCCCCCACTGACGAAACTGGGCTTCTTAGCAGCTTCTGATTGATCTTGTTGAGTTGGTTTGTAACCCAACCCAAATCTGTCCTCCTTCTTCTCCACAGGCAACAACTTGCCCCAGCCTTGGGCAGTCCCTTCTTCAACAACCTTCCTGGCTTGCTGATAAGACGTTATGGAGGTTCCAAGTACAGCAGATGCTTCATTTATGTTTAGGGCTTCAAATCCCTGGCTCATGGTTTCATGGATCTCTCCATCCATCTCAATATATTTGTACGTAGCCAGGTGGCTAAAAAAATATCTTCTTCACCACAGATGGTGATGATCTGGCCCTCCCACTCGAATTTCAGCTTCTGGTGAAGGGTAGACGTAACTGCGCCAGCGGCATGGATCCAAGGTCTACCCAACAAACAGCTGTAGGCCGGCTGAATGTCCATCACGTAGAAGGTAATTTTAAAAGTCTGTGGGCCAATCATCACAGGCAGATCAATCTCACCTAGCACTGATCTCTTAGAGCCATCAAACGCTCTCACTACCAAATTATTTGGACGCAATGCCAAGCCATCATGCTCCAGCTTCACCAAGGCTTTCTTTGGTAAAACATTGAGTGAAGACCCAGTGTCTACCAGTACATGTGATAGGACAATACCCTTGCATTCTAGGGTGATGTGTAAAGCCTTGTTGTGGTTGCATCCCTCAGTTGTTAAATCAGCATTGGTAAAACCCAATCCATGGCTGGTATTGACATTTGCTACCACGGTCTCCAGCTGATTAACGGTAATCTCCTCTGGCACATATGTTGCGTGCAAGACTTTTAGTAATGCATTCCGGTGAGCTTCTAGACACATCAGCAGGGATAAAATGGAGATTTTTGAGGGAGTTTGGTGAAGCTGATCCACCACCTTGTAATCACTCCTCTTGATAATTCTCATAAACTCGTCTACATCTTGTTCAAAAGATGTCTTCTGTGTTTCCTTGAGAATGGGTTCTTCAGATATTACACTCTTTCCCTTTGCTTTGGCAGCAGCTTCTGCTTCAGCATTAGGTCTTTGTGATTGCGAGGCAAAAAGGCGTCCGCTTCTGGTGAAGCCTCCGCCTCCCCCGGCATTATCAATCTGTGGGGAAGAGGTTGAAGAGTCAAGAGTGATTTTCTCCCCATTGCAGTAAAGGTCAGAGCCATAATGCCAAGGAATGGCATTACTGCTTTCATATGGAACTGGCCCAGGTACCGTGATGGTAACCGGACTGACTGCAGCAGAGGAGGGTGTTGAAATAGTGTGTGGATCGTAGTAGATGGTAACCGGTGACCTGGCAGGAGGTGCCACTGTTTGTTGTTGAAAATTATTGTTAGGAGGAACATATGACGGATCATAATAAATGGTGAACGCTGAAATATCTGTTGGTGTTGTAGAAGATTCTGTTGATTGGATGGGTGTTGCTGTTGTAGAAGATTCTGAATAAAGGGGTGCTGATGTTGTAGAAGGAATGTTTGTTGATGTATGGTTTGTTGATATGATGGACGGAGCCATTGTTGATAGTGCTGACAAATTGCTTGGGATGACTGTTGTTGCAGTTGTAGGAGACTCGGGAATTGTTGTCAAAGAATTTGCTGGATTTGAAGGTGTTGATGTTGTGATTTGAAGTAGGCCACTCTGGATAAGATCATCTATGCCGCTTCTCAAGTTATCACACCCATTTACCGAAATGTTGCAATAACCGCACCCGAGCTCACACCCCGGGAACATCTGGCATTCAAGGAGTTGAGCTTTAATCTCTACCAGGGGTGTCCTAATCTGCCCCACACTGGTTATTAAGAAAGACGGCTTATCTTCCTCAATAGCATTAATTCTGGGTCCTCCGTGGTTGGGCATGGGATTTTTGTTGACATTTGGCGGGGGTGCGAAGTTTAGAGCTTTAGAATCTACCAAGTCTTGTACCTTCATTTGCAGAGCCCTGCATTTCTCTGTACTGTGGCCAGGTGCATTGGAATGGGATGCACATCTGGCGTTGATGTCATAATTTCTGGGCAGACTGGAAGGATCTGGCGGTGCCAACGTCCTTAACTCAACCAAGTTGAGCTTCAGGAGCTGTGGCAATAAAGCGGCATAAGGCATAGGGATTGGATCAATCACCCTATTGGCCTGAGATGGTCTCTGAAAAGGTCTTTGTTGATTGTTGTTGTTGTTGTTATTGTAGTTTCTCTGAGGCGGATATTGAGTTTGTTGCTGGTAGTGGGGTTGTTGCTGTGGCTGATATGCTGGTTGTTGAGGAATTGGAGCGGGAATAGTGACAGCTGCCACTGACCTATGAACATACTGTGGTCTGCCCCTGTTGGCCTGAATAGCGTTAGTCTCCCCTGTTCTTCTTGGCCCCACAAAAGGCTTTCTGGGGTTGCCGGACGAGCTTGCACCATTATCAGAAATTTTGCCCATTTTTAATAGGCTTTCAATTCTTTCTCCAGCTATGACTACGTCAGCGAAGCTGGTGGAAGAAAAGGCAGCTAGCCTATCAATGTATGTCCCTTGAAGGGTGTTCATGAACATGTCGGCCATTTCCCTTTCCGACATGGGTGGCTGGACAGCAGCAACAAGCTGTCTCCACCTCTGGGCGTATTCCCGGAAGCTTTCTCTGGATGATTGAGACATTCCCATCAGGAGAGTCCTGTTAGGGGCCATATCCAAGTTGTACTGGTACTGTCTGATGAAGGCCTCAGCTAGGTCCTTCCAGCATCTGACGGTTTCTCTGGTCAAATGAGAGTACCATTCCCTTGAAGCTCCTGTTAAACTGTCTTCGAAATAAAATATCCACATTTTTTCGTCCATGGTGTATGCCTTCAGCCTCCCCAGAAAGGATTGCAAGTGGGTTCGTGGACAGGAGGTTCCGTTGTACTTCTCAAAGCACGGAGGTTTAAACTTGTGGGGAATCCTTACCCCGTCCACTAGTCCCATGTCCATAACATCAAAGCCCAGGGAATTTTGAGACTCCAGAGATCTCAATTTTTCAGCAATTTCATCTAGCCTTCTGTCATAGGCTTCATCCCCAGCTCCCATCACAGTGAATTGATCCTCTTGGGGGTCTTTTTGTAATACTCTGCCTGTAGTAGCATTCCCTTGTACATTAGCAGGGATGTTGATCTCTGGATGAAGGTGGGGCCCATACACAGGTGGATTAACATGAGGCTGAACCCTCTCATTGTTGCTCGTTCCTCCAGTCCCTAAATGGGGTTCCTCCTGGGTCTGCCTTTCTACCAAGGCCCTTGATCTCTCTTGGCTTTGAGCCAAACCATTCATCACCTCCATGAACTGGGTCATCTGATTTCTCATTTCTAGCCTCTCATTGGCCATTTGAGTCCTGACTTCTGTAAGGTCCTGCTGTACTTGGTCCATCTGTATGCCTGGAAGGTTGTTGCGGGTAGGATATCTGTGCGGACGGTTGAGTGGGAACACCCGACGTCGAGCAATAGTTCCTGAACCACAACAGAGTTAGTAACAAACAAAACAAAAAAACCTACAAAACAAAACAAAAGTTAGTATGCAATGCAGTATGCTTATTTGTTTCCAAGGTATTCGGCTTGGCATTTGGTTTTGACCTTTCCAGACCCCTGAAGAAGATGCTTTGATGTTGCTTGAAAGAACTCAGATGAAACAAACTAATGAATATATTACAAATGATGAATCATACATAGTTTGTTTTTTACAATACATGCCCTCTGAGGGGTCAAAATACAACATAACAAAAGAAAAGTACATGAAATGAAAGCAACATCAAACAAAAGTCAGACACCAAGACCAAACTCATCCTCCCTAACTTCCTTCAGAAGTGCTTCAGTCACAGGGTCAGCTGGATGATCTGTGAGGTTCCTGATAAGAAGATTCCTGGTGGTGATAGCAGTAGTTAGCTTCTTGTGTTTGCTCTGGTCCTTTGACCTCTTTACACCAGCCCTAAGCTTCATCTCTGAGATCTCTTTCTGGGCTGCTAGCAGGGCTTCCTGTTGCTCCTTTGCATTAGCCTCCAACTGCTCAATCTTGTCCTGAGTTCTCTTATCCTCCTGAGTGCGAGCTTCAGTGATTCTGACCCACCTAGCTTGACTTTCTTTCAGATAGAGATCAGTCCCAGCTTTCTGGAACTGGGCCTCTTTACAGGCATTCTTCAGAATCTGCTCCCCAACCCTTGATTTCTTGATGTAGTCCTCTGACTTCTCAATCCTGGCTAGATGCTCCACCTTAAGCTTTTCTAGCCTTTCAATGTCTAGACGACCATCACTCCTCTCCTAGAGGGTCTTCTGCAGAGCTTGAGTCAGATTCTCATTCCTCTCTTTTAGTTTCTCAAACTCTTCCAGGCTGACAGTGGCTGGAGGTGGTGCTGTGGATGGTCCAGGTGTGTCCTCAATGGTGAAGGGCATCCCAGAAATTTGAGCCCTGGCATGAGACCACTCATAGTACTGAGCTGAGGCCACATTGTTGCATCTCCCAAGAATAGCCATCCCTTTGGTCTGGACATTGTCCCAAGCCCAGGATGCTTGCCTGACAACAGCTAGATTAGGCTTAATCTTACAATAAAGGGTTTCAGCCAAGTCTTGGGCTCTAGGAGGGTGGACCAATGCATAGCCCAATTGTCTTTTGAATAGAAGAGGGTTGTAGTTGATGCAACCCTTCACTCCTATCAGAGGTACATTGGGGAACTGCCCACAACTAGTAATGATGTCCCTGCCCTTGGTGCTCTGAGTGCACCACCTGATGTCATTTGAGGTCAAAGCAATAAGTCTTCTAGCCCAATTCTTCTGTTGGTGAGGATTCAAGAATGCATCAGTCTTGGGCAAGTGTTTGAGCAGCCAGGTATGGAACAGGGGAGCACAACATCTCACCAATCTTCCTCTTTGCTTTTCATTCCTCTGATGAATAGAGTAGTAGAAATCTCCCAGTAAGGTGGGCACTGGGTTCCTCAGAATCAAAAGGTGAATGGCATTCTTGCTAATAAATTAGGCTCATCTGCAAAAAGTATAACCCCATATATGCTGAGGGCTAACAGTGCATAGACTGCCTTCCATTCTCCCAAGGAGGCCTTCAGGATAGCTTGAGAAGTCAAGAAGTCCAAGTGTAGACCAGAGATTCCAGCCTTGGTTGTCATGTTCTGCTCAATCAGAAAAGGTTCCAGATACAGTGCCTTTGCCACTTCCTCATTGCTGGGAAAAACCATTTCTGGGTTGAAGGGGATACCACCCCTGACAGGTACTCCAACCAGTGATGAATACTCCTCTAATAAAGGCCCCAACTGAAAATCCTGGAAAGTGAAACATCTCAAGGGAGGATCATAGAACTGTAGGCAAGTGTGAATCAAGCCTCTGAGAAGGGTCCAAATCCATAACCACATCAAGGATGCCTCCAAAATGTTCTCTGAATAGTGGTATATGGTCTGGAGTAATAAGGGCCTGAATCTTCCTGATGCCAGTCAGCTTAGGCTCAAAGAAATGATATGAGATGTTGCTCTTCTTGGGTGCCATGTTGCGGAAGAAGAGCTGAAACAGATGCTGATGATGATGACTGATACTAGAAGATAGGCCACTGGTAGGCTGATGCTGGTGATGCAGGTGACTGAAGCAAGTAGCTGATGAAGGTAGCTGAAGCAGATAGCTGGTGAACAGGGGTCTATGCTGATGAATGGGTCAAAACCAAGCCAAAGGTAATATGGATACCCTGAAAAATCAAATAAGCAAATGTTAAAATGATGCAATGATGATGTATGCAAATGATATGCAAGGGTTTGTGATCAAGCTGGATCTGATTACTGCCTTGATATAAGTCCATGTATGTCTAAGAAGTCCAGATGGAGGTTCATAAGTCCAGTAACCAAGGTGGGGGACTCAAATAAAGAGTCACATGTCCAGGGTTAAAATCATAAGAACTATCCCAAAATGGAGTACTCTTAATCAAAACAAAGTAACAGGGTATGCTGAGGTCAAGGGTACCTGCAAACCTGTAAACAGCCCAACCCCCTCACAGGTGGTGTTCTAAAACAAAGATCCTCAGACTCGGATCAGTTATGAGAAGTGTAAACACTTCTAACCCGGAGGTACAGTGTTTACAATAACCATAAAAGATCCTCCTCTAATTCACCTCAGTTTCTGAAGGTCAATAATAAAGGTCATTCAGACTTAGCAGGCTTCCCAGATAGCCCTAGCACTACAGGAAATCTGTAGCACAGAGTTCTCAAGAAGAAACCCATATCTGAACCGTGTTTCATATTCCCGCACCAGACCGAAATGGAATGGGAAAGAATATGAACCACTCTAGCCTAGGTGTCACTCAGGTGCCAGGTATAGGACCTTAAACTCTCACTAGAACACCCACCCATCAAAGTAACAAAACCAGATCCAGCCAAAACAGTATGACAGTATGATGTATATAAAGCTATAAAGAAAGCAATAAAATAATTGTACATAAAGCAATAAATAAAGCAATTATACAAACACAATTAGCACATAAGGGTCCCCAGCAGAGTCGCCAAGCTGTCGCTCCCGATAAATGAGACTGGCTCAAATAAGGTACAGACGTGAACGGTCGGCGAAAGGATGAAATGAAAAGAGTCGCCAGCTAGGCATTTTTATCCCGGGGGAAAGGTAATGTTGCATAAACCTAGGAAAAGATGGATAAGACGGTTGCGAACCAGAGAGACTGAGAAAGGGGGTTGGTTACAACCTGGGAAGGTATTAGCACCCAGATTGTCCGTCGTAATCGACGGGATCCACGCTTAAAAAATTTGTGTTTTAAAGGGGTAGTGTCAGTGCAATTTGTGTATCAATGCTAGAAAGAATGCAAGTGTCAGTGTAAAAGAATTGTGAACTGTATAAATGAAGTGTCAGTGTAAGAACAAGAGTGAAATGCTCAGGAGTATGAGGCTTAAAGAATAATGCTGGAAGGAGGGGGAATATACAGAGACTTTTGTTCGATAACTGTTAAGTTATGCCTACGTATCCTCTCGTGCAATGAGGAAGTCAGAACACCGTAGTTCGACCCAAAGAGACTGAAAGATAAATTGACTTGTGAACTGCTTACTTGTCTATGCTCAAGTGTATGACCTGTCTGGCTCAGGTGCAAACTGTCTTGCATTAGACGGAAGAAGCAATTTCTCGTTTATGAGTGAATGAGATGAGAAAAGAATCCCGGAGGAGACGATTATTGTTTGTTTTTGTGTTTTTAGTCTTTTATTGCTTTTGAAAGTTTGTCATAAGTTAATGAGCTTAAGCTTAAACAAATGGATTTAGTAAACTCATCACATCTTCCCTCTGATTAGGGGTAATGAGAATGCCTTAAGTGTGAAGTCAGCTTCTCACACTTAAACATCTTTGGTGTAGGATTAAGATCATTAACCTACTTGTGATTATTTAGATGTTTTTGTGGTTTTTGTTTAGTGTTAAGTAATGAGATTAAGCCATAATCAGGGATTAAACAGACTCATTACACCATCCTAATAGAAGGATAATAGATGAGAGTGCTTAAGCCGAGGAAAGCTCCTCAGCTTAATCCATGATTAGGGATTAAACTCATGACAAAACAAAGCCTTTATTAAGTGGATTTTAGTTAATGATAAGATGATGAAGTGAATTTTATGATTTGTAAGACAACTTGAGGGGGACTTGTCCATTAACACTAGGGTTAGTCCTTCTTAACCAATTAAGGAAGAATTAGAACCCTAATGCAAGGCCCAAGTTACAAGCTTGATGTCTTGATGGTTATTAAGTGAATTGATTAAGGATTTAAACACATTAAGGGTTTAACACTTAGGATTAAAGTTATACACTCCATCCTAATAGAAGGATGCAGGCATAAGCTTAATCACAAAGCCTTAAAGCCTTTAGGGTTTAGTCCTTGATTATGAGATGAGAAGAGAAGACTCAATGAGACACAAAGGTAAAAGCTAAATGGGGGGACTAATCAAAACCCTAATCATTATCATGCTTGTTTGTTCCTAAGGTTTGGGAGGTTTACAAGAAAGATCTTCAGAGAAACCACCAGGAAGCAGATGAAAGGAGCAAAGAGAAGCAAAGTAACTTGCTTCATTTAAGAAGACAAGTCACTTGAAGAAAGAAAGTAAGAAGAGCAAGAATGAGAAAGCTCAATCTCAAGCACAAGACAAAATGCAGCAATGATGCATAAGAGGAGATGAAAAGAAATTGTGAGAAGTGAAGGCAAATTCACTTCTCAAAGTAACTTACCACCTGAAAAGTTAGTGAAAGAAATGCAATGCAATGCAAAATGAGATGAAATGGAATGATGCAAACCACAACCAGAAGCATAAGTATGATGCTAATGATGCTATGAGATGACTCAAACATGAAACAAGGCATGAGGATGATCATACAAACATATGGATGCAAGAGAAGCATGCTTAGAACCATGAACATACATGAAAAGTTATGAAATGCAAATGACATACAACATGGAAAATGAAAGATTCAATGATCAAACATGATTCTAATATGTCCTAATATGTATTATGAATCAAATGGATGCACAAAATATCATGGCAAGTCATGGTATGCAAGCAAATGGGAGATGGATGCAAATGAAAGCCCAAATTAGGGTTTATGATCAATGCACAAAACAAAAATCAAAATCAGAAGCAAACACCATGATAAAAAATTGAAAATGCATTCAAAGGAACCCTAAACCTATACAAACTCACTGCCCAAAGGAGGGGTTCTAACTCTTAACCTAATGAGGGTTATGAATTTCTCAAGATTGTTAGGGTTTTAAGGTACCTTGTCAAGAAAAGTGCTAAACAAATAGAAAATGCAAGATCAATTCATGCCAATTTAATCCTATTACCTACATGCTATACAAGATGCAATGCAAAAAGAATCATTATCCAACTCTTAAAGGCTAGGCAGAAATGAATTTTTGAAGATTGGATCAAAATAAAGCCTTGAAATGAAATTAATTCCATGGAAAATTGTCAAAAGGAATCAAGATCAAAAAAGAAATTTGGTTTAAGAGTTGGACAATGTTTCTAAATGATTTTAAATGTTTCATGAATTTTTTTGTGATTTTTAAATACTTAAAAGTATTTTTAATTAATTAATTCTCATTAATTAATTAATAATAATCTTTTAAATGATTTAAAAATATTTTTTAATGCAAAAAATAAAATAAAAATGTTTTTGGTTTCTGAAAATTAATAAAAGCTTGGATAAAAATTTTCAGAATTTTTCAAAGTGTTTTGCTATTTTAAATTAAATGGAGAAAAGAAATGAATAAAAAAGGAAAATAAAATGAATTAAACTGAAAAATGAGGAAGTCAGCGCATCCAAAGGCTGGGATTCAAACTGGGACGCGCGCGAATTGACCTGGCGCGCATCTGGACGACCTACATTCAAATTTCGCTAATTAAGATTAAACCCTAATTAAATGCCCTAATGACTTTCAGATGACCGGAACAGTGTTCCGGTCATCTTCTCCGGCAGGCCAAAACTTCTATCTCTCTGAATACGCAATGAAAATGAAATCTAACTACCCAGAATCCATCCCCATTCAACACTGAATCAAAACCCCCAAACAAACATCATTTTTCATCCATTAATCAAGCAAATCGAAGCAAAACACATTTAGGGCAAAAAGTTTCAGACAGCTCATACATGCTCAATATTCCACCATTTTTATTTTTAAACACATCATGATGATCAGGATAACATATAGAATCAATTTATAACAAGTAAAATGAGTTCTGGAAAATTTGTTCTTGATGGATACCTGAACTGAAGTCCTTCGAACAGGAGCTTTCTGACCCTTTCTCCTATGCAAACTCACTCCTTTGGTCCCCCTGAGCTCAATGGAATGCTTCACAACTCTTGTTGATGGCTGGTTTGAGAGATGGCAGAAGTTCTGTTCAAGGGAGGGTGCTGATCGTGTTTTTGATTCAGGGAGTTTCAGGTTATGGTGATGGGTGGTTTTTGATCAGTGAAGCATTCTGAGTTTGTTTGTGAAGTTTGTTTGTGTGTTTGCAGCTTGTGGAGAGTGTTTCGAAGGGTTTTGCAAAATGGGGTGGAAAATGAGAGTGTTGTGTTCTTGGTGCTTTCAGGCTTGTGTGTTGAGTGAAATGGCTTGCTTTTGGTTTGTATAAACAAGTGTGATAGGTCAGATGAGTTGATGTGCACTGCTGTGATTGGTATGGCTCAAGTTGCCAAAATGTCAAATTTGTGTAAGAGAGGTATGGGCTCCTAGATAGCCAAGGACAAATGGGGTGTCCTGCGCAGCAAGAAGTGTGGAGAGCCCTAGGATTGATTATGAAGTCAGCAAGCAAGTGGATTCATCCTTGAGTGAGGTTTTGCAACTTGCTTCACTTTTGCTCTCTTTGAAATTTCTTGCTCCATAAGTCATGAAAATGAATGATCCTTTGATGCAATCTGACTTTTTGGCCTTGGTTCATGCTTGTATGAAGATTAGAAGTCCATTTGGTGGCACATTTTGCCTTGGCAAGGGATTTTGAAACTTTGCCTCTTTGGTGGAAAACTTCAAATTTTGTGATTTTAGCCAACTTTGACAAGCCATAACTTTTGATCCAAAATGAATTAGGTCATGTTCTTGTACTTTTTGAAAAGGGAATGATCCATTCTACAACTTTCATGACCAAAGTTTTTCCATTTGAAGCATTTTTGAATCAAAAAGTAAAGGTTGAAAAAGTTTCCCAAAATGACAATTTTCATTATAAGTCAACTTTTCCCAAAAAGTCAACTTTGCAAATGACTTGAGTTTCTTCAATTTTGTGAACTTCCAACATCTTCTATGATCAAATAAAGACCATACACAATCAAAATGATGAAGAACACCCTTTGGTTGGGTCATTGGGGGCCTCAGATGCCCTGATTTTGCACTGACTTGCTTAGAAAGTCAACTCTTGATCAGATGACTTCCCCATGGAATTTCTTCATGAAAATTGGTATGTATGCTCCATATACCATATAGAGACCAATAGAAACAAGAATGACCAAAAAATTGGAGTTATGGCCTCTGAAACCAAAACCCTAATTCTAGGTCATCTGTGCAGTCAAACCTGGCTCTGCTTCCATGCCATTCTCAGTTCTTGTGATTCTTTGACATTATTAACTTTGAGGGGATATAATATGATGCTTGAACATACATGTACCCCTTTGAAGTGATTGATGACCTTTGGAGTGGCTCAGGAAGCCCTTGGATTGCCCAGATCACAAACCCTAGATGCAGATGACTTAGAACCAATGCAGTGAATCAAAAATGTGGTATGAGATGCTATGATTGGGTTTATGCATATGAGGAGATCACAAGCCATGGTGTGAATGGGTGAGGGCAAATTTGGGGTGTTTACACCGGTCTCCCGCGAGACACCAGAGAAGGCGTAGTCCCTCTCCTCCCAAGAGAAAGAGGAAGGGACGCATCGACGAATCTACTGGGGACAAACGACCTCGCCAGTCTCCTTCGCGATCTTCCCCTCCAAGAAAATCAAGAAGGAGAAAATCAAGATCCGCATCTCCTCGGTGAGCAAAGAAGCGCGCGCCCAGATCCCCTTCGTTCAACTCCAGCGACGACGAGGACACTCGGGGCCCCCTCTCATCGGAAATCATGGCAGCTAAACTTCCAAGAGTTTTAGAAAAAACCCCTCCACTAGGCTCATATGATAGGACCGCAGATCCGAATGAGCATATCGAGAATATTGATTTGTTGCTCGACTATCGAGGAGTACGAGGAGCGATCAAATGTCGCCTCTTTCCTACAACACTGAGGAAAGGAGCGATGACGTGGTATAAAAGCCTCGAAGCAGAGTCCATCACTTCCTGGAAACAGCTCGGACGCACGTTTTCCAGGCACTTCACCGCCTCTAGGCGAGACTCGAAGACAGAAGCTTCGCTCGAAGCAACCCACCAAGGGAAGGCTCAATACCCCTTGCCTTTTACCGGGAGGAACTCTTATCCGGCTACTTATCCGAGCGCGAATGGCCAATTTTGATGTAAGGAGAATCTTAGTGGACCAAGGCAGCTCCTGCTACATCATGTACTCCCAGTTGTTTTCAACACTCCAGTTGAACGAAACACACCTGACTTCGTACGTCGGGTCAGACTTGCAAGGTTTCAACGGAGCGGTCTCCCGACCATGGGGCTACATCAATCTGTTCGTCACCTTCGGGGCAGCCGAGACAGCCAGAACGGTCCGCGTACAGTTCCTAGTCATGGATTGCCCGTCGCTATACCAGTGCATTTTGGGACGACCGACACTGGCCGAGCTGATCGATGTTCCGTCCACAGTCCACCTAAAGATGAAGTATTATACTACTTCAGGCCAGGTCGCTACACTGCACGGTGACGTCGATGTTGTCCGCCGATGTTTTGAAGCGGCATCTAAAGGCCTTAGCTCAATATCTTACCAACCGAGTCCTTCAGCATTGGCTTCACCAGATGCTCCACCAACATCCAGGGCTTTTCCTCAGGTAGACTCAATCGATCTGGACTGCAGGTTCTCAGACGATAACGAGGGCATTCAAAAGCTAACTGACTCACTATCCCGGCCAATTCCAGATGGAGAGTTCGAGCTGATTCCTTTAGGAGATGATCCGACCCGGTGCGTTAAGATCGGGGCACATCTGCCCGACTTGGAAAAACGACAGTTAGAGGTCTGCCTCAAAGGAAACGCAAATCTGTTCGCTTGGAGTGCCGTAGAAATGCCAGGGCCCGACCCCGAGACAGCCTGCCATCACCTCTCCATCAACCCAGCACACAAAGCGGTCGCCCAGCGTAGGAGGAAGCAGTCGACCGAGAAAACCAAAGCGGCCGAATCTGCTATTAAAGACCTCCTAGAGGCAAAATTTGTAACCGAGGCCAGATACACAACCTGGCTCTCAAATGTTGTACTTGTCAAAAAATCTAATGGAAAGTGGAGAATGTGTGTTGATTATACTGATCTTAATCGGGCATGCCCGAAAGACGCATATCCTTTGCCTAACATCGATAATTTGGTCGACAATTTGTCCGGTTTCAAACTATTGTCCTTCATGGACGCCTACTCATGGTATAATCAAATACCCATGGCCGTGTCCGACAAAAAATACACGGCCTTCATGACCGAATCGGGCAACTACTATTATAACGTTATACCCTTCGGTCTAAAAAACACAGACGCGACATATCAGCGCATGATGAATAAGGTATTCCGGGCAGCAATCAGAGACATGCTCAAAGTTTACATGGACGATATGATCGTCAAATCTCAGCAAGAGACGGACCACGCGTCCCACTTACGAAAGGTATTCGATCAAGCTCGGAAGTGCAAGATGCGCTTCAATCCCGAGAAGTGCACATTTGGGGTCCGAGCGGGGAAGTTCCTTAGATTCTATCTAACCGAACGAGGTATGGAAGCCAACCCCGACAAATGTCGGGCATTCACGGAACTTCCGACCCCTAATTCTAAAAAATCCATACAATCATTAAACCGGGTCCTCACTTCCCTCACACGATTTGTGGCAAAATCCGCTCAGCACGCCCTCCCCTTTTACAAGCTCCTCCGCAAAGAGGCTACTTTTGAATGGACAGAGGAATGCAAGTTAGCCTTATCCCACTTGAAAAGAGCACTATCTGAACCCCCGGTCTTGTCCAGGCCCAAGGAAGGGGAGACGCTTTACCTCTATCTCGCCGTGGCGAATGAGGCCGTAAGCACGGCCCTCATACGCGACCTACCCGAGGGACAAAAACCTGTCTATTTTACTAGCAAGGCACTCCACGGCCCTGAGATTCGATACCTCCAAGTAGAAAAGGTGGCCCTGGCCCTCCTTTTTTCATCCAGAAGGCTACGACATTATTTCTTGGCCCACACCATTGACGTAAGAACAGACCAACCCATAAGACAATTTCTCGGTCGACCAGATATGGTCGGGCGAATGTTAAAATAATCGTTGGAACTATCCGAATTCGACATCAAATTCGAGGGGAGACAAGCTCTCAAAGCTCAAGCGTTGGCCGACTTTGTGGCAGAACTCACTTTCACCGAGCAGGAGCCAAAATCCCCATCCAAATGGACTATCTTCATGAACGGAGCGTCTGGCCCGACGGGTAGTGGAGCTGGAGTTATCATAGAAAACAAAGAAGGAAACATCATCGAAGTATCCTTAACTTTATCCTTCCTTACTTCCAACAACCAGGTAGAGTACGAAGCTTTCCTGGCAGGCATATGGCTCGCGGCCGACCTGTAAGCGGAAGAGATCATAATTTTCATAGATTCCCAGCTAGTCGCTAGCCAAGTCCGAGGAGATTTCCAGGCCAAAAACGACAATATGGCCGAATACTTGGCCCTTGTAAGAGGCGAACTAAAACGATTCACAAGCGTAGAAGTCAAACACGTCCCGCGAGAGAGTAATACTCAGGCTGATGTCCTTTCCAAGTTGGCAAGCACTAAAAAGAAAGGAAACAACAAATCCATCATACAAAAAGTGCTCCCCTGACCAAGTATTGGACAATCTTCAACCCACCTAGACGTTAATCTCGTAGGCGATGCAAACTGCTGGATGACCCCAATGTTTGACTACCTAAACAAAGGAGAGTTACCGGCAGACCCGAAAACGGCTAGCATCGTGCGTCGAAGGTCGTGCTCGTACTCCCTGGTAGGTGGACGTATGTATCGTCGGAGATTCTCTACACCACTCCTCAGGTGCCTAGAAGAAGAGAACGTCCCACACGTACTAAGAGAGGTCCACGAAGGAATTAATGCACAACATCCGGGCGGACGATCGTTAGCCTGAAAGATTCTCCGAGCAGGATACTATTAGCATACACTCCAGCATGACGCGAAAGAGCACGTAAAGAGATGTGACAAATGCCAACGACACGGGGACGTACACGTAGCACCCCCTACCGAGCTAAAATCACTATCTTCCCCGTGGCCGTTCGCATGGTGGGGAATGGATATCTTAGGGCCATTCATCGTCTGATCCGGCCAAAATAAATACCTCATTGTAGGCGTCGATTATTTCACCAAATGGATAGAAGCTGAGGCCTTGGCCAAAATTACTGCGCTCAACATACTACGCTTCTTCAAGAGAAACATCCTCGCCCGGTTCGGAGTATCGCTCGCCATTGTGACCGATAACGGTACCCAATTTACAGATAAACACTTCAAAGAATTTGTTGCATCAGTAGGAACAAAACAGCACTTCGCTTCCGTGGAGCACCCCCAAACTAATGGGCAAGGAGAGGCCGCAAATAGGGTAATCCTAAGAGGCCTGAAACGAAGACTGGACGAACACAAGAAGCACTGGGTCGAGGAGTTACACAGCGTGCTGTGGGCGTATAGAACCACCCCCCACTCAACGACCGGTGAATCCCCGTTCCGGTTGGCATATGGGACCGAGGCAGTAATCCCTATGGAAATGCACGTCCGATCCAGACGAACAGAGTCCCCAATGGACCAGGACACCAACTCCGAAGCTTTGAGAGACGAGCTTGACCTGGTCGAAGAAATCCAATCAGGAGCTGCTCTCCGAGAGGCCACTCTCAAACAGAAAATAACCGCTCGATACGATTCTAAAATCATAAGACGAACGTTCGAAGTGGGTAGTCTCGTTCTAAGGAGAAATCACAGAGACCCCCGCGAGGGAAAACTTACACCTAATTGGGAGGGCCCATATCGCGTACGGGCAAAAACTGAAAAATGGAGGCTATTATTTAGAAAATCTACACGGGGAAGAACTTGCTCGGCCGTGGAACGCCGAGAAGCTCAAGCAATATTACAGCTAACTTACAAAGTCACCTTGCTCAACTCTCAAGCAAGGAGCGATAGGTCTGACTAAGAACTGCGTGCCTAGGTACAAGCACGGCAGCCCAAAATAACATGATTGTCAGGGTCTCCTTCCAAGAGAAGGAGATAACTGTTGCACGGGCGGATACTCAAACGAGTCCAACGTCGCCTACATACCACGGCCAGGCAGAACCCCAGCTCGCGATGGGACATTCAAGCCTCGGAGCCCGGGCCATTACCTTGGCTCGGGCACCGACCAGGAGCAAGACTCCAAAATCTGATTGGTCCCCCAAACCAACGGATCACAAACACACCCCGTATTTATTCGATTACATCTAATCATTACAAGAACGTCAAACACTTAGCGTTTAAAATATAAAGAGAACAGTCCTCCGACGGACGCACAATTAAACAAAAAACATTGTAAAGAAAACGACCATTAAGAACATAGACTTTTACTGCAAAAATGCGACCCCGAAGGGCCGACTTGTTCGTGGCTTCATACAAAGGGGACCACGCCCCAAGAGAACACATTAAATTACAAGATAACGGCACGCAGGCCAAAACTAATTGCCCTCCTTATCCAAAGCACCAGGTTGACCCTCACCTTAATTCGGCTGCGCCTCTGCCTGACCGGGCTGAACAGTCGCCCCGGGCTGAGAATCCTCCACGATCAAGTCCGAGGGAACCACTATCTGGACATCCTCGACTTTGTAGAGGTAGATGATCCGGCTGGTGTCCAAGGCCAGTTCGGGATGAAGAGCTCTTATCTGATCCACAGGATTTTGGAAAATGAGCTCTGTCGACGAGTTCAGATCTTCCATATCCTGGTCGATCCGAGCAAGGAACTGTGCCCTGGTCACCATTCTCTTAGTCTCAACATCTTCATCCTCCTTCGGGAAGAAGGCATCCTTCAACTCTTTACTCTGCTCTAGAGCCCTCCTTTTGTCGACCTACAGCTTGGAAATGATGTTCCCCCGCTCGGTCAGCTCTTTAGCAGTGGCAGTGGCTTCTTCAGTGGCCGCCGTCAGCTTCTTCTCGGCTGCAGCCAACTGCTCCTTCAGCTTCGCTACCTCCCTTTCTTGGTCGGGGTTTCCTTCAGCCGTCAACCAGGCCATGGACAAGACCCGCATGACAGCACTCGCGTCCTAGGCCAGAGACAGCCATCGGGCAGGACGATCCATCGCCTCGAGAAACAGGGAGTCTGCACGGTCAACTTCCATGCTCGTCCCTTCAAAGAAATTCCGCTTTACGAAGCAAGGCGACAACACATGCTTCGGTTTGGGGGGAGCGTTGGCCGTCAAGTCTATGGTCGTTGCAGACTTGTGCTTCTTCATGAGGGAACCGGTAGAAGCGCTTGGAGAACCCTGGACCAGAGGGCCCGACCCAGAGCCGCTCGTCTTAGTCAGCTTGGTCTGAACGAACCGTGACCTCTTCTTCTGCTGTTGACGCAGACGCTCTTGAATCTTGTCAAGAGGGTTCGACAGGGAGCCTGAAAAGGAAAGGAAAAAGAGAGTTAGATTAGTCACAGACGACAGAAAATTATCAAGACATAATAACAAGCAGAAATAAAAACAAATACCAAAAAAACTCGGACACTTCTTGCCCGGTATTACACGCCAGCAAGTCTGTGACGTCAATCAGAGGATGCTCCACAGCTTCCCCCCCCCCCCCCGTCCTGGTCCAGCATTATTTTCCCTTCTCTGTCCAGCAAAGGAGTCGGGGTAAACGAGGCTATCAATTTCCTAAAGGCCTCGAAGCTTGCCGCATCATCCTCGTTCAGAGAATCCCCCACCTGGACAAAATTGCTAACCGGTCGCTCGTAGTGAGTGTAATTCCAGGAGAAGGGAATAGCCAAAGCCTCCTTGGAATCACCTGGCCTTGATCATCAAGCTTGGGTTCGTCGTTCTCGTCAGTGTCTATTCCCAAGAAACTTAGCGCCCTCACAGCTTCCGCGCTCGCCGGTTTAATCAAGAAGTAATCCGTCTTGAAAGCCCGGATAGACTCTGAGTGAGTCTTAAAGATCTTGGTCCGCTGCTTAAAGGAGACGAATCCCTTTCGGTCGGTCCCCCGCCCTACTTGACGTTGCAGCGAAAACAGACGAAAGAATAGAGGAAGCGTGGATCCAACACCCAGATGTGCGCATGTTACCTCAAACGCCTTCAGAAACGTATAGGAGTTGGGGTGCAGCTGGGATGGGGCCACACCCAGGTGCCCGAGCACAACACAAACCAGGTCGCTGAAGGGAAAAGTTACCCCCAGGACCGAAGTTGCATACTCATACATCGAAAATTTTCGACCACCAAAGTCCGAGAAGATACGGTCGTCATCCCTTAGGCATGTGACGACCCAATCCTCAGGGTCACCAACAGTGGGCAGTGGCTCCGCGCGAGGCCTCGAAAATGACGATACTTTGTCGAGTAGGTCCTCCACTACCCATTCTTAAGGTGAGGTCCTTGTCGTCTCTCCAGAAGCCCCTCCTCCATTGTGCTCGCGTCTGATTCTCCTGACGAACTCCCAGAGTTGGAGGGAACCGATGCGGAAGAACCAGAGTCTTCCGAGGATGTTTCTTCCGAGGAGACATCAAGCGGGTCCATGGGCAGGTTTTCACCTGAAAAGTAGAGGAAAGGCGTCAGTGAATTCGATTAAGAATATAAAATCCACCCTTCCACCGCTCGACAAGTGAAAGGGCGCATGTCGACCCAGGAACAAGGTCCCGAGCCATAGCCCCCGGCTAACCACCGCTCAAGGCGATGGCTAACGCCCGACCTCGGAGATAAGAGAATCTAAACCTAGACACCTACCAGGTCCCAAGTCAAATTCGACCAAGACCTGCGTCGACCACGAACTAGGGTTCATAGTCGACGAACAACTGTGGCAGAAAATCTCCTACCTACTGGTTTAAACCTAAAACTACCGGAAAATCTACCCTAAACCACATGCATTTCTAAGATATCAAGCCTATGACTAGTATAAACACGAATAAAAGCCGTACCTTGAGCTTGGGAAGCCATTTGTAGGAAAAAGTAACTCTGGAAACGGTGGTCGACGGTTGGAAGCAGTGGTCGACGGTTGAGAGTAGCAGCGGATGAACGGGCAGCGCAGTGGAGAAGAAGATGAAACGAAAAAGCTTAAAATAAAGCCTTGGGATCCTATTTATAGGGAAGGGAACACGTGCAGATACGCGTGACCCCTACCCTTAGCCAATAATTACCTACGCATTAGCCCCTAGGCTAGCCGTCAGAACATTAAGTAGGCGCGAATTCCCAAAAACGCCAACTTTTCGTTTCATATTCTTCTTGTCGAGCAACGAAATGACTGCCCGCCTACCGAGGATCGTCAACGATAACTTCCTGGCCCGCACACTGCATACCCTTGAACACGAAACCATTACTAAGTCGCCGCTCCTCCGCACGAGCAACGACTTGGGGGGCTCTTGTTCGGGGCAGGCCCAATTCCCAGAATTGGGCCAGGCAAACCGGCTCTGCAGAACGCTCGACGTCGAGCAACATTGAGAATAATGGTCTCTGCCGACCAAAAGTTATACCAACCAAGACGAAGTCTTCCAACGGCTAGTTTTGACCGTTACCTATTTTTATGGATTCCATGATCCGCGCCCAATGGTTTGGACCAATAATCTTCCACTTGGCCCAGTATATAAACCCTCTCATTTGAGAGGGTCAGGTATTCAATTCTCTGACCTTAATTCTTGTACTTGCTCACTCTTTGCTCAGTGTCTTACTTCAGCATTGGAGTGCCTTGCAGGTACACCCCCTCCTCTCCTCATCAACCGTTCTTCAACAACACTCGAGGCCAGCCGTATCGGATCCTGATCTCCTGGTACGATCAACAAGCATGGCACAGGTCAGAAGTGTTTCTATGGCTTGTCCTTCCTCAGCTTGATTCATGGAGGACCTTTGGATTAAATTTGATGAGCTGTAAAACTTGATGCAAGAGTTTGAAGTGGTTTTGCAATTTTCCCTCTTTGGATTTTCTTGAAGAGCAAGGCATGAAATCTTGTGATCCAAGGCACAAATTTGGTCTTGCAATGTTGCATTATCATGTTATGATGCTTAGAAGTCAATTAGAGGTCACAAGAAGTCTTAAAACTTGATTTTGCCAACTTTGAAACACCATAACTTGAGTTCTAGGATGAATCAAGAGAAGTTATTGTACTTTTTGAAAATGGGAAGATTTTCATGCTTAAAGATTTTTCATTTGAAGCCTTTTTGATCAAGAAAGATGAGGTTGAAAATCTTTCCCAAAATGGAAAGTTTTCATTACAAGTCATGTCCAAATATGGAAATTTTGCAAATGGCTTGAAATTCTTCAATATTGTGAACTTCTAACTACTTATAACCACTTATAAGATCAAATAAAGATCATAGAACCTCAAAATGATGAAGATGACCCTTTGGTACCATTGGTGGTGGCCTCAGATGCCCTAATTCTGACATTTCTTACACAACAAGTTACCAGTTGATCAGATGACTTCCACAATTAATTTCTTCATAAAGTTTGGTACACATACTCCTTATAAAATATTAAGACCAATGGAATCAAGAATGCCAAAAAAATTTGAGATTAAGGGCCTCAAACCCAAAACCCTAATTTTAGGTGATCTGTGTAGGAAATGCTCAATCTGCTTGAACACCCTTGCAATGCTTTGTGATATTTTGACTTTTAAGAACCCTGGGGAGCATATTATGATCATAGAACACACATGGACCTTCTTGAAAAGCTTCAAGGCCTTTGAGATGGCTTAGATCACTTCTTTGGATTCTCCTGATCACAAACCCTAATTGTGCAACCTATGCAGTGAAATAAATATGTAATGTGAGATGATATGCTTATGCAAATGCAATATGAAAGATCATAAGCCATGGTGTGAGAAAAATGAGAGGGCAAATTTGGGGTGTTTACAGCTGCCCCTATTCAAGCATGGGTTATTTGTGCAGGGTGTAAGCGCCTGGCTTAACAGACAAACAAGATAACTTGTGGTTGAATACCAAAGACAGTCCAAAATTTGCACTCTTCATTAAAAGAAGAAAAGGGATATAAATTGTAACAGGAAGTATAGTATGAGTATCAAATGAAAGTGATGGAGGAGGACCATCGAGCTGAGGACGATTGTTGGGGATGAAAAATGGTAAGTAAAGCAATGGCGGGGTCGGCCATCATGCTGGGAAATAAATAGACCGCGACGGGGACGGTCATCGGGTAAACTGATGAAGGAAGATCATCAGGATAAAGAAAAAGACTACGATGGGGACGACCATCAGGTAAAGGAATAAAATTCTCTCGGGATTAAAGAAACGAGGAAAGCATTGACGGGGACGGCCATCAGGTTAAAGGGTAAATAAATTGCGACGGGGACGACCATCGGGTAAAAGAATAGATGAAATAATGATGAGGGACAGTCATCAAAAGGTGAAGGATGATACCTTAGCAGGGGACAACTGCTGAAAATATCACGACATAGGACGAATGCCGAATATTAAAGATCAACAATGGGGATGACCATCAGATAAGCATGATGAAGGACGATCATCAAGAGATGAAGGAAGATCACCTAGCAAGGTACAACTCCTCTGTTGGGGATTATCTCGACATAGGACAAATGTCGGATAACAAAGATCAACGATGGGGATGGCCATCGGATAAATGATGAGGGACGGTCATCATAAGGTGAAGGACGATCACCCAGCAGGGGACGACTGCTAAAAGGATATCGCGACATAGGACGAATGCCAGATAGAAAGTTCCAACAATGGGGACTCCACTAGGGATAGGATGAGGGACGATCATCCAAAGGTAAAGGACGATCACCTGGCAGGGGACGACTGCCGAAAGCATCGTGACATAAGACGAATGCCGGATAAGAGGATCAACGATGGGGACGGCCATCGGATAAAATGATGAGGGACGGTCATCAAAAGGTGAAGGACGATCACCTGGCAGGGGACGATTGTCGAAAATATCACGACATAGGACAAATGTCAGATAGAAAAGTCGTTTTGTTGGCGACTTCTGGGGAATAGTAAACACGGATGAGTGCTTACGCTTTAAAATAAACAGTATAAGTGTTTGACAATGTGTATAGACTAAAGATGCGGACGAGCATCCTTAAGATCATGATACGGACGAGTATCGATAGAAGCAAACGCTGACACGTGTTTGAGGATGATGATATAGACGAGCATCAATCGGTTAAGCAAGGAACACGGACGAGTGTTGATCTGCTGAGGAGATGATACATATAAGATACAGACGAGTATCAGAGGATTGTGTATAAGTATGTACAAGTGCTTGACCTGGTGGGGAAATATGTGCAAGACACGGACGAGTGTCAAAAAGATTGAGCAAGGGACACAGACGAGTGTTTGACTTGCTGGGGAAGTATGACACGGGAGAGTGTCAAAAAGAATATGTACAAGTATGAACAAGTATCTATATTGAGAGTGCAAAAAGTATTCTGGCTTTGTCTGCGGGGGATAAGTTTTGTATATTGCTGGTGAAGTGATTCTGATGTTTGCAGGTGATGGGATCGAACTTGACTTATGATCATGCAAATGTTTGATTTTTGCCATAATGCTCCGTATTAGACGGAATTCTACGCTTATTTTGGGGAAAAGTGATGAGAATGCTATGATTAATATTAGAGAACCGATCCGAGATCCGGATCCTGTGGGGAGAAAGATCTCTGGGCGATCTATCTGGAGGGAGAACTCCGCTGGGGAAAGAGATCATTGGCCGATTTGTAGGGAGAGAGGATCACCTAACGATCTTCCTAGGGAACTCTATGGGGATCTCGGCTGGGGAAGCTTCTGTTGAAGAGACTCATGCTGGGGATGAGGAGGCTTCGGCAACTCCGCTGGGGAACAGCAGTTCAAGCATTGATCGAGAGATCCTGCTTGGGGAGAAGATAATTTATGGGAAGTAATATGTTGTAACTCATTCGTCCAAGCGACACGCTGGGGTTTTAATGAGTTTCTCGAAGGATCCTCTGACGGGATAATAGCTTCATGGGGGAATACTTCTGTCAAGTAACCCTGCTGATGAGGTGATTGCTGACTTGGATGGGGATATAATGCTTGATATGCCTCATTCTGTGAGAGATTGTCTGCCTTGAGTACCTGCAACCTGTTAAAAAGAAACGCACAAGTGTCCCGAGGTATCCTCAACCAGATTCCGTCATAGGAGTTAGATTTGCTTAAGAGTGCATACTTCCTGCAAGCATATATTGAAAATGGCTTATATGTTTTCATGCAAGTGTTGTATTATGAACTTTGGACATTTTGCAAACGAAATGAAAATGTACAAAACAAAGTGTGACTGAATATTCTGATTTTATTGATTTGTGTGCCCTGAATGAGCAAGTACAGTGAAGAAGTGAATCCCTAAAAGGAGGAGACTACTGTAAATTGAGAAAATAAAGGTGTTGGTAATGTTGAAGTTGACACTCTAGTGAGCTTCCTTTGCTATGACCTGTATGACCAAGACGTTCTTCTTATCTTGCTTTCTGAAGAAGGTTGATTATGACCGACGCTTTTTCCTTTCGAAGCTTGCCATGTTGTGAGTGATACAGACGAGTTCAGAATGCAGTTGTTCGCTTTTTCCCTGATTTTGCATAGATCGCCCTTTCGGGTTTTTAATCCACCGGGATACCCATTTTTGCATGAGTTGTTCGATGTGGCTTTTCAACTCAGTGGGTGTACACATTTTTTTATTTATTTTTCCCTTATTTTTTCCCGAGTCTTTTATTCTGTTTTTGACTCGCCGGGATGCCCTATTTTTGCCTGGACTTACATTCTGTTTTTATGTCCAACGGGTCTTTTATGCGATGTATTTTTTAACTGCATCTGAATTCACAGGAGATGAGAAATCCTCACCATCCATAGTAGTGAGCATCAGTGCCCCACCAGAGAAAACTTTCTTTACTATGAATGGGCCTTCATAGTTTGGCGTCCATTTGCCCTTGTGGTCTGTATGAGGAGGAAGAAGTCTTTTCAGAACAAGATCTCCCACTTGGTATTCCCGAGGTCTGACTTTCTGATCGAAGGCTTTCTTCATTCGCTTTTGATATAACTTCCCATGACATATAGATGCCAATATCTTTTCTTCAATCAGACTCAGTTGATTATATCGAGATCGGACTCATTCCGCTTCATCCAGTTTCACATCCATCATTACCCGTAAGGAGGGTAGTTCAACTTCAACAGGTAGGACAGCTTCCATACCATACACAAGCTGATAAGGTGTTGCCCCAGTAGATGTTCTGATAGAAGTGTGGTACCCAAGCAAGGCGAATGGTAACATTTCATGCCAGTCTTTGTAGGTGAAGTAATCAATGGTTACCAGGATGAATCTGTGACCATTTGAAGCAGTCGATTCGATCTTCCCAATCATATCAATTCCCCACATGGCGAAGGGCCAATGTGAAGACATTACATTCAAAGGATTCGGAGGCACATGCACTTTATCTGCGTAGATCTGGCATTTATGGCATTTTCTGGCATAAGCACAACAGTCTGCATCCATTGTGATCTAGTAGTAACCTGATCTTAACAATTACTTGGCCATTGCATGTCCTCCGGCATGGGTACCAAAAGAACCCTCATATACTTCGTGCATCAGTAGGTCTGCTTCCTTCTTGTTAACACATCTGAGCAAGACCATGTCGAAGTTTCGCTTATATAAAGAACCATCAGTATTGAGGAAGAAACTGTCGGCTAGCCTTCTTAATGTCTTCTTATCGTGTGACGATGCCCCAGGTGGGTATGTCTGAGTTTCCAAGAAGCATTTGATGTCATGGTACCAAGGCTTGTTATCAGTGTCAGTGTCCACAGAGAATACATATGTCAGTCTGTCCAGTCTGGATACAAAAATCCAAGGTACATAATTGGCGACCTGTACTTTGATCATGGATGAAATGGTAGCCAAGGCGTCTGCAAACTGATTCCCATCTCGAGGGATGTATTTAAGCTTAACTGTTGTGAAGAAGGTCAACAATCTCCTCGTATAGTCACGGTAGGGAATCAGATGCTCCTGATGAGTGTACTACTTGCCATTGGTCTGGTTGATTACCAAAGCTGAATCACCGAATACATTCAAGGTTTTGATCTTGAGGTCAATGGCTTCCTCAAGACCCATGATACAAGCTTCGTATTTGTAATACCTCAAAATTTGCCCTCTTTTTCTTTTTGCCCTATCTGGCTTATCGCTTCGCATTCATCTGCATTTCTCATTAGGTCATTAACAGCATAATAATGCATTTCATGGATTCATAAAGCATGGGATCAAAAGCATGTTCTTGGTATCTGCAATATCCCAATTCATGTGTGATTTGTTTGGCTATTAAATTCGAGATCAGGACAAAGGCCGAGTGCTCAATATCCTGAGTATCTTCCTATCAAAGCATCATATTTATTTTTCTCCAAGATTTCTCGAAGGCATCAAGTGTCATGGAGTTTCAATTTGGAAAGCTTTGTGATGAGGTTGTTGATTTTTTACATCATAAATTGTCGTCCTTCAAAAGGGATCTTAAGAGGATTTTTTTTACTACTCATCATATTTGATTTTTTTAAGTACTCATCAACCGAAGATCGTAATATGTGGGTTTCATGTCAAGAACATTTATGAGGAGTCCTCAAAGCACTGATGGCTTATCATCTGATTTTTGCTTGTGGTTCAGATTTAATTATGCTTATTGATTGAAGTCGGGGATTGGCGGAGAATATAGTTGGCTTTGGATTGAGATTTTCATATCGATTGAACTTGTTAAGATATGGTCAGAAGGAATGCTTGAGATTGGAGAGACAGGCGCATCATAACCGTTTATTCATTCTAAATCCAAGTGTCCATCCATCTTAAGACAACTTTTCAAAACTATTTCAAATATCATTTTCTTGACCCGAGTCTTGCTAGGCCCAAGGTTCTTATTGTTACCATAAACCATTTTTTTTACGTATCTATATCCATTGTCAACTCCAATTCCATCATTTAAGTCATGCCATAAATCATTTCTACCATATAGTCATTTTTTTGTTTGGAAACTCAAACCCATCACATTTGTTTTTTGTGCCCATGAGGGAATCCTTTAAACCATTTCTTTGTATCCCTTTAATCACCATTTAACTAATACTTTAATACTTCATTATTATCTGAATTTCAAGCTAAAGGAAAAAAACAATTATGCAGAAGAATGCAGAACACAAATATTAGTTACAATGAGGAAAAATGATGACAGAATTTATTATAAAAAAAACTATTGGAATCTCAATTATAAAAAAGAGTCCAACGAAAAAGCAAGGGAGAGGGATCCATATCAGAAAAAACTCAGTTATATACTAGAGGAAAAAGACTCAGTTAAAAAATCTCTCAATTATCATAATAGAAAATAACAGAAAACTGAGTACTACAAAAAATAGGAAATCAATCTGCAAAATGAAACATTCGACCTGCAGAAAATCAAAGTTCGAAAGTTCAAGAATCAACAACAACAACCATCACACGCAGAAAAATAAGAGAGGATTACCGAAATTCTTTGTTGATTTGAGATCAACTTCATCATCTTCATCGCACCATCATCATAATCTTCACCTTCGCTCTTATAGCTTTATCACCTTCATCAAATCATCTTTTTGTCTTCGACACAAAGCCCACTGCAAATGTATCCTCATCTTCAATCTTTCCCTGCAAAACTAAACACAAGATGAATCAACGTCAACAACAAATGCTCAGAATGTGAGAAGGAAGAAAATGGAATCACTCTGCATCATTCAAGATTTTTCTACCTTGTTGCTCATCATCAACCATATCAAATTCCAATCTGAAAGTCATCGTGAATCTTCAACAGCAGCAATTCCAACGATTTACAACAAGGCGAGAATTACGACTCTTCACAAATCGCCTGCCTCCAATTGCATCTCTACCGCAACATTCAACTCCTTCATCACTCTTTTGCATTAGAATCCTCTTCAACAACTTAATCATCAATCTTTGGAGAAGAACCTTCACATTAGCATCACCTTCATCAATCACAACTCGTACGCAACCTGCAAGCCACAACAAGAATAAAAACATTCAACAAAGTCAGATTCAGAGACGAAGAAGGCACTATAACGCCTTAGGGTTAGAAGTAGAAGAAAAAGAGAAAAACTCAGAAACAAAAAAACACTTCTCTGCATCAATCTTTAATCTCCAATCAACTTCCAATCTCCACCATTCATTAACTTTAAGCCTGCATTTCCATAACAACAAAAGTCAGTGAACACTCAAAGATGAATACAGGGGATTATAACTCATAACAGAAATCAAAAACTAACTAATTTCATAACCTCATAACATAATTCTAACTGAAAAAATAACAAACTTAACTGAATTTGTTTTCTTCCAGAAGTTTCATCCCAAGCAGCTATAAATCAGAGCTCTTCTTCTTCAATCACTTTCTTCCACAACTTCCCAAATCCATCTTCTTCCCAACCTTTTCTTCTTCAACCCCATCCTTTTTCTTCATTTTCTTCTCCTTCACCTCACTCTCCCTGATTCACACACACAATTATCATCTTCTGGCCTCTTCAACCTCCACCAACCTTTGACACGTTAACCTCTCTTCAATCATATCTCTGCAACCTCCAGTAACACTGCTTCAACAAGAACCAATCTTAATCTTCTGCTTCATCATCCTTCTTCGGTTCATCCGAGAACATCACCATTGCAGCAATACTCAAGAATACGAGTACCCGATAGCATAAATCCAACATCAAAAATCTGCAATGAAGTCACGAAGTGAATCAACCACAGCAGCAAGGACGTAAGAAGAAGTCGAGGAAAGCGAACGTATCCAGATTTCATACCTGGGCAAATTTCGTGGTATATCGGCGTCGAAGCAACCGAAGCTCCACTGTCATGTTCTTTGGTCTCAGAATTGTATCCATCCTCGAATCTTCCTCTTTATCAAGTTGAAGGGGACGTTCTGGGCTAACTCTCAAGATTGTTGGATTTTGAAGCTCTCATCAAGATTTCAGCTCCGCGACATAAGAAGAGACCTCCTTGCTCATCGTTTAGCTTCGGCCAAATCCAGGTACGATCTATCAAGTTGTCCTTGCGATGTTAATTCCTTTTGTGTTAATTCCTTTCAAGCAGTAGGGCTTAGGGTTAGGGTGTTGGCGTTCGTTTGTTACCGGTGTGGTTATGTTGTTAGTCGTCTATGTTGTTAATGGCGAAAAGCAAGGAGGACGGTGTTGTTGAGGGGAGTTTAGGTTAGTTAATGGTGACGGAGTGTGGATGGGGAAGAAGAAGAGGTCTTGGGTGAGGTTAGGGTAGGATGAAGGAGACGTTGATGAAGAGGAGGAATAGGGATGAAGGTGACGATGGTTTTTGATCGGAGGAAGAGGGAAGGTGATGAAGCGGGCGGCGTGAAATAGAAGAGGGCTAGGGTTTGCTCTCCAGATTTATTTTTGTATCCTTTTTTTCTTTTTTCGTTTTTTTGATATTATAAGTTAATGTTAAGACTTAATTTAGTTTAGGAGGGGAATTATGATTGAGATTAAGGGACTTTATTAAAGAATTAGTAAGATCAATGAGATTAAGAATCATTTTGAATACCCATTAATCCAATAATCCTCATTAATTTAATTTAATTTTCGTTTAATTCCCTTGTAATCCATTAGTTTCAAAACTCCAAGAGATAAAAGGATAAGCATTGACATCTTTTAGGATTCCCCAGCCATACCGGCGGTGACACTTATCACCGTCCGGTAGGCTCTTCCTCGTTTTGCTACTAGCACCCCGCATTAAGCCCATAGTAGAAAGAAAACTGTTGGAAATTATGCTATCTACACCTCCCATGGCTTCTATGCGAATTGGGCTTAAGTCCTGCTATTCACACCCTTCTTGAGTCCGTATTGAGGAAAACAACTAGAAAAGATTACTGATAGCACCCCCTTATCATTTTCTTAAGAATTCTTTTTTTAAGTTTTATATAGTTTCAAAATAATGCCTTAAAAAATAGAAAAAATGATTAAAAAATTCTATAAAAAACTTGAATAGATTTTTAATCCCTATTAGAAATAATTGAAACTTTTTTTTCTGATTTTTTTTTATTTTTGATTTTATGTGGAATTTTTCATGTGATTAGTTTTTAATAGATTTTCTCCAAATACACAAATTTGTAGATTTTATATTTTGATCTTCCAGTAACTTTTTTTTGCCCATTCTTTTTACTGTAGTTAGAGGACCTATAGTAGTACTTAGGTTAATTTTTGTGGATTTTTTCGATCATTTTATCTTAGGTTTAGAGGCTTAATTCCTTAGAAATTAGCGAATAATTCTTAGGCAGAAATAAACAATTTTTAGGCATAGCAAAAATAGGATTTTTAAGGATTCCTTTTAGTACAATGTTATAGACAATCTTAGGCCCCCATAGATTAATTTTCATAATTTTTTTCCAGAGGTTTTGCTATTTTTAGGATTTTTAGTCTTAGGCTTTGTTACATATAATTTCTATTAGCTTAGGTTAGTACATTAAAATTCAATAAAAAAATAGTTGGTTTAGAATTAGTTTTAGAATTTAATGTGGACTTAGGCTAGTTTAGATTTTGAGAAAATAGTAGGTATGACCTTAGTTTAGAATTTAGGCTTAAGTTTCATTTTAATTAGAATTAGAATAGATAAATAGGACTATTTTAATTCATGCCTTTAATTGAATTGTTTTTTTTAATTCTATTTTGTCATTCAATTTTAATGTTTTGTATGTTGATTAATATTTCAATTGCTTTAGGTTTTCCCTTGGCTTTAGAATCAACTTATCTTCCTTAGGAAGTAAGTTGCATTCTATTAGTTCTAGGTGTTTTTCCATTAGGTTTAGAAAACCTCACAAACCATAGGATTTCCCATGTAAATAAATCGATAAAAATTAGGGTTGTGTCTTAGTCCCCATTAGATTTTCCCTTTTCCAATTTGAGTCATTCTTTCTCTTCTCATAAAGAAAAATAATAAAACATTTAAGGATAAACCTAACAATCTTGTACGACACGAGACTTTGTTGCGGAGTGTTTATACGCGTCCTGTTTCGGGGCGAGGTGTAAATGCTTCCCGCGATGGATAGGTCTTAGTACAAGACAGTTCACAAACAAATTCAAAAGATACTTCTCTTAAAAGATAAAAAAATAAATAACAAGCGACTATCCCGCGGGAACTTCCTTTCTCATCTCATTCGCTCACAACGCGAACTCGCGACGACTTGTCTTTCATGCAAGACGGTAAATGCACTCGTACCAGACGAGCCTACAACACCTGAGCATAGACATACGCAGTTCCAGCATAAAAAACACAAACAAATAGTTCCCGCCTTAGTTAGGCGAACTACGTCGACTCTGATCCTTATTATCCCGATGAGGTATGTAGGCAGCGGGGTAGGGCCCGTTCGAGCACATTCTTTATTTTCCCTACATTTCCCTCTTTCTTGTTGGATTTATTAATTCAGCGTCACCCTTAGGGATTCGATGGGCTTAACATCCCAACCTATGGTGCTTAATAGGCGCAGTCCCTTGAGGGCTCTATACTATAAGGAAATAAAGTTGCGCCTTCACTAACAGCAATTGCTTTTAGTGCAGTGGTAAGCGCTTGATCCTACAAGTGGTATCAGAGCAAGGTCATGGGTTCGAATCCCCCCGGCTGACACTGGGGGGGAGATTGTTGGATTTATTAATTCAGCGTCACCCTTAGGGATTCGATGGGCTTAACATCCCAACCTATGGTGCTTAATAGGCGCAGTCCCTTGAGGGCTCTATACTATAAGGAAATAAAGTTGCGCCTTCACTAACAGCAATTGCTTTTAGTGCAGTGGTAAGCGCTTGATCCTACATTTCTTTTCATTTTCTTATTCCTTTATCATTCCCATTCCAGTGGCAGTTTATTTCAAGCAGCAATTATTTTTTCACACCCTTTGAAACAAACAAACAAGCGTGGATCCCGTCGGGTACGGCGGACGATCTGGGGTGCTAATACCTTCCCAGGTCGTAACCGACTTCCGAACCCAGATCTTTGGTTCGCAAGGCCTCGACCTTTCCTTCTTCCTCAGGTTTGTGCAACATTACCTTTCCCATTCTTTCGGGATAAAAATGTCTGGCTGGCGACTCTACCTTTTCCGCGCCACTTTTGCGTTTGTACTAGGATGAAAATCCCGGGAGTGACAGCTGGCGACTCTGCTGGGGAATAACCTGATTCTTCCGGTTTCCCTTGTAGAGTCAATCCTAGCGCCTGTTTGGTTTTGTTTCTTTGGGTGTTTATATTTTTTTTGCTGTGTGCTTTAGTTAATTTTACTGTTTTCATTTACAATTTTACAGCTTTACTTTACCGCATTTATTTACCGCTTTCAGTATTTTATTTTCCATGCATCATATTATACTGGACTGTCTGGCTGTGCTGGTTTTCATTTTTTCTGTGGGATGGGAGTTACTGTGAGATAAGCCAAATACCCGGCTTGAGTGCACCATAGGATTAGCAGGGACAGACATTGTACTCCCATGGTATCTCACCATGATGGGTGGCGATGTGTTCCACACCCAGGTTGCGACCTTCTTGGAACTATCTCGTGTGGGGGTTTTGCCCCACTTCGGGATACGACCTTGATGGTTATGTGCAGCTGGGGACCGATCATTGAGAACCTTAGTGGAAACAACCTTCTCCAGTGATGACAGTGGCAGACCACATTTGTTGGCAAACCCACTCGCATCCGAGGGCCCACTGGGAACTCGCATAGGATGGCCTGGTTCTCTTATAGGGATCCAGTCAAGGCAAATTGTTCGTATGACAGTAGTATTGTACCCTTCAGGATGAATGTACTATTGTTTCTCGATTCAGTGCTTGAAGCTGGGGACCGATGAGGGATGCTTGTTTCCTTGGACTGAGCTGAGGCCTCCCTGAGTAGTACATAATGCCAAACCGATTCCCTGATTTGGTCATGAGCCATTTCTCGGAAATGGTGAACGTATTATTGCTATTCGGCTTTGAGAGTTCGTGATGTTGACCCGAGTAGCACACCCGTGAGATTGGGAGGGGTTTACAGGTTTGCAGGAACCCTAAACTTCAACATACACACTTTGTCAGTATTGTTCAGTGTTCTATGGTTCTCTGATTCTGAGATTCGGGATTTCTATTCATAGAAATTGTTACTGTGATTACCATTGTGACCTTGATATTGTGACTCTCCACAGATACTTGGCTCGTTGTTCAACTTCAACGCCATCAGTGATTGTTCTATTATGTGATCCAGTTCTACAGTTATTGGGTTCTCAGTTATGGGGTTCTATACAGAGATGGTGTTACTATTATGGTTCTATTCAGACACTTGACTCATTGCTCAACACCGGCACTAACATCAGACTATTGATCACATGCCTATTGCATACATGACATCATAGCATTTTTGCACACATGTTAAGTTATTTTGGAGGATCACATATCTGAATCATGCTGTTGGATTTTTCTGTATCAAAAACTTGAATCAAAACAGATAGATTCCTCATAAATAATTGAACATGGCATTTGCATACATCCTTGCATTCTTGACAGGTGTTCAGAGACAACTTCTTTTCCTGACTTGATTTCTCATCAGAATGGACAACTTGAATCATAGTCATCAAGGTATATATTTGAAGCAACTCCGGACGGAGGTAATCAAACGAAGACCTAGCTGAGGCCATTCAGGGCAGAGGTACAAGCTTTATTTCAAAGTCAGAAACTGCTGAAAGAGGAAGTCAACCAGATGAAGACTCAGATGAGCTTGGTTATGGAAATTTTGAACGAAGCTATTTTCATCCCTAGTGAGGGGAACTACGCTGCTCTGATTCTTCATTGGTCAATGGAGATACGTAGGCAGAAGATCATATGAGATCTTTCCCAGCAACCTTATTTATCAACTTTATTATCAACCTCTTCCCTCCAGACGTCATTTGTCGGCATCCAATTTCAGCTTCCCAAGAGAGTCCTACGGGCAGATCATAAGGGTAAAGGCCAGAACAACTCGAGAAGAAGTTTGATCATATTCTGATGTCGTACATGATACAAGTTTCCTCATTTACGCAAATTCGGAGTGGTTAAGCTAATTGCATCAGGATCATCTCCGACAAAGCTTCCTTTGGGGTTTCAATGCCAAGTATGATTACCATTCTGGAGCACCTGGCCTTTTAATTGAAGATTGTAAGTCTTTCAGAGGCAAAAGTGAAGACGAGGTCCCGAATTTGATCGACTCAAAGGTCATCGTGCCAGAAAGTCTGCTCACATATTGAAGTCTCCTCATCAAATGGGTCTCCCAATTTGCAAAGGCGTCTTCAGAAGCAATAAGTCCAGACGGAGTCAAGTCTCCTCAATGACGGCAATGTTCAGCTTCTTTACTGCATTTTTATTTGTGGTTTATATTGTTTATTTAAACATTTGTATGCATGCATGAAACTTATTTGTTTTTTGAACGGTAAACATAATGAAATGCACATGTTTTTCTTGAAGTAATCCATTCGTATTCACTCATGATTTTGTGTATATGCATTGCAATACCAACTGTTGTGCTTAAACTTTATCAGGGAGGATGACGAAATGAAAACGCAAAAACTCTAATTGTGTGCTTTTGAGAAAGACCCTGTTGACGATGTACAAGTATTGTTTAAAATCCTAAACACCGGGGATATAAGGGAGATAGACCCTCGCAAACCCATTTGAGCCTTGAAGTAGGAGTTTCTTTTTGCATGAAAAAACCCTTGCACTTAACCCAAGGGTAGGGTAGGCGTCAGTTAGTTTGACCGGGCGTTCAAATTTCAAAAAGGAGTACAAATCTGAGGATCCATTGTACCAAATCAAGAGGTCCAATGACCGGAAACCACAATGGTTATCCCAAGCAAGAGGTCCAGAGACCGGAAACCACAATGGTTATCCCTCAACAACCAAGAAGTGAGACAGTCACGACCCTCGCAAAGCAATCAAGACAACCAGTGTCACACGATTTGTTCAAAAATAAAAGAGAATTGAAAAAAAATGAAAAAGCCCGCTAAGTCAAAACTTGAAAACAAGCGACTTAGGCAAAACATAGGGCATCCCGCTGGACTTCACAATCAAAGATTCACAAGAATTAGTCCAGGAAAAAGTTAGGAATAAGAAAAATAATGCAAAAGCTAAAGACAAAAAGGATTACACCAGGAAGATCCTTGAACAAGTACAAAGTCGTGTGGCACGGACACCAAAGATAAGAGGGGTGACTGACTCCAAATGACAACCTAATTGGTGCTTAAACTGTTAGTGTAATTGGTTCCTCAACCATCACAAAACCCTTTTTGAGAAGTGAGCGCTTGTGAAAGCTAGCTGAAAATAGGAATGGAGAACATCATGAAGATGGGTGGGCACAAATATATTTCGAGCCTATATCCTTTGTTTCTATAACCGTGAACCAGGCCAGGATACAACCCTCAAAAGTCCTAACTGAAATAGGGTTATTTTTGAGAGCGTACTACCACGAGACCACGTTCCTGACTCCTATGAGTGGTGTGGAAAGATCTTTGTTGGTGTTGCATGTGCATGCTTTCTATTATTCAAAAAAATTAATGTTGTATCTTAACCAGTGATTCGCTCACAAAGGTTTGCGACATCTTTTACAGTAAAACTTCAAGATTAACATGTGTGTTGCATTAGAATTTTCCTTCTTAAAATAATCATTTTCTGCTTACATACATTTGTTTGGCATCATAAAAGTTTACATATGGAATCTCAGTCCAGAAGCTTAATCTTGCCAAGTTGAGAAGTCTGAAACTTCCGAAGGTCAATCTATTGAGATGCACTTTTCCAAAAAAAAAACTCCATTGAGTGGGGACTTTACCAACCAGTCGTGGGAAGAGCTAGCCAATCCAGGGCAATCATGTCGAGCAATCTCTTCAAAATTCAGCCAAGCTGGGGCAATCACTTCGAGATTCAAATCTCTCAAAGAGCCATTAGTTTAAGGCATGTATTCAAATTTCAACCAAACTGGGTCAGTTACTTCGAGATCCAATCTTTCAAAGAACAATTGGCATGGGTGTTTTCTTCAAAACACAATCAGTCAAAGGTGATCACTTCAAGGCTCGTACCGGGGCAGGCCATCCCAGGAGCATGAGAAGTACTCTCTCCCGAAGACGGTTTATCAGAAGCACCTATCCAGAGTTCAATACACTAGGACACACTATCTCATAGTGATATGAGGTTTTTCATGAATCCTCGCGAGGCAAATTCTTGCACAGACCATGTAGTCTGGGGTAGTTATTTCGAGATCCGACGAATTTCTCCAAGAGTTTGAAGACACTGAGGCCTTCCGTATGTCATGTTTTCTATAAAATCCTCTTGATACATTTTCTTCCTATGGACCTTAACCTGAGGCGAGTTGAAAATTTCAGAGAACCATTATTCAATCATGGTTAGTTGGCGATCTATCAACCCAGAGGCTGGAAGCAAAGCCATTGTCAGCACAGTACTTCAAGAGTTATTTCATCAGCAAGCTTCATTGATCAAAATTCCTTAGCAAGTCTCATTAGACAATTCCTTCTCCAGTAGTGCGGCAAACAGAAGGTTACTTCTTGAGCAGAAAGATATCATCGTCTCTCATCCCCAGCACGAGACGCCTTACATCTCTCATTACCAACATGAGAGCATTTATCTCTTATCCCCAGCAAGTGGCAACTTGAGCTCTTATCTTCAGCGGGAAGCTTTATCATTGACATTATCTGTCATCCCCAGTAAAGTGGAAATTGAAACTTCTCCCAGCAAGGTAGCAGGAGGTGGGTGTCCTCCCCAAGCAGAGACTTCCCTCCAGACATGGGCAATTCCCAGCATTCCAAGGAGTGTTTGTCCTCCCCAGCAGTTGCTTCTTCAGCAATATCATGCCTTTGGTTCTCAGCCAAGACAGGAGGTCCTCACTTCCCCACCAGAGTTCAAGAAGAGTCCATCTCCAGCAGGGTCTTGGCACTCCAATCTCAAAGTCCAATTTATTTTTTGGAGTGGCGGTTGTTCAGAGCCGGGGTATCATTGACAACCTTCCCCGCAAAGTTGTTTCCTCCTCACAAGGATTAACCAGATCAGTGCAGTGATTATCGTTTCTCCCCAATCAAGCCATCTGGGATACTTGGAGTCTCCTTTCCGGGAGATCCTTTGCATTTTCATAATCATCATTACATTTTCATCCTCCAAAGTGTAGCATTTCCATCATCATGGAGCATTACGCCATAAATTCAAACATATGCATGCCAGCATGGGCCAGTTTTGAGGTATATTACATACGACCTATAACATCTTCTCAACCTGAAGTACTCCGCACAGAGGATACCAATATCCATGTCTTTTCAAGTCAATGTTTGTCACCCATTCTGCATCTTGTTTTGTACAACAATCACGTCACAAGTTTCCGTTTCGTACAACGGTCCTGTTTGCTTGGGCTCTCGTTTATGTACAACGATCCCGTTCCATCTTGTCCTATTTTCTTTGTTTCTGGTTACCGCTTGCGGCCGGTATACCTTTGCATCTCCATTCGAGGATGTTTTCGTGTTAGATCCGAGGATCTTTTGATTTGTCATTCGAGGATGGCATTTCTTTTCTTTAAGTCCTTCCGAGGTTGGTCTTGTTGTTGTGGCTATTATTCGAGGATGTGATAACGAGAAAACGTATCGATTATATTGCTAGGTTTCATTAACGTTTTATCGCATAATCACCGTTTTAACACTCGATTTCTCGAGTTTTTCTTACCATTTTGCAGGTACATCATTATATGGAGCTAAATCATGAATTAAGAGAAAAAGGAACAAAATCAATCATAAAAAGATGAAGAAATGAAGAAGCCTGCAAAACTGCATATTTTGCAGCAGTCACGACCGTCACAAGGGTGTCACGACCGTGACACCCCAAAATGAGCCATCACGACCGTAAGAGAGTTGTCACGACCGTGACACTAAAAAGCCACATGACACGAACGTGAAGACCTTGTCACGACCGTGACAAGGATAAAATTAGGTTTTTGACTCAGACTACGTCAAAGCACTACGTGAAGATTGTTCCTCCTATTTTGTTGCCACGTACCTACATTCTCTCCACCAATTCAGCAAGGCCCAAGCAACAAAGGTCCAAAAATTCAACCCATTAAGGATTCTATAAATAGTACAAGTTCTATGAACAATGTACAGAGCATTTTATATTCAATTTTCTGCGGAAGCTCTGCCGAACTGTTTTACGACCCTTTCTATTTCTGCATTATTTTTAGTTTTAGTTTTCTGTTTCGTTCTTATTGTATCCAAACCAGCCATATAACAATTTCCAACATCAGGAAATTGTTATACATTTATTTTTTTCTAAACCTTCAGCCTTTGTTATTTTCGATTCCGCCAACTCCAAGCTTTCCGGTCTGTGGAAGAAGGAGTTTGCTCTAATATTTGTTAACCAGGTTTTTCATTATATTGCAATTTAATTATTTATAATGTTTATTTATTTTTCTGCCATGAGTATTTTATTATTTAATTTTCTGTCTCTGTCTGGTTCAACATCGATGAGTAGCTAAACACCTTAGGGCGGTATGTAGTTAGAACAAACTTAACCGGTGAAATATAACCATAGGCTAAAAATAATTAATCACTTAACATTCTGGCTGATACTTTTTAATTGAAATAGACCTTTTTGTTACGAGAGTAAGAAAAGAGTATTAGGTTAGGTCAAGACCACGAGAGTGTGAGATTTTAACCAGATAGCTAAAGTTAGGCATTTAAATTAAACACAGCGAGAGCGCTTTAAAATAAATTAGAATTACTTAGTTTCCAAAAATTACCTCTAAACACTTATGGGCTAGCGAGAGCAGGCATAGGGCTTTAGGGATAAGATCTGATATAAGACCACGAGAGTGTGAGTTGAGGGTATTTAAACTGGTAATCTCTACCGAATAGATTAAGTAAACACCTTTATAAGCCTAGGTTAGATTGACCCACCTAAGTTAGTATAATTACATACCGACCGCCTTAGTATTACTTTATTAAAACTTAAATTTAATTCCGCCTTTAATAGTCTTAAAAATCAACAAAAAATCGTGACAACCATTCGCCTTAGCTAAACTAGAAGTTCATCTAGCACTAAGTAACCATAGAATCCCTATGGATCGATAATCTTAAATATTACTTCGATAGGTTGTGCACTTGCAGTTAAGATACCGCTAGACGCATAATTAGACACGTCTTTAGCCCATCAAGTTTTTGGCGCCGTTGCCGGGGATTCCTTAATTTAGTTACTAGTGCATTTAGGTAGCATTGTCTAGACTAAGGTATCAACTATTTAATTTAATTTAATTTCCGAGTGTATGCCAAGTACTCGCTCTAAAAGCGAAGACTTGCAACCTCTAATCCCTGAATCGGAACGCTTCTTACACGTAAGAAGACGTATATTCGATTACGAAAATAGTTACAATATTCCAGATCTTCAATTAGATCCGCCTAAACCAGTCGTAACATCAAAGGACGCAGAGATGGCTGAAGAACAGAATCATCCACTCAAGTATTACGCCAGTCCTTCGCAAGCTGAACCGCATTCAAGCATTGCAGCGCCGGCTATCAACCGAAATGATTTCGAACTAAAACCTTCGTTGATATCAGCCGTGCAACAAAATCAATTCGCCGGTAATTCTACCGAGGATCCGAATCTTCATCTTTCGATCTTTGTGCAATATGCAGATACCGTAAAAGCCAATGGAGTTACCCAAGAAGCTATTAGACTACGTTTATTTCCTTTTTCGCTTCGAGACAGAGCAAGAGCTTGGCTTCAATCTCTGCCTTCGAACTCAGTAACTACGTGGGAGGAACTTAAGAGAGTTTTCTTGAATAGGTATTTTCCACCTAGCAAGACAGCTATGCTGAGAGCTCAGATCAACGGATTTAAGCAAAGAGAAAGTGAATCATTATTCGAAGCTTGGGAACGCTATAAGGATCTGCTGAGACTTTGTCCACATCATGGATTAATAGAATGGATGGTCATCCATACCTTCTATAATGGACTCTTGTACAATACAAGAATGACAATTGACGCTGCCGCGGGCGGTGCATTGATGGACAAAGAATATAATGATGCCTATGCACTTATCGAAAGTATGGCTCAAAATCATTACCTTTGGGGAAGCGAGAGAGTCGCAACTGAGAAACCAACAAAGGGAGGTATGTACGAAGTAAGTAGTATGGACCAAGTCAATGCGAAGTTTGACCAACTAAGCCAAAAGATCGATAACTTGGCCATAACATCAACAACCACCGTGGCTGCAGTAACACCTAACTGTGAGTTATGTGGAGTCCCAGGACACGAAGTTTCTGATTGTCAACTATTGACAGGAACTCCCACTGATCAAGTGAATTATGCTCAAGGAAACCCTTACTCAAACACATATAACCCAGGTTGGAAGAATCATCTGAACTTCTCCTATAAGAACAACAATGCTTTATACGCACCAGGTCAAGCACTAGCTACATCACCAGGATATCAAAAGACTGCTCCTAATGTCCCTAGAAAATCGAACCTTGAATTGATGATGGAGAACTTTATAGCTAACCAATCTCAAACAAACAAGGACTTCTTAAACCAAAACATTCACACTAGTGAGCAGATTAAACAATTAGTGAGCAAAGTAGATGCATTAGCTACACATAACAAAATGCTGGAAACTCAGATTTCACAAGTAGCTCAACAACAAGCACCTACTGCTGCACCAGCTGGAGTGTTCCCTGGACAACCTCAACCTAATCCGAAAGGACATGCTAACGCTGTAATATTAAGAAGTGGCAAGGAACTTGACGGACCTACCGATCCAAGACTTGACAATCCAGCCATGTACCAAAAACCGGATAAACCGACTGAAGTGGTGAATGATCCAGAAGAAAAGGAAGATGATAATCAAGAGGTAGTGGAGAAAGAACAACCTTATGTGCCTCCACCACCCTATAAACCACCAATTCCGTACCCTCAAAGATTAATAAATTCCAAGACGACGGGTCAATTTAAGAAATTTGTCGAACTTCTGAAACAGTTGAATATTACTATTCCGTTTACAGAAGCAATTACCCAAATACCCTCGTATGCTAAGTTTTTAAAAGAAATCTTATCCAATAAGAAAAAGATAGAGGATAACGGAACAGTTACACTTACTGCCGAGTGTAGCGCCATAATTCAGAATAAAATGCCTCCTAAGCTAAAAGATCCAGGAAGTTTCTCTATACCCTGTGTAATAGGAAAATTCGTCATTGACAAAGCTCTATGTGATTTAGGAGCCAGTATCAGTGTTATGCCCTTAACGATTTGCAAAAGGCTAGAGATGGGAGACCTAAGACCAACTAAAATGTCTGTTCAACTAGCCGATCGCTCTGTTAAATATCCTGTAGGCATACTGGAAAACGTCCCAGTACGTATAGGACAATTCTACATCCCTACTGATTTTATAATCATGGACATCTCTGAAGACTCCACTACACCTATCATACTAGGAAGACCATTCTTAGCTACCGCCGGAGCTATAATAGACGTAAAAAGAGGAAAGCTAACCTTTGAAGTAGGTGAAGTGAAAGTTGAATTTATTTTAACACAATTCTTACAATCACCAGCTATAGAGGATACATGCTATCTATTGGACGTAATTGACGAATGTGTAAGAGAAATGGAACTGAAAGAGACCACTTATTCTGACATAATGAAAATTCAAATCCCTCCGATTTTCGAAGATGATAATTGGCGTAAACCGTATCAGGATGATAGTCTAAGAGAAAGTTTAGCACTTACACCGGATCCCATGCCAAGTAAAGATAAACCTACATTAGGATTAAAAACTTTACCTCATAACCTAAGGTACGAATTCTTAGACGTTGAATGTAAAAGACCAGTTATAATAAATTCCAGTTTAGGAACTATAGAAACAAAGAAACTTTTAGATGTCTTGAAGAAATATCCAACTACATTAGGATATAACATATCTGATCTCAAAGGAATATGTCCTTCAGTTTGTATGCATCGTATTCTGCTAGAAGAAGATTGCAGAACCTCCAGAGAATCTCAAAGAAGAATTAACCCAACCCTTAGCACTGTAGTAAAAGAAGAAGTTAAGAAATTATTAGATGCCGGAATAATATATCCAATCTCTGATAGTGAATGGGTTAGTCCAATACATGTAGTGCCAAAGAAAGGAGGTATCACTGTTGTGAAAAACGCTCAAGGCGAATCGATATCGCAAAGAGTAGTGACGGGATATAGAGTATGCATAGATTATCGTAAACTAAACAAAGCTACTCGAAAAGATCATTTCCCACTACCTTTTATAGATCAAATGTTAGAACGATTAGCCAAGCATTCTTACTTCTGTTATCTTGACGGTTACTCAGGATTTTTCCAAATCCCTATCCATCCAGATGCGGGCAAAGTTTTGATGTATGCGGGCAAAGTTTTGAAGGATGCTTATCGAACTTAGAAATGGTGTTAGAAAGATGTGTAAAAGTAAACCTCGTGCTTAACTAGGAGAAATGTCATTTTATGGTCAACGAAGGAATCGTATTAGGTCATGTAATATCCGACAAGGGAGTTGAAGTTGATAAGGCTAAGATTGAAGTAATAAAAGATCTTCAACCCCCTAAAACCGTTCGAGAAATACGAAGTTTTTTAGGACACGTCGGTTTTTACCGACGATTCATCAAAGATTTCTCGAAAATCACTAAACCTCTTACTGGTTTATTAATGAAAGACGCTGAGTTCATATTCAATGAAGATTGTCTTAAAGCATTCGAAACTCTAAAAACAGCCCTCATCACCGCACCAATCATGCAACCCCCTGACTGGAGATTACCTTTTGAAATTATGTGCGATGCGAGTGACTATGCTGTAGGCGCAGTTCTAGGCCAGAGAAAGGAAAAGAAACTTCATGCGATTTACTATGCCAGTAGAACCTTGGATTCTGCCCAGATGAACTACGCCACTACCGAAAAAGAATTGTTAGCAGTTGTCTTTGCGCTTGACAAATTCCGTTCTTACCTAGTTGGAGCGAAAATAATCATTTACACAGACCATGCTGCTATCCGATATTTATTAACTAACAAAGATGCTAAACCAAGACTCTTAAGATGGATTTTACTCTTACAAGAGTTTGATCTAGAAATAAAAGATAAGAAAGGTACTGAGAACGTCGTAGCGGACCATTTATCTAGAATAGAAGGTATTAAACCCGAACAAGTGCCGATTAACGATGATTTTCCGTATGAACAGCTGATAGCACAATTAGGAAGCGACCTAGCTCAGTTAGATATAAATGAACCAGAATCTGTGGAAACAATCCAGACAACTGTAGGACTGTCATGGTACGCTGACATTGTCAACTACCTAGCCGCAGGAGCTCTTCCACCCGATCTAACATATCAGCAGAAAAAGAAATTCTTTCATAATCTGAAACATTACTATTGGGATGAACCATTATTGTTCAAAAGAGGACCAGATGGAATCTTTCGCCGATGTATTCCCGAAGAAGAAATAGAAGATGTCATTACTCAATGCCATTCATCTCCTTATGGTGGACATGCAAGCACTTTCAAGACTTGTGCAAAAATTTTGCAAGCCGGCTTATTCTGGCCTAATCTATGGAAGGATGTCCACATCGCTGTTATAAATTGCGATCGGTGTCAACGCACCGGCAATATTTCAAGAAGAGATGAAATGCCTTAAAAAGGAATATTAGAAGTAGAAATCTTTGATGTCTGGGGAATAGATTTCATGGGACCATTTCCATCATCTTTCGGTAATAATTACATACTCGTAGCTGTTGATTATGTTTCGAAATGGATTGAAGCTATAGCTTCTCCTACAAACGATACACGAGTAGTAATAAAGCTTTTCAAAAATATAATCTTTCCCAGATTTGGTGTGCCTAGACTCGTCATAAGTGACGGTGGCTCGCACTTCATTTCAAAAATCTTTGACAAATTACTATCTAAATATGGAGTAAGACACCGTGTGGCTACACCATATCACCCACAAACAAGTGGACAAGTCGAAGTCTCAAACAGAGAAATTAAACAAATCTTAGAAAAGACTGTCGCCATATCTCGGAAAGATTGGTCATCTAAACTTAATGAAGCTTTATGGGCTTATAGGACCGCTTACAAGACACCCATAGGTACTACACCTTTCAAACTAGTTTATGGAAAATCTTGTCACCTCCCAGTAGAACTAGAACACAAAGCTTATTGGGCGATTAGAACTCTCAATATAAACTATAATGCTGCAGGAGAAAAGCGAATCCTAGACATTAACGAATTAGAAGAATTAAGGTTAGATGCTTATGAGAATGCTAAGATATATAAAGAAAGAACTAAGCGATGGCATGATAAACGCCTATCTAGGAAAGAATTTAGTGTGGGAGACGTTGTACTCCTCTTTAATTCAAGACTTAGGCTCTTTCCTGGAAAATTAAAATCTAGATGGTCAGGACCCTTTGAAATAATTAAAGTATTCCCGAGTGGAGCAATAGAAATTAAGGGTAGGAATAGTGAACCATTCATAGTAAACGGACAACGTTTAAAACATTATCATAAAGTTGAAAATAGAGATTATGCGAATAATCTAAAGCTTTTAGAGTTGTCCACTAATTCCCCTGATTAATCTAAACCAAACATTACGTCAGGCTTTTGACGATAAAAACAGCGCTTAGTGGGAGGCAATCCATTTACGTATTTAATTATTTAAGCTATTTCTTTAGCATATTGTTATTTATCGTTTTACTATTCGTTTATTTGTTTTGTCATTTTATAGTTTTATTTTATATTACTATTATTGCCTTTAAATTATGCATTTCATTTTCTCATTCTTATCTTAAATCACTTTTTACAGATTTTCTAAAAGTCTTTTCCACTTTCCTTCTTCCCCTGATTTGTTTCCTCCATATTTGCACTGACCATGGCTAACCAACCAATTAACCATATGGAAACCAAATTTAGAGGTAGGAACCAAAGAATGAAATTTGAAGAGTTATCACAGAGGCAAATGGATTTGACCCTGTACCCAGATGATCAGACTATGGAAACCCTAGGTATACATGATAGCATCATGTACTTGTTTAACCGACTCGGATGGGAGAATGCACGGATTCAACATAAGTTTGTGACCTACCGCGAGCTCACCCTTGAGTTCCTTAGCTCCTTAATTTACCTACCTGAGCGCGGCTTTGGATTTAGGAAAGGATTTATTAGTTTCCGCCTATTTGGAATAGAATATGACTTTAACCATAAAGAACTAGCTGACTTGTTAGGATTCCCTAGTGGACCATTTGCTTTTACTACCACACAGGTAGAATTGATGGATATTGAGCTAGATTTCTTTTGGGGAACTTTAACCGGAAACTACCACCCTGAACCAAATAGCATGAATAATGATGAGATCCATAACCCTGCTCTCCGTTACTTCCATAAAATCCTTGCCCACACCTTCTTTGGAAAAGAAGAAAACATTACCGGAGTTTCTAAAGATGAAATATTTATTATGTCATGTTTCACTAATGGACAGCCTGTTAATGGTGTACCTTTCATGATGCAAACCTTCACCCGTATCCAAGAAGAACCTGAATTACCTATATTAGTAGGAGGTCTTGTAACCATGATTGCTGATGCTTTAGGACTTAGGTACCAATTGCACAGGTGCAACCGTTTAGGTAACATCCGTCCTATGAATCTTAACTTCTGCTTTAATAGACATATCATAAGGAATTTAGGACATCCACCTTTTGAGTACCTAATCCGGAACGAGGTAGTAACCCTGTTCACATTGCCTAACCATGCTAGAGTAAGTGTTCACAATAAGGATAACTGGTTTTATGAGTTAAACCCACCTGATTATCCACCCACTCCTGAAACACCTCAGTCTTACAAGATAAAAGATGATACAATGATCGATGTCGAAACTGACCCTGAGACACCTCCTGGTTACCATGACATTGACCACACTGAAGAAGTACATGAAACCCCTGAAGTGAATCAAGGAGATTATGCTAACAACTTACAAAACATCATGAACACTCTCAATGCTTACCAAACTGACATTACTTTATTTAAAGAAGACATTAAGAGCATGCGATTGGACATCATAGGTTTGACCGACATAACCTGCGAACAATTCTATCACTTGAACTCCGCCATCGAAGACTTGAAGAAACGCTTTTGATAATGTTATAAGTGATTTAGTTTATTTTCTCATTGTTTTCGTTTCTAGTTAGATTTATTTTTCGCAACAATTTCGTATCGTATTTTCATTTATGTAATTTCATTTTCAATTACTTGATGCAATGCACCTTTAATTCCAAAATTTCTCCAATTTTAGCAATTTATATATTTTTCATTCTATGTACTGTTATGCTTGCATTTATTCATATTATATACAATCTCTCATGCCATGCAAGTTATTGAAGTACTGTGTTGAAATTATATACTATATGGTGTTTATAATTTAATATGAGTGTTAGTGAAGAAAATACATTATTATAAAATATGTGAAATAAGTGAGAAAGTATTTTCTGGAAATTATTCAACGAAGCAAGCCCTCACGGTCGTCACTCCCCCATAACGACCGTGACGCGCTCATTTAGCGTGGCACGACCGTCGCACCCCTGTCACGACCGTGACAACCCCTATTACAGGAATCGTGAGAAACAAAACTGTTTCTCTTCGTGCCTCTTCTTCTTCTTCCTCCATAACTTCCTAAAAACTACCCATCTTCTCCATAACCTCCGTAACCCCCCCCCCATTACCAACTTTAAACTCATTAACCCCCCATTATCACAACCTATCACATTCTCACTCTCCATTATTTATCCCGAATCAATATTTCTTTCATTTTACCATTTTTTTCACAAAACATCAAAAATCTTCATTCTTCACTCTAAGCTCTTGCATGCAATGGATACTGTTACTTTTAGAGAAGGTGATGCTGGAGAAACTCAGAGAGAACGATTTCTCCGATTCCAAAACCACGGTGTGCAACCTACACGTTACATCGACACTGTCTGTTTGAGGGAACTCGGAATGCTTGCCAGTGTTACAAGCCTGCTTCAAAAAGTCGGTCTATGGGATCTTTGCAGTCAACCTCAGCCAACATTCGAGCTTCTGACACTGGAGTTCTTAAGCTCATTCAGTTACATCACCGGTACCGGTTCTCAGAGTCAGCTCACCGGTTTCGCAAAATTCAGATTGCATGGCCAAGAGTTCAACCTTTCGCAAGACAGGATAGCCGAGTTGTTAGGCTTCGATCACGGAACTGAAGCTCACCGTCGCGTGCCCGATAATTTTAGTGAACCAGCTTTCACTCTATGGCACGACTTAACCAACACCCGTGCATCAGCCTTCCAAAGCCTCAACGCTACGCACATTCACAACCCGGCAATCCGCTATTTCCACAGAGTCATTTGCAACACCATCTTCGCTCGAGAAAGCAACCATAAGCTCAACTCCAAGGAGCTTCTATTCTTACACTGCACTCTTAATGACGAGCCGATCAACGCTGCCCCTTGCATGCTTTATCATATCCAGGCTATTGCACACAGAGGCTCCACCCCGTTCTTCATAGGCGGCATTGTCACCACCCTCGCCATTCAGTTGGGGCTTGGTGACTTGGTGGCAAATCAGCCTCACCTAGCCGCAGAATTCCTCACCAAGAGTTATTGCAGGTCCGCTCACCTGATTGCGCAGCGAGAGGATGGCAGGTATAGCCCTGTTGTCCATGGCACCATATTTCACCATATCATTCTGCCGTCCCGCGACCGCATCGACCCATCCAGCCGAGCCAACTGGCTCTTTCTTTTACCAGATGCTGCCGACCACGCTCCTATCCATGATCAGGCAGATCTCCCTGCGGATGAGATGCAGGACGCTATGGATGCAGCTGAGCCTTTCCAGGATATACCAGAGACATCTACCCGACAGCCTCCTGCACCGGAATTCACTCTTGAGGATGTCCTCCGTGCGATTCATCAGCAGAACCAGATGAACGCCGCACTGGAGCGAAGGCATAAGGAGCAGTATGATGCTTTACTCAGCACTATTGCAGAAAACCAGGCAGCTACTAATGAGAGGTTTGGCGAGATTTTCAGCGAATTAGAAGCCTTGCGTATCGACATCACTGGGACCACCAGCACCGGTTCTGATCCTGAAGCGACTCCTTCCAGACGCCGCTCCCGCACCAGAAGCCGACCCCGCGGTCCTCAGCAGCCATAGATCTAGTTTTACTTATGTTTGTTTTTCGTTTTTGTCGTTTGTACTGTACTTTTACCGCATTTATATCACAACATTGAGGACAATGTCTGATATAGTGTGGGAGAGGTACCTTTCATTTCCGCATTTTTCCCTTTCGCATTTTTCCATTTCGTTGTATTTTCAATTCCGTTGTATTCCCTTTAGCAAGTTAATGAAGCGAGCAAAATCTTTATGATATTTTCTTTAGTTTCAAACTTTCCCGTTTATTTAGCCATAACCGAAAAATCTTTAATCATTCGCATTACCCGACTTACCTACGAAATCGTAATTAGGAAGCTGAGAACGATTAAACAAGACCAATACAATCTTGACACTTTTGACTTCCTACTTAAGCGATTCTATTCCGATTACCATTACGAGTACACTTTTAGTTTCAGTTCAAAAGTAACCCCTAGTAGTTTATACTAGCAGTCAGCACCGTCTGAACACAAACCACGTGGGGAGCCGATGAATATAAGCGTTTGATGCCTAATCAATAATGATCCTTCATATCTCGATGCAAAATGAAAAGAAATTGCACCAAAGTACACGGTCGCATATAAGAAACGAGAAATATGAGAAGGAGTCCATTGCGGGTTGGTTCAGAGGTACTGGTTCTGAACTCGGTAGGGCGTGCTACGGCTCGATCCCCCACAACCTCCAAATCGGATAAAAATATGTAGGGTTACCGCACTCGTGTACCAGACCCCGTGCTCAAAAAGGATCAAAGTCGCTAACCGGCTACTCCACTACGTGCGTGTTAAGGCAAAGGGCTTAATGTGATTGCGCTAGAATGAAACCGGGCGAAATAAGATCGAAAAACTCTAGGTGAAATTGTAAAGTAATTGCCGATTGTTTCGTTTAACGGGAAGTCGACGACATAGCTTGTTGCTTGTGTCATTAGTGTATCGGTAGTGTTCTATCAAAGTACCGGATTATCCGACAAAACGATCCATCGTATGATTTGTTATGAGTATGCGTGAATAAAATCTTGTCCGCCGATTTTCAACCGACTATTTGCTTGAGGACAAGAAAGGTTTAAGTTTGGGGAAGTTTGATAACGAGAAAACGTATCGATTATATTGCTAGGTTTCATTAACGTTTTATCGCATAATCACCGTTTTAACACTCGATTTCTCGAGTTTTTCTTACCATTTTGCAGGTACATCATTATATGGAGCTAAATCATGAATTAAGAGAAAAAGGAACAAAATCAATCATAAAAAGATGAAGAAATGAAGAAGCCTGCAAAACTGCATATTTTGCAGCAGTCACGACCGTCACAAGGGTGTCACGACCGTGACACCCCAAAATGAGCCATCACGACTGTAAGAGAGTTGTCACGACCGTGACACTAAAAAGCCACATGACACGAACGTGAAGACCTTGTCACGATCGTGACAAGGATAAAATTAGGTTTTTGACTCAGACTACGTCAAAGCACTACGTGAAGATTGTTCCTCCTATTTTGTTGCCACGTACCTACATTCTCTCCACCAATTCAGCAAGGCCCAAGCAACAAAGGTCCAAAAATTCAGCCCATTAAGGATTCTATAAATAGTACAAGTTCTATGAACAATGTACAGAGCATTTTATATTCAATTTTCTGCGGAAGCTCTGCCGAACTGTTTTACGACCCTTTCTATTTCTGCATTATTTTTAGTTTTAGTTTTCTGTTTCGTTCTTATTGTATCCAAACCATCCATATAACAATTTCCAACATCAGGAAATTGTTATACATTTATTTTTTTCTAAACCTTCAGCCTTTGTTATTTTCGATTCCGCCAACTCCAAGCTTTCCGGTCTGTGGAAGAAGGAGTCTGCTCTAATATTTGTTAACCAGGTTTTTCATTATATTGCAATTTAATTATTTATAATGTTTATTTATTTTTCTGCCATGAGTATTTTATTATTTAATTTTCTGTCTCTGTCTGGTTCAACATCGATGAGTAGCTAAACACCTTAGGGCGGTATGTAGTTAGAACAAACTTAACCGGTGAAATATAACCATAGGCTAAAAATAATTAATCACTTAACATTCTGGCTGATACTTTTTAATTGAAATAGACCTTTTCGTTACGAGAGTAAGAAAAGAGTATTAGGTTAGGTCAAGACCACGAGAGTGTGAGATTTTAACCAGATAGCTAAAGTTAGGCATTTAAATTAAACACAGCGAGAGCGCTTTAAAATAAATTAGAATTACTTAGTTTCCAAAAATTACCTCTAAACACTTATGGGCTAGCGAGAGCAGGCATAGGGCTTTAGGGATAAGATCTGATATAAGACCACGAGAGTGTGAGTTGAGGGTATTTAAACTGGTAATCTCTACCGAATAGATTAAGTAAACACCTTTATAAGCCTAGGTTAGATTGACCCACCTAAGTTAGTATAATTACATACCGACCGCCTTAGTATTACTTTATTAAAACTTAAATTTAATTCCGCCTTTAATAGTCTTAAAAATCAACAAAAAATCGTGACAACCATTCGCCTTAGCTAAACTAGAAGTTCATCTAGCACTAAGTAACCATAGAATCCCTGTGGATCGATAATCTTAAATATTACTTCGATAGGCTGTGCACTTGCAGTTAAGATACCGCTAGACGCATAATTAGACACGTCTTTAGCCCTTTCAGGATGATAGTCCACTTTTTGAGCTTATTGATCGAGGTCAGTTTGTCTCTCTTGCAAAGTCTGTCTGAGGTTAGCTTTGTGTTTGGTTATCAGTCGAGGCTGGTATACCTTTGCGTCTCTATTCGAGGATGGTTTCGTGTTAGATCTGAGGATCTTGTGGATTGTCATTCGAGGATGGAATTTCTTTTCTTCAAGTCCTTCTG